>CM031240.1:200954821-202154821 GCA_018340775.1 Taxus wallichiana var. yunnanensis
GGATGCCACCTCATCCCCCTTGATCCACCTCACCGACTCCACACACGAACCAAGGATTCTACTTAAAGAGATAGGTAAGGGTATGAAATCTCCATTCCTACATACAAACTCCCTTTACACATTCAAAATTTCCATTTAGAGGATAAAGAATAGGATGGCAATAATTGCCTCTTTTCCACAAAATATCATAATTAGGGGCTAAGTTGACCCCTCATGACATAGGTTAGGTTTGGAGGGAAGTATAAAGAGTGTGGGACAAGTAACACTTTTCACAAAAACCTTCAAAAATGGGATCAAAGCCCAAATATGAGATTTGGGTTGGAAAAGAGACACACAAACTAGCACCAATATAAAATTCACTTAAAGGGGGTAAAAGGAATAAGGTATATCCCAAGGAATCTTACCCCATAAGCCACATCATAACATTAACATAAACCCACACAATTAACATAATTAAATCAAGGAAAAAAATAACATAAGAACATAAAGGAACATTAGGACTTAATAAAATTCTAACATCCACAATGATAAATAAATAAAGGGGACAAACCAAACTTACACCTATGGTCACATTGTGAGGTTTCTCCCCCATCGAGACCTCATAAAAATGACAAACATGATGACACACATACACAACAAGCGCGAGGTGACCATGTTTGTGAACACGTGACATTCCTTCATGGGTGGTCTTCCTAGTCCCTCCTTGTTTTTGTGTGTTTTCGTTCCTTGCAACAAACAAGACAATACCACCTTTGGCCTTAAGGCCACATCAATACATCAAGGATTCATAACACACATATCATCGATATAATCATCATCATATAATCGAGATGCATTGCTATAATGGTTACGCCATTCTAATCTAGGATATTATTTACAATTATCAATAATAACAATTCACATTTACAACAACCATGCAATTCACATACTTACTTTGAAATTTATACCTACCTAGATCCATTCTAAAACATACTATTGGTCACTTTAATATCATCACATGATTAATACACCATAATATCGATGTACACACAAGGTTAGTAAAAAATGTCTAACACAATCAACATTGTTAAGAATTAAATATTTCAGCATATAATAAAATATCACTAATCATCATCATATATAGTAATATCTATCAAAGTTCACTAGGAATCGATAAAATCCATAATATGAGCCAAAACACAATAATAATAACAATTTCCATACGGTTTAACAACATGCTATCCTAAATATCATAACAATATCCATGTCTATAAGAAGCTAATTAATATGATCATAGAAAAAATAGGTGTCAGAAGAGGAGGGGAACTACATCCCCCTCCCTTAGACTCCACTTCCTCTTGAATTCACTTTGGAAAAGTGTGGAAATTGGGATCATAGAAAAGTGGTGTTCTTCTATGTAGCTGAAGACTCATCATATTGATCCCACTAGATGTACACTTGGTCAATCTCACACCCTTGAAGGCCTAAGGTCCTCTGTTGTATCATTTGAATGGGCTCCATAGTCACCTATCCTTGCTCCTTCACCTATAAAGTAGTCGATCAAGACATGAGATGGATCTGGTATATATATCAGAAGAACATAAAAATGGAAAACATCATGGAGCGAGACAAGCTAGGTGACAAGGTTAAGCAATAGGCTATTGGATCAATCCACTCAAAGATCTCAAATGGACCCACAAATTTTGAAGCTAGTTTAGAGAATTTTCCATAACGAATGGGGATTTTATGAGTCGACTCTCAAGAACACCTTCGTACTGACCTCTAAATCTGGTCACATCCTCCTCGATCCGCATACTACTTCTTTCTATCATGTGCCTCCTATAATCTCTACGACCATGGTGACATGCTGCTCCATGTACTATAACATAGCTAGCCCAATAGAAACCTTGTATTTTAATGGCTCGTATCTCAAAGGGTCATTCACATACATCGTATAATGCTTGGGGAAGGGTTCCATACGATGGAAATATGAAAACTCTTATTGTATGTAAAATCTACCAGATACAAATACTCCTCCCATCATGACAGATGATCCATAACATACATCCAAAGCATATCCTCTAGTATCTAGTTCACCCGCTCAGTCTAACCATTTGTCTCAAGGTGATAAGTTGTATTGAAAATGACCTTCATCCTGAGAGTAAAAGCTGCATAGCGGTCCAAAAGTGTGAAGTGTATAAGGGATCACGGTCATAGATGATATTCCATAAAATCCCATTTAGTCTCACTATCTCATGCAAATAAACTCGTTCGACTATACTAACTATGTAGGTGGTCTTAAGTGGAGATAAATGATCCACTTACATCAATTTATCAGCGTGACCATGATCGCGACATGGTGATATCTTGACATAGGTAGCCCAATAATGAAGTCCATGAAAATGGTGTCCCATTTCCACTCTAGTATAACATGAGGATGAATAATTATGGTTGGATGCGATGCTCGGCCTTTACCTTTACGATAATCTAAAAATAGAGACACATATAGATCTATATCCCTTTGAATTCCTCTCGATGTAATATCTATCTCAATGCAGCTTACATCTTCTTCATCCCTGGATGGGCTAAATATTGTGCACGATGACCCTCTGCTAAAATTTCTTGTCATAACTCTCCATATCTAGGGACATAAATCATTTTTGTGTTTAAGAATCTCATCCGACTCAATGATATCCTATCAGAACTTCCTTAAGAGTCTAAGTGACTCAATCTCTACTTTGGATGAAAGGTAGAACATGTCGTGAGGAAGATCTTTGTAAGATTCTAGTCCTCAAATATGTAGCCTTTGATGTAGCCATGACAAGGTGTCTTCTTCGACGAAGGCATCTGCTACACATTCTCCTCCTCCTTCACATGCTCAATATCCATATCATACTTACACAAAAGGCTACATCAACATTGCTGTTGCGGGTGTTGAGATTGGTTTGCATGAAAAGGTGTCATAGGCTCAAATGATATGTCTGAGTGTGAACATCATGCCCAATAGAAAATTACAACATCAAACAAAATCATGAACCACTACTGCAAGCTCAAGGTCATGAGTTTGTTAATTGAAACACACAATCCTTGATTTTGTGAGACTCGAATGTGAGAACTTGGCCATCCTACATTAAAACTACTCATATCACCACCAAAGTATCTGTATATATAAAGAAGTTGCTCTACGGATCTAGCACTGCTAGGATAGGTGCTGTAGTAAGGTATTCCTTCAGAGTCCTGAAGGCCTACTCACAACTATTTGACGATATAAACTTCTTTCCTTTCCACTACATGGAAGTGATGGGATGAGTAATACATGAGAAATCCTATATAAACCTCCTATAATATCATGATGATCCCATAAATCTGCGTACACTGGGTCATATTGGATGGCAGAGAATAATCAATTATATCATTAATCTTTGAAGGATCGATCATGTTAGCTGCGTTACCTTGCCAGAGAAATGATGTGACCAAGATCTTTGAACCTCCTGAGACTGAAAGAACACTCACTTCTCTAGGTTCCCATAAATTTGTTTCTCTCAAAGACACTACATAACTTGTCAAATGTGTTCTTCATGCTCCTCATGCGTGCGTGAGTAAATCAATATATCATCCATGAAATGGTCTAATAACATCCACAGAATACCCCATTCATCAAGCTCATGAATCTGCGGGGCATTCGTTAGTATGAATGTAACAAGCATGTGAACTCACATAGCTCGGGGGTAGTTATCATGTAAGTTGTGTGTGAGATAGACTTTTCTTCGGGGGAACCAAGTCTTTATGAAAATATATCTCATGTGGGGAGGTAGGCCGGGACACACCGAGGAAGATGTCTAAAAACTCTCTCAAAATGTGAGGGTCATTGGCGAAGACCCACTAGTCTCATCCTCTAACCTATCACTAACTGTAATAGCATAAAAGTGACATCCCGATGTGTACCACTTCACTTATTTGCATAGTGAATATAGTGTGAATGGAAATAGGCCTCGTAACCCCAAAATGGTGACTCAAATACCAAATCATCCAAATAATTACTCATCTTATTGTAATAATCCACTCTATCTCATTGTGTAGAAAGCCAATCCATACCAAAAATGACTCCATAAGAACCCAAAGGGAGGATACAAATATCCAAGGTCATGGTGAAGGGCCCTATGTCTACTACACACTCCTTGACTAGGATTCCACTTTGTGAGCTTGGCTCCAGGAAGCCATCTCTACGTCCCAACTATTACCCTTGCCTAAGCTGCCACTAGCTGCATCGCTCCACTAAAGATGGAGAAATGAAAAAATTAGAAGAGCATCTATCAAACAAGATAGAGATAGAAATACCACATATCTTTACCTGAAGTCTTGATCATATTTCTCGGTGCTTTACCTAATGGTTCTCGACCCTTTGATTAAATCTAGTGACTCTATGCCATGTCACCTATCGGCTCGAAATAGTGGCATTACCCTTATTGCAGGGGTTTTAGGACAATCTCTCGAGTGATTCCCTTGTGCAACACATCTAAAAAACCTACTAGGTCCCCTCCAATGAGAAGTGGCTCCTCCAGGTGCTCTAGTAGTCCATGCTTATAGACCAGATGATCTACTATAGAGCTCTTTGTGGTTACGTGAATGAGCTCACGGTGACTGAGATCTCGAGGTGATGCCTACATTACGATGGTTCCTCTATCTAGAGGGTCCCATATTTTGCCCTCTTTATGCATCATATCTCTATAGAGGCCTTAATGGTGGATGGAGTGCATGTGCTGTGGCATACTTATGGTGGCCTTAAGGAGGACTATGTGGATCCATGTTTTCCACAAGTGGGAGGAATCATTCCCTTTGAATGAATTTCCTACATATACTTGAATGTGGATCCTCATCTATCTATAGTTTGTTGTGACTTCCCATTTTATCCTCTCTACAATATAGGCCTTCTCAACGATCTCAAAGCTAATATTTCTAGGAAGTGCATGCACATTGCCCCTCCAAGATCGAACTGTGAACCTTAATGAACCTGCGAACCTTGACTGTTCATCTGCATGTAGTCCACATACTAAAGCAAGTCCAAATATTTACTCTCATACTCTACCACTATCATGTTCACTGTCGCAGAGATCGTAGAACTCATCAATTTCTTTACTGAATGAACCATCTGGAAATAGACCTACCCAAGAAATGCTCCTCAAAGAGTTCCCATGTCATGGTCTCTTAATCCAGGTGGAGCTTACGATCTCTCTGTCCTCCACTAAACTCTTTTCCCATCTCTCATAAGATGTATAACAACACAAGCCTTCATGTTACTAGTGCATAGACATAGCTTGAAGCATCTTCTCAAGGTAACTAGCCAGGCCTTGGCTTAGGAACCCTCATGTCTCTAACGGAGTGAGGTAGATGAAACTTTAGTATCTATCGAATGTGATCAGGTACTTGATGATGTCGTACTACCACATGCTTGGGTCCCTCCTCATGGCCGTCTCTATGCCTAAGGCTCGTAGATCTCTCTGTGTCTCTTGGCCTCATCTCTCTCCGTGATGAGTCCTATCTAGCCACCTCCACATGAGAATTATCTTCCCTATACTCCTCACTATGTCATGGAGTGTCTTAGGCCTCTTGTGATGGATCCTCTCTCATCGGCTAGGTCGCCCCCAAGTAAACCTCTGTGTATAGCAACATTGACCTTATGTGAGGTCTATAGAATATGTGGCAAAATGGCAACAATTGCTTGATCTAGGGGGTGGTACCTCTAGCTCAACGTGGAAGAACCCCTCATTTGGTCCATGCCTCATGTACAAACGAAATGGAGTTAGTCCAATATTTATAGGTGTGATTCAGTTTACTAAATTTTCTACGTTATTAAATTATAAAGCAATATCAAGTGTCTTAGCTTAGGTTGCATTAAGTTTTCAGTTGGGTTCAACCCACATACAAACTACACCACTTAACTATTAAATTTCAAAACACCAAACACAATTTCTTTTTTAAAATGAATACGTAAGTTAAATCCTAAACACATTAGCTATGATTATTAAAATTACTTTCTCAATACATTAATTAAATACATTAATACCTTAAGTAAATCATGAATATTAAAATACTTGTTCACTTGTTTATTACACCCCCTTCCTTAAATAATGTTATTTTATTATCTAGAAGTATTATGACTTAATTAATCCCTAATTTAATTTTAATTAATTAATTAATCCTTAAATTAATTTCATTTATTTTCCCTCCTTAAGTTCATAACAATTTGTAATCAAATTTTATTTAAAATATTCTCTAACTTTAACTAGTTAGTTTCACCCATTTAAGGTTCACATTAAATTATTAATATTATTTGCTAAGTTAACTTTAATTTATTTCCTAAGCATATAATACCCATGACACCCCTTTAATTAATTAGCTACACATTTACTTTATTCAATTTAATTCCCCTTAAGCAAATCAATAAACACACCCATGCACATCTTTTATTTATTTAACTTTAATTAAAAATATCCTAAGCTCTCTATGTCCCGTGAGTAAATTTCTAGGGCTCCCATTAATTAAATTTACCCTTACATTATTAAAATTATTCACCCCATCACTTAAGAGTGAGGATTAAATCTGGGCCTTAAGATTGATTTAATCCTCACCCTAGATCTTAGGGTTCCCTAAAAAGCCCTAAATTTCCTTATAATTTCTTTTTATTCCCTAGTTTGCCCTAATGTGCCTCCATTTGCATAGGTTTTCTTTCATGGAGAGAAGAAGGCGGCCATGTGAGCTAATAAATACTATGGTGAAATTATTTTGTGTGGATTCTAATTATTGACAGCCAGGGAGAATTTCTCCCCATATTTTCTTTATTTTCCATTTGCATTTCAACCCTAGGGTTGCAAAATATATGCATTTAGCTTCTGGTTTTGTTTTTACAAATTCTTCGATTGTGGGCACTTATTTGCCATTATTGCAATCATTTTACAAAGATGAAATTTGATTCTTTTGGCATATATATATATATATATATATATATATATATATATATATATATATATATATATATATGTTCATAGTTACATAATCAAATTCTGCATATATTTTATATCTGCATGCATATATATATATAATATTTACGAGAGATCAATTGAAATTTGAGTATATATTTATATATACATATATATTTTTGGATCTAAACATTTAATATTTTGGATGCAATTTGATATTTTTTGGGTTTAAAATGTCCAAATTCGTGCCTAAAACACATTATGGAAAAAAACCATAAAATTATACTTTGTTAAATTTGATGGTCGATAGAAATCATGAAAGACCTAAAATAGGGTAGAATGATGGCCATATGGACGTCAAATTGGAGCTGGACATAAATTTTATTGCATTCACATTTTTCAGGAGTTTGAAATTGTTATACATTTATGAGAGTTTTATCTTTGTTTTTTTTAATTAATTTTTTTATTTTTACATATCAAATTCCTCATATAAAATATGGATATATATATGCCTACTGGTTTGGATTCTCATCAATAAAATGCAGGTATAACATATTTTCATATGTATAAATAAATATATACAAATATCTATATTATTTAATACACATACATGTATACATTTATATATACATACATGTTTTTGGTTTATATTTTCTAGCGTTTTACATGCATAAATAGATTCATAAACTAAGTATGAATATAAAAACACACACACACACACACGAGATACACACACATAGAATATATATATATATATATATATATATATATATGAGTTAGTTCAATCTTCAGAAGAAGTTATAGGAATGAAAGAGATGGGTTTATTTTGAATTTAATAGGAAATGTTTCATTAAAAAATGCCAACATACATTGATATTCCAATTCTATAATTTACTAATAAAATCAAGGCAAAACCATTTTATAGACAAATTTTTTTCCCATTGATAATAATAATTGAATTCAAGATTACATATAATGGTAACCTCAAACAGAATTTCCATTTCTTTTTAACAATAAACCAAAGGAGAATAAAACATATGCTTCGATATATTTTTATTTCAAGAAACTAATTCCATAATTTAGCCTACAAATCGAAGTGCGATTTAGAATTAATTTCAACTTTCTAATAAGATACAAATTTACATTATGAGAAAATTTTACTATAAGATAAATTCAACCCTTTTCAATATCCTTTCAACATATGCTTCATAACTCAAATACAAACATACTTATTTTAATTACTTTACATAGGTGGAGCACCCTACCCACACTCCCTCCACAAAACCTCACAACATACATAAGGAAAAATAAGTAAAAGGAACATCGGGACTTAATAAAATCACAACATCCACTGAGGAAAAATAAGTAAAAGGGACAAAACCACACTTACACCCATGGTAACATTGTGAGGTTTCTCCCCTATGGATACCTCATAATAAGCGATAAACAACATGATGATACATATACGTACAAAAAGGCTGCCAAGGTGACCATACTATGATCACATGCCATTCTTTCATGGTTGGTCTTCCTAGTCCCTCCTTATTTTTGTGTGTTTTAATTCCTCTGTAATAAACAAGACATGACCACATAAATATGTCAAGGAATAAAAACACACATATCATGCATCATATAATATATCTACATTGATTTCATGGTTAAGAAATTCTACTCTAACCAATTATTTACAATTATCAATAATCACAATTCACATTTTACGACAACCATGCAATTCACATACTTACTATAATTTATACCTACTTAGATGCATTCGACAACATACTACTAATCACTAATATCATCACATGATTAATACACCATAACATCAATATACACACACAAGGTTAGTCCAAAACATCTAACACAATCACCACTATCAAGAGTCAAAGATGTCAGCATATAACAAAATATCACTAATCATCATCATATATAGCAATATCTATCAAAGTATGCTAGGAATCCATACAATCCATAATATGAGCCAAAAACAATAATAATCACAATGTCCATGTAGTCTAACAACATACTATCAAAAAATATCATAATAACGTTCATGTCTCTAAGCAGCTAATAAACATGATCATAGCAGAAATAGGTGTTGAAGAGGAGTGGGAACTACGGGGGTGTCCCTCCCCCTCCTTACCACTTATTTTTATAGATTGGGGTTCTCCCCACGTATTATATATATATTTTTAAAACAAAATATTTGGGGGAGAGGGCGGTCGCTCTCTCCCCTAAACATATATTTTTATTTATTTTTAAATAAACTAAACCCTACCCAATTCATATATATATATATATATATATATATATATATATATATATATATATATATATTTATCCAAATACATACATACATACATACATACATATAATTATATGCACAAGTGGGAATACTGATAGATTTATTCTTTCATTTAAAAGGAAACTAATTACACACATTGTTTCTATTTTTTTAATATCGATTTAAGTTTAATAAAAATGATAGAGTTATACCACTTTACACACCCATTAAAAGGGAAATAAGTGTAAACAACAGCCATAAGTATGTTTTTTTATAAATATGATGAATATAAAGAACATTTCCAATCTAAAATATATTAAAATACAATCTTTTAGAACCAATTGCAAATTTAAATGAGGTAATATTTCAACAAGATGCAACTTTCCAATGCCTTTCTTTCAAACATATACATTGCATGATTTGATAAATCATTTACAAGAAGCTCAAATTTAAAATATGGGTATAAAAACCCTCGACAAAAGTGGAGACAACATGCCATATTTTACAACAATTTTCCTCTTTTTGAATACACTTGCATCTCCATTCCATAGTTCACATTTGTATTTTTTATTCTCTTCTCTATCTTCAACACAACAAAAAGGAAGGGAGCTAGGAAACACTCACCTCCCAACCTTAATCTAATGAGAAGGTGAATACAACCTTCTCATTGGCCCCTGAGCCCCAACAATGGAGAAATAAGGGGTGTTCAAAACCATGATAGCTCTTCACAAAATGGATTCAACAATACATACATACACACCAATAAAACTTGCAACACATACAAGAACAAAAACACTAATAATAAAAATATACAACTTTCCAAAACACATAGGCTTAAAAGCTAAGCCAAAGGAGAAGAGAATATGGTAGCCATATCCTTGTGCCTCCCAAGTGGGATAGGGGTCCACCCAATGCCTCCAAGTGCACTAACACAAATCACATACACACACAAGACTCCTTATCTCTCCATTTTAAAAGATACAATGATATAGTTTCCTTTTAACTCCACATAGGTGGATCACCCTTCCCACACTCCCTCCACAAAATCCTCACATAATCCCTTTTACCTCCACAAAAATGGCTCCATTTCCCTCTCCCTACACCATTCTTATGGCCAAATCTACCCAATCCCATACAAAATCACATGCATTCATACAAATTACAACACAATACATAAATAAGAAATGTTAAAATACAAGTATAAGAGCCTACCTTTCCCTTGAAAACTCCTTCAAACCTTCAAGTGACCAAGCCTTAACTTCCTTCCATAACAGACGAGCCAATTCCCATGTAAGATCTTCAAAAATCTCCAAGCAAGTAACCCCCAAAACAACCAATAAATTCCAATAAATAGAAAATGGTGGAGAGGATGGTGAGGTGGCTCCATGTAGGATGCCACATCATTTCTCCCCAATCCACCTCACAAGTCAAACACATAAACCAAGACTCCATAAATGAGTAAGGTGGAGGTATGACACTTCATTTCCACACACAATCCTCCACTCCATACTTTCAAGGACACAATTAAGAGGGTAAGTAAAAGGTGGCATTAATTGCCTATTTTTCCTTCAAAAATACATAATAAGGGCTAAATTTGACCCCTCATATCATAGGTTGGGTTGGTGGGAGATTTTAAGGAGTATGGGACAAGTATAACTTGTCCCACAAGCCTCCAAAAATGGGCTCAAAGCCCAAATCCGAGATTTGAGAGATGGGGAAGGGTACACAAATAAAAATGAACTAAAATCCCTCAAAATTTATGAAGAGAACAAGGACTATATAACACATTTATTTCCCCCTTTGTCACATCATTTAATTAGCATTATCCACATAGTTAATTAAATAAATCAAGAGCACACTAATTAAGTACAATAAAATGAGAAGACATTAAAATTTAATAAAATCACATACACAACTAAGACAATAAAATAAAAAGGAAAATACAACATTCACACCCATGGTCACTTGTGAGGTTGTTGCGCGCCATGGAGACCTCTAAAAACATAAACAATATGAATATGCACAAACACACATGGTTGCCAAGGTGACCTTGTTGTAAACATATGGTATTCTTCCATGGTTAGTCCCCTAGTCCCTTCTTTGTTTATTGTGATTTCATTTCTTGCAAACAACCAAGACAATACCACCTTTGGCCTCAAGGCCATATCAATACGTCAAGAAATTAAAACACATATATCATTTATTAATTAACATCATCATACAACGTAGCTATATCATCATCAAGGTTAAGAAATTCTATCAATTATTTACAATTACTAATCATCTCAATTCTACCATATTCACTAACATTCACTGTCACCCTACGATTATGCATAACCATTTATCACAATTCATATTTTATGAAAACCATGCAATTCATACATCCATTGTAACATATATATATATATATATATATATATGCATTCAACAACGTACTAGTGATCACCTATTAACATCACATTATTAATAAATCACAACATCAATGTGCACACATGGTTAGTCCAATCATCTAAACATAATTGCCAATGTTAAGAGTCAAGATGACAACATATAACAAAACAACACCAAATCATCATCATGTCTCGCAATGTCTATCAATGTCTTCTATGTACCCATACGGTCCATAATAAAAGCCAATAGACAATAATAACCACAATTTCCATAGTGTTTAACAATAGGCTAAAGAAAAATCATAATAATGTCTATGCCACTAAGAAAATAATAACATGATCATTGCAAAATAGGGGTCGAAGAGTGGTCACTACGGAATTCCTTTATACGGTTGAACATTTAACTTATGGTGTATCTCATTAAATAAGGATCATCTACATTATTTCAATTACTTTTTTAATTTGTTTGTTTGTTAATAGGATATTTATTTACACACAAGGCTACTAGGTATTATCCCTAGGATTCACTCTAAGGGCTTATATCATACCTCCATTACACAACGGAACAAGTGTAAGTCCAAAGGATGTGAACTACGCATTTTTCTTAATGATTTAGGGTCAAGTTTCTTTCATTCATTTATAAATTGATAATTGAGTTAGTACACAATAAGTATTATAAGAGATAGGTTCTTTATCCATAGAAAGGGGTTTAATCACATTATAAGGAAGACCATATTTCACTTTACGTATGGAATAACATCTCATGATAACACTTCCCAAGGACAAGCATTAATTATAGTTTTACAATAGCTATACCCCAACAATTAGTTAAGGACTCAAAGGCTTTTAACATGACAACATACTCCCTTATTTTTGTTTCTAGATTTGGTTTCTTGAGTATCTCTTTACATCCAACATAAGAGGGTTTTCCCTACCTAGGTTCATATTCCATTTGCAATGAATTGTGTAACATGTTTGTTAATAAGGGTATTTGTATCCTCATGAGACTACTAGTCCCTATCTCAGGGATTTATCTCTAAGAAATGATCACATAGTTTCACATCATACATCCATTACATAGTAGGACAAGTGGGAGAGCAAGATGGAGTAGTCCATCGTTTAAAGGGTTAAGGATCACATTAGAGTTTACACAATGTGGATCCTTTTTCTCACCATAAGATGGTTTAGACATGTTATAAGAATGATCTAAATTTCATCTTTCTCCAAGCACATCATCTTATGGTTACATTTTCACCAACTAATCATAAATGAAAATGTTTCTAAGTTTCACAATTAAATCTTAGTATTTCACCATAAAACCCAAACAATAGTTCAAATTCAGTTTGAGTTCATTTATGATCCAAAATATTAAAGGTGAATTTCAAGATTATTTGACGATCTTTGCCACTCAACATGTATGTCGGTCCAAGAGGATTTTACACTATGTTTAATGTTGGTTCCCAAGGAGTACTTACACGTACTCCAAAATTGTATGTATTGTACTATTAGAAAGAGGTTACATAAACCCCAATGATGATTCAGATCTCTTCACAAGGTGTTCAAAATCCAAAAAAGCTCTCTAAGTATACATTTTCATCCTAAAGTGCCTTATCGAAATTTGTATGCTTCATTCTAAACCCTGCCCCTTTTCCTTGCATTTCTGTCATTAGTTTCAAGACCGCCGCCCTACCTAGGCAGTGGTCCCGTGACCGCCACCCATGATAGGGTGGAGGTCTGTGTATGTTTTTAGAAATTTCGATGCTTTTGTCAACGTAAAAAATCAAGTGGCGCTCACATTTCTCAACCACTCTTGCTTGCATTTAAGTTTTGGCCGCTTGGTAAATAGTAATTCTTCTTTGTTTATAATATAAGAGTTCAATTCAAACTTACCCTCTGGTAAATCAAAGTGATATAAATACCTAGCTTGTTTACAAGAAAATGGCCCCTCTCCTTCTATGAATTTTTATTCAGTGTCTTTTGAAAGTTCTTCAATAAGTCTCAATAAATTTAGATTTTGTAAAGCTTTCAGCCTCTCAGTTCAAGGCTCCACAGTTCTAGTTCTAGATTATGTCCATTCGAATCTTGATTCTGATTAGAATTATAGGTTGTTGTTTTGTCACAGGAAGCATAGATATTAGAGATTTTGGTGTGCTTGTATTGTATCCCTATAACAATCTGCTAGGAATCACATAGTCAAGCTCTGTCCTCTTACACTATCCTTCTCCTACTTGCATTCTCAGTTCGGTTTATGTCTAAGATGTTCTTGTTAAAAAATATTCTCTCCGTTGCTTCTTATCATTATTTCCACTTTTCTCGGGATTCATGAGAACACGAAGGAATGAAGAGATCACACCTTGATGGGACAAGTCATAATACATTTGGATTTTAACTTGTTATGTAAACTCCGAGGTTTGAACCGTTAAAGTTGTAGTTACAATATATCAAATAGAATAGGAAATAATTTTATTTCGGTTAAGCTTGCTTTTAGTATTACTTAGGGAAGGCTGTGGGGAATGATAGCCACGAGAAGCTGTGATTTATTCCCATACGAGGTAAGATTGAAAGTCTTTCAATTAAATTAGTTAGTTATTTAATATTTAGGATAAATTCACAAATGCACAGGAAAATAGCTATATCTGGCTATCTTACTTGTTTTAATTCCATTATTAGATTAATTGTTCGTTATCTTAATATTGTAGAATAGTCACTCTTTAAATTTTGTTCAATTTACATCCTTAAAAATACAAAAAAAAAGAATATAAGCATAATGTAGATTTATTTTCATAATTAGTTTACTTATTTTAGTTAAAGTATGATTATCTCTTGCATGACAATTACGAGACCTAGAGAGCCCAGGGATTACGTATTCAAACTAGTAATACCTCAGCCAAATATCTTCACAACATTAATAGATATAGATCAAGGTCTTAGAATCCACGTATTTCAAACAACAATAAACCCACAAGCAGTTAGTGAACAATTGAGAGAATTGAATATTGAAGACAACAAAGCATACACATTCTATTCAAGTCAACCCAACTATAGATTGCCTTGATAGGATATCCGCATGACCATACGAGAACCCGAAGAGAGAAAATATTTGGTTGTGATTCATTAGATCTGTAACCAAACAAAAATAAGTTCTCATTGACATAGATACGGGCTTACGTATACAAGTTGTCGAGAACACCTGTAAGGTATTTTGAGAAGATTGCACAATTCCTAACATTAAACATAGAAGCTTAAAAACTTTATGACTATTGGATATTCAAAAGAAGGGATTGATTCTTCACATGACCATAACGAGTCCACAACAACCATGAACTCATGGTTGTGACCCCAGTCCCACAACCCAACGGGCCTATTAACCATTTAAACATTGACACGGTTTACATACGTTGGTATTTATATCCTCACCACTTCCACGGATATCATAATGTAATTTTCTACATTAAGCATAGAATCGATCAAACTAATATTTTTTGGGCTAGACCAGAAAGCGCCCATAGTCTCTTACAAATCCACTACACCTCTCACTACCACACATCCAACACATCCAATAGCTAGGATCTTGGCAGAGCTCAACATTGATTGGAGCCTCGAGCAGCTATTATAGGCTGAACAATCCATTACACCAATTCGGGTTAGTAGAGATTTTTTGCCTTAGAATCACGAGATCCCATTATTGCGTGTTGAGGATATAAGATTGCCCAACTAGTTTGTCTACACCCACATATATTTCATTTCCACTAGCTATCTCGGCATGACCTCGGGAGGTCGGGTACGAAGAAAGGCTACTTGTTGATTCTCATGCTTGCCTGTCACTTTTCTATCGTACAAAATTGGTGAACCCAATGTGAAATGCAACAACTGATCCCCTTTTCATTTCCATTTCTTTCATCCATCTTCACTCCTTCCCATTATTCTGCAGGTATTTATATACCCCCTGAATATGTCGGGATACGACACATATGGCAAACCTCTCTTAGGTCTGAAAGCATATTATGGTCAAACAAATAGACAAGCTGTCACCCTTAATTTCTGCATGGGTGACAACTATTCAAGCAACTACTTGTCATCACAAACTCCTCTTCAAAGAACTAGCTCTATTTCTTCATTCGAATTGAGGAGTTGGATCATATCACACAAACACAACATGAACAGAGCCCTCGGGCTCTAATAATATGACATTTACTAGAGAATCCATTTCATCTCCTCAAGTTTTGTTCGGACCACAAATCAATAGGTAATCAGATCTAATCCCATTTTTTGATGAGCGTTACCTAGCACACCATGCTAGAAATGAGCAATACTTCAAGACATGTATCCATCTCTAGGAAGTTTGCAAACACAACCCGATACCCCTCTTGGGAAAATATGCCCATTCCTCCATGATGGAAAATAATCTTGGTGAACTTGGGCTGAGTAATGAACAATTCATAGTAGGATACCATACCCCTTTGCAACCTCAAAGAGTACCACAACAACCATCAAGGTGAAACACTGGGCCATCACCAATTGAGGTCATCTCAACTTTGGTCGAGAGGGTCAGAGGACTAGAGCTTGCTCAAGAAAATCAAACTTCATATTCGGGGCAAGCGGGAACTCCCAACCCTCCGCATTATCCTAGTCAAATTGACCTCCTCATAGGAATAGGCATGTTAGGAATGCCTCCTCAACAATCGTATAACTACCCACAACAAACACCAACTAGAACCATGTTTTCAAATGCCACTCCAGTTGAAAGTATGATACCTCCCGATTTGGCACCAAACAACCCATATCAGAACAATGCTCCTCCCTACTTAAACATTTATTCAAAATCACCACAGGGAGACATGTTCTCCTCTCCCGGGATGTTCTCTCAACCACAAGGATTTCCTTACGCTTATGCAAATACACATGCTATGCCATATCAACAACCCATTCCACCTCCACCCCCTCGGCGGGACCATCGATGGTAAGAGGGAAACCTATGCGGTAGGGACTTACTCGAGAATATTTAAAAGAACCTCTAGATTTCACCGTATGAAGCATCATGCTTTAAATACATCTTCTGATTTTCCTAAATACAAAAGGGAGGGAGATCCAAATGCACATATCAAGGCATATGCCATGGCCATTCAAGAATTGCTCTCTTGATATGTGGTTTTTTTTAAGATATTCCCTAAAACCCTAGAGTATTTCCCTTGATTGGTATTATAGAATACTGAAGTCTTGATACACTCATTCAAACAACTTGTGTTAGAATTTATCAAAGCTTTTTGACATGAAAAAATTGCTAAGAGCAGGGGATCGGGAATTCTTACATATTAAACAAGAGCCTGATGAATCTGCTGCTCATTTTATTCAAAGATGGAATACAATCCTCTACTCATCATGCAAGTGCTCCAAACATGGATCAAATGGAACTATGTGACTTATTCATTCATTCTCTCAATAGAGAGATAAAGGAAGAAGTCGAGAAGTTACCACTAAGGACTTATGATGAAGTACTCAAGAGTGCTCTCGAATCGATCAAGTGGACAATAGATAGTAAGTAAGACATATGGAATGAATGGGAAATTAATCGCTCCCAATCAAAACACGATGACTTATCCTAATTTTGGGAATACCAATCAAGGACCCAAAATCCTTAACAAAAACCACGGGGTTAGAACAGATGGAGTCACTGAGACCATGTTAAAAGGAAAAGCGTTGTAAACATTTCACCATCCGTTAACAATCAACAAAATAATAACTTTTCTCAAACAATCAATGCGGTGGATTTTAATCATCCATCACGACAACAACAACAACGGAAAATCCAAACACAAGGTCCAATCCAAAACCCAATTGGATATCGGAATCAAAACCATAGGTGACCTCAAAATTTTAAATCTAACAACCAACAACCTAATCGAGTTTTGGACCACAACGGAGTTTCAAACCAACAACCTCAAAACTATAATCCCAACTTGATTGTAGTTTCCACAAGATTGAGGCCATGATACTAGGACAGACTGTGACTACAATAAATTCATGAAATTTTTCTAAAAGATCAAAGATAACTCTTTATAGATATGTTTTTAGCAAATTCTGCATTACCCATGCCAAACACCTATATGGGAGTAGTTTCCCCTCAAAATAGGATTTTTAACGATCCTCTCCAAAATCACTCAAAAAATAATATGTTAGATCCAAATGGGATAAACAAGGGTGTTATGATAGGAAATAATGATCATGAAGCCTCAACTTCATTAAATCCAATGGTTGCCCCAATTTGGAACTTGACCACAAACCAGATAGTTGGTATGGTAGAGTTAGAATCTTGAGCTACATGTAGAAACCATAAAAGAACACAAGATTATTCTTCTCAACTAGTTCCAACCTACCCATTAGAAAAAACAACATTTAACAAGAACTGGCGAAACCCATAGGCACTTATAATCTAATTAATGACTAACAAAGACCTTATCTCACATTTCCTTCTTGGATTTGTTGAAAAAATCTCCCGCCCATAGGGCTTCTCTCTTAGAAGGATAAGGTCTTGGTCATCTAATTAACATCACTCCTCCTCTGAAAGCGCAAGTAAACCATGTAGACTTTGACGTCTACCCTCCAAGGTAGCTGGATAGGGATACTGAGTTTATATTTGATATAAGCAAAATGCCAACAAACGCTAAAATTACATGTAGAGCGACCCAATTTGACCTTACATTTTAGGTATGGGTTTATAATAATTATGTTAAGCATCACAATGATTGATGATGGGGTAGTAGTTAACATAGTCCCCTTCACTTTTCTTCAAAAAATAGGATATGGAGAAACAAATTGTTCCTCAACACGAAATACGCTAAGGGGTTATGATAGCCTCAAGGCCACTTGATTGGGACTATAGCATGTTGAAAATTAGTCAAAATGTTGTCTCTAAGGGGGCATCGGTACTCAAGATGTTACTAGTCACCTTAGGACCCAAGATAGTCCTCACAAAATTTTATATTATAGATCGGAAACCAACTATAATATGATTCTCGATCAGAAACCATGGATACATTGCATGAAGGCAATCCCTTCCACGTTATTATAGGAAATACAATTTTTACACTTGGGAAAAATATTTGTGATCTGAGTGACCCAAAAGCATTCGATATACACCTAGCAGATTTGAAGAAGAGACCGGGAGTTCACTCGAGTTTGAACTCTCAACGAATTAACTTAACAAACCGGTCGATTCAAAACCGAAGTAAAGTTGATACCTCTGACAAAATTAGAAATCACGAATCTAGTCGAAGGCATTCCGACACTCAAAAATGAGACTAACGTCATAGAGGCAGTGTCATTAGGAACTACCACAAAAGTTTTTGAGTTACTAGAGAAGGATCTACCTATTATCCTATCATTCGATTCCATGGGTGGGTAAGTGAACCAAGATGATGGAAAAAAAAAGGGGTCTGAAAGTGGTCTAAAAGATTTAGAAAATGGAGCGCTTTCCATTTTCCCACCATAACTATATCAAAAAATATCAAAATCAATATATTTTTTTAACGTGTATAGAATTTCTCCACTTGGGATGGTATAAGTTTTATCACATTTTGATAAGTGAAAAAAAAGTTGCAGTCTTAAACGTAGACATGAACATTCACGTAGGAAAAAATGTCTTAAAGACCTATTGTTAGTAAAAAATTATAAAATGATATTTATCTTATTCTATTCACTTTAAAATCAATATTTCTATGAAGCTAATAGTCTCCCCTATGCGATGGCACCATTTTTGTGAAATGTTTTCAGTTTTTTAGCATGGTTCAAGTCTGTGGAAGAAAATTTGAAGTTTTTGACCCTTTACACTTCATAATGACCTTCCATAGCTTTGGTTGGGGAAAAACAAAGATTTCCGAGCCTTAGGGTCAGATTTGATGATACAGATAGAACCCGTGATCGCGGTTTACAAACCGTGATCATGGGTTTTAAACAAGAACCATGATCATGCTTTATAAACCGTGAGCATGGTTTATAAAGCGTGATCATGGTTCATAAATCATATTTATACACATCCCAATGTTCTAATTACCATGTGATTTTTACTTGTTTGACTTTACTGTATGAATTATTGTGAAATTTTGTCATTTTTACACATGTTTTTCTTATCACCGGAAGTAAAACATCATGGGAGACAAGAAATGAAGTCAAAAAAGGAAGTCATTAAGTAAAAAACACCAAACAAATTAGAGGCAAACAGATTTCAAAATGCTGAGCGAATGTGGAATCTTCGTGAATCAAGAAGAGGTTCATCTTCAACCCCTACTATTGTAAGCAATGAGGAACCATGTAATGTTTCTACTATCAATGTTGAAGTTGAATTAAATACTCATGATGAAGATGTTTTTACTTATCAATGTTGAAGAAGAATTAAATACTCGTGATGTAGTAAATGTTGAAATTGAAGGAGACAATGAAAATGTGAATAAAGAAATTAGGTTGAAACTGTAGACAAGAAAAATTTGACAAAAACACCTCCTAGGATTTTCCATAAGAAACCTAATTATTTTATTGAAATTGATGAAAACATTTTGAAACCAATGTGTGACAAACTTTTTGAATGGAAAATCAGAAGAAAAGCCACTGAAATTTGGGATAATCATTTTGAAATTTTAAATGATTCCCAAAGATGTCAGTTGTTGGTTAGTTTGATGAAATTGAATAAAATGAGACCTACATTAAACACCTTAGGATTGACAACATCTAATATATGTGGTCAAACCTCTACAATTGTTGAAAACCTTCATGATGCATATCACACTGTTGGTGTCAAGAGATGCACTAGGGATAGTAATATTGTGCGTCGTGTACTTGCTACTAGTGTTGTAAGTGAATCAATAAAAAAACAACGTTTGATTATGCAAACAAGTCGAATGTTGCAAGTTAATCGAAAAACTCTAATGAAAGCAATTGAAAGACGTAATATCCTTCAATCACTCAATAACATTGATTTTTGGGCATTTTTGCTAGAGCACCGCGTAAGGACAAATATAATACGATGCTATAAGAGAAGTTGTTATTCAATTTTGGCATGATAACACTAGAGTTTCACCTAATACAAGAGATGTTGTAAAATGGAGAGTTGGTTCTATTAATCGCGAACCACATCCAAAGCATTTCTTAGATATGACTCAAACTCAATTTTTCGTAAGTTTGAACAAGAGCATCTGGAAATTAAAATTAGTCAACATTTTTTTGAAATGTTAAAACCATTCTATGTGAAAATCAACCATGCTCACACCACTTGTTGTTGTAGGCAACATGTTGAATTTGCTATGCATTATGCTAAATTTTTATGTATTCATTCTATTTTTCATTCTGAAACTATGTTATCAGAATGTGGTGTTCAAGTTCCACCAATATCTTCTAGGGATTTCATTCCTACGATATTTTGTGAAAAAGAAGTTGGACAATTTTTTTATAGTCAGGATTGTTTAGATGGAAGTTGTGGTACATGTGGCGGATTACCTAAATTGGAAAGTTACATCCATGAGAAAATTGAAGGTGCAATAGGAAATAATTTAGTTGAGTTTGATAAATATAAATCAGTTGCATACCAGTTGAAAGATGGAAAAGAGTCTAAATGGTGTGAGCTAGTTATAGAACATATGCTTGTTTTTCAATTTATGAGAAAATTTAAGGATGAAATTGTTTATGAGTATGCTAGGCATACACATAGAGCTCGATGGTTGGATGAATAGTTCAAGATATGCAAAGACACATTTCCTATTGGTACTATTGTTTTAGTGGTCAATTTTGCATAGAGAATTACACATTGCAACCACAAATGGAGGTTCAATCACAATATTACAACTCAGTACAAGTTGCCATTTTTGTGCATATAACATTTATACATTCTCTGACAGTACAGAGAATGATCAAATTTTTTAAAGAGAGTACCACTTTTATATCAGTGATGATCGTACTCATTCTACTGAATTTGTGCAAGGGTGTTTCTAGTTATTTTATGGAAACTTGTCTGATAGGGACATCCACTTCAAACAACATTATATATGGTCAGATAATTACACGTCTCAGTTTAAGAATGCATGAATGTTTTATTGGATGAGTAGGATGCACGTCAAGATGGGTGTGTAACATATTTGGAGTTTCATTGAGGTTGGACATGGAAAAGGAGAGCATGACGGTGTAGGGGCATGTGTGAAAAGAGCTCTTGCAAGAGAAGAGTTGAAGTACAAAGATGGTGCTAAATTGAAAGATGCAAAGAGCATAGTGGAATGGTGTATTGACAACATGGCCCGAGGTTCTCAAGAAATTTCCATGGTTCACAGATATTTTTGGTTGATAGAGGAACAAAAATTGCTAACTATGAGGATTGTATGACACTCACTGGGTCCAGTGATATGCACTCATTTTGTAGCTCAAGACGCTACTTCATGGGCCACATGGACAAGAAAGTTGACATGTTTTTGTGCATCTTGTATGAATTTGTCACTGTTGAGTGTGATTCACAAGAATGGGTGGATGGATGGATTTGTAGGCCTCTAACTCCGCTTCCTAGTTATCAACCTCCACAAGCATTATGACTTGTTTCTGTAGATGAAGTTGCAACATCCAAGGACTTTGATGAAATTTTGATTTTGGTGTGACAAGGTATTTATGGTTATTTACAATTTTTGTATTGAGTTATGTCCATTGAAATTTTAATATGTACAATTTAAATTTGAGTTGAAACCTTTTTTTTTGTAGGACATGTGTTTGCAGTTATTACGACAGAAGACAATGAAGAAGGAACAGACTATTTCTTATGTCGTTGCATCGAGGAAAGAAAGAAGTTGACTTCTCTTGTTATAGATGGCAAAGATATTGAGTACCCTACAGGTCAAGTGGTAGTTACTGGAACTTGGCTTTGATGGTATCCATTAAAAAACTCCTCTGTTTGGGTGTTTGAAGACTTTGAGACACAGGAAAATACTCTTATATTCGCATCTAGTTCTAGCGACAAATATTCAGCTTGTATAGATATCGAGGAAGGCCTAATAACAAGATTCTTTGGAAGGTTCGAGAGTCAGATCATGAAGCAATCTGTCCGCTATTCAGAGTAGATCCGATCCTGATGGTTCATTGGAATGAATTTACAATGCTCATGTTTGGTATATATAATTTCTTTGGTATATATAAATTTGTTAGTTAGATAAATTTAAGTTCATATATTTTATTAAATTTGTGTATTTTGTATATATCTAGTATGGTTTTGATTTGAAACTTAAATTTCTTTGACTAACACTTTTATGTGCAGGTTAGTGGTGCCAAAAAAGCTTCCACCTTCATGTGGTTGGCACTATTAGTAGAGAATTATAAATTCTCGAAGCTAAGAGAAGCTTTCATTGTTTTACAAGAAAAGAGAAGCAATTAACAATGATTTATGTACTGTGGAGGGGGTTCTTGGCTCGGAGGAGGTAGCCCAAAAGGACCTGGAGCTTAGAGAACTGAAAAAATGCCTCCCCAAGTGTTTACAAGACCATCCCTATGTGTGTGCACATAGTCGGTTTGGTGCCATGACCCACCGTTTGCAAAATATACCATTTGACAACCTTACATTGCTCAAACTACACTATTCGCACGTTTGCAAACAATAGGGCAGCGAGAGCACCGATTGGAGAAGGAAAAAATTGAGACAGACTATTGTAGAGGGTCCCTACACCGAGGTGTAGGATTAGATGAGACATCTCTAGGTGCCACGGAGTGCTGCGTAGTCACCCGTCGAAGTTGAATGATTTTTGGTCTCAGGGCTCTTAAGGGACTACACCCGAACGAGGTAGCCCAGAAGCAACGATGTTGTCACACCAAAATGACACCTCCTCTAGCATTCACCTAGCCACCCTAGACATGTGTCAATGTAGTCGGTTTGGTGCCACGACCCACCGTTTGTAAAATATACATTGTTTGACAACCTTACATTGTCTCAAACTACACTATTTGGTGTGTTTGCAAACAATAGGGCAGCGAGAGCACCGATTGGAGAAGGAAAAAACTGAGATAGGATATTGTAGAGGGTCCCTACGTTGAGGTGTAGGATCAGATGAGACATCTCTAGGTGCCATGGAGTGCGCGTAGTCACCCGTCGAAGTTGAATGATTTTTTGGTCTCAGGGCTCTTAAGGGACTACGCCGAATGAGGTAGCCCGGAAGCAAATGATGTTGTCACGCACCAAAAATGAACACCTCCTCTAGCATTCACCTAGCCACCCGGGATGTTTGTCGCGTAGTTGGTTTGGTGCCACGACCCACCGTTTGCAAAATATACCGTTTGACAGCCTTACACTGTCTCAAACTACACTATTTGGCGCGTTTGCAAACAATAGGGCAGCGAGAGCACACCGATTAGAGAAGGAAAAACCAAGACAGATATTGTAGAGGGTCCCTATGCTAAGGTGTAGGATCAAATGAGACATCTCTAGGTGCCACAGAGTGCGCACGTAGTCACCCATCGAAGTTGAACAATTTTTTGGTCTCAGGGCTCTTAAGGGACTACGCCGAATGAGGTAGCCTGGAAGCAACGACATGTTGTCGTGCACCAAAATGACACCTCCTCTAGCATTCACCTAGCCACCCGGATGTGTCATGTAGTCGGTTTGGTGCCATGACCCACCGTTTGCAAAATATACCATTTGATAGCCTTACATTGTCTCAAACTACACTATTTGGCACATGTTTGCAAACAATAGGGCAGCGAGAGCACCGATTGAGAGAAGAAAAAACTGAGACATGACTATTGTAGAGGGTCCCTACACCAAGGTGTAGGATTAAATGAGACATCTCTAGGTGCCATGGAGTGTGTAGTCACCGTCGAAGTTGAATGATTTTTTTGGTCTCAGGGCTCTTAAGGGACTACGCCCGAACGAGGTAGCCGGAAGCAACGACGTTTTCGCACACCAAAATGACACCTCCTCTAGCATTCACCTAGCCACCTAGATGTGTTGCATAATTGGTTTGGTGCCATGACCCACCATTTACAAAATATACCATTTTGACAACCTTACACTGTCTCAAACTACACTATTTGACGCGTTTGCAAACAATAAGGCAGTGAGAGCACCGATTGGAGAAGGAAAAAACTAAGAGACAGATATTATAGAGGGTCCTACACCAAGGTGTAGGATCAAATGAGACATCTCTAGGTGCCACGGAGTGTGCGTAGTCACCTGTCAAAGTTGAATGATTTTTTGGTCTCAGGGCTCTTAAGGGACTACGCCCAACGACGAGGTAGCCGGAAGCAACAAAACGTTGTCACACACCAAAACAATCTCCTCCTCTAGCATTCACCTAGCCACCTAGGATGTGTATCGCATAGTTGGTTTGGTGCCATGACCCACCGTTTACAAAATATACCATTTGACAGCCTTACATTGTCTCAAACTACACTATTCATGCGTTTACAAACAATAGAGCAGCAAGAGCACCGATTGGAGAAGGAAAAACTGAGACAGGATATTATAGAGGGTCCCTACATATGAGGTGTAGGATCAAAATGAGACAGACATCTCTAGGTGCCATGGAGTGTATGTAGTCACCGTCGAAGTTGAATGATTTTTTGGTCTCAGGGCTCTTAAGGGACTACGCCCGAACGAGGTAGCCGGAAGCAACAACGTTGTCACACACCAAAATTAACACCTCCTCTAGTGTTCACCTAGCCACCTAGATGTGTCGGCATAGTATTCGGTTTGGTGCCATGACCCACCATTTGCAAAAATATACCATTTGACAACCTTACATTGTCTCAAACTACACT
The DNA here is from genome assembly GCA_018340775.1 of Taxus wallichiana var. yunnanensis. NCBI lineage: Eukaryota > Viridiplantae > Streptophyta > Pinopsida > Cupressales > Taxaceae > Taxus > Taxus wallichiana. The sequence continues at coordinate 200,980,222 of CM031240.1, forward strand.
ATTCGCATGTTTGCAAACAATAGGGCAGCGAGAGCACCGATTGGAGAAGGAAAAAAATTGAGATAGGATATTGTAGAGGGTCCCTACACCGAGGTGTAGGATTAAATGAGACATCTCTAGGTGCCATGGAGTGTGCGTAGTCACCCGTCGAAGTTGAATGATTTTTGGTCTCAGGGCTCTTAAGGGACTACGCCCGAACGAGGTAGCCGGAAGCAACGACATTGTTGCACCAAAAATGATGCCTCCTCTAGCATTCACCTAGCCACTCAGACATTTCACATAGTAGATTCGGTTTGTGCCATGACCCACCGTTTGCAAAAATATATTGTTTGACAACCTTACACTTTGTCTCAAACTACACTATTAGTGTGTTTTGCAAACAAATAGGGAAGCGAGAGCACCGATTGGAGAAGGAAAAACCTGAGATAGGATATTGTAGAGGGTCCCTGCTGAGGTGTAGGAAAAATGAGACATCTTAGGTGCCATGGAGTGCACGTAGTCACCCGTCGAAGTTGAATGATTTTTTTGGTCTCAGGGCTCTTAAGGGACTACGCCCGAACGAGGTAGCCCGAAAGAAACGACGTTGTCACGCACCAAAACAACACCTCCTCTAGCATTCACCTAGCCACCTAGATGTGTCAAGTGTAGTTGGTTTCCAGTGCCATGACCACCATTTGCAAAATATACCATTTGATAACCTTACATTGTCTCAAACTACACTATTTGGCGTGTTTGCAAACAATAGGGCAAGCGAGAGCACCGATTGGAGAAGGAAAAAATTGAGACAAGAGGATATTGTAGAGGGTCCCTATGTTAAGGTGTAGGATCAAATGAGACATCTCTTAGGTGCCATAGAGTGTGCGTAGTCACCCGTCGAAGTTGAATAATTTTTTTGTCTCAGGGCTCTTAAGGGACTACGCCCGAATGAGGTAGCCGGAAGAAACAACGTTGTCGTGCACAAAAAAAACACCTCCTCTAGCATTCACCTAGCCACCAAGGATGTTCGCATGGCATAGTCGGTTTGGTGCCATGACCCACCATTTACAAAATATATCATTTGACAACCTTACACTGTCTCAAACTACACTATTTACGTGCGTTTGCAAACAATAGGGCAGCGAGAGCACCGATTGGAGAAGGAAAAAACTGAGAGATAGGCTATTAGAGGGTCCTTATGCCAAGGTTTAGGATCATCAAGATGAGATGTCTCTAGGTGCCATGGAGTGTGTGTAGTCACCCATCAAAGTTGAACAATTTTTTGGTCTCAGGGCTCTTAAGGGACTACGCCCGAACGAGGTAGCCTAAGAAGCACGATGTTGTTCACGCACAAAATGACCTCCTCTAGCATTCACCTAGCCACTTGGACATGTCTAGCAGTAGTTTTTTGGTGCCACGACCCACCATTTACAAAATATATCGTTTGACAGCCTTACATTGTCTCAAACTACACTATTTCATGCATTTTAAAAACAATAGGGCAATGAGAGCACCGATTGGAGAAGGAAAAAATGAGACAGGATATTGTAGAGGGTCCCTATGCATTGAGGTGTAGGATTAGATGAGACATCTCTAGGTGCCATGGAGTGCGTGTAGTCACCCATCGAAGTTGAACAATTTTTTGGTCTCAGGGCTCTTAAGGGACTACGCCCAAACGAGGTAGCCCGGAAGAAAGCAGCAACGACGTTGTCACACCAAAATGACCTCCTCTAGTAGCATTCACCTAGGCACACCGGATGTGTCATGTAATTGGTTTGGTGCCACGACCCACCATTTTAAAATATACCATTTTTGACACCTTACACTTTCTCAAACTACTACTATTCGATGCGTTTGCAAAACAATAGGCAGCGAGAGCACCGATTGGAGAAGGAAAAAAATGAGATAGGATATTGTAGAGGGTCCCTATACCAAGGTGTAGGATCAAATGAGACATCTTTAGGTGCCATGGAGTGCACGTAGTTCACCGTCGAAGTTGAACAATTTTTTGGTCTTAGGGCTCTTAAGGGACTACGCCCGAACGAGGTAGCCTAGAAGAAATGACGTTGTTGCACCAAAAATGACACCTCCTATAGCATTCACTAGCCACCTAGATGTGTCATGCACATAGTCGGTTTGGTGCCATGACCCACGTTTTGCAAATATACCGTTTTCACAAGCCTTTTGTCTCAAACTACACTATTCACGCGTGTTTGCAAACAATAGGGCAAGCAAGAGCAGCATTGATTGGAGAAGGAAAAAAATGAGAAAGGATATTGTAGAGGGTCCCTATGCCGAGGTGTAGGATTAAATGATACATGTCCTTAGGTGCCATGGAGTGCGTAGTCACCTGTCAAAGTTGAATGATTTTTTGGTCTCAGGGCTCTTAAGGGACTACGCCCGAACGAGGTAGCCCGAAGCAACGACGTTTTGTTCACACCACCAAAATGATGCCTCCTCTAGCATTCACCTAGCCACTGAAGGATGTGTTGATGTATAGTTTGTTTGGTGCCACATGACCCACCATTTACAAAATATACCATTGATAGCCTTACATTGTCTCAAACTACACTATTTGGCATTTGCAAACAAAACAATAGGTTAGAATGAGAGCACCGATTGGAGAAGGAAAAAAACTAAGATAAGCTATTTAGAGGGTCCTATTGAGGTGTAGGATGTATGAGACATCTTAGGTGCCACGAAGTGCACGTAGTCACCGTATGAAGTTGAATGATTTTTTTTTGGTCTCAGGCTCTTAAGGGACTACGCCGAATGAGGTTGCCCAATTTTTATATGTCATGCACACCAAAATGATGCCTCCTCTAGCATTCACTGGCCACCTAGACATCTTGATGCATAGTGTTTTGGGTCAACCCGACCCACCGCCAAAATATACCATTGGACAACCTTACTATCTCAAACCCACTATTTGGTGATTTGACAAATATAGGGCAGCGAGAGCATCATTGGAGAAGGAAAAACTATGACTTTCCAATTTTTACATCATAATGTGGGTACACTCTAGACATCTTAGGTCATATGAGAAATCTACTAGGTCCACGGAGTCTGTCACATGTCGGAAGTTTGAAAATTTTTTTGGTCTCGAGGCTCTTAAGGGACTTATCAGAAGCAAATGAGGTATTTTGAAGCAAAAGATATTTTGCACCAAAAAAGGATGCCTCTCTAGAAATTCACTAGCCACTACAGTTTATGCTTAGTGTTTTGGTCCATGACCACCGAAATGTAAAATTAAAATATATTCCTAAACCTTACTCATGATCTGTCTCAAAACACTATTTTTTTTCCAAACAATAGGGCAGAGCACCATGATTAAAGAAGGAAAAATGAGAAGATAGGATATTATAGGTCTCATATGCCAGGTGTAGGAATATGAAATATTCTCAGGTGCCATGAGTGCGCATAGTCATGGAAGTTGAAATATTTTTTTTTGGTTAGGGCTCTTATCGCACCGAGCGAGGATAGTCTGGGAGGAACGACATTGGAACAAAATTACTCCTCCCTTTGTAGAGGGATGGGATGTCAATAGTTGGTTTTAGCCAGTGACCCACGTTTACAAAATATAAGTTTGAAGACCTTACATTCAAACTTGAAAAAAACAAACACACTCATGAGAGAAAGACAGATGAAGAGGTTTTGAAAAGACGAAGAGGCTCTGAAACTTTGTGAGATCATCAAGAATCAAACTAGATAGGTTGATTTTCCTATATGAAGAAGAGGGTTGGTAGGATCGAGATGATATCTGATGCAGAAGAAAATGCATGTACTCCCGAAGAAATTTTTTTTTTTGGTTTTTGGGCTCTTACAAGGAATAGAGAAGATAATTGTTCCATGGAAAAAATAACAAATTCACTATTGCCATAAGTCACAACAAGGAATGTGCCTAGACCCACATCAAAATATTCATTTAGTAATATCACTTGAACTTTTGCACTATCGGGGGTTTAAGGAACAATTCAAGCGATTTGAGAGATTGGAAAAACAAGACATACTATGGACAAAATAGGGTCCTTTACATTCAGGTTTTTTGCCTTATATATGGATGGTTTGTATTTTCATTGGGTATCCTTGTTTAGAGACATTGATAGGGACACGAATGATTAATATTAATAAAATGAACCAAAAATTTAGCGAACAATTGTACAAAAATGAGTAGTCAGAAGGTCAACATTGTGATCACACACCTTAATTGGCTTTGAAAAATGAATGTCACCATAGACACCTCCTCCCTAGATATAGTCACATTCAAGTTGCATTTAATGATTTTTTGGTGCCATGACCCACCATTTTAAAATGATACCATTTTGAGGACCTTAGAACTCTTTGAAGGAAAATATATTCATCTTGGGCAAGATTTGAAAAATAAAAGTCAAAGTGCACCGATTGAGAAGGAAAAAGAAAGATTTTATAGTTGGTCCACTATGCCTTTGAGGTGTAGGATCAAACAATGAGACATCTTAGGTGCATATGGCATCCATAGTCACCCGTCAAGTTGAATATTTTTTGGTCTTGGCTCTTAAGGGACTACAAACGAGGTTTTGGAGGAATAATGACTTTATTTATGAAAAATCAACTAAACATGGAATCCTTATGCAAACATGGTAGCCACCTATATGGAGTATGGAAAAAATATGGATAATATTGGGATGCCATGACTTATTAGGTGCAAAATATGCATGAACTTGAATCCTTATGGTTATTATGCATATATCCAAATTGAATGAAAATTTTTTATGCTCAAGAAATATGAATGTAAAAGAGAAGAGAAAAAAAAAGAAATATGATAAGAATTCTTGGCTGATGTATCATTAAAAGAATAAATAGGATGGATGATCATGTCACCTTTTGTTGAAAATACTTTTCATCACATATTAATGTTTAATTAGATTACTCAAAACCATGTCAATGTCAATGAAAAAAAAATGTTTAAAAATTAGGAGAAAAGATTTAGAAAATTTATTAAATACTCACCCAACAAAGATCTTGAATAATCACATAGATGATATGAATAGCACTTCTTTTTCAATGTTCATTCACTCATTAAAAAAAATAACTTTACATTTAAATGCCTCAACAAACAACTTTTTCCTCAAATGGTGATTGAACTTAGAAAAAAAAGAGAACATCAACTTATGGGGTCATCCAAGAAGAATCCTAATATACTTTGCCAAGACTCCATTACCTTTTGAGTAATCTTACACCTCCTCTTGAATTATTCAAATTGAATTTCTATTCAATTCCTAAAAGATCTGAATAATATGATAGATGATATGGATTCCATAGTTCTTGTTTAGTGTTCACCACTTCCTCATATTTTACATCATGAATAAGAAAATAAAATTCAAATATCTGAATATGAGTACATAAAAAACACCCCAAGCATTTTAATCCTCGTCTAGTTTATCAAAGGAAGTAGTAAAAATACATGTTCCAAGAATCCTACCAACACTAAAGAATCACTTCCCACTCCTAGAACCACTCATTCCTAGAACCTTCTTTCCTTAAAATCCTCCTCTTCTAGGAAATAAGAACCTTTCTATCTTTCCTTGTTGGTCAATGGACCTATAAATTGAATAATTGCATTATTGACTCTGGCGCCTCTGACAATGTCATGCTTATAAAATTTTCTAACTCTATTGGTATTACTCTCAGCCTTGCTATTGGCCATTGTTACTACATGAAAACAAAATAATTACCTCTTTTTGGCCAGGTGAAAGATTCTCAAGTAGAATTTGTAGACTTCCCTGACAAGAAAATCAAGATGGAAATACTTGTGGAAGACATGCTAGCTACATATGGTATATTGTTGAGCCAAAGTTTCTATCATGATATTGGTGGGGATATAAAGATGGATTGGTCATACACCACCATACTCATCAATGGTAAAATGAATAATATCCTTCTGATAAATAAAATTAAATACACAGTTCAAAAACCAAATGACCTAAGGGAAGACATCTTATTTCAAGATTCAAGGTATGAAATATTTTTCATGACTTAAGAGGAAAATGATAAGTTGCCCATGTTGATGGAGGAATACACATGCTTCCCTTAATTTCTTAACAATTGTACCATGCAATGTTGCACCATAGTAATGTTATATTCATATATGTTGCACCATAGTTTTTAATTTTAAATCAAACATACATATAGAATTAATATACATAGAATATACATACATAGAAGGATATCATGTGCAATGAATTCAAATCAAACATAGAAGTAATATCGTTATGAAAACCAACACATGGATATATAATGTATCAAACTAAGTGTGTTGAATGCACGTCTCTGAAAATATAAGTTCATAACATGTGTACATCTCGAACCAAGTGTGTCATACATATAGGACCACATGCGGTCACATAAGGCTATATATATAATGTCCTATGAAGAATCATGAACTAGGACCAGCTGGCCCATATATATATATATATATACATATATATCCTATGAATCTAATCATGAAACATCTTCCCTCTCTTCGCCCTACTAGAAGTAGCATGTCCATGACTTGGGATGTAGTGGAGGGAGATGCCACTATGGATTTCATCCGTGTGGTCCTAGGCATCTCTAAGAAGGCCTGCAACCTAACCTGCACATTCATAAACAACAAGTTTTTAACACCCATATTTTTAAAATACATTCAAAATTTAGAAACTTAGAATTTAGTTAAAATGCATGTGAAATCTTACCACAATGTCATGATCCCTATCAATTTGTCATTGACATGTATGGGGACAATAATAGACTCATGAGAGGTAAGCTACATACAAATAATTAAATTTCAAATTAAATATTTCATGTACAAAATTTGATATTGTAGATTTAAGTAATAAGAAATAATTCCTAAATAAATTTAACAAATTTGAAAAATTGTACCTCAGTTAGTGGATCTGCAGATGCTATGGCAGTATCTACAACAGCCTCCACAGTCTGCATATATGGAGGAGTCTCTCTGGTAGTCATAAGCTATACAAAAACATGTACAAATCAATATTAATCTACATGACTGCCACATAACAGAGCCAAAGCATAATCCACGTGAACTTCCACAATTAGAAACAAAGTGTAAAGAGAAACTAACCTGCGTAAAAGTCACGTGAGGCGTGCTAGTAGCCTCAGTTCCCAGAGTAGATGATGACCCGCCAGGCTCCTGCGTATAAAAGACAAACATATATTAATATGTACATGTACAGGTGAAACATTATAATAATAAAAGTGCACAATCAAATGAAATTTGAAATTTAAGTACAACTTGAAACTTACGTTTGTAACATGCCCATTGTAGTAGCTAGCATGTCGACGCCGGATGTTTCCTTCACCTAGCTCTTGCTATTTAAAATAAAATAAAAAATTAGTTTTTACATGTATGTACATAATGTACAATGAAATACATATATATTAAAATCTCAAACATGAATTAAACTATATATATATATATTAAATATTTATTTGACATTTACCTATGAAAGACCAAGATCCTTTGCACTAGTTCCAAAAACATCCGCCATCATCTCATCTAGAGAAAAGAAATCATGTGATCCAGCAAATGATGTCTCCCCGCAGTGCATATGGCACCACATGATCCATAGTGGTGTGGTGCGCTAGAACTGGCACCTCCACCAACATCACCAGATGCAATCTACTCACTATGTTGGGTCAGAGTGTCAGTGAGCTCCCTCAATGCATGTAGTGTGTCAATCTCCACAACCTCCTTCACTGTAGGAGGGATAACTGAAGGTAGTGGGGGTTTTGGGGCATGGGGATCCTTGGTTGACCTACGCGTGCACCAGGTCTACTCTGTGCAGAGCCACCACCTCACCCATAAAAATTAGAAAAGTCAAAATAATTTGGGACCTCATTAAGCATGAACTCACAATATAATTTCTTCAAAAAAATAGAGGGAACCTCATTGTTGTTGCATGGTGGATAATCAAAAACCATCCACCATCGGTCCCAAAAATTGTTCTTGATTTGGTCATCATGGCACCAATGGATTGGGAACCATTTGCAAGTAAGCATATGGGGGGGCATTGGTTCTTGGGTCAGTAAATAATGCACAAATGCGGTCTTTTCCATTTTTTTGTCTTTTACGGCCACATGGGATAATTTATTTGCATACCACTACCTACAATCACCTCTAAAGGTATTCCATCTATCTATTTGGTTGGTTGTAGAGTCAACTTTGCCAATCAATGTTTGCAATGTGTTGGCTAAAGTCATGCGGGATGGATTTGTGGCATGATTTTGTCTTATATTTTGAATAAGGTTCTCAATGACAATTTTATTTTGTCGATTTTCCAACGATATCAGCTTGTGTTCTGTTGGTTTTGTGGGGACAGAAGGAGCCACAGGAGGTGGATCTATGTTTGGAGGAGGGTTTTACGGAATGTTTGGAGGGTTTTGAGGATTGTTTGGAGGGTTTGAGGAATATTTTGATGGTTTGTAGGATTACGAGCTTTGCCGAGCAACTGACAAAACAAAAAAATTGTATACATAAACAAAAAATTGAAAAACCCATGAAAATCACAAAAAAACCTAAAATGCAAACAAATTGATCAAAATTGAGGGCTTACCTCTTTGTCTTGGTGGCATGGTTGAAACTATCACGATCCACAAGTCCGAAGAGTAATTTTTAGGGGGTATTCAAAGCGTGAGTGCCAAAGGTCTAGGATTAATTGATCTTGTAAATCGATACGCTCGCGGTACCTAAATTTTGGGGTTTTTATGTCCACCATCTTGGTGCACTTACCGGTATAGGATGTACCCTAGGAATTGGCTCCCTTCCAGGTGAAACGAAGTTTGTATGGTAGAAGTAATCGAGGAAAAGAAGTAGACACAAAGAATGTACCAACATCCATTTTTTTGAGCAAATATTGGAATCGCACTTCAATGGAGCTAGATGTCGTTTCGAGATGGGGTAGGTGTGATCTTTACTTCTCCCGAGGAAAGATCCTACCTTTTTCCTTTAAGTTAAACTTTGAATGTACGAACAACGGGGCTGAATATGAAGCCATCCTCCTTGGCCTCATCATAGCCAAAAGGATGGGCGTTGATAACATTATAGTGCTAGGAGACTCACAATTAGTTGTAAACAAAGTATCGAGGTATATGAAACTAGATCCGAACACTTACAACTCTATAAAACAACGATATTAGATCTAACCAAGGAATTAAACTTCATATCAATTGAAGCAATCCCATGAGAACAAAACCTTCTCGCTGATTCAATAGCAACCTCAGCTTCCCGTTTCACTCCAAACAATGAGTTGGAAAATACAAGTTTCATGGTATCACTTTGTACTGAACCATTGGTGCGTAAAATACCAACAACCCCGATCTTGACACATATAGAAGATGAAAATGAGTCTACCATCCTAGATCACTTTGACAGTGATAGGGTCACTCTTGGATATCTGAACACCTATGCGAATTGCATCTCACTCATCAAATAGTAGATTTCTCCCTAATCCCATCTTCCTCTTCCTATTTTGGAAATCCCATGATAGAATATCCCCCGCAAAAGAATCTTGAAATCTACGAGGTAGAGAATGGAGAAGGTTTGGAACTACCTCCGGCCCGCCTAAATTTGAAGAAGGCAACGCTTCCTTAATTGAAGGAACGATTGACATAAATATTGGAACAGAGGAAGAACCAAAGATTTTGAAGTTGGGATCCTCATTAACTCCAGAGGAGATAGAAATACATACCCAGATCCTCAAGGAACATCAAAAGGATTTCATATTTAATTATAAAGAGCGATGAGAATTTCACCACATATCATGGTACAAAATCTTGTCACCAAACCAAATGCAAAGCCAATTAAGCAAAAGTCGAGACCAATGAAACCAAAAGTGGCTCTTATGGTGAAAGAGGAAGTAATGAAACTTCTCCGGGTGGGATTCATCAAACCAGTTGAATATTCACAATGGGTATCTAATATCGTTCACGTTCTAAAAAATAATGGGAAGATACGCATTCGCATAGACTTCCGGGACATTAATAAAGCTTGTCCCTAAAGATGAATTCCCATTACCATCCATCGACATCATTGTTGACGCAAAAAAATGGTTTTGAGATTTAGTCTCTCATGGATGGGTTCTTGGGATGTAATCAAATCAAAATATCGAAGAGGATCAAGCCAAAACCACATTTATAACTCCTTGGGGAACTTATTGTTACGCTGTTATTCCATTCGGTCTTAAGAACGATGGTGCTACATACCAACGGGAAATGACATACAAATTCCACAACCTTATAAGATTGTGGAATCCTACCTAGATGACTTGGCCAAGGCCAAGAAGCGTTGTGATCACCTGAATTACTTTGTATCATTCTCTCAAGATTGATCAAATATAGCGTCTTATTGAATCCAGAGAAATGTGTATTTGGTGTGATAGGAGGCAAGCTTCTGAATTACATTATATCGTCACGAGGGATTGATGTTGATCCAAAGCAAAAATCTGGGCTGTTCTTGAAATGATTCCACCATCAGACGAGTCTAGTATCAAATCATTTCTTGGGAAACTCGGTGTAATTCGAAGGTTCATCCCAGACTTAAGTTTTGCTATTCATCCAATCAACAATTTATTAAAGAAGGATTATAACATTGATTGGATGGAAGAATGTAACGAGGCCTTCAAATCAGTTAAACACTTCTTGTCTCCTCCCACGCTAATGCCTCCTAGACCAGATCATCCTTTGATCCTGTATTCACGGGTTACTGATGTCTCGCTAGCTTACATGTTGGATCGGGAAGATAATGATAAATGGGAACGTGTAGTCTATTTCATTAGCTGGACGTTGCTCGATTATGAAACACGTTACATATAGACAGAAAGAGAATGCCTTGCCATAGTATTTACAAATTTTTTTTAAGACATTAGGCATAGTCTTTGAAACAAAACATTTAAGAAATTACATGTTGAATAAAGAAACAACGGTCATTGTAAAGACATATCACTTACGGACATTCCTCACGCAAGGTCTTTATCCAAAAAAATTTGGACGTTTCATAACCTTAATGGATGAGTTTGAACTAACATTTGTAAACCAAAAGTCCTTTAAGGGAAAAATCATTGTAGACTGGTTAGCTAACAATCCATTAGATGGAGGTGATTTGGTAGATCTAGAATTTCCTGATGAGTGCATATATTTTGTTGAAACTAGGCCCCCCATCTCTATATGTCCTTGGTACACTTTGACATTGTCAATTTCATCATGGATCACACGTACCCAGAAAGTGCCACATCACAACAAATAAGGCGGTTATGCATTATCGCTACTAAATACGTTATTTTAGAATAGGTGCTCTATCGTAAAGCCTTTAACGGAATGCTTTTAATATGTGTTGACACAGAAGAATCCAAAAATATTCTTTATGAATCTTACATTGGGATATGTGGAGGCCACTTCGGTGGCCATGCCACTACTCGCAAAATACATCGGATGGGCTATTTTTGGCCCACTTTGGAACATGACGTGGTAGAATTTGTGTGAAAGTGTCATAAATTTCAAGAATTCTCCCATGAGATTCACATGCCAACACAGGCTTTGCAACCAATCGCAACCCCATGGCCCTTTCCACGTGGGGCCTAGATTTGATAGGGAAATTCTCTCCCTCATCAATAGATGGCCATAAATTTATAATCATGGCCACATAATATTTTACTAAATGGGTAGAGGCCATGCCTCTCACCACCGTACCAAGTTCCATAATCGCTAAGTTCATTTTGAATCAAATCATTTATAGGTACGGTGTCCTGCAAGTCATTATCTCAGATAATGGCACATCCTTTAAGAACGATGAGGTCCATGAGTTATGTAACAAATTCAAGATAAACCATCATACGACCTCTCTTTATTACCCTTAAGCCAATGGACAAGTTGAAGCAACAAACAAAACATTAAAATCCATTCTCCTCAAAATAGTTAAGGAGAACAAATGGGACTAGAATTTAAAATTATACCCAACCTTGTGGGCCTATTGAATGTCAATAAGAACACCAACAGGAACAACCCCTTTCTTATTGGTATTCAGGGAAGCAGTTCTCCCGCTTGAGGTCAAAATACCCAGTCTCCACATCTCATTACAAGGGATCTTGGGAGAAGAAGCCTATAGAGAGGCACATCTCTCTCAATTGGAAAGCCTTGATGAGGCCAGGTTAAACACCAAACAACGACACAGAGCCTATGCTGACCGGATGTGCCAGAAATATAACAAAAAGGTCTACGAATGAGAAATATATGAGGGAGATCTAGTTCTGAGACTAGACAACCAGATTGATAAGAAAACCGGTGAAGGAAGGAAATTCGGCCCAAGTGGTTGGGCCCATACCGAGTCATGAAAGACTACAGAAACAGTGCGTATCTCTTGTGTACACTAGAAGGTGAGGAATTCAATGAAACTATCAATTCCTTGCACCTTAAACGGTTTTATGCATAAGTCATCAACATCACCATTTGTATATTATATCTACCTACATTGCATTAGTCACTCAGTTGTTTCATTTTGTTCACTCATTTAGTAAATTGTGGTCAAGGAACTATTCTTAAGAAATTTATTACAAGATTATGAAAATATTAGCAAAAGCATTCAAATCATATATCTTCAATTTTCATAATATCATCAAAATGGTTTTGAAATCATCTCATCAATCAAAAGACAAAATCTTGACGAAAACCATACCAAGGCCTCGTATACTTGGTCATACTCATTATTTTATACTAGGTTAAGTTGTTCTTACCTACGGTATGTTTTAGAAGCTTCTTGGTGTCACATCTATCCCTCTTACATCTCTTTAAAACAAGGATACTCCAAAATCACAAATCAGAAATGTCAAAACCAAATTAAATAAAAAATACTAAACAAAATAGAATATTTTATTTTACACACTTCTTTACCCCACCAACCTTCGGTAATGAGCCCGCATCTCTTACTAGTGGTGCAAGGTTGGGAAAGGAAATAAGTTCCCTTACTCGCGTATGCCCTACCTTTGGTGACAAGCCCATACTTCTTACTAGTAGCATGGGGTAGGCCGCAGGGGGTCCATTCACGTAAATTAATGCATCTTAGTATTTTAAAAATGCAAAGCACAATGTATTAAGTGAAATTAAGTATCCAAATTCCAAAGAGATCAAATCCTCAAAACCATATTTTGTCAACCAAATCACCATCCATGGATCTAAGTCTAGATAAATTAGAAAGTAAGTTACCTTCTGAACTATGTAGTAGTTTTTAGTAAGAATAAGTACGTAGGTCTAAAATTGGTTTATGTCAATACCCTGTCTTTCTCTCATCATTTCCATTCAGTCAAACTCATACAATTTTCACCCTTCCCAACTATCGGTGTTGATCCCTTGCATCTTACTAGTTGTGTGGAGTTAGGAGTGGGGAAAGTTCATCTCATTATCACTACACATTCATCACGTTTTGCCAAAACAAGAAGAAGCAACGAACATTGCCCAAAGAAGCCAAAAGTTCAGTACTACAAAGTGTTTGCATCATCACATACCAACATTACAAACAATAAGAGAAACATTCTGTTCAAACACTTGTTATCACCTGTCATCCATTGCATACATTTTGAAAAGCATATAAAAGAAAAAATTCTAAAAAAACATCTAGTGTACACATGAGAAACAAACCACAAAAATCTAGATACAAGAAGATCTAGAAATATATATATATATATATATATATATATATAAGAATCATGTTTTACATACAATGCCATCATGCACTAGGCATGGTAAAAATGCTCAATGAGCCCGAAAAATACAAAAACAACTCATATAAACATCCAGCAAAATCACTACAAAGACCAAACGACCCCTCAATCCTTGTGGGATCCCTCGGAGGGTGCACGATCGCGTCTAGGGCTCCTGCTATGATGACACTCTAAATGAACTGAGTGCTTGTGATCACAACCATTGGCTATGGTCTCACTATGAGAATGGCTCCACCTCATCGGGTTCTCGGTAGTCTTGTACCTAGCTAGCTCGGTGCGAAGGGAGGTCACTAGCTCTGTTGCCTTTCGAGATAAGGGCAAACACATTAGTGTGTCGACCAAATGCTAAAGGGTCTCGATGTCCTCGATGGTGAGCACTGGGTCTTCCCAAAGGAAGCAATAGGGTATCAGCACACTGACGTGAATCAAATCCTGCCATCCCTGAGCAACCGCTAAAAATAAAAAGGGAAATAACAAGTTAGAAAATCACCAAAACAAGTAAAAAAAATATAAAAAATAAATAAATATCATCCAAACATCTCTAACTAACAAGGTTGAGAAAATATTAGTAACTCACTCGGATCTCTAGGCATCCACGTAGGGTCTCGTGAATCGACGCTTTCTGCTAAATGACGTTGCCACCAACCGTGGAGCCTCCTAGGATCTCGGAAAGAAATTACATCCTACCATGGAATCATCATCTCCCCCAAAGTTTCGAGAAGGAAACTCCTCTGAGATCAAGGTCACCTTCTCTGCACTCGCCTCCACCCTCTTGGCCCTCAAGATATCCTGAGTATCATGCCACTCAGAATCAATTTCATCCTCTTCAGCCATCCCACCTGACCTCACCTCCCATCGTCTCCTCCTTAGTCTCCCCTCATGTGAAATCCTTATAGTTTGAGTCCATATTAACAAGCTCATCCTCCCCCACCGAAAGCGGGGAGTAGCTCCGATTTGAAGTAAATGTGCTCGAGGAGCACCGCTACCCCTCGAGCCCAAACCACCCACGACCACGATAGGAACTCCAAGAGTAACCATTGTCCAACCTCAATCTCCTCTAAGACCTCCATGGGCCTCACGAATAGTCACAGTATATCGACCCCGCTAGAGGAAGCATATCAACGGGACTCGATCAAATGGGTGGACCTCCACCCTCTCTATCCTATCTACTAACCTCGACTGTGTAGTAGAGCGGGAAATAAATGTATGAGTCTCCTCTCCCAATACTCCCTCCATGGCATGATAAGGAGTGGCCTCCATATCTACAGTGTTCAATGAAGCCACTAGCTGATGTGGCATCCCGAGTATCTGTCATCCCCACCCACCTTGTTGCTCTAACAACCCCGGGATCCTCTACTAGTACACCCCTCCCATAGGGGACGATGCACTCATACACCCAACTCATAACTAGAGTGGGATGACTCAAGGACTGCCCTTGTAACCTGACCACCCTATATAATTCATGGTATGTAGTCCCAAGAATGTCTTCTCCCCAAGCATAAGTACGGCCATGGGCCTCAATCTATGTAATAATGGGAGCCCAATAATATAAGAGAGTATCTCCTCCCTTATCCCAAATCAACCGTGAGGCTAAGATACCCATAATAGCCTTACTAGATGATAGGGATAGGAGAAGCAACAATAGATCGGACCTTCACCCCCTTCTTCAAACCAAAGGAGACAACAACATCTCCCATATAGGTAGCCCACTAAACCATCTGAGACCTAGATATTGTTGTTTTAAGAGAAAACCACCTCCCAAGAATGGAACCCCCCAGTATACGATAGACATCCTCTAGGGTGATAGTCCACTCACCCCTAACACCTGGAAACCGGAAAGTATTCCGGTCCACATCCCAGTACGAGAATAATTCACACAATATGTGACTAATAAGAGAAACATGAGGAACCTGTGAAATCCTCAAAATACCGGCCCTCTACAAAGTGTCTCTCTCTGCCTAGGTCAGCATGTCTAACACTTCCAGGAGCCAATCACACTCCCTCTCTCTACTCCACCTAATATACTCCTCCTTCTACATCCACCCAAAATAGAGAAAAAGAGCAAGTTAGCAACATAATCCAATAGATAAGCTCATCAAAAACATAGAAAAATTTCAAAAATGCAAAAATAATTAACTAAGGCCTCTATTTTCACTTTCTGTCTAGAATCGTCACCCTGTGTAGGCGGAAGTTCCATGACCGCCGCCATCTAAAGGCGGCGTTCTTGCTACCACCGCCATCACGGGGAAGCGGTCCTATGACTTTCGTTATGTGCAAGGTGACGGTCTTGTGCCGATTCAACATACGTCCATGAAGCCCTAAAAATGCCTAAAAGTAGAAAAATACACCATTAAGTGAAATAAAATCCTACCCTATAGGCGCCCCCCTAGAGACTCATTTAACACTAAGATTTTTGAAAATAACCCCCCCAAGACAAAGATTTAAACATTTTTATATTTTGGATTTAAAAACAATAAATTGATAAAAACTAACATGAGACTTCACGGGTCAATGTCCTGCTCTCGGAGGAATGATCATGATCTTGCAACAAACATTTTGACTACACTCTCGTCGAAAATGGTTACCGTGGGTCCTAGAGCTAAAAAATTGCCAAATCAATACGCATAAATGAATAGGAAAATGAGCTCGTTATATATATATATATATATATATATCATTCTAACCTTGTTTTGATTGTTCTTTCACAGAGTTAGAGCATCGATGGAGGTAATTTCTTATCCCCACGCAAATGGTAAGTCCTCATTTCATTTTAATTTAGTATTTATTTTTGATTTCTTTATCTATCTACACTTGAGTCCTCTTTTCATTTTGCAGAAAGCGGGAATCTGGATGGTGCCATTGCAACACATGAGTATGTAAGGTATAGCTTCTAACTCCCCATTTTGGGACCTCCATACTCGAACCCACCATTTTATGCCCCTTCATGGCTAAAACACTTCTCCAGGGGTAATATGTACATACACGAAATTATATCTACTGTATTTTCGGAAAGAGGTTACGAAACCCCATTGATGATTTAGATATCTTCACAAGGTGTTCGAGAATCCAGAAAATCTTGCCAAGTATACATTTTCATCATGAAATTGCTCATCCGACCTTTGCATGCTTCATTCTAAACCCTGCTCCCCTTTTCCTTACATTTTTGTCATTAATTTGGGACCGCTGCCCTTCTGGGTGGCGGTCTGTGGATCGCCACACGGAGTCAGTGATCCACCTGTAACTACCACCACCGCACATGGGGTGGCAATGTCTTGTGCAAATTTTCGAGAACTTTTTTGACGCATTCGTCAATGTAAAAATCAAGTATCGCTCGCATTTCTCAACCACTCTTGCTTGCATTTAAGTTTTGGCCACCTGGTAAATAGTAATTCTTCTTTGTTTATAATAAAAGAGTTCAATTCAAACTTACCCTTTGGTAAATCAAAGTGCTATAAATACCAAGATTGTTTATAAGAAAATGCCCCTTCTCCTTCTATGAATTATTATTCAAAGTGTGTTTTGAAAGTTCTTTAATAAGTCTCAATAAGTTTAGATTTCATAAAGCTTTCATCCTCTCGATTCAAGGCTCCACAGTTCTGGTTCTAGATTATGTCCATTTGAATCTTGATTCTACTTAGAATTATAGGTTGTTGTTTTTTCACATGAAGCATATATCTTAGAGATTTCAGTGTGCTTGTATTGTATCCCTGTAATAATCCCACTAGGAATCGCATAGTCAAGCTCTGTCCTCTTGCACTATCCTTCTCCTACTTATATTCTATTTGGTTTATGTCCAAGTACATCCTTTGTTCGAACATCTTCTCCCATTGCTGCTATCATTATTTCCACTATTCTCGGATTCATGAAAACACGAAGGAACAAAGAGTTCACATTGAGGGGAAAAGTCATAATACAATTGGATTTTTCATTGTTTTGTAAACTCCGTGTTTGAACCGTCAAAGTTGTAGTTATAATATATCAAATATAATAGAAAATCATTTTATTTCAGTTAAGATTAATTTCAGTATTACTGGGAAGGTGTGGGGAATGATAACTTATGAGAATATGTGATTTATTTCTCACTTCGAGGTAAGATTGAAAGTCTTTCAATTAAATTAGTTAGTTATTTAATATCTAGGATAAATTCACAAATGCAGGCAAATAGCTCTATATTTGGCTATCTTACTTGTTTTAATTCGTTATTAGATTAATTGTTCCTTATCTTAATATTGTAGAATAGCGGCTCTTTAAATTTCGTTCAATTCACATCCTTAAAAATACAAAAAAATATAAGCATAGTGTAGATTTATTTTCATAATTAGTTTACTTATTTCAATTAAAGTCTTATTATCTCTTACATGGCAATTACGGGACCGAGAGAGCCAAGGTATTACGTATTTGAACCGGTAATACCTCAGCCAAATCTCTTCAAGACATTAATAGATATAGATCAAGGTCTTATAATTAACGTCTTTCAAACAAAAAATAAACCCATGCTGCAGTTAGTGAACAATTGAGAGAATTGAATATTGAAGATGAAAAAACATACACATTACGGTCAAGTCAACCCAACTATAGATTGCCTTGATAGGATATCCACATGACCATACAAGAACTTGAAAGAGAGAAAATATTTGGTTGTGATTCATTAGTTCCGCAGCCAAACGTAGGAGACCTTCTCATTGACATAGACACGAGCACATATACAAGTTGTCGAACACCCATAAGGTATTATGAGAAGATCGCACAACTCGACATTAAACATAGAAGCTGAAAAAGCTTATGACTATTGGATAGTTGGAAAAAGGGATTGATTCTTCACATGACCATAATAGGTCTACAACAACCATGAACTCATGGTTGTGATCCCCAGTCCCACTACCTAACGGGCCTGCTAATCGGTTAAACATTGACACTAGTTTACATATGTTGCCGGTATTTAGATTCTCACCACTTCCACTAGATAGCATAACACAAGTTTTTACATTAAGCATAGAAGCCCGTCAACATAATATTTTATGGGCTAGACAGTAAAACCACCCATAGTCTCCTACAAATCCACTACACCTCTCACTACCATTTTCATGACATTGTCTTGAAATATACATGAAGAACCTACAAGTCACTTTCCACGCATCCAAAAGCCAATAGATAGGATATCGACATAGCTCGACATTTATTGGAGCCTCCGAGTAGCTATTATATCCGAGCGATCCATTACACCAATTCGGGTTAGAAGATCTTTCTTTGCCTTAGAATCGCGAGATCCCATTATTGTGTGTTGAGGATATAAGATTGCCCAACTAATTTTTCTACACCCACATATATTTCATTTCCACTCTGTCTCGGCATGACCTTGGGAGGTCGGGTACAAAGAAAGGATACTTGTAGATTCTCATGCTCGCATGTCACTTTTCTATCATACAAAGTAATACCTTAAGAGAACACATTATCATTACTACACACACAATTTCCAATCCTAGAAGGGAACCACATACTATAGATAATGTTTGACCATGTCATTCCTAACTGTTGGGTTTATGACGATGTCACTAAATATACAAAGTATGCATTTATGACGGTAAAATCAAACTTGGGTTATGATTTAATTAAACTAGAAAGTGTCATCGAGTGTAAAGATTTAAGTTCATCCTAAGGTTTTAGTTTTCTATGCTAAAAATAATCACACAGGAAGGGTAGTTATACATGAATTTTATACTAGGGTTGATTGTTTCATTTAGATCTCTTTATTACATTTTCAAGGTAAGAAACACAACACACCAATTATTTAATCATCAATTACACATTGGAATTGCACTATAAGCTATTAAATTCAATTTCATTTAACATATATATCAATTTTTTTACAATACATAATTTTGAATCAACATGACACTCATGGTTAGGTACACATTTCCCAAACAACCCTAAACACTTGCAACTCATACACATTACAAAATTTCAATAATAAACTTTATTGTAACATAGAAATACACACACACACACACACATTTCCATTAACATACATAAATTACAATAATGCATAATGAATTACAACCACGCCCGTTTCGCCATCTTACTTGCATCCTGGAAAACCATGTGAGCATGAAATCAACGATAAATTGCTGGCATGACATCCACCTAAATCTAGCATAATTAATGTTTTTAGTTTTCCATTTACATAATAATAATAATTTACACTCGAAAAGAGAGGGTTAGATATATATTCATTTCATTTCATTTCTTAACTAAGGAGAGAGAAAGAGATAGGGAAGAGAGAGAAACATTATTTTTCCAAAAGTCACATTTCACACCACAAGCCACATGGGAGAGTTTCATACATTTACTTATACGTTTCAATAAGTTTTCACGATAGATTAATGTCTTGGCTAGGGTCCTACAACCTAAATTTTACATTTTCTAATAGCTATGAAAACGTCTAAATCTAGCCTAGAGGTTAAAGAACCCTATTCAAAAATGTCTTCCGATGGGAAAATGTATAATGGTTAGGTTCCTTTGTGTACTCCTGTATGCAAATAATTTACGAGGACTCACGAGTTTAGAACTGGAAAACAATTTACAATTTGTGGCTATTTTTCGGGGCTAACAATCGTAATTCGAGTTGCAAAATGATCCAAATTTTAGTTCAAGGGATTAGAAACCCATATCAAAAATTGACATTTTATGGATGAACACGCAATGGGAAATTTCCTACAAGTTTTCCTATATATGGAGAATTTCACAAGAGTTGATGGAAATGAGAATTGGAAAATGGGTTACAAACAACGACAAATTTTCTAGAGCCACTTTGGTCATAATTGATGCGGTTTGACATTGTCAAATTATGACAGAGGCCTACAAAACCCCATTACCAAACTGTCTTTAAAATTATTTTTTAGCAAACTTAATGTTGTAAACAATTTTCTTGAAGAAATAATAGAGGTTTACAAAGGCAGAAAAACGTTCCTTTCCTTAGGGTCCAAATGGTGGGTCAAAGCGAAAGCCAAGTTTTCAGTTTCAACAACTTCCTAAAACTATAAAAATGGGCCAATAAGGCACCTAAAAGGACAAAGAAGAGAGTACTAATGGTTGATTGGGGTCAATCTAAATCTTGACATGACTCTCCTCATTACAAGGAATAAATACGAGGCTTGACATATCTTTTATGGGGCTGAGTATGCTATTTTGCACGTCTCTGGTAATTACATTTTTCAAACTTTGCAAGGTAGATAGAAATGGTTGTTTTAGTTGATGAATCATCTAGCTCTCGCCAATACCCATGACATGAGCACCAAATTTTAATACCACGGGTCTAGTAATGCATAAGGTTGTGGTCATAAGCACGATTCTTTGGTAAAATTATAATTTGGTTATGTAACTCACAAGGTGGTATTTTATTGTTTCACTCTAACTTCTTGGTTAAAATATCCTATTATTAAGGTAATTAATGGTTTAATATTTATATTATATTTAAAATTGTGAACCAAATCATACGAAAATTATAAAATATGTAAGGAGACCATGCTTGGAAATCTTAACATCTTTAGTGCAAGAGGTGCTCTAGGAGGGTTCACCAGCATTCCATAAAGATCCAACTCTCTCTCCTAGCATTCATCCAAATAGTTCACATGCAGATCCACTAGAAGAGCCCCGAAGAATATTTTCAGCATCATATGGATTTCGTGTTGCCCCATAGTGAGGATTGATTCAACTGGTTCCAACTCCTAGCTCATGCATGTTTGTCTTCCCCACAAGCATTGCCCCACATTCATGTAATCACTTGAGACATGTTGCATCACCTATAACTTTGCACTTCATGTGCAACCACTGGTACCTCTTGTGGTGGGGTAAGGTAAACAATCAATCTCATCTTTCTCTATGATTGGTTCTCCATCAATAACTAAATGTTTTTCACCTTTCTTATATCGTAATGTTGATCCTGTAGCTTTCCTTCAGATATCTTGCATATCATAGATTATGAATATGCACATTTCTCGAGATTGATTTGAGGATATCTCAGCTGCAGACAAAAAACAATCTACCACCTTTGATGGAGTAACTTCCCTTGATGTGTAAGCCCTAGAAAAATCTTGAATCGTCTAATGTCTGAAAAATGGTTCATCTTTAGATGGTCAAGAAGATAAATTGTTGGGAAGGCAATTGAGCACTTGAGAAAATTTTCCCGTGGAGGAAAAATAGAACCAATACTCAACACTTATTTCTCTTCGAACTCGTCTATTGGGTACTTTGGAAAATTCATTGGTTGTTCTATAATATATGAATTTGTAAACAAGCTGGTGGATTAAATTTTCTACTTTCATTGTGTACATTACAATAAGAAAAAATATATTTAACCACACGACCCATAAAAAATATTTAGAAATAACCCCGTGGCTTGTGGTACAAATACATTAGAACACATGTATGTCTCCTCGATGTGATTGGTAAGGTCCAATTCTTCCATCGGTGCTAACACTCTTCCTCTTCCCCATATTTTCCCCAACATAGTTACAAACAACAAGAAAAACACCAAAAGCACCGCGATTCAAACTTGTGAACTCCGTTATCTCGCGTGTGCATGGCAAATCAACCATATTGGACTTATTTTCGGATGGCTATTTGAGAGAAGGTGCGTTCATCACATCCTAGTGCAACATTTTCGCTTTGAAACTAACCAATTACTACTAAATTTGTAATGTTGACTTGGGTTTCAAAGGTGTGGCTAAAGCCTTTGGATCTCAAATTAAGTGCTTAAATTATTATGCAAGGAAATGACAGATCTCGAATATCCTCTGCAGGCTACACACGCGCCTTGTTAGGGAGGTCCATGTCTTCACACCGCCACACGCCAACCTTGTCACGCTACGTCAAACCGACACTTTTTCATTCATCTCTCCAACTACTCCCTTCCCGAGCACTCCACTCTATCTGTTATATATATATATATATATATATATCTATATATATATATATATATATATATATCTGTGTGTGTGTGTGTGTGTGTTAATTATTTTATCTTTTTTATAATTATATTATATATATATATATATATATATATATATATTATTATTATTTTAAAATTTTATTTATCTATCTTAATTATTTTATATATATTAATGGTTATTGGGATGATCTAGTGCTAATAGAGAGGGGAAAACATTCTTGGATGGAAACTCCTGTAATGTATCAAAGAATAATTTTGCTTGGTAAAAAAGGAAATATGATTTCTTATAGTTTATGATGTGGAGAGTGGAGTGACTTGATTTGGGAACTATTTTGAAATTTTCAATAGATCAAGTACAATACTTTTAGTAATTGTAGCACAAAGGTGTAATGAGACGTTGAGTTGATAAGGAGTGTGTTATATTGAAAGAAGTGGCAAGAATTTAGAAATAACCAATGAATGTAATAAAGTTACAAAATGTATGACAAACATTTTAGAGAAAACAACTATTCGTGTCTTGCTTTATCTAGCTTTTGAGATCTCTTTTGTACTCTAGAGTATGGTCCCCTTCAAAACCATTTACCGTTAATAAAAAAATTGAAATAGGAAGGGAAATACAATAAAGAAAAAATGGTGCATAGTTTAACACTTTTATCATTTACACATCAATTCTCAAGTTACAAAATACTAAATATAGAAAGATATAAATAGATTAAAAAAGGAAATAGAGTAATGTGCTTTTTATTTGGAACCCAACATAAAAAATGGGGATGTCAGTAAGGGGAGGAGACATTTGAAATAATTATGTAAAATTTGAAAATTGTTAAATACTTGTATTCTATATTGATTTGAAACAATAATTAAAATATATTAATGAGAATTTAGTTTATGTTTTACAACTTATATTAGCAACAAAACATTTATCTTGATATAAAACTGTGTAGACTTCGGAATATTAATATTAGAATAGAGAAATATATTGTGAGACAAAAAGGAGTGGTGTCCTTTTTATGGAACTACATGTAAATAGTTCACATTAACTATTTTGAAGATGTCTAAGTGGGAGATGAATGTTCAAGAAATTGAATGTTTGTATCTTCCAATTTCTAGAGTTCAACATAATGGTCCAAAGTTATCTTTGAGTACCTAAGGCCTTGAGGTTATGTATTGTTCATTTCAATAGATTCTATCTATTGTTCATTTTTATTTTATTTATCGATTTTTAATATTTATCAAATGTAATTTAATTTTTATTTTTATTAATTTTAATTGATAATTTATTTTATTTTATTAATTATGAATTATTATTTTTATTATGCTCAATTTTTTAATTTTAATTTTTTTAATTTTTAATTTTCAATTTTTATATATTTGTTACTTTTATTAATTTAAATGATATTATTTATAATTAACGATTTACTAACAATTTGTGAAGTGTTTAATATTATAGTGTAGGGTTGGATTTGTGCAAGTATATGCAAGATTATAATTTTTTAGTTCAAGATAACAACATATTTTTGATGATCATATTCATTTCATCATTTGATATTCAAAGTACATGTAACATAACACATAAATACTCATTATTGAAGAATTTTTGAAGGCTTAAACACTTGTGAAAAACCCTAAGCACTAATGGCTTGCGTTGAATAACAAAAATTCTGATATGACACCACGAACCGTAAATTCCAAACACCAAGCCCTAAAAATATAACTTAAAACCATAAACACTAATCCCTTAACACTAAACACTAGACCTCAACCAAAAAAACTTAACACGTAACTTAGAAACATAAATGACATAATCAAGACATTGTAAACAATAACATGACACTTTAGAATCTTGTTTAACATCACAACTAATTTTAGAACACCCTGAACACTAGCAAGTCAAACTGAATGACAAGAAAATTAGTACAAAATCCCCAAAAAAAGACCTAAACATAGAATTGTGAACCCAAAAGAGTAATTTATAAACACTAAGCATAAAAAATAAGTGAACATGTTGAACCCTTAACATTGATGGATCACATTGAAAAACATAAACAATTATATGACACTCTGCAAAGCATAAACCCTAAATACTAAACACAAAACACTATACATATTCAAGACACCATTAACAAAAATGCACCACCATAAATACTTAATGCTACATATACTAAGCACCCATTTCATCCCTTGAACACCAATGGGTAATGTTTAATAACACAAATTCACATATGATATCATTAACCATAAATAATAAACACTTAAAATAGAACACTTGTATCAATGAGGACACCATTAATTAATGTAGCACCTTCAACACTCGTTTGACATTTCAAGTAATCCTACGACACCTGTAAGAAATATTCTTATGAATCGTAAACCATAACACAAAGAATCAAACCCTAAAAGATGGAAATAAATATAATTATTACCATTGAAAATTGATAGTAAAAATATCAATATATTTTTATATCAAAATACTAATACAGCTTTACCCTACAACTAAGAAGAAAACCCTACAGAGTAAACCTCACGCACTAAAGGAAATATACAAATAGTAAACCCTTAGTAATGAACACCCAACTTTGGATAGTAAAGTGTGAACATGAAACCATGAAGAAAAAGCTGTAAATGTGAACCTTAGACATCAAGTTTAAACCTCAAACACAAACATGAAATGAAAACCCTGACATCGGGATTTGTATTTAGGTTCAAGGTTTTGTGTTTATAGATTTTCATATGTGTTTATAAAGTTACATCATTTGACGATTAGTGTTTATGGTATACATTCAAAGTTACGGTTTTATTTATAATGGTTAGGGTTTAGTTTGGTCACTTTTTAATTTAATGGGGTTTATGGTTAGCTTGAATAATGCAATCATGGCAATGCACTCGATAACATGGAACCTACTTAAAGATATATAAACCAATTGTAATATTTGAAAAATTATGTTCTGGGAAACACAAAATATTCTTTTTTTTACAATATTGATTCAATAAAATGAGTATCTAAAATCATTTCATAATTGGAACAATGATGTATTTTGTTTTAGCAATGAATTGAAAAAATAAACCATTAACACAAATCAAATCCTGTAAATGTGAATATGATATTAGGGTCGTAGTTTAAGGTTTATAATTAATAATTTTTATTACTTTTTAAATTTTAATTATTTTATTAATTTTTAATTTTAATATTTCATTAATTTTTATTTATTATAAATTTTTATTAATGTGCAATTATTATTGATTTCAATTTTTCAATTTTTAATTTTGTTTTTAATTAATTTTAATTTTTTAATTTTATTAAAATTCTAAATTTATAATTTATATGAATTTTAAATTTTTATTACTTTTGCGTTGCTTTATTAATTTTTAATTTTTATTGCTTTTAATTTTATTTTTTTATTTTAATTATTAATTTTAAATTTAAATTAATTACAATGAGCCCTAACCATAACTCTCACCCCGCGTAATAAAAATGAAAGGCAAGAGGAAGGAGGAGGAGGAGGATGTGGACAAATACCCAAATTGAAGATATTTACAAGAAATTACACTCCTTAGACTCTCGCTTAGGGAAGGATAAGACTAGGCATGATTACAACATTGCCATCTTTAGGGCGATTGAGGATTTTATCAACAACATGTCGAAGTGTCTCCAACCTAAGCGGAGTGCCGACAACTCTTTGGGGGTACCGATAAAGAAAGAAGACCTGGAACAATTGGATCCTAATGACGCTGCCCATATGACTACTTTGGGTATGTTTAAATCCTGGAAGAATATTAAAACCATCTTAGACAAAGCTACTAGAAGTAATTTGCAATAACAATGTTTTCTATTTGCCCCTTTGTTTGTTTTTTACCTTTTTTTTGCGGTTCTTTTCTATCGCTTTTTGCAGTAATTTTGCTGTTCTGTCTCGTTTTGGTAGCTATTTTTAGCTACTTTGAGCATCATTGTAACATTTGGATTCTGATCCTTTTCACTCTGGTTCTCTTGCTTATCCTGGCTTTTAGGCCTTCTTTGTATTCAAGGGTATAGTCCCTTTCAAAAAACTATTTGCCAATAATAAAAAAACTCTCACCCGCGCGAAACCCTAACGAGGATGCAGATTTAGCATTGGATATTATGGCTATGGATCCTGGTCAACACATTTCTCAAAAATGAGGAACAAGGGATGGCTTTGGCTCCACTACCATAGGTGGGGTGGCATTAGTGGTTGTTTAGGCTATGCAAAGAAAAAGAGGAGTCACTTCTTCTATCAAGTGTGAAAAGGGAAACCAAAAACAAGAGAAAATTGTAATAACACTTATCTCGTGAAAATCACCTCCCTTTTTGCAAACCAAACAAGACACAAATGGCACGCATCTCAGGAAGCAAGGATTATGCTTTGATTCAACCATTTTCGAAGGAGGCGGGATATTAACACTGTAAATAAGACTTTGTATCAAGATGAGGAGGATCTGATGCAAAAATTTCTTAAGGAGGAGGTGAATCTTTCCTAGTTTGGCCTCATTTGTAGATTTCAAAACTTTTAGCCCACCTTTCTCAACTCCACAACTAAATATATGTGAGATGGAGGAAATGTTTAAGAGTAAGATTGAGCTTTACCCCTATACTAAATTTTATTTCATCGATTTATAGTTCCCACTCCTCTTCGACATTGATCTTACTATGATTTTTCCTTACCTCAGTATTAGAGCCATAAACATTGTTATCATATTTGATAGATAGTATGGATGTTTTAGACTTTTGACATGATGCAAATTATATGATGGATTACATGCATGGATTCACATATCAAAATTTAATGATCTAGAGTTACTACCTTATATATGTACTGACACATTGGATTTGATATATAGATTTTGCTAGATGATTTAGTTAGTCTTGTGATCTTATTCCTAATTTATGTAATGAATGAGAATCAAAATGTTTGAAATTTTGAACAATTGGTGAAATTACTTGATTTTATTGATGGTTTAATTATGATAAGTGATTTTATTGATGGTGTGTGTGTGTGTGTGTGTGTGTGTGTGTGTGTGTGTGTGTGTGTGTGTGTGTGTGTGTGTGTGTGTGTGTGTTTTATTATCTCGATGTCGTTAATATGGCCATGAGGCCAGAAATGTATTGTTTTGATTTTCGGAGGAAATTGAGACATAACAAACAAAAGGGGATAGGAGACCAATGTGAAGGTATTTAGGGTATTTATCGATAGGTCACCGTGGTAACTCGTGTATTTGTATGTTGGTTTTTATTGATAGATTGTTAGGAGGTCCCCATTGGGGATGGCCTCAAATGTGACCTTGGGTAAATGTGTTGTTTTTCCTTTTTGTTTTAATTATTTTGTGAGTATGTGAATTATTTTAGTAATGTGATTCACCTTTATTTTGTTAGTTAATGTACCCCATTTAAGTTGATTAATTAGTGTAATTTGGGATGTGACCAAAAGGGGGTATTTAATGTTGGTATATGGTCCTTGATTTATGCTTTGGATTTAAACATATTCTATTTCTTTTAAGTTTTGTGTACTCAACCTAGCATGTCAAATTTGGATTTTTGCTTAAGGGCCATTTTTGGAGGTGTTAGAGTAGATATTTACCTTAGCTCATGTTACTAGGTAATTTATTTATTGTTATCAGATTCATCCTCACCCACTTATGTGTTTGAATATTTATTTTATCTTTTTAGATATTATAAGATATTATCTACTTGTTAGGTATAGTTCTTTCCTTGATCGATGGTATTGACTAGATCCTGATGACTAGTTCTTTCCTAAATCTATGGACTTGACTAGTTCTTTGATGACTAGTTCTTTCCTTTATTTATGGATTGATCTATGACCTTGAATGGTTCTTAGATTGTTATTCCCTGTGGTTCATTTTAAGACACCCCTATAAAATTGAAGGTGGAAAATACCTGGCGAATATCCCCGTAACCAGTTTCAGCGAAAGGTGAATTTGACAGTATTCAAAAACAAAATTTTCACCTAGTTTTTCATGGCTCCATCAGTGACGTGCGACAACACTAGTTCGTAATAACGCACGCCACGTCAGCGCGACACTAAGTATGTAATGACGCGCGACATGGCAGCGCGACACTAGTTCGTAATGACGCGCTACATAGGCTAGTAATGACGCACGACACTGGATCGTAATGACGCCGTGATACATTGTACCGCCGCCATGCGCGTGTTAGTGTCTGTTAATGACACGCGACACTACCTCCTACCATCACGCGTCACACGCTTCTTACTATTACGCATCACAGCGCTACTATTGGCCTTTGTCATGCTGGCTAGGACTATTGGCCGGCGTCTGGCCGCCTATGACCTTCAACGCGACATCTGGGCTTCTATTGATGCGCGACGATCACTTCCTGTACCCTAATGACGCACACATCGAACTCCTGTTGACGTCGCAGCGTCAAAGGTATTAGCCGACGTGCGGTAATAGGAGGAAGTAGGGGATGGTGTCGCGCTAGCGTCGTAGAGGATCGGCACCTAGTGACGTCGGTCAGTGGGCGATGTCGCGCGTCACTAGGTGCCAGTGTCGCGCGTCAAATGTCTTAGATGACGCGCGACAAAAGTTAGAGCTGACGCGGCGCAGTAGCACCCAAATGACGCGCGATCGGAAGAGGGGCAAATGACGTGTGTCAATAAAAATGATGATGCCCTATTTAGCTTATAAATACCCTTGTGCCGCTCATTTTCTCGTTTTCGTTTTCCCGTTCTTGAATTTTTGCAGGTCTAAATCGTTGTCAAAGACGCAATTACAGCTATAATGTCGACTTCACATGCTTCCCAATTGCAAGTTCAGCAAGAAAATCAAGAGAATCCAACTCAATCGATTTTGAAGATCAACTACAGGAATCCCTTATGCCCTCACATCCATACGGCTTTAAAGATGTCTTCAGAATATCAAGCTTTGATGAAAGAGTGTGAATTTACAGGGCTCGTGAATATGCCCCATTTCGAAACAGATCCGGATATTTTGAATTACCTTCTGTCATGCTACAATTCAGAGGACGGTATTTTTTATGTGACTCTGAACGATGGCCAAATGTTCCAATTCACTATTGAAGCAAATGACATCCATCGGTTTACGGGCCTTCCTTTCAGAAATTTACCAATTGTTACAACCAAGGCAACACTCCTGGAAGAAGACAAGAAATTTCTCAAATCAACGTATCGGTTTCCATGTTGATTGTAAGTATAATTCGTTTTAATTCATATTTTTATTGTTTTTATTCTGATACAATTTTTTGTTATAAATTTATAGTAATTATCACTATTTCGCATTTGCAGCCCATGTCAATAAATCCAGGCATGGTGTAGATACACAATCAATTGCACACCACTTTCTTGCTGCACTTATTTCATTTTTTCAAGCCAGAATTGTTTTGCAGGGTCGCCAAACAGATATACCAAATTGGGCCATCGCATACATTTGTGCCACTATCTCAAAATGACAATTCGATTGGTGCACATATCTATCCAAAAAAATAAGAACTAACATAATAAATTCAAAACTCTCTAGATAAACCTTTCATTTATTCAACAAACTATCTCCTCGGCTTCTTTTATGAGGCAATTTTAAATTTAAAAGATAAAGAAATTCCTACTTGCTCTGATGAGGCTTTGAAGAAATTCTCAATTCCATTTGAAGAACAACAGGTATAAACTATTTAGTTTGTAATTGTATTTCAATTTTCGACATTACAGTGGAGTTATTAAAACTTAAATTTTAATGTTTTGCAGAGAAGATATCTTCAAGCCCTTCCCGAAAAAAGAAATTATCGAGAGGAAGAGGCCAACAACACGCGGAGGCTTTCTGGGGACTCCCAATCTGAAATGGAAGCTCACTCCTCTCCAAACCCTCAACATTTGAACTCGTTAAATGCCGAGAAGTAATACATTCTCATATATTATTTACAAATTCCAAAGTTGCATATTTATTTTTCAATTTAAATTTTAACCAAAAGAATTGACATTATTTAATATTAATGAATTACAGGGACTTTGGAACCTTCTTCCCCAACTCACTCCATACATCGCGCCATGCATGCATATCATTCTAAACAACCACCGAGCACAACTCCTACAAGGCCACCCATAAGCACCGAGAAAACAACCCCTCGACAACAAGGTACAACTTTTCTATAGTACATTTAATTTCGTAGTTTTGACTTTATGAATTGTTTTAATAGTTTTCATTTTTTTCTTGTACTTTTCAGCACATGTCGGTCATGATCAAACCACGGCACCGACACCCACTCAACCATTAATTTTGAAAATGCCAACCGAGGAACAAAGTGAAAAGAACATTGGTAAATGCATGCCTTTTGCTCCGGCCCTAGTGGGACACTAAACGTTGCCTCCTTGTTTCGAATTCCAACTCTATCACTTGGTGGCTTTCCCCAGCAACGGACATATCTATTTTGAACAATATAAATTTAGATGAAGATTATTTGGGCATTGATAGCAGTTGACTCCAACTGGTTTTTGATACCCGCGAGATGATTCAAGGCCGCAGTATACTTCAATTTCAATTTTAATATGCTTTACAATTTTGAATTACATTTCGATTTAAATTTATTTATCTAAATCTTGATTATTTTTTTTCAAAACAGGATCAGCCCACCCAAAGGTAGAAACAAGGAGCGGTTGATCTTGGTGAAAGTCCCCATTCTTCTCCAAAGCAAGATCGTCTACATGATTCGGATAGTGAACAAGGTTTGCCACGTTTTCCTTTGGAGAACTTAATTGGTAATGATTGTAATCCCATATCGGATTGAGTTTATTATTCCTCATATCCAACAAGCCTTATAGAATGGGAGAAAAGGGCTAAAGTTCTTATCAATGAAATTATTAGTCGTTATGAAAATTATTGGCAACGGGATAGTTTATACGCTGCAGTCCAGAATCAACCTGCGAAGATGGATTCCTTACTTACCCAAGTAAGATGTGGGACTGTCACGTTTAACAACAACTATAAAGATGACATTTTAGATAAGGCACTAAACAAATTGGAAAATATTAGTGCCGAGGCCCAGGCATATTTTAACAAATGGTCCAAGGACAAGGATTTGGTATCAATCGCAAATGCCGAAAGAGATAGAGCTGTTGTAAGTACTATTACATTTAAACAATCATTTTTGTTAATTTGAAATTTTGAATTTACATTAATATTTTATATTGACATTACTCTTTTTGTGCAGTTGAAATATGAAAATTTGAAGAGTCAGGCGAAGGTTTTGCAAGTTCACTTGGAAACAGCAAAGAACAGCTTATCCGCAGCAAAAAATTTGAAGCAAAATATTGTTTTGGTTAACAAACAAAACAATACACTAAAGCGGATAATTAAAGAGCATGGTCTCGACCCTGACATATTATTCAAAGCCAAAGCAGCTTCTGATCCAAATTTGCTGTCGCATGGAGATGCAACAAATCAAGAAGAAAGAATTATAAAAAATCTGGACAGTGCTGCAGAAGATCTTATAAGTTTAGGGGTTATTTCTGGTGTTGGGGAAAGAGGTACATCCACAGTGGAAGAAGCCGTTGGGGAAGAGAGCAGAGTTGAATTGTATAAAGAAAAAGAGGGTTTTGAAAATTAGAAACTTTTATTATTGAGGAAACTTTATATATTGAATTTGAAAACTTCTACTATTGAGTATCTACTATGGTATTTGAATTTAATAATATGGATTTATATAGTCTTTAATTTTAATTGCATTAGATGGTGATTATCATGAATTATATGTATGTTTCTTGTTTACTTGCATTGTCATGAATTGTATGTGGATGTAGATGATGAATGATGATAACTGATAATTAATGATAGATGATGATGAAAGACGATGATCAATTTAATGTGTATAATGTAAAATGTAGTGCCTAAATATCTTTGTGGGACTTTAATTATCTTGAAAATTATGTTTTTGGGAAAAAAATAGAACTAAGATTTGAAGCTGATCTTTAGGATTTCTCCTTAATAGACTTATGGTGTAGGAAAATTCTATTTTAAAGAGATTCACCTCTATATAAGTGCATAATCTCTCATTAGAGAGGTTGTTTGACATCCAAAATAGTCAAGACCATTTGTCAGAAAATAACGTTTCTTTGAAACAATCAAGACCATGGTTTAAAAGATATGGTTTTGTTATCATGGATATTGTTTTGTGTAGAGTAGATTGACAAGTTGCTCTAAATAGTCAAGGTTATGGAATCTAGATTAACCAAAGTTGGAATAACCATGTGATTAAAAGATAGGTCAAGCTCGATATAGAACTTTGAAGTTTAATGTAAAACATATAAGGTTGAAGAATCCTATCATTTTTTAATATTTGATAAGGGTGAAGAATAATTGTGGATTAGAACTGGGAGGCTATAAGTTGGAATAATTTTGAGTGTGTAAGAAAATATCAAGGTTGTAAACTAGATCATAACAAACTATGTGTGTAGATTTTATTAGATAAAGACTCTGTCAAGTTGATTTAAATAGTTGTGATTAGTGTAGATTTGGGTGGGTGACTATAGGATATGGAAGATAGCATTAGAATTGAGTTTGAATAACTTCGTGTTAGAGGATGATCATTATAAGTCTAAAAATAGATCTATTTCTTCATGGAGAAATCTGAAGAAGTGATGGATCTATGACAAAGCATGGAATTTTAGGAAGAGTGTCAGGACTTATATTTATAATAGTATAATGTATTGTTTAATAGTTTATCCCGCAGTTAAAAAAATATATCAAAGGATTTTCCACATATAAAAAATAAATTAAATATAATTCTAAGAAATCAAGAAAGAATCATCACTGGTAAGAAATTAAACATAATTGCAAATATCATAGGGTTTAGCTTACCTCTTGCGTATTAGATTGCTGTGAAATCATCAAGGGTAACGTGCTAGATCTTTGTTTTTCCTGACATTGTAGATAGAGGGGTGAGTTGCCTGACATTGTCAGTCCTGAGAAGTGGCAGCAACATCTTTAAATATATAGACCAACAATATCTTTAAATAAATGATAACTAGAGCTGAAAAAATGTAAAGTAACAAACAATAAGATGATGTTGAAGAAGATACCTATTTAAAATTGAAATCATCCCCTGTAATGTGCTAGATCTTTGTCTTAATAAAATTCAACACAAAAAATGGATTAGTAGATAGATGGGTGAGTTGCCTGACATTGTCAGTCCGGAGAAGTAACAGCTTCCTCGGACGGATGTCAACCCACGTTTTCAAAAAATAAAATATTGTATTTAACTAAATGTAAATACATAGACATCTTTAATGATAACCACAGCTGAAAAAATGAATAGTAACAAACAATAAGATTAAAGGGAAAAAGATTCCTCCTTAAAGTTGAAATCATCACCGCATTGGTAATGAGCTATATCTGTGTTTGAAAAAACCCAACATGAGAAATGGATTAGTAGATAGATGCGTGAATTGCCGACATTTTTAGTATATAGATTTGTAACATCTTTAATGAAAACCAGAGCTAAAAATGAATAGTAATAAATAATAAGATTAAGGGGAAAAAGATACCTGCTTAAAGTTGAAATCATCACTGCCACTGGTAATGAGCTAGATCTGTGTTTTAAAAAAACCCAACACGAGTAATGGATTAGTAGATAGATGGGTGAATTGCCTGACATTTTTAGTATATAGACCTGTAACATCTTTAGGAAAACCCATGGTTAACCAAAACATGAAATGTGTATAGGAGTGTCTTTTAGTGCTTCATGCCAAATTTAATTAGATTTTGAAATGAGTATTTAAACTTATTCAAGTTTTTATAAAACTCGAACACTTAGAAATGCAGGGTAAACAACCTGTCTTCTTAGCATCCAAGAAGTTAATTTTGTATAGGATTCACATCTCGAGATATTGTAAAATGTTTTGGGGAAAATTGATCAGTATCAAAATATGTTGTATAGGATTCACATCTTGAGATTCTCTCTCCAGGACTGCTTCTTGGAGTGGTTGAATTAAAATATGTCTCTTTTTTTTTCAAAATTTTAAGGTGGTGCATATGATCATAGCTCAATAAGGTTGTTTACATATCATGTTAGTTACAAGAATGAGGTTTGAAAGATACAATAAGGGTAAAGTGATCAAAATTGTTGTGTAACAGAAAGTTGTTTTTACTTTCTTCTAATTATCATTGTTGAGCTGATGAAATACTTGGTTGACCATTGCAAGGAGTATCAAAGTATAAAATTCCTGCTACCACCTTGTTTTGTTTTCCTTTACTGAAGATATAATGTTGAAGTGTATGTTTGAAGACAATTTTTTTGAAGCTCCCCCATTTCTATGCCTTGAATTGATTAATCATGATCTTCTTGAAGTATAATTGATAAAATCAAGTGTCTCAAATATTGAAATTTTTTTTATAGCTCAACATAAATTTATGGCATTAATATAAATTTCACTATTTGGGATAATGATAGTATCCCTAATCACTTCACAACAGCATACATGCGGACCTTCACACGCAAACAATCTCTAAAGATATGCTTTAATCTTTGGAGGAAATCCATAAATTCTTCCACAGGTGCTGTTTTAGTTTATTTGGCGTGGCATATGATATCTACTCCAAATGATGGCAAGATTTTGTTTAGGAACTTCAAGTGGAGCCATCTAAATTTTAAAAACAGCTATGCATTGACGCGGAAGTACAATAGTGTTGATATTCGGTTGCCAAGCTCCGCGAAACCGAAGATAACTACAAGGTGAAAGCCGACAGATAAGGGTTTTCACGCGCGACTTCACGCAGACTCAGATCGCGGCAATCCTATGCCGCTCGTGGAGGACCAACGGCCACGTTCCCATTTTTATGCGACCCGCAACGGCGAGAAACGAATCACTCTCAACGCCCAAAGGTATTTTGAAAATTGTTGTAACCAGCACATCCTTGTGAAGATGGGAGGGCCTCCCTGCCAGATTGAGCATGTCTGGCAAACCACTCGACCGGAAAGATAACACCGAGCTCGGAACATTCTTAGTATTGGCGGATTCACCAACTTTGTGGAGAGAGTGCAAGGGCATGATCAAAGCATCTCTGTTCGCTTTGCCAAGGATTGGAATGAGAGGATGGTCGATTATGGAGGGCGAGAAGATTCTTATTAATGACTTAACTCATAGCCAAGCTGATCGGCCTCGGCTTGGAAGGATACCGCTTTCTTCAACAAGAGGGTTATCAAAGAGGTCAAGAGAGAAGATTTGTGGAGGAGGAGGAGAAGCTTATATTCAACACCGTGGGTAGATGCTTGTTAATTCAATTCCTTCTCCGTATGATGAAGTCACCCGCATGATGATTCGCTACATATCCTTGGAAGGCAGGGTTTATTCTTGTCCTGCCAAGCACCTTGTCTTTTAAATCACTTTCGTAGGAGTAGGTTGGTTTGCTTTCCCCACTATCTCTGTTAAACTCTCTTGAGCGCTCCATTTTGGAGTTCCGTACATACCCGGCGGTTCCCTTCACCAAGGGCTTATTCTGCTTATTCACAAGCATGTTGCCTTATTAAATTCCCGGTCTCCTTCCTCTCCGGCCCGGCTTTGGGCTCTGTTGCTGCAGCCCCTGTCTCCCCCGCTGTCCCTATCGCTGTTGCCCCGCCTCCGGTGCCGATGCCCCATGCGCAGCGCCTCATGCTTCTCCTTCTTCCTCCTCTGCCGCCGCCTGCCACCCACACTGTCTCTACTTCTAAATGTGTCACGGGGCCTAGGAGACTCAACCTGAGTCTACTGGCCGAGGGGGATGAACCTTTGGATGACATTGCTCGTGATCCATGAACATTAGTAGTGCCGGTCCCAAAGTGCGGCACCAACGGATAACCCTTCTAGAAGATTGGAGGCCTTAGAGGCTGAGCTTAAATTGCTGAAGGATGAGGTAAAAATCTTGCTAAGCAAAAAGGCAAAAAAGCATTGAGGGAGAAGGGAGCATTGGGGATAGCTGACTTGATGAAATATACAAAATCGACCTCTCCTTGACTCCCGCCTTGGGAAAACGAAGACTAGGCATGAGTATAATATTGCAGCATTCAGGGCCATAGAGGAATTCATC
The DNA here is from genome assembly GCA_018340775.1 of Taxus wallichiana var. yunnanensis. Classification (NCBI taxonomy): domain Eukaryota; kingdom Viridiplantae; phylum Streptophyta; class Pinopsida; order Cupressales; family Taxaceae; genus Taxus; species Taxus wallichiana. The sequence continues at coordinate 201,016,954 of CM031240.1, forward strand.
AAGGTCATGCAAGAAGTGTTTCGCATCTCGGTGTCCCGATGACTCTTTGGGGCAATGAGAAAGAGAGTAAAAGAACCAGAGAGGAGCTCGATAAGACGGATGTCTTTGCTTTCATATGACCACGCCTGGGTATGTACCATGCTTGGAAAAAGTAAAGATGAGTATTGATCAAGCGGCCAAGAAGTAGTCCAGCTTTTACTACCGCTTCGCTATAGGCTCTGCTGTTTTGTTGCCGTGTTGTTTTGTTAAGTCTCGTTTGTGTTGTCAGTTGCTTTCTTAGGCTTTCGGTGTTCTTTTTGTAACTTTTGTGCTTTGATACACTCTTTCTCTGCTCTCTCTCTTATTCAGGCTTTTAGGCCTCCTTTTGTACACACAAGGGTATAGTCCCTTTCAAAAACTATTTACCAATATTAAAAAAACATAAAGTTCTCTGTGCAAGGTTGGATCATCTTAAAAAGGTAACATTGTGTAAATTTTGTCAACAGTGCCTTACTGGTACCTCATCTCAAACTCAGTCTTAGCATATATCATGAAGTTTCTTTTTGAACTTATCAAACAAGACCCTATATCATCATCAAGTACACACCAAACACTGTTTCTTTGGTCTGGGGATAAATTTGAAGGCTTCATCTCAATTGGCTGCATTGCAAACATGAAGGGAATTTCCTCTAGCGCAAAAGAGGTGAAAAATTTGAATTCCATTAAATTTTGGATAAGAAATCAATTATTTGGTAGTCTCAGGCTTTCTCAATGGAACGTCAATGGTCTTGACCGACGCGTGTCAATGGAACGTCAATGGTCTTGACCGACGCGCGACACTCCCCGCTAATGATGCGCACATCGGCACCTAATGACGCGTGTCACTAGCACCTAATGACGCGTGGCCGGCACCTAATGACACGCGTCATCGGCACCTAATGACGTGCGTCATCACGGCAATCGTAATGACACGCGCGTCAGCGGCACCTAATGACGCGTCATCTGGAATCTATTGACGAGCGTCACTTTCTTACTTTTGACGCTGTCGCCACTCCTATTGTCACGCGTCGCTAGAACCTTTGACGCGCGCTATCAAGTGAGCCATTGATGCCCAATTTAGCTTTATAAATACCCTTCATTTGGTCATTTTCTTGTTTTCACCTTCTAGTTGTAGATTTTTTCAGGTCTCGAGTCTCGATGCTTCCCAACTCCAAGTTCAGAACAAAAATAAAGAGAATCCAATTCAATCGATTTCCAAGATCAACTACAGTGGATCCCTTATGCCCTCACATCCATACTATTAATATGCCCCATTTGAAATGCGTGTGAAGATTCGGATATTTTGAATTACTTTCTGTCATCCTACAATTGAGAGGATGACATTTTTATGTGACTCGAACGATGGCGAATTTTTCAATTCAATATCGAAGAAAATGACATCCATCGGTTTACAGGCCTTTCGTTCAAAAATTTACCAATTGTTACAACCAAGGCAACACTCGTGGAAGAAAAGAATTTTCTCAAATCAACGTTCGGTTTCCATGTTGATTGTAAGTATAATTCCTTTTAATTCATATTTTTATTCTGATACAATTTGTTGTTATAAATTTATAGTAATTTTCACTTCTCGCATTTGCATACCCATGTCAATAAATAAAGGCGTGGTGTCAAATATTTAACATTTTGAGTACATGTAATTTTTGCAATGCTAGTGTCTAAGATGAGCTTTGTAACTTTGATTGACCTGATGAGTGCAGTGGAAAAGTTTAAACAAAAAAAAGATCTTAAGAAAACTGATGGAACCAAGAAGGGGAAATTAATTGATGTTCCCAAACTTGATGATGCAAATCAATCAAGGGGGAAGAATTCTGATCAATGTACTTTAATATTAACAGAGGGTGACTCAGCCAAGGCTCTTGCTGTAAGTGTTTGTGCCTTGAATCAGGGAAATGTGAATACTGAATTTGGTAGTATTGTGACATGTTTCGACATCAAAGTTCTAATTTAATTTTTGTTATTTTAGTTATCTTTATTCTATCGGGTGGGGAATATCTATTATTGGTTAATATTATTATGGCGTGTTTCCTCTCGAGAGGTAGGCGCTCAATGTCGTGGAAGCTACCACTCACCAACAAATGGAGAATAAAGAGATAGTAAATATAAAAAAATCCTTGGTCTCTAGGGAAGATAAAATATATGACAACATTAAATCTTTAAGATATGGCCATCTCGATGATAATGACAGACTGTGTACATGATCTTTGTATAAGTATTTTTTAGTTTCGCTTAATTCGACACATCCTTTCTAGTGAGATCCTTTGACTTGTCCTTTGTCTCTTAAAGGACCATGATGGATCCCACATCAAAGGATTGCTGATCAATTTCATACACCATACCTGGCCATCACTGCTTAAAATTCCTTCATTTGTTGTGGAATTTATCAATCCTATTGTGTGGTAATCTGTTACCCCGTATATTTTGTTGAGTGTATTGAGACTCTTTATATTTGTTTTTAAGCCTCCAGATGTTATTTATCTCCATGTCTAATTTTGGCACATGTTGATGTAGGTAACTCACAAAAATGGAAATGTGTTATCTTTTTACACAATTCCTGAGTATGAAGCTTGGAGAGAATCATTGAGTGGATCGATAACTGGCTGGACCATATAGTACTACAAAGTAATGCTAGTTTGTTTTCTCTTTATATGTTTTCAAGTTCTGGTTTTGTTCACTTGCTGATTAGGTATCACTTGTTGCTTGGACCATACAGGGTTTTGGCACAAGTACTTCTAAAGAGGGCAAGGAGTATTTCATACAACTGGACAAGCACAAAAAAGATTTTGTGTGGGTTGATGAGAAAGATGGAGATGCTTCCTCATATGAATCAGCTTATAGAATGGGAGAGAAGGGCTAAGGTTCTTATCAATGAGATTATTAGTCGTTATGAAAATTATTGGCAACGGGATAGTTTGAACGCTGCAGCTGATCCAAATTTGTTGTCGCATGGAGATTTCTTGTTTTGGGGAAGGAGGTACAGCCACAGTGGAAGAAGCCGTTGGGGAAGAGTGCAGAGTAGAATTGGATAAAGAAAGAGAGGGTTTTGAAAACTAGAAACTTTTATTATTGAGGAAACTTTAAATATTGAATTTGAAAACTTCTACAATTGAGTATGTACTATGGTTTTTGAATTTAATTATATGGATTTATATACAATCTTTAATTTTAATTGCATTAGATGGTGATTATCATGAATTATATGTATGTTTCTTGTTTACTTGAGTTGTCATGAATTGTATGTGGACGTAGATGATGAATGATGATAATTGATAATTAATGATAGATGATGATGAAAGATGATGATCAATTTAATGTGGACGTAGATTTATCATCAAGCACAGTAATTCTTCTCCTCTAGACTTTTGAACTTGTTTTAAGATAATTATTCTCTTACACTTGTAATAATATGATTAGAATGGATAGAATTGTAATGATATAATTATGAATTATTTTAAAAACGAAGTTGTTTTAATAAATTTAAAATTAGATAAATAATTGTATTAATAATAATTGTAGTGTCAGGACTCAGGATATGATAATGATATGGTGATGATATGATATAGGGGTGAGTTGCCTGACATTGTCAGACCTGACTCCTGAGAAGTGCCAGCAACATCTTTAAATATATAGACCAACAATATCTTTAAATAAATGTAAATATATAGAATTAGACTTGTAACGTCTTTAATGATAACAAGAGCTGAAAAAATGTAAAGTAACAATCGATAAGATTATGTTGAAGAAGATACCTATTTAAAATTGAAATCATCACCGGTAATGTGCTAGATCTTTGTCTTAAAAAAAATTCAACACAAAAAATGGATTAGTAGATAGATGGGTGAGTTGCCTGACATTGTCAGTCCCGAGAAGTAACAGCTTCCTCGGACGGATGTCAACCCACGTTTTCAAAAAGTAAAAATGTTGTATTTAACTAAATGTAAATACATACACTGTAACATCTTTAATGATAATCGAGCTGAAAAAATGAATAAGAACAAACAATAAAATTATGTTGAAGAAGATATACCTATTTAAAATTGAAATCATCACCGGTAATGTGCTAGATCTTTGTCTTAAAAAAATTTCAACACAAAAATGGATTAGTAGATAAGTGGGTGAGTTTCGACATTGTCGATCCCAAAAGTAATGACTTCCTCAGACGGATGTCAACCCACATTTTCAAAAATTAAAAATATTGTATTTAACTAAATGTAAATACATGCACCGTAACATCTTTAATGATAACCAGAGTTGAATAAATGAATAGTAACAAAACAATAAGATTAAGGGGAAAAAGATACCTCCTTAAAGTTGAAATCATCATTACCATTGGTAATGAGCTAGATCCGTGTTTAAAAAACCCAACACAAGAAATGTATTAGTAGATAGATGGGTGAATTGCCCGACATTTTTAGTATATAGACTCAGAACGTCTTTAATGATAAAGATAAAAGATAGATAAAGAAGATACCTATTTAAAGTTGAAACAATCCATTATCAATAGCTTCATGAAAGTCGATGTTGTCTTCGTATAATGTGACGAAGAGCCAATTACACTCTCAAGGTTGGGAATATTTGTACTTGTAAATGTATTATTCACACCTCTTCTTTCGCAAAGGAATTCCAGATTGTGCAATTTCTCTGTCGAACGGAAAGGTTTCGATGGAGTATCGAGAAACATAACATCTCATGCAACTTTCCGCATTTTTATCCAACCTGTTTCTCAGTTTTGATTTTATAAATGAAAATGCACTGAAAACCCTTTCATCCACAGACCCCAAAATCATTGTTTGGCATAACTCATATAATCTGAAGTATTCATTGATATCTTCTTGTAAAATAGAACTTTGATAGATTCCTCGCCACATGACCTTGTAATAGCTCCACTTTCGGAAGGTTGATCTAAATTCTTATATTGGTTCCTCATCATTGTTGCAGTAAAATTTGTTGACTCGAAACTTTAATAAATCGACATTCAAGTATACCTTTGATTTCCACACCCTTGAGCTCTGACGTCTTTGTAAATTGTTCCATTATTGTACCCATTGATTTATGGAAATTCTTTCTGACAAAGTCTGCACGGCCACCTTCAGTATTCCAAAAATTAGGATTCATCACACCCATGGCTTCCAGAATTTTATCTTTACAGAAACGTTCCCTAATTTCTGATGACAAGGTTTCTGAAAAAATTTTAAGCTTTATTCTTGTTTCAACTATAACAGACTCAAACAAATTACGTGTCACGGGAACATCTTCTTGTTCCGATCTCAGTAATAGCTTGACATTTTTGCAAAATGTGCATAGGTATTTCCTTCCATTAACAAAGTGATGCAGAGGTGATCATGGATATTAAATCTCAAAAAGGTGTTAGGATTTTTAAGATCTAATAAATCTCTCCAATTTTAAAAAACAGTGCATCAAAACTATCATTGGAACAAGACAATATATCAAGACTTTGACATACCATTTTCCTCATCCGTATAAAATCCACAATATAGATTAATCTTCCCTATGCATGCTTCATCAATGTATTGATCTCCTTTAACATTGGAAGAATACCAACCAATGTAAGCAATGTCTCCAAATCGGCTTAAATGAAACAAAAAGTCCCTCACCCTATCAACTTGGACGGTATTTGTGCATGAAACCAACCAATGAAGGATACTCCTCATGAACTCTGCATGCAGGTTCATACAAAGAGATCCATCTAGTCTCCACATCCTTCAGAAGTTTTTTGCCATCTGTAATTCCAATTGCAAATTTTTGGAACTCGAGAAAATGCTTTGGGCTGCTTGACATATAGGCATGAAGTTCTCTTATAAGGTCTTCTAATTTAGCAACATTTTCGTGGTTGCTTACCATTTTATACGCTAAATTCATTCTGTGAGCCATACAGTGAATTGGTAGCATATATGGGGCCACTGTTGTTTGTAATCTAACACAGAGCCCTATTCGGTGACCCTGCATGACAGATGCACCATCTGCTCCAACGCATACCAACTTCGTAGCAATTTCATAATCAGTCATACTAGCAACATCTTTCAAATGAGAAACAACTATTTTATATATGTTTTTAGCATTGCGATTTTCAACCATTTTCATAACACCCAATGAGATGAGGTGTCCTTATATGATTTTCTTAAGTATAAATGTGGATACATACCCATGCGGTGTTGTCGACTGCTGTCACTTCATCAATTGAAAGAGAGATAAAGTTTTCTTTTTTTACATTCTCTTTCAAATCTTCCTTCTCTATCATCGAGAGGCATTTTTCCATTTCCCATCCACTACTCTCAGACCAATGAGACTGAGGTACATTCAGCATTCCGTTAAATTGATACAAAACTTTGAAATTGAGGAAATCTGAAATCGCTCTTCCTTTTTTAAGTATTTGAAAAAGAGTAGAGAATTGTATGAATTTTGCATGTAGATTTGTTTCTTTCATCTTACCAATATGCGATGTGATCGTTCCTCCCTTTTCCAACAGATGTCTGTGTTTTTTCTACTCTGCCTCATATTCTGCTGCGTATCTAACATGCATGCATTCTTTGATTTTCCACCTATGTGTTTTGATTTTCGGCCATCCACCCTACATAGTTAAATATTGTTTTCCACAATGTTTTTCTATAGTGTCCACTTCAGCTTGCATTTTTGTTGCTTTCCCAATTTCCACGTACATATTTTACATGTACATTCGGATGGGATTTCTCTTGAGGAATTAGATGATTATACAGTTCAATAAACGGAAATTTAGTAGCCCAATCAAACTTGTATGTCCCGCCAATGGTCCACATATTCTTGTTCATTTTAATGCTTTACTTTTTTGAGTAGAATTTTGAGCAATATCACAATCACTGGTTTCCTCTTTCTTGGACCGGAGTTTGATTTTGATTTATGTCTTCCATTTCTTTGAGTGTTTGTATCGTGATATCTAGCTTGCACTTCGGATGCACCCCAACAGAACAATATCTTCAAGATCTAGCATATTATCATAGGTTTCATTTGTTTGACTTTGATATCGTGCGTAATGCATGTCCACCTCAATAATTCCTTCCACACGATCGTATCTCGATTTCTGTGGTGGCATCTATATGATTGGTATTTACAATATTCGTATCCGTAGAGTTTCCAAAATACTTGAAGAGTGATTTTGAGATTTCTTACTTACTTTTAGGTTATTTGTATTCTTTGAGCTAGCACCTTCCATTATTCTGAAAAGAGTCCTACATTAGCAAAAGAACCAAGTAGCGACTCTATCCATGAAAATCTGAGGTCTTGTCGCGCATCCACTGTCTAAGGTCGTGCGTACACTCTCTTAATATATTGTCGCGCGTCAACACTGCCCAAGTCGCGCGTCAATACTTCCTGCTGCGCGCCACTTCTTTTGCCCAAGTCATGCGTCAACACTTTCTTGGTCGCGTGTCGAACACCTTTTCACGCGTCACAAGATGCTCTTGTCGCGTGTCAAGATAGCTCTTGTTGCGCTTGTCAAGATACAACTCTTGTGTGCATGCGTCAAGACAACTCTTGTCACGCGTCAACAATCACAAAGCAATAATACTTGAATATGAATCTCTGGTGCTTAAGGGTATGCGAGTTCAAATTTCACAGTATTGGTAATTTGGTAAGCTACTTGAGGTATACTACCTGGTGAATCACCTAGGTTTTTATAGGAGATGTTTTCAAATGAAGGCGAAGCTGACCCCCCAAAAAAATATACCATATATTTTAAAGGACAGACACCGACCACTCCGAATAATTCACCTTTTCAAATTTTCCTAAAATGAAATTTTCGCCATATTACGAATATTCGCTAAAATTATCCACTGGTTATTCCTTACCCATATAAGCAAGGCCCATTCTCATTTTATTTCATTGAGTTCCATAATAGTATATGATATTGCTGCTCATTTGTTTGCAGAAAGCTTTATATAAAGTTATTCGGCAAATTGCTTTCATATTATTAATCATGGTGTTTGATTAACATCTATTTTCTTGGCTTGGTATGATCTGGTTATTATTCCTTTTGTGGTATCATAACATGATATTGCTATTGACATCCGTCTCTGTAAGTTTTATTTTGCAAATAAGTTTTTTTGTATATTCATATATTTGGGATTTGGTATTTCTTCCTAAAGGAAGAAAGATGGTTAGATGTAAGTGGGTCTACCAAACCAAATATGTAAATGATGGGTCCATTGACAAGTATTAGGCTCATCTTGTTGTAAATGGTTTTTCATAAGTTGAAGGTATCGATTACTTTGAGACTTTTACACCCGTTTCAAAGATGGATGATGTATGCGGTGTAATTATATTGTTGCATCACGGGGTGGTCCATATACTAGATCGACATGAAGAGTGCCTTCTTACATGGAGATTTACAAAGGAAATGTACATGAAGCATCATCTTTGGATTATTTAAGGATTATTATCTTTTTGTAGACTCAGAAGGTCTCTCTGTACATCTTAAATAGGCCCCTCGGGCTTGGTATGAGAAGATGGATTTTTTCTTCTATATAGAGGTTTTTTTCATTTCCACTCCAATCATACATTATATACTATAGGATTTTGGTGAGGATATTGGGATACTTTTCTTCTATGTTGATGATATGTTACTTATTGGAAGTTCTTCTTCACACATTGACTATTCAAAGCACTTATTCTACACAATTTGACATGACATATCTTGGGTTATTACATTATTTACTTGGTTTATATATTTTTAGAAAGATTCAGGATTCATTTGAGTTAGCAAAATTACACCCATGATCTTCTTCAAAGACTTTGATATGGCTGATTGCAAGCCAAGTCCATCTCCTTTTAAGTTCAGTGGTTACTCCCACTTCCACATGTACCACACAATTTTGTGATCCTATCATTGTATAGGCAAGTTGGTTCGGGAGTCTCATGTACTTGACCAATACTTTCCCTAAAATTTCATTTGCAGGTAGGGCTTATATCTTGGCTTGGACATTCTCCTCATAAGTAATCAACGACAGGATGCTAAAAGGATTTTGCACTATTTACAGCTGTGGCACTTCCCACTTTGGCATGCACTACTTTAGGGTTCTACCTACGGTTCGTTGAGTATACCGATTAAGATTGGGTAGTTGATGACATGCATTCCACTTCGAATATATATTTTTGTCTTGGTTCTTCTCTAGTTGTTTGGGCATGTGAAAAACAACATGTTATTGCACTTTCATTTTCGGAGGAAGAGTACAGGCGTGAGTTATAGTGAGTTAAAAGTAGATTCATTACCTTCGACAATTATGATAGAGTCTTAATTCTAAGAGGATTCTCTCATTGTACTTTGGTGTGATTACTGAGTGTAATTCTCATTTTCTTGTAACCTCTGTTGAGCACCAATGGATTCAAGCATATCAATATACATATACACTTCATTCGTGAGCAAGTTTGGGATGGATTTCTTTGCTTGGAGTACATTCCAACTCAACAAAAAGCTATAGACATCTTTACAAAGCCTTTTTCATCACGTCACTACCTTGAGTTCGTGGAATGCTTGGTGTTTCAGAAGTTTTTCTTAGGGGTGTTCGTGAGAAATATTCCTTCTTCTTCTTCTTTTCTTCCTTCTAAAGACGATTCCTTCCTTCTTTTGGTTCGATATTTCTTCATGGATATATTGTACATGAGTACCTCATAAATCCTAGTTGTCGGATTCACCGTGGACATGCCACTTCTATTTTGGCGCCTAGCTTCACTTGAGGGGGTGTTAGAGTAGGTATTTACCTTAGCTCATGTTCACCTAGGTACTTTATTTACATTTATTGTATTTATCCTCACCCATTTATGTGTGTGGATATTTCTTTTATCTTATTTAGATATTAGGAGATATTATCTAGTTGTTAGGTATAATTCTTTCCTTGATCTATGGTATTGACTAGATCCTTGATGACTATTTCTTTCCTAAATCTATAGACTTGACTAGTGATTTGATGACTAGATATTTCCTTGATTTAAGGCTTGATCTACGACCTTGACCGATTATTAGATTGGTATTCCTTGGCTATATAAACAAGGCTCATTCTCATTCTATTTCATTGAGCTCCATAATAATATATGATATTACTACTCATTTGTTTGTAATTTTTTATGTAAATTTATTCTCGGAAAATTGCTTTCATCTTATTGATCACGGTGTTTTATTAACATCTCCAGTGTTCTTGGCTTGGTATGATCCGATTATCATTCCTTTTAGGAGAATTGTGGTATAATTTAAGATTATCTCACACCTCTTAATTTCAGCTACCAACTACCGCTTATGGGTTAAGGGGTCAAAAATAGACCCCATTATGTGTTTTTGTAAGTTAAAAGGGTGATATTTATTGCACTTTCTTATATGAATTTTTAATTGTGTCCTTTAGAGGTGTGGGTAAGAGTTTGTATGTGTAAGTGGCTTTTCATTTCCTCCACCACTAATTTATTAAGCTTTTGGTTTGGGGTTTGACCATGTGATGTGGAGTTGAGGAGAAATGAGGTGGCATCCTACATGGAACTACCTCACCTTGCTATTTCCTTTTTGTATTTATTTAAGTTTGTTTGATTATTTTGTGGTTACATGTTTTATTTGGACTCTTAAATTTTGGGAGGAGCTTTCTTTTGGAGTGCTTGTTTGAAGCTTTGGAGTTGGCTTGTTCTTGCCTGGGACTTGGAAAGGCTTAGAACTTCTTCTTGGGATTGGTTACTGTTGCAATGACAAGGTAGGGACTTCACCCATGTATTTTTATTGCTATTTTTTTGTGCAAATGATGTTAAATGGAAGAGTGTTGTATGTTTTGGTTTTGGGAATAGAATGGCCTTTAGGTTGTGTAGGAGAAAATTGAAATGGGGATATTTTGGAGGAGGCATAAGAGTCTTGTTGTGTATCTTGGGAGGGAGTTGGGTTGGGGTGTCCCACCTTTCTAGATAAGTGAAATTTGTGCTTATCTTGTATGTTTTATTGAGGGAGGCATAAGAGTTGAGGGAGGAATAAGAGTTTTAAGGGAGACATAAGAGTCTTGTTGGTATGTATTTGAGTTTCTTGGAGGCTTTAAGGTGGGCACTTAAACCCTTTGGGAGGCATAAGTGAATCCCCATGTTTCTTTTACTCTTTCTTGGCTTGAGTATTGAGCCTTTGTGCTTGGGAAACTTGTGTGTTGTTGTGATTTTTGGTATTGTTCTCATTGTGTTGAAGTTGTTTGATTGTTTTTGTGGAAGCCATGTAAATTTTCCTTGGTTGTCTTATACCCCTTATTGCTTCATTGTTGGGGCTCGGGGACAATGAGGAAGAAGGCTTCTCCTCCTCATTGGATTATTGGTTGGGTGGAGAGCATTTCCTAATCCCTTATTTTGTTGTTGTGTTGGATTTTGGAGAAAATGGTGGAGATCAAGTGAAGTCTTGGACATAGTTGCACTTTGAAGAAGACAAGGAGAGATCCTACTTTTGTAAAATATTTTCCATGTTGTATCCACTTAAGTGGAGGGCTTGTAACTTGCATTTTAAAGGTTTAAACTTCTTGTAAATGTGTTGTGAAAGGTTGATTTGTATTAAGCTTTCAAAATGTATGTATATTTAGAAAGTAGGCAAAATAAATTGTATTTGTTAATATGATAATCTCTTCAACTTGTATACTTTCCCAAGAGTGTATTGAATGAAAACTAATATTTTAAGTGGGTTAGTTCTTGTCAAATGAAACTATCAAGTCTTGTATTATTTATATGAAGTAAGGACCTTGAAATGGTTTTGGAAATGAAAATGAAGCCCTCTCAATCTAAGCTTATACTAGGGGTTGTATTATAAATCTAATTTAAAAGAAATGACATTATTGAATGGAGAATGTATGTTGGAAAATATACTTGTTTTCTTGAAATGGATGTCATTTATTCTATTGTGAAAGAATGGAAATAATATTTTATTTTATTATAAAAGTGACCATTTTGAAATGTTGAAACTATAGTTAAACCTTATACTATGTTATTAGAAAAGAAAATCTTTACCTAGAGTTTTAAAATAAGGGACAATATCCTCTTTACTAATTGTTTTGGGTTGAATAAACAATGTTATTAGTTTCTAAATTTTATTCACATATGAATAGGTAGAAATATTTAATTACTTTGCCTTATATTTCACTATGCCTATAACTCGATTTGATCATTTAAGATATATATATATATATATATATATATATATATATATACATATATATATATAATTATATATATGTTGAATTATATATATTAAATATATTATAAAGATATATTTATAGAAGTAAAATAAAAGTAATTACATTATATAATATTAATATTAATTTATACATATATAATAATATTTATATTGATAATAATAATAAAATGTATATTGAAAATTTTAAATAATTTGAATGGCTTATATTATAAAATTGTCTATATATATAAAAAAATAAATTTTGTGGTGGGCGGGGGTGTAACCCCCAATAATTTTTATTAAACATATATAAGTGTGTCAAAATAGCATGATTATAACACATCTTTTCGTGACCTATTATTTAGACCTAACCTTCTACACATTTTATTATAAGTGTCGACATTTTGTTTAATATTAAATCAATACAATTTACACACACACACACACACACACACACACACACACACACACACACACATTGCCATAATATGCCACCATACCATGTTATGGCCTTTATGTGTGTGTGTGTGTGTGTGTGTGTGTGTGTGTGTGTGTGTGTGTGTGTGTAAATTGTATTGATTAATATTAAAACAAAATGTCGACCGCTTATAATAAAATGTGTAGGGGAGGTCTAAATAATAGGTCACAAAGATGTGTTATAATCACGATTTTAACACACTTATATATGTTTAATAAAAGGTGGGTTTGATGTATTTAAAAAAATAAAATAAAATAAAATATATATATATATATATATATATATATATATATATATATATATATATATATATATATATATATATATACAAAACCCTCTTCTTGTATATATACTATTTAAACTAGATCTAAAAAAGGACAAAAATGCCCATACTCAAATAGGGAAAATGCAAATAAAATACACAATAACAAATAATAATTAGAACAAAACCTAGAGAGGGTTACAAATGAAATAAGCAACAAAAAATGTGTATATCCATGCATGGGCTTGAGAAAAATTTCATGGCCTCCATTCTCCTTCTCGTCCCAAACTGCAAAATGAAAATGAAAAAAATAGGGCAAAAGAAAGAATAAGAACTCCTCATAAGGATGTTTAGGGTTAGATTGAATACCTAAGATCCAAGGGATCTAAATGGATCAATATAATGGTTGAGAATCAATCCTACAATTGTTAGGTGATGATATTTTTTGCGGGAATATGTTTTAAATTAAATGCATGTGTAACTTGTGAGTGGGGCCACTAAAGGGGTGTTGGAATGTTAAGATTAAAGTGTGACCTTTATTGTTTTAGATTTGTGATATTTTTATAAGAACTTGAATTTAAAAATTAATTAAATCAATTTTATACATGGATAACTACATAGTGCTTAAATAAGGTTTAAAATTATTTGAACTTAATCATTAGGGTTATGGTAAGTTAGACCTTAGGCATAGAATATTAAATAAATAAATGACATTAGAAATATAATAGTAAGTTAAATAAATTTTGTAACAAGGGTATCTTAACTAATGGTTTATAAGAGTTAATTAATGGAAATTAACGGGACCCCAAAAGGGGATTATATCCGAAATGATTGAAATAAAATAATAAAAATTAAGCGATAATTTAAATTATGAAAACCTTATGATTAGGAGGAATTTATTAATCATGAATAAATTAAATCTAGTTGGAGGTTATCTCATTACAACCTTACCATTTTTAAAAAAATTATTCGTAATTTTCCTAGCTAATTGTTGAGTTTTATCTTGGGTTTGCATGGGAAAAATGTGGGCGTTACACTTGGTATCATAGCCATGGGTTTACCGCTAGGACCCTTGGGCATATGTGGAAACACAAAATAGATAACCTATTATAACCTACAACTAGATCACACAACATTGCATGATATTTTAAAACATAGAAACCTATAAAACTGAAACAAAACCTAGATGATGATAAAATAACTCCCGTCTTGGTTTGTGTAGGAGGCACGAACTAGCCGAAGGGATTTTTGCATGGAGTTAGATATATCACCCAGAGAAGGAAGTGACCACTATCTTACCATACATACTATAGACATTATAGGATGTCAATGCAAGTTATTCAAGGTGAATTGGTAGGAGGATGGCCTAGCCGACATGATAGAGATCCATCACATGAAACTCAACACCCTTTAAGAAAAATAAATGAGAATAGGCTAGAGAAATCCCAAATAGAGTCTAGAGCAGATTCACTTTAAAGGGGACATAGAGATAGTGTTATTAGACAAAAGATGGATCTAGGATCCCTAAGGCCGAGGGATGAGCATGTAGAGAGACCTAGGGGTTGATAGACATCAAATGTAGATCATATCACGAGAGATCTTGAAGCTACAACCATCTCATTATGTTGGAAATACAAAAGGTTTTCAAGCAGAGGCTTGGTTATTGAAGTGGAGTGGATGCTTCAAGATTTTCCCATGTACTAACAACACGAAGGCTCGGTTGCAATTCATCTTCTGAGAGATGGATCAAGTGTCTTGTAGAGGAATGAGGAGAAAAATATCCATGTAGACTCACAAAAATTACTTGGGAGATATTCAAGGAGGAGTTCATGAGTAGATTTATATCCAGGAGGTTTATTTAGCAGAGGATAGACGTGTTTCATGACTGCGCCAAGAATCCATGATGTAGCGGAGCGTGAGAGTGATTTCTAGACTTTCTTTAGTATGTCAACTACATGCAGGATGAGAAGGTTAGGATTCACAAATTCATCAAGGGCCTAAAATTAGATTTGGGAGGTGCAGTATGCAGTCATTATCCACAAACATTATCGAGAGTCCATTGCGAAGGCCTACATTGCAGAGGAGACCGGGGAAGACACATCAAAGGCTAGAGATAGGGTGAGGAGCCGTATTCAACAAATGTAATATAGTAGGTCAAGGGGATCAGATCATCCTCCTCGTGGAGGACATGGTTTAGCAAAGTATTCTTTTAGACCACCACAATAGCCACCTCGGTAGTAAAGAGAAGACTCATCTACCGTTTGGACCCCCACAAAAATTTTATACTCAAAGAGGACAAAGTATAGGGCCTCCTCTTGAGGACACATCAAGACATAGGGAACACCTAGAGCTTAGCCAACAGGAGCTTGTCAACAATAACTACAACATTCCATGACAAGATCATCGAGAATCCATGGCACGAGACCACTAGATTACTTTTTCGAGCCACATCTCATTGGAGGGGACTGGGTAGATGTTATGGATGCAGTGTACTTGAACACCATTGGAGAGAGTGCCCATAGAACCTAATAACAAGGATAAGGTGCCTATTTCATAACCTACGAGTTGATGACATGGGACATAGCCATCGATTTAAGTAGTGGTCGAGAACGCCAGCAGAGCATCGAGGAAAATTGCTGTAGAGACTACGGTGTAGCATTGGTGGTATCCCTACCTCTAGATTGTTTGATTTTGGCTCTCATGATTCTTTTATTTCACCATAATTAGTAGAGTGATGCATGTTAGTGGAAGTTAGGTAGGGCCTTAGTTGAGATGTTGAGATGTATTCTGAAGCCAACCTCTCAGTTGACTCCTTAGTTAAGGAGTGTGTAGTAGACCTCAGACCCTTCACCACTACCTTAGATCTTTGTATCATTCCTTTGGGTTCTTATGGAGTTATCTTGGGCATGGATTGGTTATCTACACACAGATCTAGAGTAAATTGTTACAACAAGGTTATATCTTGTGCATACGATTTGGGAGTTGAGTCGGTGATAGTTGGAGTTAGGAGACCCATATTTATTCACACTATTTACACTATGCAGCTTAAGTGGTGTGTGCGGCATGGGTGTCATTTGTATGCTATTATAGTTAGTGATACGTCAGAGGATGAGGCTAGTGGAACATCACTTGATGATCACCCCGTTTTGGGGGAGTTCTCAGATGTTTTTCCAAGCGAGTTACTAGGGTTAACCCCCACATGAGATAAAATTTCATATTGATTTGGTTCTTGGAGCATAGTCTATCTCATGTGTGCCATATAAGATGACCACCCCTGAGCTATGTGAGCTCAAGTTGTAGTTAGAGAGCCATATTGAGAAATACCTAATCCATCCCAAAGGTGTATCTCTTTGAGGTGCACCAGTGATTTTGTGAAGATTAAGAAGGATGGATCCTTACGTTTGTGTGTGGTCTACACACATCGAACAAAGTAATGGTCAAGAATCGTTAACCACTTTCTCACATAGATGGTTTATTTGATTAGATGAAGGGTGATACAATATTTTCTAAGATAGATCTTAAGTTTGGATACCATTAGATGAGGATTACAGAGGAAAATATCCACAAGACAACTTTCCGTAGGAGATATGGCCACTACGAGTTCACAGTTGTGTCATTTGGTTTGACGAATTCCCAAGTGTTCATGAGTTTGATGAATGGCGTGTTCAATAAATTTCTAGAATACTTTGTACTCATGTTCCTTGATGATATTTTGATCTACTCACGTACGCGTGATGAGCACGAGGATTACCTTCTCTAGGTTATGTAGTGTCTTCGTGAGCAATAACTATACGGGAACCTGGAGAAGTGTGCATTTTCCAGTCAGAGGTTTAGTATTTAGGCCACATTATTTCTAGGGAAGGTATCACAGTAAATCCTTACAAGATTAGATCTATCATGGATTGTCCAACACCTACTAGTGTGACCGAGGTGCATAGTTTCATGGGATTGAAAGGCTATTACGGGAGGTTTGTTCGGGATTTCTCTTGTATTGCGCATCAAATCACATCCCTTTAGTGGAAAGGGAAGAAGTTCTTTTGGTCAAATAGATGTGATAAGGACTTTAGGAAACTAAAGGAATGCCTTATGACATCACCTATTATAGCAAAGTGTAAAATCCAGAGGTAGATTTCTTCCTATGCACATATGCTTCTTTGGCAAGATTAAGAGGTGTATTGATGTAGGAGACTCGTGTAATACCCTTTGAGTCTCATAAAATTAAGGATTAAGATCTCAAATATATGACTCATGACCTTGAGCTTATAGCAGTTGTGCATACCTCAGTTTGATGGACACATTTCCTTTTAGGCAGGAGGTTCATTATAAAGATAGATCACTTGAGTCTTTGGCATCTCTTCACATAGCCAAATCTAAATTCCCGTCAACTACGTTGCATAGAACTTATTTCTGAGTATGATATGGAGATATAACATGCGAAAGGGAAGGAGAATGTTTTGTAGACACCTTGAGTCATCAAATTCATTTGGTTATGGCTACAGTGGTTGGTACACACTTCGGGACCAAGATCTTACAATAGCTTCCAACATGTGACTTCCACCTTTCAGTTAGAGTAGAGATCGAGTCTCGAGACACCCCTTAAGGGAAGTTTGGGGAAATTTCATTAGAGGTAGATAATATTCTTCGAACATGGGTCGTATCTATGTACCCAAAGATGAAGGATTGAGGTAGGATATCCTTATTTAGGCACATCATGCACCCTATTCAGCTCATCCTGGTGTGAAGAAGGTAAATGCAACATTGAGATAGTTGTAACATTAGAGAGGGTTGTGGAGAGATGTATCTTGTTTTGTGTCTTGTTGTTTGTAGTGTCGGAAGGTGAAGGTTGAGAATCAGCATCCAAGCTGGATTTCTATATCCTCATGTCATACCGGAGTGGAAATAGGACACCATTTCTATGGATTTCATTATAGAGCTACCTACGTCAAGATACCACCATGATGTCATCATGGTCACGGTGGATAGATTGATGAAAGTGGCTCATTTTTCTCTAGTGAAGACCACCTATATAGCCGGTGCGGGGGCACAAGTAAAATTGGATGAGATTTTCGGAATGCATGGGATTCCATGGAAGATCATTTATATCCGTGATCCCTTATACATCTCTCACTTTTGGACTACCATGTAGTATGATCTCGAGACGAAGATCAACTTCAGTAAATATTATCATCCCAAGAAAGATGAAAAGAAATAGGAGGTGAATTATATTTTAGAGGACATGCTTCAAATGTATGTCATGGACCATCGGGAGAGGTGGGAGGAGTATCTCAGTACTTGATGGAGTTTACTTACAACAACTTTTAGAGTTTGATTGGTATGGATCCATTTCAGGAATTGTATGCCAAGGAGTGTAGGACATCGCTAAGATAGGTTAGAGGACATGGTGTCTCTTGGGATAGCTTTGTTATGAGATATGTAGCAGTAGGTTGTCATGATTAGACATAGATTGTTGGAGGCTCAGGATAGACAAAAGAAGTATGAATATTAGAGGAGGACATATCATAGTTTTGATGTGGGCATGAAGATATTTCTTCATGTCATGCCTCATAAGAGCCCTATCCATTTCAGAAAAGCTCTAAACTAGTTCCTAGGTTTGTGTGTCCCTTTGAGATCTTGGAATGATTGGTCCTTTGGCTTACCATCTAGCATTATCACCAAAATTATCTCATGTCCATGATGTATTTCATGTTTCTATTCTTAGGAGGTACATTCTAGATCCTTCTCATGTATTGGATTGGACCGCATTGTAAGTGAGGGATCATGGGAAGGTGATGGTGGAGCTCGTGCACATTTTAGAGTTTAAGACCGGGAATTTGAGGCCTAGATATTGATCAAGTCCATGTCTAGTGGGATTGATATGATGAGACAAAAGCTACATGGGAGGATGCCACACCTTTGAGAGCATAGTTCCCACACTTGTTCCAATGACTTCCGGGAGGAATTCGAGTCTAAGGGGAGGGGATGTAGTGCACACTCCTCTTCAACATTGATCTTACTATGATTTGTGCTTAGCTTGGATTAGAGCCATATACATTGATAAATGGACATTACTATATACCTTGGGATATGATAATATAATATATATGGGTTGATGGAGATGCTTGAGACATGTGGTACACATCCCCTTAGTTATATGTATGGGTTCACATGGGATATAATATTATAATGTATATGGGTTAATGGAGATGCCGACATATGGCACACATCCCCTTAGTTAGTTATATGGGCTCACATAGGAATTGGGTAATGGGTCGGCCTACATTTGTATTAGGTGTTACCCATCTTATTTAAAGGATGTGAGTATCATTATGAGGATGTCATGGATGTATGAGTTGAGTCTTCTACTTGGTAGAGGTATATTGGAGGTGTCCGCTCGAAGTGGAAAAGATATTATAATTACACATTGAGATCATTATTCTAGAATATTTTGTTATTTGGTGTTATATTTCTACTCATGATCTGAATTATACAAGTAATGTCATTACAAGTGGTATCATAGCTGCGATTTGGGCCAAAATTAGGGTAAAACCCTAATTGTTTTTGTTTCCGCCATATATTGCTAACAAAATATAATTGGTGGGAGATATTTTTACCACAGTTGTGAAACATTTCAAGTAAGGTTCCCTAAAAATTTCAGACTTTTTTGATTTATTTTACAAAATTTATTAAGAATTTAGTGTTTTTCATAAAATCGCTCCCTAGGGTACAAATTGTGGATTTTTTTCAAATTCGTTACATTTTCAGAAAGAAAAACAAAATATATTTGGGGCATGTTCTTCAAGTTTTTTTATATTTGGCGAATTATTATCAAAATCTCAAACCCTAAAATTTGACCGTGATCCCTACATCCTATTATTTTGGGGCATCATGGCGAGGCCTTCCACAAGAGGGAAAAAAGAATCCCATCACTCCAGTTAAAACACCAGAAAAGGATGAGATAGTAGTTGAGGAGTTGGAGACAGAAGATATAACTACAGATTCCTCAGGGTTAGGGTTTATTTCGATAGACCATAAAGTAAGCCAACTTGAGTTTAACCTGAGAGACCTCGAATTTAGGGTAGTTAGCAAAGAAGATGTGGATAGGATTGGACAAATATTGGAGGATTTCATGTAAAAATTCAATACACATATAATGGGTAATCATACTTAAGTTAATCAAGGTGGATCCTCAAGTCAACATAATAGACACATTAGCGAGTGGTTCTTTGAGTGTGCACAATCCAAATACGAGCACTCCAGCAGCCCGTAATATGTTTCCAAAAGTGGATATGTGCAAGTTTGATGGAAATGATCCACTCAATTGGATCAACCAAATGGATAATTTCTTTGAACTACATCAAATTCCATCAGGACAAAAGGTGACCATGATGACTTTATATCTCGAACGACTAATTCATCGGTATCAATGGTTATGTGCTCAAAGGAAGAAGAGTGGTCTCAATGTTACATGGAAAATATTCACTAAAGAGTTGTAATTACACTATAGTTCTAGTGTGTCAGATAATTACTTCAGCCAATTAGCAAAGTTGAGATAGACAAGATCTATTAAGGATTACATTCATCACTTCCAAAACCTTTCTCTGTGGGTGGAAAATATTACTGAAGAGAATTTGAATGACCTATTTCTTGGGGTCTTAAGGATCACATTGAGCATGAGGTGCGTATGTTTAATCCTCATAAGGTTTCTGATTTGATGATTATGGCAAGAAGGGTAGAGGAGAAAATTGTTTCAAGTAGGAGACAACATTTCACTTATACTAGAGATCGACACCTTGGTCTAGCACTCCCTCGACCAGTTAGATTGACACCTCAACAAATTGAAGAAAAAAGAGAAAAAGGGTTATGTTTTAATTGTGATAGTAAATTTGGACCCGGACATAAATGTGCTGAAAAGAAGTTGTTCTACATTGATGGGCCTAGTGAAGATGAAGAGAATAATGAAGATGCAGAGTCAGAGATCTTGGTTGAGCCAGAGGAGGAGTCAGGAGACCCTCAGCCATTGATCTCATGCCATGCAATTTTAGGTATTATCACCCCCAAACCCTAAAGGTGGTTGGATTCCTAAAAAAATAGAGGGTCATAGTGTTGATTGATTTAGGAAGTACTCACAACTTTATCAATCATAAGTTAGCAGTGCACCTAAACTGTTTCATTTATCTAGCTCCTGAATGTCAAGTAATGATTGCTGATGGAGGTACTATTACTTGTTCTAGAAAATGCCATAGCATTAAGCTTTCCATGGGAGATTACATACTAAATAGTCCCATGTATGCCATTTCTATGGGAGGAGCAGACATTGTGTTAGGGGTTCAATGGCTTACCACTTTGGGAACCATTGAGATGAACTTCCAAGACTTGTTCATGCGATTTCACTCTGAAGGAAGGAATTTTGAGCTAAGAGGCTTAAGAGCAAAGTCTCCACAAATAGTAAGTTCTCATCAGATGCACAAAATGCTAAAAAGGGTGTAGAGGATTTGTGGTACAACTCTTTTCATTGGAGGATCATTATTCTAAGGAAATTATACCATCGAGATATGTAAGCGAGTTTTGGATGCACACTCTGTTGTATTTGAAAATATACCAAAGGGTTTACTTCCAAAGAGAGATCATGATCATGCTATTCAATTATTACCGGGAAGTCAACCACCTAACATCAGACCTTATAGGTACCCATATGTGCAAAAGAGTAAAATCGAGAAGATTGTACAAGAGATGTTAGAAGCATGAATCATCTGCCATAGTCGAGAGAACTTATTCTTCTCCAGTAGTGATGGTACAGAAGAAAGATGACATGTGGCACATGTGTCTTGATTATAGGGAACTTAATAAGTACACAATCAAAGATAAGTTTCCTATTCCTGTTATTAATGATTTGCTTGATGAGTTGCATGGTGTTGTTTATTTTAGAAAGCTTGATCTTCATTCGGGATGCCACCAAAATAGAATCAAGGATGATGATGTTCATAAAACCACCTTTTGGACACATGAAGGCCATTATGAATTCTTGGTAATGCCTTTCGAACTCACAAATGCACCTTCTACATTTCAAAGTTTGATGAATTCTATTTTTAAGCCATTCTTGCGGAAGTTTGTTTTAGTGTTCTTTGATGATATATTAATCTATAGCAAAACATAGGAGGAACACTTGCATCATGTAAATAAGGTTTTGGAAACCCTTGAGCAACATCAACTTTATGCAAAGCCCTCTAAGTGTTCTTTTGGAGTCAAGGAGGTTGAATATTTGGGTCACATTGTCTCTCGTGAAGGTGTTAAAGTGGATCCTAATAAGATCAAGGCCATGAGGGAGTGGAAGGTTCCAAAACCCTAAAGAATCTACGAGGATTTTTGGGGCTTACGAGGTTATTACCGAAGATTCGTAAGGCATTATTGAAGCATAGTTGCACCTCTTATAGATTTATTAAAGAATGACTCCTTCCATTGGGGTGAGGATGCAACCAAAGAATTTGAGAAACTAAAGGAGGCCATGTGCACCACTCTAGTCTTGGCTATTCCGATTTTTCCAAAACATTCATTGTTGAATATGATGCATCGGGGGTGGGTATGGGGCGAGTTCTCATGCGAAGGCCGTCTATTTCATTTTTGAGCTGTCAATTCAAAGGTAAGAATATTTCCAAGCTGACTTATGAGAAGGAAATGCTAGCCATACTTCATGCAGTAAAGCAATGGAGACCATATCTCATAGGAAGACACTTTAAAGTGAAGACAGATCATGATAGTCTGAAATAATTCTTAGAGCAGCATTTATCATCTGAAGAACAACAAAAATGGGTCTCCAAGATGTTGGGATATGATTTTGAGATTATCTATAAGAAAGGGAAGGAGAATGTAGTTGCAGATGCACTATCACGAGAAAGATGACTCAACTGCAGCCTTGTTATGTGCCATATCCATATTACAAGAAGATTGGATAGATGAGGCAAGGTCGAAGATTATAGTAAGTGATCGAGGCCATATATTTACTAGTAATTTTGGTGATTTATTCTCATGTTTGGGTACTTAGTTAGCTTGTAGCTCTTCTTATCATCCCAGTCGATGGGAAAACAAAAGTTGTAAATAAGTGTTTGGAGGGATATCTCCATTGCATTACATCGATAAACAAGCAAGATGGGTCCAATGGTTGCCACTTGCAGAGAATGGTGGTATAACACTTCCTTCCATACTTCATCTAAAATGTCTACTTTTTTGGCACTCTATGGGTACCATCCACCATGCATCACATCATCATTAAGAGGAAAACCACGGGTTAGAGCAGTAGAAGAACACATTAAATATCAGCAAGAGGTCCTCTCTAGTCTCAAGGAGAACTTGGTCATGGCACAAAACCGCATGAAGCAACAGTGATCAACATCGCACGAAAGGCATTTTGAAGTCGGTGATTGGGTTTTTGTGTAGAATTACAACCATATAAGAAAATGTATTTGAAAAAAATAAAATAATAACAAACTTTCACCGAAGTATTATGGCCCCTATCCAAGATTGCGAGAAGATTGGTATTGTAGCATACAAACTAGAACTTCCACAATCAACCTAAATACATCCAGTATTTCATGTTTCTTGCTTGAAGAAAGTAATTAGACAGAGAGTATCAACCCAAATAGTGTTACCTGAGCTCGATGAGGAGGGGAGGGTCATCTTGGAACTTGAATGCATCCTTCAAACACGCACTAAAATATTGAGGACACGGGTTATTACTGAGTATCTGATCAAGTGGAAGAATATGGACAATGAAGATGCAACATGGGAAGATATGACATTCCTGCAGCAACACCCAGAGCTTCTCAACATTAGGGACAATGTTGCTTTGAATGGGAAGGGCATGCTACGCCCTTAACCTATTGCTTGTATTAGGATATGAGTAGCCGACTTGTGGCTTACCATATCATTTTATTATATCATTTATACTTTCTCATGCTTAGTAGAGGTCGGCCTTGGTGATGGCCATAACATATGAATAGTATTTATAGGGGATTGTAGGAAGTATTTCAACATCATTGGAGTATTTGAGTATTATTGTATGGTTTGGAGGTTGCCCCTCAAAGTGGCGAAGATATTATAATTACACATTGAGATCATTATACGGAATATTGTGTTATTTAGTGTTATATTTCTGCTCATGATCCGAATTACACAAGTAATGTCATTACAATTAGATTGACTGCATTGTAAGTGAGGGATCAGGGGAAGGTGATGGTGGAGCTCGTGTGACTTTTAGAGTGCAAGACCCTAGAAATTTGAGGCCTAAAGATTGATCAAGTCCATGTCTAGTGGGATTGATATGATGAGATGATAGTTACATGGGAGGCCACCACACCTTTGAGATCACAGTTTCCACACTTGTTCCAATGACTTCCGGGGAGGAAGTCGAGTCTAAGGGAGGGTGATGTACTACACACTCCTCTTCAACATTTATCTTACTATGATTTTTTCTTAGCTTGGATTAGAGCCATATACATTGATAGATGGACATTACCATATTTGATTAGCTTATTTGATAGACAATATAGATGTTTGATACTTTTTATATGATGCGACTTAAATGATAGATTACATGTATGGATTGACATATCACTATTTAATGATCTAGAGTTACTACCTTATATATGTACTGACACATTAGATTTGATATATATAATTTGCTAGATGATTTAGTTAGTCTTGTGATCTTATTGCTAATTGATGAAATGATAGAATCAAAATATTTGAAATTTTGAACAATTGGTGAAATTACTTTATCTTAGTGATGGTTTAGTTATGATATTTGATTATGTGAATTGATATGTATATTTGTGTTTTATCATTTCGATTTTGTTAATATGGCCATGAGGACAGTAAAGGTATCGTTTTGATTTTTGCAAGAATTTGAAACACAACAAACTAAAGGGGACCAACAGGTGAATGAAGCTTGGGTATTGGAAACAGGACACCTTGCAATCTGTATTTGTATGTCAGTTATTGTTGATAGATTGTTAGGAGGTCCCCATTGGGGGGTGGCCTCAAATGTGACCTTGGGTAAATGTGTTGTTTTTCCTTTTTGCTTTAATTATTTTGGAGGATGTGAATTATTTTAGTAATGTGATTGAACTTTATTTGGTTAATTAATGTACCCTATTTAAGTTGATTACTTTTGATTAATTGGTATAATTTAGGATGTGACCAAAAGGAGGGTATTTAGTGTTGGTAGATGGTCCTTGATTTATGTTTAATTTGAAAGGTTTGTATTGCTTTTAAGTGTTGTGTACTCAACATTGTATGTAAAATTCGGATTTGGGATTAAAGGCCATTTTTGGAGGCTTGTGGGACAAGTTAAGCTTTTCCCACACCTCTTATTTTCACTTACCAACTACCCATATGGGTTAAGGTGTCAAAATAGACCCCATTATCTGTTTTGTAAGGCAAAAAGGTGATATTTATTGTAATTTATTACATGAATTTTTAATTGCATCCTTTAGAGGTGTGTAAGAGTTTTTATGTGTAAGTTCTTGTCATTTCCTCAACCACCAATCTTTTGAGCTTTGGGTTTGGGGTTTGACCATGTGATTTGGAGTTGAGGATAAATGAGGTGGCATCCTACATGGAGCCACCTCACCATCCTCTTTCAATTTTGTATTTATTTAAGTTTCTTTGCTGATTTTGGGGTTACATGTTGTATTAGGACTCTTGCATTTTTGGGAGGAGCTTGGTTTTGGAGTGTTTGTTTGAAGCTCTAGAGTTGGCTTGTGCTTTCTTGGGACTTGGAAAGGCTTGGAGATTGTGCTTGTGGATTGGTTACTATTGCAATGGAAAGGTTGGGACTCCACCCATGTATTCTTATGCTGCTTTTTTGTACAAATGATGTTAAATGGATGAGTGTTGTATGATTTGGTTTTGGGAATAAAATGGCCTTTAGATTGTGAAGGAGAAAATTAAAACAGGGATATTTTTGAGGGAGGCATAATATTATTGTTGTGTATATTGGGAGGGAGTTGGGTTGGGGTGTCTCACCTTTTTAGATAAGTGAAATTTTTGCTTATCTTGTATGTTCGATTGAGCGAGGCAAAAGAGTTGAGGGGGCATAAGACTTTTGAGGGAGGCATAAGAGTATTGTTGGTATGCGTTTGAGTTTCTTAAAGGCTTTAAGGTGGGCACTCAAACCCTTTGTGAGGCATAAGTTAATCCCATGTTTTTTTTTCTCTTTCTTGGCTTGACGATTGAGCCTTTGTGCTTAAGAAACTTGTGTATTGTTGTGATTTTGGTATTGTTCTCATTGTGTTGGAAGTTGATTGCTTGTTGTTATGGAAGCCATGTAAAGTTTCCTTGGTTATCTTATACCCCTTATTTCTTCATTTTTGGGCTTGGGGGCCAATGAGGAAGAAGGATTCTCCTCGTCATTGGATTATTGGTTGGGTGGAGAGCATTGCCTACTCCCCTATTTTGTTGTTGTGTTAGATTTTGGAGAAAATGGTGGAGCTCAAGTGAAGTCTTGGACATAGTTGCACTTTGAAAAAGACAAAGAGAGATCCTAATTTTGTAAAATATTTTCCATGTTGTCTCTACTTAAGTGGAGGGATTATAACTTGAATTTTAAAGGTTTCAACTTCTTGTAAATGTGTTGTGAAAGGTTTATTTGTATTAAGATTTCAAAATGTATGTATATTTAGAAAGTAGGAAAAAGAAATTGCATTTGTTAATATGATAATCCCTTCAACTTGCATACTTTCCCAAGAGTGTATTAAATGAAAAATTGTATTTTAAGTGGGTTAGTTCTTGTAAAATGAAACTATCAAGTCTTGTATTATTCAGATGAAGTAAGGACCTTGAAATGGTTTTGGAAATGAAAATGAAGCCCTCTCAATCTAAGATTATACTAGGATTGTATTATAAATCTAAATTAAAAGAAATGTCATTATTGAATATAGAATGTTTGTTGGAAAATATACTGTTTGCTTGAAATTGATGTCATTTATTCTATTGTGAAAGAAAGGAAATATTCTCTTATTTTATTATAAAAGTGAGCATTTTGAAATGTTGAAACTATAATTAAATCTTATACTTTGTTATTAGAAAATAAAATATTTACCTAGAGTTTTAAAATATGGGACAATATCCTCTTTACTAATTGTTTTGGGTTGAATAAGAAATTTTATTAGTTTCTCATTTTTCTCACATATGAATAGGTAGAAAACTTTAGTTACTTTTCTTTGTATTTCACTATGCCTATAACTCGAATTATAATAATAAAAAAGGCATATTGAAAATTGTAAATAAGTCAAATGGATTATATTATAATATTGTTTATATATATATAAAAGAAGTTTTGGTGTGGGGGCCGTAATAACCCACCCCACCTTTTATTAAACATATATAAGTGTGGAGGGGGTTGGGGGTTTGGATCCCCAAATGTGATTTAAACTATATAATATGGGGGCGTGAGCCCACCCCAAATCCCTTACTCCTTTGATTATAACACATGATGCGACCTATTATTTAGACATCTCTATGCATTTTATTATAAGTGGTCGACATTTTTTTAATATTAATCAATACTACACACACACACACACCCAAATCCTCTTGTTGTATATATATCATTTAAACCAAATTTAAAAAAGGGGAAACCATGCTCATACCCAAATAGGGAAATTCAAATAAAATACACAATAACAAATAATAATGTGTACAAACCCTAGGATAGGGTTATAAATGAAATAAGCAAAAAAGCTGTGTATCCTTTCATGGCCTTCATTCTCCTTCTCCTCCCAAACTGTAAAATGAAAATGAAAAAAATAGGGCAAGAGAAAGAATAATAACTCTTCATAAGGATGATTAGGGTTAGATTGAATACCTAATATCCAAGGGCTCTAAATGGATCAATCTAATGGATGGGAATCAATCCTACAATTTTTAGGTGAGGATATATTTGGAGGGAATATGTTTTTAAATCAAATGCATGTGTAACTTGTTAATGAGGCCACTAAAGGGGTGTTAGAATGTTAGGATTATAGTGAGACTTTTATTGTTTTAGTTTAGTGATTTTTTAAAAAAGGACTCGACTTTAGGAATTAATTAAATTAATTTTATACATGGATAACTAGATAGTGCCTAAATAAGGATTAAAATTATTTGAACTTAATCATTAGGGTTAGGGTAAGTTAGACCTTAGCCATAGAATATTAAGTCAATAAATGACATTAGAAATATAATACTAAGTTAAATAAATTTTGTAACAAGGGTATCTTAAGTAATGGTTTATACGAGTTAATTAGTGGAAATTAATATGAACCCCAAAAGGGGATTATAGCCCAAAATGACTGAAATAAAACATATACAAATTAATTTATAATTTAAATTATGACAACCACTTATGATTACGAGGAATTTACTAATCGTGAGTAAATTAAATATAGTTGGAGCTTATCTCGTTGTAACCTTACTGTTTTAAAAACAAAATTATTCTATAATTTTCCTAGCTAATTCTCGATTTTTATCATGGGTTTTGTTCCATAAAAATGTGGGAGTTCTGATTGTTGTATTTGAAACCCCCGAAGATAGGGATTTAAGTTTTGACCAGGTTTTAGTTTGGGATGAACATGGGCTCATGTTTAAGCCATGGTATCCATATTTTGATCCTTTAAAAGACTCCTTTGATACCTATCCTATTTGGGTTCACTTGTCAGGACTCCCATTACACTTTTGGAAAAAATCATGCCTTGTTGCTTTAGGAGTTACTTTAGAATATACTAAAAAATTAGATGATAAAACCTAAGGTCCGATTCACACAACCTATTCTAGAACTTTAGTATATCTTGATGCCTCTCGAAGCCATTCTAACATAAATTAATATGCAAATATGTGACATACATTGGTTACAAAGGATTGACTACGAGGGTTTAGCCTTCGGATGTCAACATTATTTTCAAATGGGACATCTTTTGGGTGATTATGTGCATTCCGGACATAAGGAAAAACCAACATGGTGGAAGGACCCTCATTAAGAACATCTCATAGTTAGTTGAGACCCGTTGAAGAATCATTAGGCACTCTCCCCTGTGGAAAGATTCCGAACCATCCATAAAAGAATCAACAAAACTATAATCCTCTTGTCCTTGTTGGGATTGCTAAGGATTCTTACGCCCAAGAGGTCATTGATGAATCTATGAAGGATTGTGTCCCAACACTCATTAAGGGTCACATTCCTATTAATACTATTCAAGTTGTTCTTCTGATCTTCATGAAGAAGGTAACGAGGATTGATGATCTTTGGTGGATAGGAGAAAGAAAGGACATACCAAACTAAAACCCACCATTGTTTAAAACAAGTAATGATGCTTCTCCTATTTTTGTGTTTATTGATTTATCTACGGGTTTAAAGCCTACTATTTCTAGTTAGTTTTTCGCTGGGATAAGTCATGGGTTTCTTATAGGCCCGATGTGTTGTTGTCTATTTCTATGAAAGCACTCGATTCCTTTTTCTTGGCGATTCGTTGTTTAACTAGTTTTTTAGACTCCTTTCCTTCTGCAAGTCTACTGCTTTTTTATCCGTAAGTTTTGACCCTTTTTATTAAGGGTATGTTCCTCATAAATTTTTTTACTAATAATAATAAAAAAATGATTAATTTTTATTAATTTTTAATATTAACATTTTACTAAATTTTTAATTAACTTTTTTTTAAAATTTCACTTTATATTTTATATTATTTTTAATTTATATTACTTTAAGGTTTTAATTTTTATTAATTTTAAATTTTTATTGTTTTTAATTTTATTTTATATAATTTTAATAATTAATTTTTAATAATTTTACTAATATTTTTAATATTTAATATTTACATTTTATTAATTATTAATTTGAATTTTTTATTTGAATTTCTAATTTTTAATTTTTATCAAATTATAATTATAATTTTTAAATTAATTTTCTAATTTTTATCGGTTTTTAATATTTATTAATTGTAATTATAATTTATTTTATTTTTATTTATAATTTATAATTTATAATATTTTAGATTTTATTAATTTTTAAATTTATTAGTTATAATAACTAGTATTAATTTTAATTTTATTAATTGTGAATTACGAAGTTTTGATTAGTTTCAAATTTTTATTTTTATTTTATCTTTAATTATTTTTTAAATTTTTATGGATTTTTTTCATATTTATTAATTGTGTTTATAATTTTTTTATTAATTTTAACTCATAATTTAAATTAATTTTAATATAGAATTTTTTGTTATTTTTACCTTATATGTTTTTATATTTTATTAATTTTTGATTGTATTAATATAAATTTATAACTATCATTAATTTTAATTTTTATTAATTTTTAATTATGAATTTTTATTATTTTTATTTTTAATTTTTAACTTTAATGATTTTTTTTGCTTAATTTAAGTTTTTAATTTTTAATATATTTTATTAAATTTACATCTTAATTTTTACCTTTTCCTAAATTTTATTTTTATTGTTATATTAATTTTAATTTTTTTATAAATGTTTCGTTTTATTATTTTTAATTTTTATTACTTTTAAAATTTTGTTAACTTTAATTGTTTTTTATTTTTGATTAATTTTTTAATCGTTATTGATTTTTAATTTTTATTAATGCGTAATTATTATTAATTTCAATTATTTATTTTTATTAATTTTTCTTTTTTACTATTTGAACTACCCTGTATATTAATAAAAATAAAAGAGAGTTACATAGTAATGGTGACCGAGATAACACATGGTCTCACAAAACGCCACAAGGCCTACATTAACACGCCCACAAGGTAACTAGATAGCGTAAACAACACCACCATCACGCACACGCCGCACTGCAGAGAAGGGGAGGATCATCTTGAGGAGGAATGAAAGCTCCACCGAAGGAAGATCCATCTCGCACTTGTCATGATCGCGATACTACTTTGTAACGGAACCATAATTACCCAACCGAGGGATGTATATCCTGTAATGTTCTACATGGCTAATGGCATAGAACTCCCTCTTGCCGAGGGCGACAACACCTTTCCCCACAGAGGCGAGCTCCAACCTAGTCCAGAGGAGGATGGGGATGAAGGGTGGCCCCGAGGGGAGGCATAACGATGGTTGTGAGAAACTCCTCCAAATTGGTCCCAGAGGAAGTGGTGTCGGGGTGGTGAAGGACGAGGTAGTGTAACTAAGGATCCAATAGAACTTGATTCATAGTGCATGATGCACTCCACAAAGTGATCAAGAAGATCCTATCGATGAGAAAACTCCAAGTCGACATTGGAAGCTTAACCTCGTATCTATATGTGAACAATAGACAAAATAATCACCTTGTCATTAGTGGAAAAGCAAATAACAGATTGATCTTACTTGAAAATTAAAGCATTGCAAGATTTCCAGATATGAAACAAAATACAGGCACGAAACAAATGCCAAAGCATATACATATAATAGTGCCAAGGAATGAAGTCACCAAATAATGCAGGTGCCACGCCGAAGAAAACAAGATGATAGGGTTGAAACAAATAATGGATCGACCTTAGATAGATTGAGCACATGGACACAACTAAAAAAGGTGTTTGAATGACTCAAGGCAAGAGAAAAAGGATAGTTAGGATTAGGGATGCCAATATGACTAAGTATTTTTCCTACAGGAAAACCTTGGTAAACAAGACATCAAAGAATGTGGTCAAATTTAGGCTTGATAAGAGGGTTTCGGGCATGGGAAATTTTGCAAAGCCAAGTGGACTGCTTTCAGTGTAACGCCCACTCGAGCATTGAGTTTATTGATGCCCAAGAGAGTGGACTCAACAACTGATAAATGGTCCGAGTGTTGTATTGGAGGAAGGCAATTTCCTGATTCCACCACTAATCATGCCACCACACTGCCGGAGGTTGGAGCCCCAACTTGTGGAGCATAACATCACGCAGAGCTCCCGAATTTTTGTGATAGACTTGAGGTCCGAATTGGCGATTGAATTTTAGCTTGAGCTCGGGCCAAGGAATCCAGTCTCTACGACTCACAAGATCTTGAATGGTATGAATGCCCTATAGAAGAATTGAATGGCTTTAATGCCTATGGTCTTAAGTAAGAGGAAGATTTCCTTCAATGATGATAGGAGACCACCAAATGTTTTGCGAATTAAAAGAAATCCCTATGCAAAAGCCATCACCAATCCACCGCATCAATGGTTTCACATATTTGAAGGATTTCTAAATACTTTTGGTGATAAAAGTAATAGTAATTTTGATCATATCGAAGTGATAATAAGAGTATGCAACCCAATATTATTCTAACACTTCTTTCGTAAGGGCTTCAAATTCAATACAATGGCACAAAAGAATGTGTTGGGCATGATTACTCGAAAGATAGTGAATAACCAATTGGCACATAAGGTCACACTCTGTTGATAAACATCAATGATCTCGCATGCCACATTGATCACAAGGAAGGAAAAAAACATCCTACACAAATCTGTGATAACCAATTGAACTTCAACTTTTACATCAAAAAAATTCTGCAGAGCTTAGAAAGTCGGTTGAATGAATTGCAAGGAAACCAATACGGAGAATAATAAGCATGTGTAGTGAAAGAATCTTAGTGCAAAGTTGGAATTTACCTTCTAGAGATAAGGGTTTAGAAGACCATTTGGTAACTTTTTGCTCCACCTTGTTAAGAACATAATTCCATAAAGTTGCTGAGTCAATGTCAAAGGAAAAGAGAATGCCCAAAAATCTGAATTTCTCTCCATGGTTAATCCATTTCCAGGGGTAGGCCTTAAACCAGTCTGGATGAGGTAAACAACTCTACCTATAGTCAAATTTTAGCCATTTGAATATTGGAATTGAAAGCCAAGAAAAAAGTGTCAAGACATTCAAAGACAGTGGCTACATTTTGCTCCGATTCAACAAGAGTAAAAAATGAATCATCGTCGAAGTGGCCATTGATAGATTGTGTCACATGATCCAGAAGAACAATCCTCTAAATATGGCCTTGGGAAGCTTTCTAGGAAATTAAGTAACCCAAGGCATGAACAACGAGCACAAACAACACACGAGCAAGAGGTTACTCCTGTCTCGATAGAGTGAAAAATCATATGGCACTTTGGAATGGTGAGCATTAATGGTGAGATGGGTAGAAGTATTCAAAAATAGCGTGCTAATGGTGATGTAACTAAATCACCAAAACCAAGGGATTTAAGCATGGCAAGAATGAAGGTCCATTTGATGCGATCATAAAATTTCTCCAAATCACTTGTGAGGAAGAAAGTCCTCAGTGAAGACACCCACACCCATTATTTTCCTTCCCGGACAACAATAAGATTATCCAGATGTAATTTCTTTTTCAAAAACTAGTCCGATCAAGTTGAACAATCTTAGTTAGAATATCCAAAATGTAGAGATCCAACACCTTAGCAAGAATCTTGTCGAAACATTCAACAGGGTGATCACCTGGAAATTATTCATTTGTTTAGGATTGTCTCGCTTTGAGAATGAAATTGATGTTGCCTTAATTGATGAAACTACCAAGAGAGCGAGTTTGGAGAGATTCATTAGAGACCCTAAGTAGACTAAGTTCCATAATAGAAATGGTTTGTTTGTAAAACTCACTAGGAAGCCTTCCAAACCCAAACACTTATCAGTCACAAGAAAGAGCGACACCGCATGAAGCACCTCCAAAGTGAGAGGGGCATCACGTAAGGAACACGATCCCTAGGAAATTTTTTATTAGGCACAACATCAAATTTTTTTCAAATAATTAGCAAACTTAATTGAATACTCCCTGAGCTTAAAACACCATACCATAATGTTTTGAAAAAAACATCACCGATATCTAGGAGCTCATGAAGCCGTTGATGACTCGGTGAGAATCATAAATATAGAATCGATACATTAAGCATGCTTGGCCTAGATGGATTTGAAAAGGTTTATGAGGCTTTATCTTCCTCCCTAAGCCGTGAATTCTCAACCATATATGCATAACACGGGAAAAATGGGATCTAATAAGTTTAATATTGTGCCAAATACCGTGAGGCTAGCTCGAAGGTGAGATTCAAAAGGATTGGAATTGATAAGGAGAGAGATCCTTCTAAATTATTTGTCCAATTTGAATCAGCCCATCTTCAAACTCGGGCCACATGTTTATAGAACCAGCGAGAGGAACCTTGTTTCGGGTGAGTTTCGACTCCCACCATGAAATCCAACTGGTAGAAAAAGGCGGACGTGGCACCATATTCCAAATCTTGGCAATGAGTGGGATCACTCCTAGATGACTCAACAGAGAAACATTAAGAAAGAATTAAGTTTTGGGTACCTTGGGAGGCCCCCTACAAAAATCCCTTAAATGTGATCGGATGGTGGTTTGAAAAAATCACTTTTGACCAAACCTTGATAACGGAGGATCCTTGCATGTCAAAATCAAAATAAGGTTGTTGTGAAAGAAGTGCATGATTGAGGCATTTTAAAACCCAATCATATCTTTCTCAAATATTGGTCTAAGTGAACCATGTTTGGTCTTTAAATTCCATCCATCGTCTAAGCAAAGGATCAGAATGTCCCTAATGGATTTTAAAATAATACCGGGACACATGCTCGCTCAAACACCAATTCATAGGGAGGGTGGCACATTTATTGTCTCGGTGCTTTACCATATTAAAGTCACCACACACCAACTAATAAGAAACAGGTAAGTTGTCACCTAACCATTTCCATAATAATGTTCTTTTGGGACCTTCATTAGGGGTGTAAATATTAAGAATACCAAAAGAAAGATCATTAATACTCATAATCACCCACACAACCCTATTACTGGGGTCTTGGCCCGAGGTAGTGATTAATGCTGAAAATTTTGGCACAATGGAAATGCTAGCACCACCTCTGCCTTTAATATGTTGAGTGTGGAAATGCATAAAATCAAGGGCAATACACGTCAGAGTATTCTAATGTAAAGAACTACGAATCTTTATTTTTGTAAACAAATCACATATAAACTACTAATTAACTAGAAATCTAAATGAACAAAGAATTTTTGGGAGGGCTCTGTTAGACCCCAAACATTCCATGACATAAAATTCATGAAAAATCAGACATATCAAATTCTTCGTGCCCATCAGGATTTCCATCCTCTTAGACGAGAATGGAAAAATTGTTGACAAGAAGAAGCTGGTTTGAATCATTATGCTCAATATGAATGGAGTGATGTTTGGCCCCATTATCTCTCTGCATGCATTGTGAAATATATCGAGGTGGATTGCGTCATTGGCCACAAAGGAAGAGAGGTTGAAATGAAATTCCTAGTATTCTTTGGATTAGACTAAATAACCTAGTTTTCATGAGGGTTTGGACATAATGGAAACCAAAGGGCTAGGATGCACCACTCTTGGGTCATCACCTGGACGATAGAGGGGAAGAAGATGGATGCAAAACTTCAACAAAAGGTTTTGTGCTAGAGCTCTTCTTAGAACCAATCATAGTCCAACTATCAACCGAAGAGTCAAATTTAGACTTTGAAATGGTCTGGTTGTGTTGGTGCAAGCTTAGACCGGGATAAAAGTGAAAAGTCCCGAATGCGGTGGTCCGAAGTTGTCGAGAGTGAAAGCATGTGGTGGGGAGGTTAAAACAAACCACCTTTTGAGAGATACACAAGGGCTAAAGTTGAATATTCATATGGCCTCGAGATCTTTTGTAAGGTCCACCACACACACTTGTTGGGATGAGCAAAGAAAAAACACCGTTGTTCATGGTAAATCACCCTACCAACGAGCTTTAAAATATTTGGTAAAAAGGACCAAAGCTGAATGGGAAGGCCCAAAGCTCGATCTAAACAGTATTTTGAGCGAAACTTGGCTACTTGGATTGAAATCCTAGGATTTTGGAGATAAAAAAGTAGGGTATTACCTAAGTACCAACATGCCACCTTAAGCAAAAAGGCCTTGAAGCTAAGAAGGCTCACAAAAGGAAAATAGATAAAACCCCTTCGTGAGGTTATCGACACCCGAGACCAGGATAGAATTAGACTCCTAATGGTTTATCATCTATTTCTACGAGTAGGTTTATGAGGGAATACGACCACAGAAATAGGCAATAAGGCAATGGTTTTGATACCACTTGACAACATGATCCAAACATTCATAAAAAATTATAACATCCAGGAGATGGTTAAGGTACCATACCTCGTCGTAGTCATTCGACAAAAACTTCCTCACATGCATGGGAGATATTTCCACCTATATACACCTATAATATGGTCTACACGATCTTATTACTAAGATAATTTTAACTATCTGGTATTGTGATAATTTACTACACTATGCTACTAAATTACCCTTCTTAAACTCTTCTAAACCCCTAAACTTGATAATCCCTCTCTAACTAGCTTCTATAAGCTTGTTTCCCTTTAATTAACCTTGTTTAGGTTAATTAACCCTCTTATTGACTTTCTAGGAAGGATTTGACTTTCTAAACAAATATCTTACCTTTCCAAATAGCCACTTAGCTTCCTAAAATCATGTTCACACCTCCAAATATGTTTTTCTAAAAATCAACTTTTTGAACCCTTTTTAGTCCCACATGCATCCAAAACATCCTTTTCTCAAATCCAAAAACTATAAATAGAGGGATACCCCTCCCACCTTTTCCTAAGAACACACTCTCTCTCATTTCTGATTTAAGCCATATTAGGTCTTCTAGATTCATTTCATAGTTTATTTAAGCTATTTAATTGTTATTTTCTAATCCATGTCAAAGCTTTAGGAAAATGGGAGAAGCCATTAATGGTGAGATTCCAATATTAAGATTTTGAAACATCAACCCGATCACAAGCGTTGAAAAAGGCATTCACCCGCTTCTCTAGAAGAGCGCACCTTAGCTCAATTTTTTCAACAGTTAGTCATTTTTACAAAGGGGAAGCACATACCTTGATAGGGGAGCATAGGTGTTGAAACAAGTGTGCACCCACTTCTCTAGAAGTGCACACATTAGCTCATCTTTTTCAACTGTCACTCATTTTTACAAAGGGGAAGCACATGTTGACATAGGATTGTAGGAATTGAAATAGGCGAACACATGTTGATAGGGCGCACAAGTGTGTCTATATAAAATTTTCTTGTAAACTCAAAATTTCCATGCTTGGTTTTTAGGAATTTTGTTACTTTTAAGAGGTTTTTAGATTCCATTTTTGTCAATTTCATAGAGTGAGAGTAAGTTTTATCATAAAATCACTAAGGGTTTCAAGGAATTAATCTTTTTCCATGCCCTGAATTATTTTGGGTTAATGTGTGTATTGTCTTCTCTTGCACTTTGTGTGATCTAGACAATCAAAAGCACTCTTAAACCTTCATTTGCTATCATTAGAGTAAGTAGGAAACTTTGTTAATCACCTTTTAGTTTAAATGATTTTTTACTTGCTAAATAACCAAGGCTATAATTTGTGTATGATCTTCCCTTCGCACCTATTGATATCTTGGGAATCAAAATTAATTTTAGTCTCTTCATTAAAAACACTTAGATGAATTGGGAATAAACATTGTTTTTGCAAAATTTGATGGTAGTTAGTTTATTTACAAGAAATTTTCATGGTTATTTTCTTATGATATTGTGAATCTATTTTGAAACTACTAGCCATTTTGTGAAGGACCTAATGCTAATCAAAGAAAGGAGGACCTAAATTTTTTTATAACTACACGTGTGATTGTAGGTTACCAAAAGGAGTATGACAAAAACCACATTAAGTCGAAAGACAAAAATACACCACAATCATCACATTATACTTGCAGGTTTGGGTTAAGAGCTACGATTCGTCTTCTCAACTAGGACATAACTCCTTTGGCATAAGACTTAAGCTACAACAATGGGGTGGTCCTCATAACCCTAAAGTATTTCACGTAAAAGGAAGCTTGTGAATGAAACAAGAAAGTGATTCAAACTACCGACTTGTCTAACGATTTGGTGAGATTAGTGTCAAATATATCTCGTATCGCAACCCTAGTGAAAGTATAATCAAACGCACTTCATTGCTCATTATATTCAAGGGGATAAAGTAAATCTAAGATACTCCCAAATTAGTCGAGTGTAACTTTTTGGGTAAATCAAGCTCGCTCAAGATATCTTGTGACACCTAGAGAGAGAACCACCTAGGAATATTGTCATCCTGGAGCCATTTTTTTTGTCTTAGATATTATACTTGAGAGCTCTCAAAAAGTAACAACTTTGTTAGATTAAAACTTTTATTTATTGAACAAGGGAAATAATCTTTTAAATTTGAAACCGTGTGAAATTTCATCACAAAATTTACTTAGTGTCATGTTGTCCTAGTTTTTCACTTGTCTTTAGAAAAGGTGAAACTCTGCCAAAATAACACCAAGTTTATTTCAACACCACTTGGTCTACACCCTTGTTTTTGTTGCCCTTTTTGAGACAAAATGAAAAAACATATATAGATACCGCGCTAGATATCGCGTGTACACCACTTTTGTATTCTACCTGAGTGACTAGGATGCAATGTCAGAGCGTAAGTGTTAAAAGTGTCCATGGTACATACTCATAATCTAGTAGGCCCCCTTCTCTCAAAAACCCATAATTGAGACTTATTATCATCATACTTAGATGATTTCATCCTTGTCTTCTTTTGAGTTGTTACGCTCTCAACTTTGTAGCCATACAATTGAGATTTTTATGTCTTGTTTCCATTGTGAAATTAGGCCTAAATCTCTATATTGTATAGTTACGCTTTTCAAACGCATCGTAATTTATTGTTATACTTAGACGTAGTTTTTACATCCTAACTTTGTCTTGAGTTTTGTGAGTTTTGAGGATACATTGTTAGCATCGCGAGAACATAATTTTGACACTAGAAATATTGCTTTCCCAAAAGCTTGGTTCACGTGTCCAAATAGTGTCGTTACATTGCTCACATTGTTATCGTCCATTTTACGAGACTTGGACTTTGTTAGTGTTTAGAAACTAGTTTTTAGTATATCTTGTTAGAATATTGCGTCAACACTTTTTTATCATTCAGGCCTTGTTTATTGCAAACTTGACCTAACTTTTAATATTGTGTTGTCACTATTTGGTTTTAATCCTATCTAGATGAAATATTAGATAATTAACTATTTGGTGTAACTAAATTTTGAGTGTTGTACATCATTGTATTATTCTAAGGAAAAATTGTGTCATATATTACCTTCTAAGGTAGCTTATTCTTTAATTCTTAGGTTCACATTGACCTATCACTTTTGTGGCTATTCTATAGTCACCTTGTTTTAACAACTTAGGGTTTTTACAGTACACAAACTTGACTAGGGTCCCTTGTTAATAAACCTTAGTGGAAATATTTTACGTTGTACCTTCTATTCTAAGTAATTCCTACTACGAGAATGGGGTCACAAAAGTTAGAAGACAATATATTTGGAGGTGACAACCCTCTTTTGGAGGATAATCTCATGGTTGACCATAGTGGTGGAGAGGAGGAGTCTCCTCGCATGGATGCGTAACTTTGTTCGCCCATTTTGACGACTACATTTTTCATTAAAATCACGAATTTCTTATGCGGGTTGTGGAACTAGGAGCCAAATTACCTTCCATAGTAGATCCTTCTCTTATCACCGGTATGGTTGGGGAGAAGGCTAATTAGATCTCCTCGTCACACTCTTAATGAAATTTTAAATCAAGGTCATGCCTCTACTTCTACATGATAGAATAATGAGGAGATAATTTTTGAAAATGATGGAGACTATCATTTTCCTCCTATTAAAATTCTTGGCGAAGAACATGAAGAACATGTTCATCATGACAACCTCGTCCTAATGAAGAATTTCATGAAATACCTATTAAAGAGGTTATATTAGAACAACATGTCACAAAATGAACAAGTGTTTAAGATTAAAACACTATATTTAAGACCTAGTCGACAACGGTGACATTGAAGTAGATTCCATTGCAGCTGCAAAATATCCAAGTGAAAAATTAGGTATCTTCAAAAGGCCTTTTCCCAATAATGATGAAAAGAAAAATTCGGATCGGGGACAATCGTCTCATAATAATAATGCTAACTAGATGTAAAAAAAGACCCTTTCAATGCCTTGATATGTTGTGTTGACCCACTCATTGAGAAAATCAATACAATTAGAATTAAGACAAGAGAGTGCATTCAGAAAGCAACATGGTGGGCTCATCTCATTTTGAATTCTCGAACCTACTCCCCCTTCTCCTCAAGAGATTCACTATGATTTGTTTGATCAAATAGAAAAATATGACTAAGATTTCCATCTTAGACCTTCTAAAGATCTCTAGAATCCATAAGTATATGCTTTACAAAACCTTACAGGATCGGAAGTATCCATTGATGTTGACCCAACACATTTGCAAGCCATAGTGGCACAACTTGTTCCTTTGGAACACATAACTTTCAACACTACATAATCCTTACTTGAAGATCATTCACATAACCTACCATTGCATATTCAAGGTTATCATCAAATGTAAGAAGGTTAAGAGAGTGCTTGTGGACAATGGATCGGGTCTTAACATATGTACTCTCAAACTAGTTAGCTAACTAGGTTGCACATAAGTTGATCCGGAAACAAATGTCATCACTATTAGGGCATATGAAAATGAAGAAAGATAATCAGCTGGAATGATCAATTTGTCATTAGAAGTGGGTCCTATAACACATGATACGAAGTTCCACATC
Source organism: Taxus wallichiana var. yunnanensis (assembly GCA_018340775.1). Taxonomy (NCBI): domain Eukaryota; kingdom Viridiplantae; phylum Streptophyta; class Pinopsida; order Cupressales; family Taxaceae; genus Taxus; species Taxus wallichiana. Next base: position 201,057,566 of record CM031240.1, read on the forward strand.
TTGGACTGGAACTCCTTATAATATATTTCTGGTCACCCATGGATTCATGCCATGCAAACCGTGCCATCAACGTATCATCCGTATTTAAAGTTGCAATATGAGGGACAAGAAATCACCATATAGGGGGACCCTTAACCTTTTGTTTCTTTGTAGATAATTGTTAGGATTTTTTCATATAATCTATGAGTGTCCATCTCAAAGATCACTATTCCTATCCAGTTAGAAGATCTCACTTCACGAGTGGATCCAGATACCGCTCTATCAATGAAAATGGTGCTTCTACCTAAGAAAATTCTTTTCTACATGGGAGATGAAGGTAAAACCAAGAGGTTATGGAGAGTATAATACAAAATAATCCCTAATGGTTCACAACAATCCACTATCAGTCCAAGTGCATGGTACTGTGTGTTTCAAAGTTTAGAGATCCGAGAGAAGCTTTCCCTTTCAATAATTTTACTCCCGACGACTTGCTAGAAGATGAAAGGTTCCTTATGGATAGTGTATTCCATCCAGGATGATGATGAAATGGCTACATGATATAAATCACCTAATTATCCCATCCTAATCGGATAATTCTTATCATGGGGTATAAAGGAAACAATCTGTGAGTGAGAAAAATAGGGCCCATTAGAAGCTCTTACAATACCTTGGCACATAGTAGGTAAATCAAGTATAGGAATTCATTTATATGAGCCTCACTCTTCGGATGATGAGTATGCTTCTTCCGAGAGTGAGGATAGTTTGTCCGGGAAATGAAAGAGAAATAGATTCCCAATGCAATCTTTATGAAGACCTTACCTCTATGAACCTATTCTCAAATATGGTTATCCTTACTATAACCCATGTTATACACACCATATACCATATAACGCAACCATTAACCCTCACCTACCCATACTTCATCAATTGGGATCAATAAAAACACGTACCTATTGACGTGTTTTAGAATGATGAGGTCATTGGTGAGATCCTAGGAATCAGAGACAACATTACAAGAAATGATCAAAAGAAGGGATTTTCCATTCAGCTTAACACATGCAAATACTTTGGAGAGGAAGTAGAGTTGTGTGTGTATTTAAGTAAAAAATTTAGCAAGGGAAAATTTTCCAAAGAAAATCCTTGTGGAAATAAAAGGGGGAAGTCCTTTACTGAAAATCTCTTTGAGGTGCTTGTGGAGAAACAGGCAGAACAACCTATGGAAAAGATATTGTACCCACTTCAAGATGAATAGCTCCCTGAGCCACCTGTGATAGAGGATGATCTCAATCTTCCTCTTGATGCTACACGCATGGGGGATGAATGAAATTTATTAGCAAAAGATATAATATATGTTAATATCGGCAAAAGATATAATTTATTAGCCAAAGAATAAAAAACATTCATAGGAATCTTAAGAGAGCATGTAGACATCTTTGCATGGTCTTATGCAGACATGCTAGGACTTGATCCTACACAAGTGGTGCACAATATTTTGGTACACCCAGATGCCAATCACATCAAAAAAATCTCTGAAAGATACATCCTCATGTTGCTTTCTTGTTAAAGGTAGAGCTAGAAAGGTTATTAGAGGTAGGCTTTATCGGGCCTATCGACTACTCAAAATGGATCTTGAATGGGGTCCCAGTTAAAAGAAGCCAATTGGTAGTAGAGTGTGTATGAATTTAAGGGATATAAACAAATATTATCCTAAGGATGATTTTCCTCTTCCAAACATCGACATGATTGCAAATTCTATAACAGTGCTATGAGATGATTTCACTCATGGATGGCTTCTCATGTTACAATCATATCAAGATTATAGAAGAAGATTATCATACGACAACTTTTACAACCCCATGGGGACATTTTGTTACTAAGTCATGCCTTTTGGCCTTAAAAATGCAGGCACTACATATCAAAGGGAGATGATCGTAATATTTCATGATATAATAAGTGACATCATGAAATATTATGTAGATGATATCTTGGTTAAATCTAGAACCTATGAGGAATACCCAAAAATTTATGACGTATCTTTCAATTTCTAAGGGATTAAAAAGTATGACTTAACCCAAAGAAGTGCATGTTCGGTGTGTTATCCGGGAAATTACTAGGATTTGTTGTGTCACGAGAGAGGAATAGAAGTTAACCCTACAAAGGTTATGGCTATCAAACAAATCCCCCCCTAAGATTATAAGATAGTTGCGTAGATTACTAGGGAAAATTCAGGCCATTAGAAGGTTTATTTCATAGCTAGAAAGAAAGTGTTTGCTAATTTCAACACTTCTTCTTAAGATGGATGTTAATTTCAACTAGGGACCAAAACAACAACAAGTGTTTTCTTTGCTAAAATAATACTTGGCCAACCCCCTGTTCTCATGCCACCCATGGTAGGAGAACCCTTATTACTTTATATCTTTGCTACACATTTTGCAATTGGAGCACTATTGGCCCAATATGATAAATAACAAAGAGAAAAGGTTGTATACTATTTAAGCAAGACATTGGTAGCATATGAGCTAAATTATCCACAAATCGAGAAATATTTCCTAGCCATGGTGTTTGCTTTCCAGAAGCTACATCATTATATGCTTAAAAATAAAATCAAGATAATTTCAAAGGTTGACCCTTTGAATTATTTATTGTCCAAACCAACACTAACCGGAAAGATGGCTAATTAGATCATCTTATTAAGTGAGTTTGACATTGAATACGTTCATCAAAATTTAGTAAAAGGACAGGTGTTAGCAGATCAAATGGAAGAAGCTCTTCTACTAGGTATTGAACCCTTGAGTCTAGAACTACCAAATGCATCCATTATGTACCTCAAAGAATCTATAATTTGGAAAATGTACTTTGATGGATCTTTTACCTTTCATGGTTCAGGTGTCGGAGTTGTGCTAATCACTCCCATGGGAGACTTGATTCTATAGGCGTTTTGGATTAGATTCCCTTACATGAAAAATATAGCGGAATATGAAGCTCTCATTATAGGAATGAAGCTAGCCATAAAATGGGATATCATACAAGTAAAATGCATTGACGATTTAATTTTTATCGTCAAAGAAGTCACAAATGAATATAAATTTAAAGATGAAAAGTTACTTCCATATAAAAGAATGGTCGATTCCTTGAAATAATTATTTGAGAAGATAACATTTGAGTAAATACCAAGAGCTCAGAATAGAGCATTAGATGCCATGGATACGATAAGATGTATGTCAATAATTCCTCTAGAGAGTAATGATATGCCATTCTTTGTTGAAAATCTAAGAACAATGACATACGACATACTAGACTCTTGTTTAGTATGTGAAGTTGTTGGTCCCTTTTCACCGTGGTACGCTGAAATATTTAATTATATCCATGATGGAACCTTCCCTATGAACATTTCTGAGCTGAAAATCATAACCTCATCCATTATATAGCCTGCTATACCCTAATTGGGGGCACCCTCTTCCACCGAGGCTACGACGGGAATCTATTGCGTTGTTTAAATTCTGACAAATCTATCCAAGAAATCAAGGAGGTGCACGAGGGAATTTTGGAGCTCATACTAATGGGATTTTCCTTGCAAAGAAGATACTCAGAGTAGGTTACTATTGGCCTACCATGGATCATGACTATTGTCAACATGTAAAGAAGTGTGTGGATTGTCAAAATTATGGAAATTTGATACATGCACCGCACAATCCTTGTAATCAATCACGAAACCTTGGCCGTTCAAAAAGTGGGGTCTCGATCTAATAGGGAAACTTAATCCTATCTCCTTGGATGGCCACAAGTTCATTATAATAGCCACTGAGTACTTTATAAAATGGGTAGAGGCAGTTCCTCTTACTTATACAAAAGGTCCCCAAATTTCAAAGTTTATAATGAATCATATCATTTGTAGATATAGTATCCCTTCTTCCATTATCACTGATAATGGTAAATCATTCAAAAATAAAAATGTTAAATCACTCGTAAATTCTTTCAAATTTCTATTAAGTTTTCAACCCCTTATTACCCTCAAGGTAATGGGTAGCCGAAGCTTCCAACAAAAGCTTAATTCACATTATGGAGAAAATGGTGAATACCACAGCTCGTAACTACCATTTGCAAATTCACTATGCCCTCTCGAGCACTACAAACTTCTATCCACACCCCTACAAGTGCAACTCCATATTCTTTAGTATTCGGTTCGAAGTCATCTTGCCTTTAGAGATCGAGATCCCTTCTTTGCGTATCGAGCTAAGGGATTACCTAAATGAAGAGGAGGACTATAGAGTAGCCCGACTAGTAGAGTTGGAGCTATTGGATGAGAAATTCCTTTAGGACATCAACCACCAAAAAGTGTATCATGATCGAGTACATTAGAGCTACAAAAAGAAGTTCATACCTCATCAGTTTGAGGTAGGAGACATGGTGTTGAAAGAGAATCATAAGAACACCAATAAAGATCGAGAAAAGAAAGGGAAATTTGAGCCCAACTAGCTAGGACCATACATTTTGATTGCAAGGTTTGGCTCAGTGCTTATAACTGGCCTATTCATATGGACAAGAGATTGAAAACCCATGAACGTAATACATCTTAAGCACTTCTATGTTTAAGTATGGGGTCTCTACAAAATAACAAGAAAAGTAAACAAACGTATAAGGACAAAATAGAAAAATAAAAGATAAATAAACATGTACATTCAATAGTGAAAACCATGTAATGGTGGCACTTTGGACAAGTCCTTTGGTGAAAACTAGCTTCGGGTGCCAAGGGAGGGTTCTTTGTTCACAATTATTCTAGGTTTAAGGAGTATGGAAAATTTTCTCTAAGTTATTCTTTACCTTCATCCCGAGCCCCTTGTGAGCCTATTCTTCCTTTCCTTGATTCGACTAATTTAACATTCTAAGTGTGGAGAAATTAACATTGAATGAACCCATCTCACGTTGGGGGAAGCTTCGTAGTGTCACTTTTGGCATATACCACATGGCATTCTACCTTGTACATCCCATATAACGCTGGGGGCATCCACGTTTCTTTATTTCCTTGCATGTTTGCTTTGGAAAACTATTGAGAAAATATCAAAAACATACATATACGTTCTAATAAGAAAACAAAACATCAAAAATGTTTCCTACAAAACTCCAAAACAACAAAATTGTCTTAGAAATAAAGACCAAAATCAACGAAAAATGTCCCAAAATTGTCCCATAAAAACAAAGTAGTGGTTTGCTTACTTTTAGTTGTTGGTTTGTATGGTTTTGGTTGCATTTCTTTTTCATACTATATGTTTTAAATTAGATTCACTTGCTTACTTAGATTGAATATCACTTTATTTTGTAGTGTATTGCATTAAGTCCATTTTGTATTGCATACTTGTAAATAAATGTGTTGCTTTGATTATATTTTTTTAAACTTGTGCTTGTTAATTTTTACTTGTACATTTTGTTATAATTTCATCATCATATCACACATATCCATCACATCTATACATCATATATCAAAAAATATGCTAAGTCTACATCGCGCATGTATACTAAAAGCTAGTCATCAAATACTTTGTATCACCAATGGGGTAAGAGGGGTTGCGCATGATCACAAATCTATCCCCCCCACACCAATATAAAAAATATAAACATGTTTCTCAAAGTTATCTCATCAAACATACAAGTATGATATCAACTAAAGCTATCTCAAAATCTAATAACGTGATAAAAAGTATATAAAAGTCAAAATTATTTAAAAGAAATTTAAAAAACCCAAAAATATTGGTTAAATAATTAAAAATCAAAAAATTTGTAAAAATTTAAATTTTTCTCAAAAATAAATGGTAAACAACATATACATAGCTAAAGTTAGTGTCAATTACATCATTCTCGAACATTAAAATATTTCTTACAAAAGTTTCTTTCTATGATTCTTGCTTGTTTACGGTCTCAAACAACTTGTGAATCATGATGATCTACCTCCATTAACAAAAACTCATTTGCATATTCCATCGGTACTCTCGTGCAACAATGAGTTGTCGAGAGACTATGTCGTATTGCATAAAGTTTTTTTCATTAGACTACTTGTGTCCTATGTTTTTCCTCGCATGTGTTATTCCTTGGGGCATCATTTTTAACCCTTGCCATTATAACATGAACATTTGTGAACTTCATCTTGATAACAAAAAAATGGACGCGACATGTTATTTATTTGAATACGTGTGATTTCATTGGTTTCTTTGTTAGGTTAGTTGGTTTACTTTCTCGTATTGCATCGCATAATGTATGTTGCATGGAGTTATGTATTTTTATGGTAAAAAATTGTTATTAATTTGGCTTTTCATGTTATCTTACACTTTTGTTTATTTTAAATAAAGGCCAATGATGTAGACCTAGGGAAAAATGATATAAACCGGTTGCTTATGGAAAGGTTGGATGAAAAGATTGGGCGTTTCCTATATTCTCCATTTATCATTTCTTCTCCATTAGCATTTATTACCATTAATAATTTTTCAATTAAAAACTCACCAAGGGTAATAAAAAACCATGTTTATCCCCATCCTTATTCCTTCTCAATACCTAAGGGTTTCACACTCTGGTCGACCTATTTTCTTCTATCGATTTAAATCATATTTTCGATTATCTATTGACTTCTTCTATTGCCCACTCAACAATCGAGGGGCATCCTTCATCTTGATAATGTTTCTTCAAAATTTTACTTGTTTTACGCTTGTCTACTATGTTTGAAGGAAACTCATTAACTTCACCTCAAATAGGGAAAATGTAGACAACTAAATTCCACTTTTGCAATCTTATTGCCAAAATACACATAAATTACTCTCATTCTTTCCAATTTCATTATAATTAGTGATATTTGATAATTAATTAACATTTCTTACCACTTTAGCCAATTTAGCCAATTAATAGTGCTTTGTTTATTGTGGAACCACTTTCACATTCAAGATACCACTTTACGGTGAATCGTAAGTTAAAATCCTCTTCAAAACAAATCATTAGCATTTATTAGCTAATTAAGCCTATTTTCCCCTTGTTTTGGTCAATATACCCCGCTATTGACTCAAACCCCTATTTCAACCACTAAAAATCACCCCATTCACCTCCACAACATCTCAAAGCAAGCTTCAAAAGCTTATCCTAGCCTCTTATTTGACCCTAAGCGATTTGTTAAGGCTTCACACCTCTTAATCAATTGGTAATTCACTCATTTTGATTAGCAAGGACTAATCATGATTAGAAATTGGAAATTAATTTTGGAATTTCAGTCCCACGTGCACTAAAATACAAGTTTCTCTCAAAAGGAAAACTATAAAAAGGTGCACCTTATTCCTTTATACTTTACACCATCCTTTGATTTGCATCTCATATAATAAATATGATATATAGCCAAGTTCAATCCTTGCTTAAATCCTTCAATGGGTTTAGTATATGGATATCCAAAAATGATCAAATAGTCTTTTAGAGAGGCCATTTCACCTTGTTTGGAGTAGCAAACATTACCATTTTATTTCCCTCTTAGGTCTATTTAGGCCCATGTTAGGTAATTCAAGCATATTAGTAGGCATGTTTAGTTAGATATTTTTATTGTTTTCATACTAGTTAAGCATTCTTTAATCTTCTATCTTAATGTTACAATCCTAGAATTAGAACCTTGGCTACATGGATGGCAATGGTGTTATCTTTCCTTGTTTAGTCATGCAATTTGCTTTGTAAAGCTTATGGTTTAATCATGGAAAACTAGTTGCGAGTGCAAGGAATCAAATTCTCAAAAGGATTGCCCTTAGAAATACAAGTATATAAGGTGAAAAATCATTTTGAATAATCATGCAATCTCAAAACACAACGCCAATCAAAATTAAGTGACAAAAATTGAGAAACAAATAATGAATGATAAAGAATCAATGGATCAAAGTGATTCTCCTAAATGGATAAGTAAAAATGACGAATAAGTTTAATACACAACCACACCACCCCTAAAATGAGCTCTAAAAGATCTACTTTTCTAAGGTAGGCTCATTTTGTGTGATTGCATAACATGGAACTTTTCCTAAGGTGTGGGACCTTACAAATTGGAAAAGCTCTCTAGATTTAAAGGTTGGTTCCTTATTCCTCTGTTCAAGTGCATATGTAAGGATTTACAGAGGATCTATATCTATACCTAGTCTAAAAATTGCCAAGGAGACAAGGATAAAGGAGTAAAAAAATGAGAAATAACTAAACTACTAGGTGATGCACCAAAGGAATGATGAATACTTAGTTTTCCTTCAACACAAACCAATAAAATGTATACAATAAACAAGCATAGATATTCAGACATGTAATGAGAGACTAGATAGAAGAAATAGAAACAAGAAGGATCTAAGATCGATCATAAACGTATTTTATTGCTCCAAAGATTGATACAGTTCATTACAAAATAGCCAAATGGAAAAAACGTGTTACAGTTTTAATGGAAGGCCTGAACCCCACAAATCTTTTGTTAGAAGGAGAAGGGAGCTTGCAAAACTAAGAATATCCAACCCTTTATAATGAATCCTATTGCAAAACTAAGAATATCAACCCTTTATAATGATTTCATTTTTGAGAGAGAGAGAGAGAGAGAGAGAGAGAGAGAGAGAGAGAGAGAGAGAGAAATAGAAATGTGGGGTCAAGCTAAACAACCGCTATTAATGTGTTTGATAAAATCTGTCCCGAATCCATATTTTTACATTGATCATTGGTTTGGCACTGAAGGGAGAGGAAACGGTGAATTAGATTGAATCCGCTATGGTTGTTAATACCAGTGATGATCCTACATTGAAAGATTGAATATGTTTCTCCAATTTACCTCCACCTAACTTTCCAAAAACTAAAGTTTCATACTCCCATGGTGTAGAAGAGATTGAGATATTTCTAACGGTGTCATATTTGCAATATTTTGAGCCCTGGGTCGAAAGATATGCCCCTTTGAAGTTTGAATCAATTCCATACAAATGGGTGGGAAAAAAATTTGAAAAATGGGTCCCCCTTTTGGATTGGGACACGTGGTAGCCTAGATTGGAACAAAATTTAGGCCCACGGGTCTGTAATTCACCTTTTATCCTTTTGTGCAAAAAAAGTAAAACTTAAAAAAATTCCCGTAGCCCCGAAGCTCCACACAAACATATGGCTCCTTTTAGTTGGATAGGAAATGCGCTCGCATTTTTACCTTTATGCCTTCTCGGGTGAAATGTAAATTTCACCTTTTCCTGACTCCCGCCTTGGCTTTAACTCGGGTCTAAATGCTGACTTTTTCCCTGGGCGGAGTTGTGGGCCATTTTGTTACTTTTACTCCCTTTTGAGGAAAAGGTAAAAAAATCAACCTTTTCCTTGATTCCCCACTTTCCTCTGGGACACGTGTCACTATAGAACTTGTTTGGAAACCTTTTCTCTATTTGACCCTTGAATAGTGCCATAGAGACACTTGGCACCTTCACTACCCGTTTGTGCAAATACTATTCAACTAACTCTACCTTTGTTGATAGAACACGTGGAGGTACCATGCTTGTTTGCAAACATGACCCAAAGTTTTCCTTTGGAGGAGTATCAAGTTGACACTTGTTGGCCTCCGCTGATCTGTGGACTTTTCAATAGTCTTTCTTACTTTTAGACTTTGGGCTACGTGGCGAGCTTGCGCTCATTTGGGTCTCCTTTGGGCCAACTCTTAAAATGCACCAAGCTGAAAATTGGCACTCTCGCTTACACTTCTATACTTAGCCAATTTTGAGGCCCACCTATCTACCTTTGACTCGTTTGACCATTTTCTATGTGGAGGGATGGTGCAAGTTTCAGTTCCTCCTTCTAGATTCACTTGAGAGAGGCGTTGTTAGGACACGTGGTCTCTTCCATTTGCCTCCTCCATACTTAGTTATTTTTGGGCCTTTCTGAACCATTTCAAGCCCGGGATGTTGAATCTTTGTCATTCTTCTTCCTTCTTGCTTCGAATCCTTTAGCATCTTCCCGGTTATCGAACCCTACTATTTGATGGTTTTTCCTGCCTGTAACTTGGAGAATGGATTTAAAGCACATGAGAAACGGCTGACCCGTGAGTCATTTTCTTCTACGTAAAGGATGCATTGCTCTTTCTTCATCCCCCAAACTTCATTTTTGAACCATTTCTTGAAACCAATTTGCAAGATTAAAATGAGTTCTCTCGGTTCCTTTTATGTGGGGTCATGATTCGATCCAATATTTAGCTCGGGGTGAAATATGGATAACAATTTGGTGACTCACGGGGACATATGCCTACTAGATGAAGAGATCAGTTGCCTTTTCGTATCTGTTGGGCATGGAGTCAAGAATAATATTCTGATACTAATTTTGCCTCTGGTTCACAAGCCCGCCACTTACAATTCTCGATTTTATAAGAAAATCTTGAAATGAAGATTTCTGAGAGTAGAAAATTGTTTCAAATCCAGGCTTCATCTGTCTCTCTAAATGAACTGCATAAGAGCAAAAAAATAGCACCATGACTATGTACAAAATTGAAAATCATACATGCTCCAAATGGAACATGTAGAGCATGCAAAAGCACTTAGGAGAAAATCAATCTATACTACAACAAGATAATGTGCGAAGCACTTGGAGGAAAAGAAACTAAGCTAATATGTATAGGGTGAGACTTCCCTTTTAGTAGCAATGTTTAAGATAGATCTCGTTTAATGGAGTCTCAAACTCTCGCCCTCCAATGTGGATAGCTGGAAATAATTACTACTTTTTCATCTTGTTATCATATAAGGGCTACTCCATATGACATCGAACTTAGAATGTCTCCCTGGTTTTCTCTATCTCGCATCCCGTTTCAAAACCAGTCCCCTTCTGAAAGGTCCTTTCTCTCGCCTTCATGTCCAAGCATATTTTTATTGAGGCTTGGTTCTTCTCCAATGCTTGGATAGATTTCTCTCTAGTCTCTTCTAATTCTATCAGCTCCATATACCTGGCCTCCATTGGTTCAAATTCAAACATCTCTAGTTGCTTCACAAGCTCTAATCCTGGTAATTCAAGTGATATGGGAAACACTGCTTCTTTCCCATAGAAAAAATTAAATGGGGAGCTTCCTGTAGATCTCTTGGGTGTTATTCTATCAGCCCATAAGGCCGTTTTGAGATTTGTGTGCCAGGTCCTCTGATTCTCATCAAGATTTCTTCTGATGATCTTCAACAGGTTTTTGTTTGTAGACTCAGCTTGGCCATTACCTTGAGGGTAATAGTTTGATGAAGTACTCAAATAAGTCCCATTTTTAACAGCCCATCCTATGATCTTGGAACCTATAAATGCTAATGCATTTTCTGAGATGATGGTGGCTGGTACTCCAAATCTGGTCACTATCCCTTCATAGAAATCTAGGATACTAGACTCATTTGCTTCTTTGAGTGCCACTGCCTCAGTCCACTTGGTGAAATAATCAGTTGTTGTCATGATCCATTTGTGACCTTGGCTTGAGTTTGGGTTGATGACTCCAATGAATTCCAATCCCCATTGCATGAAATTTTGGTCTACTGAGATTGGGTGTAATGGAAGTGTTGCTAGCTTCTCTTTGCCTTTGAAGAATGCACAACTCTTGCACCTTTTGATCCATGTGAAATAGTCACTAAACACTTTGGGCCAATAATATCTTGCTTTCATGATTTTGAGTGTTGTCACTCTTGGAGAAAAATGGCCTCCAACTACTTCAACATGAAATTCTTGTAGCACTCTCTCCACCTAATCTATCCCAATGCATCTTAGCAGAATACCATTGATGTCTCTTTTGAACAAGACACCATCAATAAGGACATATGGGATGGCCTATAGCCTGAAATGCCTTATTTTTTCTTTACTCATCCCATGAGGACATAGACCTATTTGAAGGAAGTGCACCATGTCTTGGGTCCAACAAGGAGCAGGTATATCATCTCTCCCTTCTCCTTGATCATCTTGTAAGATAAGAACGACCTCTTTATCACTATTTGTTTCATCTTGTAGAGCAGAGGCTAATTTCTCACACAAGCCCCTCCCATGGACCAACTTGGTGACCTTAATCTCAATGTCATATTCCATGACATGAGTGATCCACCCTGCATGTTTCTCATTCAGATCCTTGCTGAGGAGGAATTCTTTGACTCTTGTATGGGAGACCAATAGTTGGATTTTGTTGTTTGACACCAAATGCTTAAACTTCTTTAGTCCCCTGATCACTACCAGGACTTGCTTCTCAATGAAGGAATACCTCACCTCATAGTCTTCTAGAATCTGACTGAAGAAAGCAATTGGCTATTCTGATTTTTCTTTGTTCTGTTGAACCAAGATTGCAGAGATAGTGTCATTGCCACCAAAGGCATACAATATGAAGTCCTTAGAAAAATATAGATTTACAAGAGTTGGGGCCTATGATATGGCTTCTTTGACATCTTCAAAGATTTACTTTTCTGTAGTTGTCCATCCGAATGACAAGGTTTTCTTGACATGTTAGTGTTATTGGCTTAACTAGAGAAAAAAGTTTGGGACAAACCTTCGAACAAAGTTGATCTTCCCCAGGAAGCTTTGAAGAGCCTTCTTGTGACTTGGCAATGGCAGTGTTCTTATTGCTTCAAATCTTTCTGGATCAATTTCTAGACCCTCCTTAGACACAATGTGGACTAAAATCTTTCCCTCATGAGCCAAGACTACACATTTTATAGGGTTCAAAGATACCCCAAATCTTCTGCATCTTTGGAACACTTTCCTTCGATGAAAAAGGTGGTTTTTGCATTCTTAGAGAACACAATGATATCATCCAGATAGATAAAAACTATTTTGTTGATTAGCCCTTTGAATTCCATATCCATGTCTCTTTAGAAAGTAGCACCAGCATTAGATAGTCAAATGGCATTTTTATATGTATAGGTGCCCCATTTGGTGGTGATTCTTTACAATGATCTTTCTGCAATGATCGATTGTATCTGAGTAGCCATCAAGAGAGAAAATATTTCTAACCCAGGACACCACTTGCAAGATCTATTCCATTGAAGGAGTGGGTAGTGATCTTTGAGGGAGGCTCTGTTTAAATCCCTGAAGTCAACACACAACCTTATTTCTCCATTTTTCTTTGATGGGACCAAATTTGTAACCCAACTTAAATGCTTGATTGGGAATATGATATTTACCTATATTAGTTTATTCAACTCCTTTTTCATGGAGGCTCAATATGTGGGTTAAGCTGGTCTCGGCTTTTACCTGATAGGGTGAGAAAATGGATCTAGCTCAATTATGTGTTGTGCTAGCTTTGGATTAAAACCCCTCAAGTATTCATAACTCAAGCAAAAACATCAAGGAATCATTGGAAAAGTTGTATGAATTCATACCTTTCTTGCTTTCGGTGGCCACCTTGCCAATTTGAAGTGTTTTGTCTTCTCCAAGTGGGATTGAATTTGAATCATCTCCTTTGATTTTCATGTTATCTTTCTCTTTTCTGAACTGATCATTAGGATTAAAAATGGATTCAGTGTCACTAAGCCTTTTGGAAGCTTGTTTGTATGCGGTTGTACTATCCGATTCCCATCTTTGCTTTGTTCCATTTTCTCTCGGTTTCTAGTTGAGAATTCAGCTTCTTCTTGTAGAAAGTTAATGATCTACTGATCATTCTCAAACACCTGCCAGCATGTATTATTATATGGCATTACTGGCCTCACAACCACATGGATATGTGGCCTTTATTTATCTCTTTTGATGTTTTCCACCACATTAAAGGTTACTCATTGCTACATGTCTATCAATAGCTTCCTTTTCTTTTCTAGGTATGGACACAATGCTAAAGGCTTCAAATCCTCCATTAGGTCCCATACTTTGTATTCTTATAGTTCTTGAGTAGGTCATTCTTGATAGCATTAAGTCCTTTTACATGATTGGCAACCAATTCACTATCACCAAACACATATAAATTCTTGATTCCTAGCTTTCTTGCCCAATGAAGACCTTGGACTAGAGCCTCATATTCAACATCGTTATTTGAGAAAGCAAACTAAAATCTAAAGGCTAAATAATAATTCATACCCTTAGGAGACATAATCATAGATCCTCCTCTAGCTCCTTTTCTACTCCTTGAACCATCAAAGAATAATTTCTAGACCTCGATTGTCATATTTATGTTACGGCTTGATTAAGGTAGGAAGGGGTGATTTTCTTCATGTAGAAGGTAGACACCCATCTCGATTCTTCCATTTCTTTATAGAGTGTCAAAAGCATGTCTTTTTCTGGCCCATTCATCTAGAGTTAATTTAGGATACATTCCAACTTGGTATTTGCTTCATTAGTGCTTAGGAGGTCTTCTTGATCAAAACATGAGTAGTTAGCATTGATTGGGCTAGGTATATAGGATTCAATATGATAGTCAGCAATAGGTTCAAATCTTATTGTTTCCTTCACCCAATACCTTGTCCTAAAGAGCATATGTGACTAGTCGGCAGAGACATGTAGCCTCCAATTTTGGCAGTGAAGTCCCTAGATAGACACAAAGAAAAATGTGGTGGCAAATCTATGATGGACATGTTTTGCAAGATAGTCACATTGGGGCAGGCATGTAGGGTGAGGCTTAGATCTTTGATGATTCCCACAGTGGTCACTATTGTCCCATCTAATTGAACTACTCCTCTAGAGATAACCTCATATTGGAGACCCAACTGGTTGGCTATTTGTTTGGGCATCACAGAACTACTATCCCTAGAGTCAATCATGTAATTGTGCACTAATTTTTCCCCAATAATTAATGAGACATTGTTGGCCGTAAAAGGAATTTGTTGAGAGCAACAGTCAGGGGACAAGAAGTCCCTCCTCTTTAATGGGAGAGGTTCCCTTATTCAAAAGCAAAACCTATTTACATATGTACAATGCATAGTTTTAATGTGGAACTTGGATATCATGAAAGTGTTTTAAAATAAAATGGATCATCAATACAAAAGTACAGAGGAATGAAGTAGTGGAAATGAGCAGAAAGGCATTCTCCAGAACTATAGATAACAAAATAATTCCTTATGCATGCCAAAGCATAAAATTGTTTGGAATAAAACCATTTGCATTTGAATCAATAAGATGCTATTACAAAGACACAAAGTTATAAGAAATAACATCCACAAGAATACAAAGCTTCTTGACATAATACAAACAAATGATTCAACAATATTCAATAGATAATGATAAAAGAACAAGACCAGATAGACATAGGAGGGAAAAACTCTTGTATTGATTACTTTTTGCTCTTTACACTTTCAAAAATAAGCCAAGTTCTAGCCCTAAAAATGGCGGAGAGAGACCATTATATAATTTTACAAATTAGTTACACTTGGTAACTACTTCTTTTAACTAAAATGTTTAGTTAAAGGGATGCTTAACGCAAAACCCCAACTACTTACAATAAGTCTGAAATGAGAAAAAGAAGGAGAGAGAAGCTAGGAGGGGAAGACAAGTGCTCATGATTGGGAAGGGCCCACTGACTTGAGGATCCACTGTCTAAACCTTTTCAAATCCTCTATTATGTCTCTACCACGTGGAACCGATGTGTTGGTAGTAGCCTGGGTCCAAGATCCCAGACATTTCTCCATCTCCTTGTCGAACTCGGTGTGCGTATGATACTCCTTATTTGCTTCCTCAATGGCAGATTGGAGAGAGAAGATTTCCTTTATCTTCTCCTTGGTAATGGAATCCTCTTTAAACAAGTTTTCTTTGACAAAAGCTCTGAATTGAGCTTTAATTTCCTACAGGGAGAAAGGTACACCTGAGGTCTCATCGTGGAGGTGGTAGTGAATATCCTTAAAAGTAGATATCACCAAAGTCTTGAAAGCCTCTCCCTTCTGCCAGCTATTCCTTAATTCTCCCAAAGCCTCCTCCAACACTTTGATTTTCCACTCCATGCTGAATACCCATGACTTTGACAAATTATCTTTCACATCATCAAAGACCTTACTCGCCATCAAAATATTTTCATCAGTCCTACCCCCATCGGTGAAGGTCTACTATGCAGCTGCTCCAAAGTTTGAGCTCTTTATCCATATTTCCAATTGTGGAGGAGAGCTTTTGTTGTAGATTATTTACCTTCTCATTGAGCTTGAAGGCTTCACCAATGAAATTCAACCTGCTGACAAGCATTTCATCCACCATGGCCTCCATAGCCCTCCCATAGATGGAGTACCTGTGTATATCCTTGATGCTCTGGACTTCATCTTGACTGAGGATCACAGGTGGTGGAAGAGCAGTCAGTGGGGTAGGGTCTAAAACTTTATCTTTAGATAGTAGTGACTTGATGAAACTAGAAAGCACTTGAGCCTGCTCCTCCAGCTACTCTATAGTCTGCTGCCCTTTTTCTACCCTCCCAATGACCCTGGTGACTATTTCTTGAAGGTTGTGTATTTCACCTTTAGGAGTAGACTCTCCCATTGAGATCCTTGAAAGTTCTAGATCAGAGGCCTACAAATCCTACTTTGGCTTATCAACCTTGGGCTTAGCTATCTCAAGGAATTGCTGACCTTGGGCATCAGTTACTATTCTTGAAGTGGTCCTAGCTTTCTTGGCAGGAGCAGAAGGAGTAGTACCCAACAAGGCCACCACAACATCAAAGTTGGGCCCTGAGATCCGAGAAGAAGACTTCCTCTTCCTACTATCAACAAAGGTTGTACCCATGCAAAAGTGGAGGAAGAAGAAGAAGGGGGAGCAAGAGAACCAAGAGTGAGAGAACTCATGGCATTGAGAGTGTTTACCACTGTTTCCTCCAATAGGGATGTGAGTGGAGTAGATGAGCCTTCTTGGACAGAAGAATCCACGGTGCTTGGAGGCTCAGTGCTATGAATTTCTACTCCTTATCCATTGTGGTTTCAGAAGCACCTGTAGGAATTGGTATTTCACTATCTTCACTCTCACTAAGAACAATGATGTTCTCTGGCCCAGAAAGGTAGTTCTGAATGCTTTGGCAGAGGATCTTCTTCAATGGGCTCCTTCTTGACTTCCTTCACCTTCTTTTGATAGACCTGAGTGGAGGAGGAAGGAGTGGAGGATTTAAGGTCCTTTACTTGATGAGGTAGGAGGAGTTTGTACAGGTACCTCTGAACTGGGTGTTTGTGCCTCCTTCCTCGGTGTTGAGGTGTCTTTGGAAGAGGATTCTCCTACATTCTTCCTCAGCTCACGAACCTTTCTATCAACCCAGACTTTGGTTCTTACCAGGACAGGGGTTAGAATCTCAGCCAAATCATCCTTCTCCCTCTTAAACCAGTCCAGATCCTCTAAAGGAGTGTGCTTGATCATAATTTCATATTCATATGACAAAAGGTTTGTGTTTTCATCCTGAAGTCCTTTAGGAATTTGATACAGGTTAAGCTCTTGTATTAACTGAAGAGGAAACCTACCATAATGCCTCCTTCTGGCCTCAAAATCATCATGTAGTGTATTGCCAATAATCTTCGATGTCCGCCCTATGATGGTAGTTGATTTGAGATTTAGTTCAATGAATTTCTTTAAGTAAAAAATAGGTTCGGGCTGAAAGAAGTGGATAGTGATGGGAGCAAGGGCCCTCTCTATGTTTTGGGCATCCAAAGTGGTTTGCATGTATAGTTCCCCAAAGATATGGGGAAGTGTAACCCAGTGATCTTCTTATCCCTACAGGTTCTATGCAATTTGTCTAATTGCCTACATACTTCAATCAGGGCCATCTTATCATTACAAAATATGGGGAGCTTAAGAGGAGTGCTCTCATAACCTGCTAGCCTGATATAAGAGAACCTTCTGAATTGAATGAAGTAGGCTCTGTACTTCACTATCAGGCTCATGGCTTCATCAGAGAACCTCCTTGCAGTGTCACTCTCTAGAAGTCTTACAATGTACATGGTGAAAGCATCATTCACCCTCCTGAAATTGTGATTACTAGTGTCCAGGGTGAACTGAGGGTAGTAAGCATATATAGGATCACCCTTTTGAGCATCAATGTATGTGAAGCCAAACCACTATCTGGATGTTGCTAGGGTATACATCAGGTAGGAAGTCATGTAGAACTTTTAGTTTTTTGTACATGGGACAGCTGCTCTGTCAAGTTCATGTAGATGATCTTTTCCTAGTTGATGTTCTAGGTACCTTCACACACTATGTTGATAAATGGGAAAATCCAGAAGTGGAACTCGTTAGTAGAGGGAAAGCCCATGACCTGAGCTAACAGGATTATGAAGTCTGATAGCTCCTCATTGAAATCGGACCTAAACAGAGCTTTGGATAGTCGGGATGCCCCTTTCTTAGGGTTCTTCAGCCATGACTTCTGCCACTCTTGCCTTGTATTTCTCACTGTCTTGGTCGAAGAGTGCTTGTGCTTGATTTTGGGAGATTACTATAGAATTATCCATTTCTGGGATCCTTAGGGTAGTGGAAATGGTGGTAAGCGTCAAGCTTAGTGATTAACTCCCCATGCACATTTGTTAATTCACTTGTGTCGGGGTTGAAGTGAGCCCGTAGGTGAGTACCATGTCGGCACATTGCACCGAGATTGGGAAACTAACATAGAAAATGCTAGGCCGCTATCATTAATCATTTGTGCCATAGGAGAGGGGTTCGGGTCTATCAACCTGGTCCAAAAATCACCAAAGTCTAGTGTGAAAAACTTGTCCCGAGAGAAACCTAGAAACCTACTCTGGCCTTGAAATTTAATCTTCATGTTGACGGTATTTAGAAAAACAAACTCATAGCTTGAATCTATGATGAAATTACAGGGGGAATGGGGACGCGAGCAGAGATTTCAATTGCAAGGGTATGAGAAAATGGTAATGAGAAAGTAGTGTGCAAAAATGTGTAGAGGGGCAGTCTATTAAATAGATTTTTAGGAGAGAGAAGGTTATAAATGTGCATTAAATTCATATCCACCAACTCAAAAAGTAAGCATCGGGAAGAGCAGGAAAAATTAGCCGGATGGCCTTTGGTACATTGGGACACATGGGACACGAAAGCATGATTCGGCAATGTAGGTGATGTAGGTGATCTTTGGGATGGATAAAATGTTCAAATTCTTTCAGGACATGAGGGACTAAAGTACGGGAAGTGCACAATGCGGCTAGCGTGGGCAATTGGGGAACAGAGAGCCCAAGTGAACTTGGGATAGTTGGAACAAAAATTTCGAGATGAGCCCACAAGTTAACTTGATTTGGAGAAAAATTGATCGGTGACAAAGAGCCCAAGTGAACTTGGGACACACGGGACAAAAATGTTTGATAGACCCGCAAATCACACAAATGACCAAAAACATAGAATTTTCTAACTTCTCGACTTTCCCTTTACCAGAACATCAGAAAAAGGTGTTAACTCAAAAATTTTCAATTCTTGACTTTTGAAAGAGGGGAAATTTTGAGAGAACAACAGACATAGAATAGAGGGGGTCTCAAGTTCTTACCTTGTTGTTATCCTTGGTTCTTCTCAGGTTGGTTGAGTGTATTGGTAAGCACTCTCTCTTGCTGATTAGGGGTTTGATTTGAACTTGACCAATTCTGCATGGCAGTCTGTAATAGATCCCTCTTCCCTAGAATGACTAATGACTCCCATAGTGAAATGTTCACACTTTTCCTCTTCATTTGCTCAATAATATTGAATGAGATATCTTTTTGTTACCCCTTCCTAGACACATTTCTTTCTTGCACATGGGTTGTTAAAATTGGTGCCTTGCTGATTTGGAAGGTGGCTTGGATTGGTTCTGCATGTTAGGGTTTCACTTGGAACACCAGGACCTTGTGGAGTGATGGGAGGTTGAGGATTACCAGAGTTCAATGGTTGGCCCTCTCTAATGCTTCTCTTTTTGGACCGTGTATTGGTAGCCACACTTTGAGGAGGGAATTGATTCATCCCACATAAATCTTTAGCCTACCAATTTACAAGCATGGTCTCTCCTAGAGGTTCACCTTATTGAGCTCATTGTTTGCTGATCTTCCTCTTGACTAGGCTCTTGTGACACCATACTAGTTCGCACCACTAGAGCTTGATTCAAAGCACCATTAAAACACATTGATTGGTTATGTGGTTACTGCATGGAAAACACCAATCATATTCCTATTCCATATTGTTCTGTGTAGGGACCAATGCCTTTGATGTTGAGGTAGTACTAGGATCATAAGACATAAAAGGTCTAGCAGCTTGATGTTGTCCTTGATTTTGATTTTGATTTGTGAGTCGAGGTGGTGGCCTATTCGGATGGTATTGGGGTCTAATTTGATATTGACCACGAGGCTGATATGGCCTAGAGCCCTATGCATACTTCCTTTTGATGGTCAATAGTTCATTTCCCAGGTTTTGTAGTTGCTTCGTCACTTCTTGAAGCTCTTTATAATTATTAGATGATGAATTGGAATATTCAATTGAGCTTTGACTCTTGGGGGTGGGTATAGGAGATAATGTGGATGCTTGGTTAGTATCTAGGATTCCTAACTCAGATACAGAGGCATGGATGGCCTAGGAGTGATTTTTCCAGCTTGAATCAAATGATTTTCAGCCCCTATAGAGAGGTTATAGGCTACAGGTAATGTAGTCCCCCATTGACTGAATCATTAGGGAAATATCAGAATTTAAAGCCCTAAGAAAGTATAAGAAGGCACCTTCATTAGTGGGCTTTATTGTTATTGGAATCCTATCCCAAGTTCGCTGGAATCTGAGGTTGAAGTCAGTCAGCTATTCATTTAGGGCTCTCTTGATTGTTGTTAGCTACTCCAACAAAGACAAGTTATCACCTTTTTCCCCAAATTGATTATGAAGGGCCATGCACAACTGGTTCCAGTTCTAGATAGAGCCTGTTGCAAGACTCTTGAACCATTGTGAAGCCTTCCCTTTGAGTGAAGAGGTGAGCAACTTGACTACTATGTCCATTTCATGAATCTCATGGATTGTGTAGACATTTGCAATATCTTGGACATGATCACCCAGAGAATTTTGGTTCTCCCTAGTGAAATATGGGATACTCTTTAATGCTGCAATAGGAACTAGATTTTGTGCATTCAAGGCAAGTGGACTACTGCCAGTGAAGTTAACATAAGGATTTGGCTGAGCCATTCTAATTGGCTTGAGCACTCCTCTTGATTGAATGAATGGTCTGCCGGGAGGAGGTGTTGATAAAGCTCTGCTTGGTGGGGATAGAGACCTCTAGAATCTTCTTCTTCCTCTCCCTCTGTCTGGGGATAAGTCTAAATAGACAAATAGTCCCTTTTCTCTGGTTCTTGACCATGTTTGTATTCTTCTCATGAACTTACTTGGACTACTAAAACCAGTAGATTTGTTTCTTTTGGAGTTACTAGATGTATAGTTTTAAAATCTTCTTAAAAGCTAGAATCACAGTAAGTGTACATCAATCCCTACTGTAATAAGATGGAGACTTCTTGTCCCACCATGCGTACAAAAGCTATTAGTGTAAAATCACAACACCCACAAAATGAGCTCTAAAAGATATGATTTTCTAAGGCAAGCTCATTTCTTGTGATTGCATAACATGGAACTTTTCTAAGATGTGGGACCTTAAAAATTGGAAAAGCTCTCTAGATTTAAAGGTTGTTCCTTATTCCTCTGTTTAGGTGCATACGTAAGGATTCGAAGAGGATCTATATCTATACCTAGTCTATAACTTGCCAAGGAGACAAGGATAAAAGAGTATAGAAATGAGAAATAACTAAAATACCAGGTGATGCACCAAAGGAATGATGAATACTTAGTTTGCCTTTGACACAACCAATAAAATGTATACTGATAAACAAGCATAGATAGCCAAACGTGTAATGAGAGACTAGATAGAAGCAATAGAAACAAGAAGGATCTAAGATCAATCAAAACGTATTTTATTGCTCTCCAAAGATTGATACATTTCATTACAAAATAGCCAAATGGTAGAGACATGTTATAGTTTTAATGGAAGGCCTGAACCCCACAAATCTTTTGCTAGAAGGAGAAGGGAGCCTATAAAACTAAGAATATCCAACCCTTTACAATGAATCATGTTTGAAGCTTTATAGATTCAACCCGAGAGAAGAAAGAGAGAGAGAGAGAGAGATAGAGAGAAGAGAGAGAGAGAGAGAGAGAGAGAGAGAGAGAGAGAGAAGAGAGAGAAGTGGAAACCATAGGTCAAATCTCAACCACTTTTGTTAATTAATGCATGCTAAAATCTGCCCCGAATCCATCTTTTTGCATCGATCCTTGGTTCGACACCTTGAAGGAAGAGGAAACGACAGAAATAGATTGAATCCGATCTAGTTGTTGAGACTGATGATCCTACATTGAAAGATCAAAGATGTTTCTCCATTTTACCTCCACCTAACTTCCCAAAAATTAAAGTTTCAAACTCCCATGGCATAGAAGAGATTGAGATCTTTCCAACGGTGTCATATTTGCAATATTTTGAGCCCTAGGTCAAAAGATATGCCCCTTTGAAGTTTGAATTGATTCCATACAAATGGGTGGGAAAAAAATTTGAAAAATGGGTCCCCCTTTTGGATTGGGACATGTGGTGACATAGATTGGAACAAAATTCAAGCCCGTGGGTCCGTAATTCACCTTTTATCCTTTTGTGTAAAAAAACAAAACTTAAAAAATTCCCACAGCCTTGAAGCTCCACATGGACACGTGGCTCCTTTTGGTTGGATGGGAAATGCACTCCCATTTTTACCTTTATGCCTTTTGGGTAAAAGGAAAATTTTCACCTTTTGCCCCAACTCCTTGCCTTGGCTTTGACTCGGGTCTAAATGCTAAATTTTTCCATGGTGGGTTCTGCTGGCCATTTTGTAACTTTTACTCCCTTTTGAGGCAAAGGGTGAAAAATCAAATTTTTCCCGACACCCCGCTTTCCTCTGGGACACATGTCACTCTGGCACTTGTTTGGAAACCTTTTCTCTATTTGACCCTTGAATCAATGCCATTGAGACACTTGGTAGCCTCTGCTTCCTATTTGTGCATTGACTATTCAACTAACTCTGCCTCCATTGATAGAACACGTGGAGGCACCGCGCTTGTTTGCAAACCCGACCCAAAGTTTTCCTTTGGAGGAGTGCGAGTTGACACTTGTCGGCCCTCTCTACTCTGTGGACTTTTCAATAGTCTTTCTTACTTTTAGATGTTGGGCTATGTGGTGAGCTTGTGCTCATTTGGGTCTCCACCTTTGGGCCAACTCTTGGAAATGCGCCTGGTGACACTTGGCATTTTCCACTTACACTTCTATACTTAGCCAATTTTGAGGCCCACCATGCATTTTTGACTCTCTTTGACCATTTGCTACGTGGAGGGCAGCGCAAGTTTGAGTTCCTCCCTTTGGATTCACTTTGAGAGAAGCATCGTTAGGACACGTGGTATCTTCTGCTGCCTCCTCCATACTTAGTTATTTTTGGGCCTTTCCTGAACCGTTTGTACCCGAGGATGTCGAATATTCTTCATTCTTCTTCCTTCTTGCTTCTGGATCCTTTGTAGCATCTTCCTTGGTTATCTAACCCCTTTGATTTGATGGTTCTACCTACTGTAACTTGGAGAATGGATTTAAAGTATAGAGACAACATTTGATAAGAGTCATTTTCATACATAGGAGATCCATTACTCTTTCTTCATTCCGCCACTTCATTTCGAACCCTTTCTTGAAACCAATTTATAGGATTAAAATGAGTTCTCTCGGTTCCCTTTAGGTGGGGTTGTGATTCGATCCAATATTTATCTCAAGGAGAAATATGGATAAGAGTTTGTTCTAAACCAATCAATCAATGAAGTACTTCCTATGTTATTTCAAAATGGTAGTTTGACGTGAAATGACCAACAAAATGTCACCACTTATGTAAAGTTCAAAATTTAACAAGGAGTAGGTAATAACAAGAGGTTGATGTGATTTCTAAACAAAGTATACTTAAAGTGAGTTAAAATCCAAGAAAGACCTAAATTTCAAAAAGTCGGGTTACTGAGATATGAACAATGCAACAATACCACCAAGATACGTTAACCAAAATTTACAGAAAATTAAGGTATTAGTATCAAAATAATATTAGTACAATGCACACAAAGGTAACAACAACACCCTTCAAAATCAAGATAATGTTTGAAAGAAAACCGTGCTAAAGTATACCAAGGAAATGTTAAGGTGCACATAGCGTAACGTTACAATCTAGACATTTAGGTCAATTTTGCAATAAACAAGAAGTAAGTATAAAAATCGTGGTAATACGATATAAGCAACCTAACACTTAAAAGGAGAATTTAGTGAAGAATTAAGCCTAACTACAGCGATGATCTTGACTTGGGTATCAAGATCGAATGGTTATCAAGATGTAAAAATGTACCCACACACTTTAAACGTTTAATAACGTAGTCATAAAAATGGATGAGCATAAACAAACATAAAATTGGTGAACACAATTGATTGATAACACACATGTTTTCTCTCCCTTTGATCAACAAAATATCAAAATAAAGTAAATGAAGCGGATAAAATGGTGTTAAAAAGTGTTTGGAATCACTTGATGAAGTTTTCACCCGCTTTATGGTGAGTGAAAAACTAAGAAAAAGTAATGTCACACAAATTTTGTGATGAATAATGTGTAGTTTGAACTTTAATGGAATCTCCCTTTGTTCGATAAACAAAGTTTCGAATCTGAAAATGTTTTCCTTTTGTGAAGGCTCTCAAAAACTAATTAGTATAAATAAGTTGGCTCCAAGTCAAGATAACTTCCTAGGTGGTTTACTCAACTAGGTGTCACAAGTTATCTAATGCGATCTTGATTTACCAAGAAATTCACATTGACTAATCTTGGGTTATCTCAACTTTACTTTACCCCCTTCAAGTACAATGAGAAATTAATGCATTCATCATATAATCTCACTAGAGTTGTGCTACCTCTAACTTTGACTCTAACTCACAAAGGTAAAAGTATTCAAGTAGGCATGTGGAGCACTTCCTGTTTCATCCACAAGGTTCCCTCTTACATGGAATACTTTAGGGTTCATATTACCAACCCCATTGTTGTAGTTTAAGGCTTATGCCATAGGGGTTATGTCTTACTTTTAAGTGGACGGGGCATATCCTTATCGAACCTAGATAATGTGATGAATGTGGTGTGTTTTTTTATCTTTTATACTTAATGTGGTTTATTTGTCCTTCATGTGGCAACCTGCAACACACGTGTAATTATAAAGTTTTTTATCCTCCTTTCTTTGGCAAGCAATTAGGTCATGCACTCAAATATTAATAGTTCTCCAAAAAATCACATTATTTGAAAGAGGATTAAGAGTTGATTTTTATTCTCAAGATAATCCAAGGATGCGAAAAAATCATACACAACAAATAATCTAACTAAAAAGTAAAGCGAAAGGTTTGAAATTAATGAACCATACAAAAATCTCGATAAATGTTCATTCCCTTAAGCCAAAAATAAAGATGAAGTTTCAATCAACCAAATGTTATAAAATGAAGAATAAAGTTGCTTTTGATTCTCAATATCACCCTAAGGTGCAAGATAAGTTTATACACAAACTTTATCCCAACTAGATAGAAATGGAAAACTTCAAATCAAAGGACATAATAAATATTCTTTGTAAAAGGTTCATTCACTTAAAAAAATGAATAATAATATTTCCAAGTTAATCCAACTATTAAAAAGATAGATATCAAAGTTTTTTGATTCTCAAGATCACTAGAAGGTGAAAGAGAAGAGCATACACAAGATTTTGTCTAAATCAAGTAAAACATGGAAATACAATATTCATCAAGACATTAGACATGTTAGAAAATGATCAGTTTTATAATAAAGTCAAAATCAATAATTTTTGTAAGTGTAAATCCATAATTTATGTTTTCATTACATATTTCACTTTGAACATTTCCAACACAAAAAAATAAAGTCATTTCGATTTGGGAGCAAACGTTATGGCCTTTGGAAGATAGGTTACGCATATGCTTTTATGCTCACAACTATGCACTTAACATGTACTCAAAAAAATGTCCAAAACCATCCCTTAATCTACAAAAAAGGTAAAATATTTCCAAAAAGATTTAATTTTGACAACAACCCATCACATTAATATATGAATAGAAGACTCAACGCTATCAAACATTAACATTCATGATAAAAACTTAACATTTTCAAGAAATTGACAAAACTAGCATGTAGAATGTTGAAAAAGTAAGCTCTAAAAATGAAAACATGGAGAAATATTGAAATTTTCTCACCAAGATTTAATTTTGATAGAAACCCACCACATTAATATGTAAATATAAGACTCAACACTATCAAACACTAACCTACATGCTCAAAATTTAAGATTTTCAATAAATTGACAAAACTAACATGTAGAATGTTGAAAAATGAAGCTCTAAACATGAAAACATGGAGAAATCTTGAATTTTTCCCATCAAGATCCAATTTTGATAGCACTTCACCTCCTTTATACCTAAAAGTAATACTAAACACATGTAAATGCAAAAAACAAGTTAGAAAAACAAGGTATGCCAACATATGGAAAAGAGGGTTAGCAACAAAAATTGAAACTTAACTACAAAAACTTGAAATTAAGTGCAAAGGACTATGGATTAAGTCCCACTAGGCATTCCAAATGTATCCTTGGATTAGTTAACTAAGCTAGAGAAATGAAACTAAAACAATCTACATTAGTTGCAAATAAAATTAACTAAACATGATCCATCATGATAAGAACTTAAAGAGGCTAAACATTATTAACATCTATATAAATTTGAATAAAACCAAACTAACATGTTAAAGCTTAATCTCTATTCTCTATGATTGCTAAAATATAAACTATGCACCTATGAAGAACATAAGAAATCAAAATGGAATGGTGGAGATCTCAAGAATTGAGAATGGGATCTCACCAAGACATGGATACAAGGCCATTTTGGATCTTCCCATATTACTCAAATTTGAGTGAAAGGATGCAAGATGGAGAAGCTATTTCCAACAATGGAGAAGGACTCAAGATCAAAATGCTTATAATTTTCACTATTTATAGCATGGTGTGTGTAGAAAGGTAAGAAGGAGGTTCTTTATATAGTTTTCTGAAGAGGAAAGGCTAACAAATCGATGAAAGTGGGATAAAGGTAAAACAAGATTAGGAATGGATAAGGTTGCTTTATAAAAGGTAATTTTGATTTAGAAGAGTTTAATTTGTCATTAGTAAGTCATGGGAGTTAAAGGGTGTTTTATTTAATCAAAGGTGATTAATTAATCGGTAGAGGTAAGCTTATAGAAGTTAATTAGATGAAAATTAGTATGATTTTTGGGATGTAAGAGAGGAATTTAATGATAAATGGTGATTTATTGATTTAGATTTGTGAGCGTAATTAATTAATAATAATTAATTAACCCAAGTAGAAGAAAATATTAATTAATGAAAAGTCGTTAATCAACATCCTTAATGATAAGAAGACTAAATAATTAACAAAAGGTAGTTAACTAACGAATACGAATATGAATGTTAGCTAAATAGTGGAAAAGCATTAATTATGACATCGGTGATGGAAAAGATTATAGTTAGTGCAGT
Organism: Taxus wallichiana var. yunnanensis; assembly: GCA_018340775.1. NCBI lineage: Eukaryota > Viridiplantae > Streptophyta > Pinopsida > Cupressales > Taxaceae > Taxus > Taxus wallichiana. The sequence goes on from CM031240.1 coordinate 201,085,019, forward strand.
CTTAGCATTAAAGCCTATGTAAGTAGATTTTAGCTGTCTACAAGATATTATCCTGAAAGTGGATCTAAGTATTTACCTCTTTTCTATGGAAATGGAGATCGGTCCTGTTTGATCACATTCAAGATGTTGCCAACAATTGTGTTTTTCGCATCATCAACAAGGAGAATTTTTCCTTAGATTTATAGTTGAATCTTTTTAAGGGCATAGAAAAATATTGGTATAGTAGTTTGAGACCACAATCTATTTCCACTTAGGATTAGTTGGGAGAATAGTTGCATAAGCTGTTTCAAGGAGAATGTGGATATCATTTTCCTTGTGGAAAACCTAAGAAAATACAACGAGATCCAACAGAATTCATTCCTCATTTCAACCTCAAAATCAAAAGGACCTGGAATAGAATCCCTCAAGAATACAAAACCTCTCAAGGTTTGGAATTCTTGTATTATTTGAGGTCCTTTGATGCTGACTTAGATGTATTGATCCAATCACTAGGGGAAGCAATATTCCTTAGGCCTTCGCCATTGCATCACAAGATGATAATATTTTGATTCAGGTCAGCAAGATAAATTCCATCCATGTTGTTGTAATTCCTCCCTCACCACTTCAAATTCTTCCTTCCCCATGTTAAAATAAAGAAAAATCCATCATTCCATGCCAAAATGCAAATATTGAGAAATTCATCATTCCTTACCAAAATCAGGAAACCCCTCCATTTCCTCATTCTTCATTTTATTTCTCAAATTTTTTCCATGCCGAAGAACCCAACAAGATTTTAAAAATCCCCTCCTAACTCCACCGGGGAACTACCTAAGTCCCATAAACTACGCACTAACATTCCAAGGAATTGTGGTATTCAATATTTTATCCCTACCTTTTATCATACTATTACTAAACCAAGATATCCTACAAGGATGGTAGAAAGAGAGATATGTTATGCCATTGGAGAAAGGGGTATGCCTATACAACACCTCATGCAACCAATTTTCAAGAAAAATCATACTGAGTTGTTTTAGGGCAACATCGCATTAGAATAGGAGGTATGTTTTAGAAAGTCATTTGGCTTCCCAAGTGGTCAAATTTGTGTGCAATGAAAAGTTTGTTAAACCTATGGAAATGTAGTAAGAATATCCTAAGAAACCCCAAAATCTTTGAAGTAAACAAATCAAATGACCATCATATTAGATCTAAGCAAGATCTATGTATTTACATGCATATATAAAGCTTGAAACAAACAATCAACCTCTAAACATGACTATATCAGTTCTCTACTCCATGAAAGCTATCTATAAAGGAACCTATTAAATTTCTAGCAATCAGTTACATGTTTGTTGATGTCTCAAAAGTTTAAGAATGGAAGATCACCATTAATTTCTTCTCCCATTTACTTAAAGACTTGAAAGGATTAGCAAATAACAAGTAAATGTCTCAAATATGAAATGAAATGACTCTATAAAGACTAAAGCATAACCTAAATCAGAAATTAGATGAGAGAGAGAGTTCTTAGGAAAATTTGGGAGGGTACCCCTTATTTATAGTTTTGGTTTGAAGAAAAAGGTGTTTTGGATGCATTTGGGACTAAAAAGGAGTCAAAAAGGTGATTTTAGAAAAACACATTGGGAGGTGTTAAATGGATTTGGAAAGCTAAGTGGATATTTGAGAGGTGAGATATTTGTTTTAGAAAGTCAAACTCTCCTTAGAAAGTCAATAAGAGGTTTAATTAACCTAAACAAGGTTAATTAGAGGGAAAACAAGCTTATAGAATCTAGTTAGAGAGGGATTAGAAGATCTATGGGGTTTAGAATAGGTTAGAAAGGGTGTTTTACTAGCATAGTGTAGTAAATGAACATGAAACTAGGATAATTAATATGATCTTAGCGATAAGATCATGTAGACCAAATTACAGGTGTCTACATTTTCCCTCTTTGAGGTGACATGTGCATAAATGAGTGGAAAATTTTTAAAGGGTAGAAGAAAAATTAGTGGGATGAAGGATTCCCCCTCGAGTGTCGATGGGGTGATGGAAGTACATGATCAACGATCAAAAAGATGGTGGAAGAAAGAACAATGGTGAAGAAAGAGGAGATGGAAGAGAAAAACAACGAGAAAAGGGATTTTGAGCTATCCACGAGACATTACTATATAAATAATTCTTATTCATCATATTGCTAGTAATCTCCATCATCGGTCTTTATTAAGATATAAGCATACGAAGAAGTGTAAAATGACATGAAAAGCCAAGATAAAAATAATTGTCCATTCTTCTACAATAGCCAACTCCATGCAACATACATGAATGTAATGCGACGAGAAGAAAACAAACTCGCCTAATAGGGAAATAAGTAAAATCACACACACTCAAACCAATAATTTTTAAGATGGTTGCAAAAATATTTTATTATCAAGTTGCATTCCCATATGTTTTGATAAACGACAAGGAAAGGATGGAGGACACACTAGGTCCAAATAAAAGAAGTGTGCACAACAAAACAATACCGCACAACTCCTACCTAGAGTATCGACAAAGAAAGAAGTGTAGCTTTTGTAAATGGTTTGGAGATTTAGATGATCGTGGGTCATTTTTTAATACACGTCAAAATGCCAACAATATTTGGGAAAAACCATGTGAAAGACACAAATTTCAGCCGCAAATGAGTTGATTACCAATTTTAGTCCAAAGTTTTCAAATTTTTGGATTTGTTTTTTTTGGATGATTTTATAATTTTTAAATTTTTGATCAGTCAGAAGAATTTAAGAGATGAAAAGATCTCCTAAAATCACGTGAAAATTCCTAGAGTGAAGAAAAGGGTGTTAGATAGTAGAAAAATGCCTCGGCGAGAAGAATAATGAGCCAAAAATAATTATTCAATAAAAATAATCATCGTGATGGGTAAAATAGAAGAAAATGATAGAAAATAGTGCCGGAATACTCATAAACTATTTAGGGTGAATAAGTGACATTAGGTAGCATTGAGTGCTCAATGTAGTGAAAATTAGTAAAAATAATTATTTAAATATAAAAATAATCATTTCGGTGAGTAGAAGAAGTGTTAGAGTGATCACGATGGAGAAAACATGCCCTAGGGGCATCACGGCAACTTAATATACCCACTGGGGGTAAATCAATCACGACTAGTTCATTTGTAGCAGAGATCTTGTGAATTTTCACCGTGAGTGAGTGTGAGAGCCTTGGAGTGAGATGACGAGGCTACTAAGTAGGAGGAGATGAGAAGATCACATCTAGGAGTACTTGTTGACAATTTTTGCTTGTGCAAAAATGGGCAACTCAAAACTTCATTACGATGGAAGGCATTGATGAAGTATGCCTAAGCTAAGGGGGTTTTGATATTATTGTTACTGCTGAATTAGTTAATGATTACATGAAATTTGCAGCTATGTGTGTTATTACAAAACATAACAGATCACATAGTTTGTAATTTCATGACTATCTTCAGAAAAAGAACACAAGGCCCTGAAGGACAGTTGTGTTGTCTTGATGAAGAATTTCAGTCACAGAATAGGTGAAATGTTGAGTTTTGGGACAACAAACATAAGTGCAGATTGCAGAAATTAGAGTTCATTACTGGATATTACAGGTTTTCTTAAGTTTCCTTCCTTCATGATTAAGACATTCAATTATATTACTGAGTTGTTTAGTTCATCATACAATCCATACAGAAAGTTGAAATGCAAAAAGAAATACACAACTCATTTTAGAATTTAATGTTTTATTCATAAGGAATTTCAAATGTTCCCACACAAGCTATGGGATGTAACTGAAAAGTAAAGTACAACTACTAAAATAAGAGGTACACATGCATGAAAAATAAAGTAAAGGAGTATGAGTGAACCCATCATTTCCTTGGGGGTTTTCTTCATTGTTGAAGCATCTCCATTTCATAGCTTTTGTTCCTTCTTCATCTTCGTTGTAAAAGTCACTGTACCTGAAAAGAAGAAAAGGAGAGAATTGTCAGTTACGAGCTCAGGGATCAATCCATATTTCTTTACTATCCCAATTCATGCATATGAATCTCTTAACAACTAGAAGATATAGTTTACTTGAAGATCAACTGCATACATGCTTTACTCACTCAGAAAGAAGGAAAGAAAAAGAAAAGAAAAGAAAACATGGACATAAGAGAGGCCAAAAAGCCTAGATATTTTCTAACTATTTTCTTAAGTGTGCAGGTGTAGGTCATGACCAAGAAGAAATAGATAAGTCATAAGTACATGTTGGAATGAAGGAAGAATGTAACTCATGTTTCAGTAACTATCCTACAAAGGGAAGAAGTTACAGATATAGAAGAGGGAAATTTAGAAAATAGAAGTACATGTTTCAGTTTGCAACTAAAGAAGAAGAATCAGATTTCAAGAAGTTGAAGTTAACTAGAAAGAAAGGGTTACAGCTGAAATAGAATGAAAAGAAGATTTATGGGAAAATTTTGATAGGGCTTTACCATGTAAAATGGACATTTTACAAATTTTTCATCATGTTGTTTTTAACTACTACATGCTTTAAAAGAATTATGTAAATCAAGTAAGTGATACAAAAAGAAGAAAAGCATGCCATGATCAAGATAACAATTATTATGTTTCAGTTTCCAACTACAAATCAGCTTCAACAGAAAAGTATTATATTTCTGTATTCTAAATCAGAAAATACAACTACTAGTTGAAAAGGGAAGGAAGAGAAAATTTGGAAAAATTTTTCCAGGCTCACCATGAAAAATCAACATTTTAAATTTTCCAGTATGCCAGAAATACTACTATCAGGGAAGTAAATCATCTAAGTAAAAGAAACAAGCTACAGTGTCTCAACAAAGCATTTGAATCAAGGCTTATGCCTGAAAATGGTATTAAATAGATGAAGAACTACTTACAATTTCTAGAAAGCCACTTGCAGGATACAAAGACATCTTAAGTACAAAATATCAAAAAATACACTTCTATTACAGTTGATAAATCCAGTTTAGTTTTCAGCTACAGAATCAACTTCAGAGTCCAAGAATACAAATGTAGCTACAGGTTACAGGAGATCAAAACACAATCCATTTTGACAAAGTAAGAATTAAAATACAATTGTGTCATTTGAAGCCCTCAAGTAAAGAAGCATGATACAACATCATCAATTACTTCAAGAAAAGATCAAATTCAGAGTAGAAGAGATAAGTTGTTCATCAGATCATCATCCAGTACAGAGATACAAACAAGATTGCAGTATTCCAACAAGTGACAGGAATCATCCTCAGAATACAAAGTAAAGGCTGCACATGAATGGTTCTCAATTCAAGCTCAAAAGGTTAAGGATGATCAGAAAACCATGAAACACAGAACTTTCAATACCCAAATGGAGCCATGAAAAGAAAACAAGCTCATACAAAGTTTTCAAAAGCATCTTATCAATGGCCAGATCATAGAAATACACAGAAAACCAAAATGCAATTCTAAGTGCAATGTTTCAAAAAATTTTACACAGGTTATCTACATAGAAATGAAGAATTTCTCAAAAAATCAGATCTACGAATACCCATGTCTTGGAAAGCACAATTTCTGGCTTTAATTGTTAAACCCATTAATGGGTATCAATTTCAGAGTAAGAAGTAACTACTTACTGGTTCGTTGAAGGTGAGTAAACCCTCGAGAAGTCATCAAGTCTAGAAAGAGAAGATCAAGCTCAGAATGAGTTTCAACTCGAAATGACCAAGGCCGAACCATGAAATCACATTAAAATGCAAAGGAAAATGAGTATTAGTGTTTGAAGTTGAAATGGAAAAGGTAAAGTAACAGTGGTGATTAGGAGATCGAAGCTTACCATTCGTTGACAAGTAGTAGGATAGTTACACAGTCCCGAGCTCGAAGGCCTTCAACATAGAAAATACAAATCAAAGCATTGAACTCCAACCAAGGGTTTTAAAGCTAAATCCCGAGATCAATTTCCAACAATGGTGTCTAGTAAGAAAGCCTCGCATAGCTCCACAGAAGCCAGAAAACTATAAAGCCAAGCTCAAATATTACTCAAAAAGGGAACCGAAATCGGCAAAAGACAATAATGGTGGAAAAAGGAAAACACCAGGCAAAGATCTCAAAACAAATAAAACCTTACAAAGCTTGGGATGATCAATATACAGTCAAGAGATCATAGAAACACAAAGCCATGAACACCTTTCTTAAAATAATGATGATACAAATGCCATAGAGCAAATAGGTGATCATTTGTGTAGGAAGACTGAGAGCTCGAACCCAAACCATGGGCTAATACAAAAACTGAACTCAGATCTTGCTAAGAAGGAAGGGCCAAAATGGTGACCACATAGAGCAGAATAGCAAGTGTACAACCACCAAACGTCGAGCTTCACATATAAAAATGGTGGTCTACAAAAAAATTTTCCAGGGCTTTGCCACTCTGTGAGAAAACCAGATGCGAAATGAAAAATGAATCAAGTTCGAGTTGTTTTAACTCACCCACTGAGCTTGGCTTAACCTAACTCACTTGGAGTTAGTGATCAAACAATTGAATTCAATAGGTACAAAGATCAAAGGATGAGAATCGATCTCCATGTTCAATGCAAACCATCATGGTCACTTGCCAACAACCGCATTAAAAGCCAAGTGAAACCCTAAACGAAGATCAAGATCGACGGTTCACAAGAATCCAAGTGCCAGAATCAATGGTCATAGCCAATCATAGTGGCCAATATATTTAAGACAAAGTGCCAGCGTAAAATGTGAAGGGGTGAGTCACCGTGGAGAGGGGGCTACCCACGTGTTCAATCAAAATTATCATTGCATCGAATCTCAAGAGTCTAAACCATAGACTATGTCCTCATGATCAAAGTGCCGACCAAATCATGCCAACAATGATCACCGAAAAGGTGAATTTTTAAACTATATGCAAAATTCGACCAATATACCATGCATGTATTAATCAAAAGGTGGTAAGTATTATAGTATGGCATGTGCATTGTCAAAATGGTCGACCTTATATATTGCTAAGTCCACAAAGGTGGCCAAACAAGTAGAGTGCAAAGGTGGTCCCCACTTCAAGGAGGTTGAAGATGATCTACAGAATGTCACCCATGTGACCACTTAGACAAGGAATGTCAACATCAGAATCTGAGCATGGAGGTGGTCCCCACCAAATGGGTGTATTGATGTTTATTTTTGCAAATATTTCAAGTATTGCAATTATTTTACTCACAAATAGAGAGTTGATTTTTTTCATGCTTCACAAGAGGACAGAATAGACAAGAAGACGAATTCACATGCACAAGGAAAGAGACTTTCCCAGCAAGCAAGCTTATTATTAGCAAATTATTCACCTTTGTTTTCTTAAAAATAGGACAGTCAACTTCAGTTTGACTATAATGTGATCAAAGGCTATTAATGCCTATTTGTAATTGCATGTTCTATTTTATTCCTTTATCTATTATTAAATAAAGGATAAAAATAGGATGCATGGGCGAGTACAAGCCTTAGAATATTTTTAGGAAGAGGGTGAAATTTATTTTTCTATATATTGTGTGCTTTGGCAAAGCACAAAGGAGGACTTTTAGGATATAGGAGTACTGAAGCAATTTTTGCCAGTTTTGCCTTCTGAGTGTGAAGTATTTTCAGCCTTTCCAATTATTTGCAGCCTTTTGTATGTTTCTATTAGTCTTGTGAATGAAAATTCCCTAAAAAATCATCTTACCCTACTTTACAAATTCAGTATTTTCTGCATAATTTTAATGTGCATGTTAACCTATTAAGTATTGTTGTGATATTTTCCCTCAGTACAACAAGTGTTTCCCTTAATTATTCTATAGAAAACTATTGGTTTGTGCATCAAGAATCCTTCCCATATCAATTGTGCATATACTCAGTCAAATCCCTCATATAAATTTGGTGTATCACCTTAGTTTTAATTCATTTTTATAGCCATCTTTTACCCTTAAACCCCAAAAATCAGTTTAGGATACATCAATAAGGAACTGGCTTTGATAAGAAGACTCACCTCAAAATAGGTATACCCATGGACACTGAGGTGTTTCCATTGTATCTACAAAAAGAGAGATAAAATTTTCAAGCTTAGAACACCTGCAACCATCTCTTTGATAGGTGCACTTTCGAGAGATAACAAGTAGCTTCGGGACCTAGTGGACGGACCTTACGTGAGTTCCCTAACCCTACTTCTTCGAGCTTTTCATTTAATATCATTTTTAGGCATTTTTAGGCTAGATTAGGGTAAATTTGACATATATGCATGCACACATGCATCAAAAATATGGCTGTACATAGGTGTACCTATATAAATGGGTATGCACACACATACCCATTAAAGGGGACAAACATGCATCGAGAGGGGAAAATCTAGACGTGCAAGCTCACGTGTGCGCGCATGTCGACGGGTAAGCACATGCATCAAATGAACATGTTCACATCACGGGAAGATATGATAATTAGATAGAAAAGGGAGTGTACACGTTGGGGTAGAGGCGCAGGTGTTAAAATGGAGGTGCACACATGTTGGGCGCATACATGTTAAGATAGGCATGCCTACGCCGAAGTAGGCACACATCTTCAAGGGGTAAGTACATAACTCACCCTTGTGAACAGTTAGCCAAGTATAGATGAAAAATAGACTAGGTTGTTGTAGAAGAAAGATGAAATTAGTATACTTAGATGAATGAAAGAAGAATTTACTAGAAAACTAGATAAAAGTAGATAAAAATGTAACCCTAACATGTGCATCATTTAGTTGTGCACAACGGATACTACTTGTATTTCATACCCACAAGAGATATGGCTTTCTGGTGGTGATAGAGGCACAGTTCGATGAGGATGATCGGAAGATAATTTATATTATATTATATGTAACGGGATTAGCCTATGTGGTTGATATGGCACAGATTACCTGGATCATGACTTCCTTATATTTGTAGCCAAGTGATGTCATAGTGAGAGTCAATACATACTGACTCCCAAGTGGTGAGATCACTATCACATTGGAGGATGTATGGTACATTATGCTTGTCCCCATTCAAGGTGAGCTGATTCATTTACGAGTCACCACTTGATATTGATCGGTGAATTATTGAGGTATTTGGTGTTCCATCCATATTGCATCATGAGATGACAATAAAATTGTCGCGTGTGTATAGAGGATCTCGAGCTTGATCGGGTTGTGGTTTATCTGATGGCTTTTGTCAGTGGAGTTTTACCCCTAAAAAATGGAGCTTCATTTCCGCTTGGCCTCATTGGAATGATACACGGGTTGATCAATGTTGAGACCTCTCCATTGGGCCACAGTGCATCGGCACACTTATATTGGGATTCATATTTGATTACATACTACCACTAGAAGATAGTAGGACGGACATAAAGCTTTGCAGATTTGGGTGTGGGACAATATTACTATTAGTCACCCTACATGTGTTCTGAGAGTTCAAGCTCTAGAGGAGTCTTCTAGTATGGGATGGGTTCTGATTAGGGATGACGTGCAGCTGCACATGGGAGATTCATACCATTACCGCCACGAGATAGATGACCTACAATAACCCACAATAGTATGGAGGCCATACAAACATTTTTCTGGCCTCGGGATGGCCTAGAGCTCAACATAGTGAAATTTGAGTACTTTATGCTTTGGGTAGCCATAGCTATATACGGGATATTTACTGTGGTGGATTGGTGCTAGAGACAGTTTTGCATCACAGGATGTGCCGGGCCATAAATGTGGTATGCTCGCATGGCGAGAGTACTTTGATATAGGGCCACAAATTACAGGAACAAAGCACTAACTAGATTTTTACAAGGCGGTGTCACTATGTGGGTACCCTTGAGACATGTCCAAGATCCAAGTTGTACACTCAAGTATGCCCCATGGTACCCTAGAGTCATACCTTTTTGATTGAACATTCCTAAGGCTTCTTATGATGTAGGAGTGAGAGCATCCCCATTGGGGCCTCGTAGTGGTGATGAGGGTGGAGGCGATGGTGACGATGATGATGATGATGATGATGATGACGATGATACCTTTGACTACCAACATCATGATGGGGGTGGGGACATGGTCCTCCATTATAGAAACCATAGAGAAAGGGTCCGAGGCTCGGGCGAGATAGACACCTAGGGCTCCATATATAGAGTTTCCTCAGTAGGCATTCTAGTGGGGATATATGCCCCTCTACGTAGAGTGTTTCAAAGAAGGGTATGCCACCTCATGCTCTAAGGGGTGGTGGTGATGATAGACAGCTAGTTGCACTTTAGCAGCAGCTACAGGCATCGATAATGGCTTAGCTATAGGTAGTGGGTGAGAGAGATAAGGCCAGGGAACAGGTACATACCTTGACATTAGAGAGAGATTAGGTGAGAGCCCAGGCCACTCAGGGTGGAGATGGTGTAGCATGGTATCACTAGATAAGGTAGTTAACAACATAGGGTGCTTGGGATACTAAGCCTCTTACATCGAGAACAGATACATGCTTAGATTGTCATTGCTCGGTGGGACTAGGCTCGGACCCGGGTGTAAGTCTATATCATTTAGAGAGATCAGGCATGAGCCTAGGTCAAGACTATTACTAGAGATAGAGATCAAGAGGCCGCCGCTATGAGACAGGCCCATATTGATAGGGGAAGATTGACATGAGTGGGATGCCATTATATAAGACATAACTGATTTTGGAGATACAAAGATGATTCAGGATATCATGAGAGCTAGCGGGAGGCCTCATATTATAAGGCCACCTATTACGGAATAGTTCCTAGTAGATGGCAGAGAGTGGCACCCTTTGATAAGTTAGACGTGAGAGTAGGACATGATCCATATCACGATAGTTATAGTGATGATCGTTAGATCATTTTGCAAAAGAGTGAGCAGACTTAGATAGTAGGGTGGCACACACAAGCTAGCCCATCATAACCATCATTTTTTTTCCCCTAGGACACATACTTGGCAACCTCGGAGAGGGAGAGAGCTATGGTTGACTCTCCCTTTTGTACAAATATATGTATGTATACATGCCTCATTTGAAGGCTTATTTTTAGTGATGTACGTATTGATGTATCACTATTTTGATTACGCCTCTTGATGAAGGCTTAGTTTTGATTCATACACTTTAGATGACGTATTTGTATCAATGATGCAGATCTTATTTTTTGACAAACATTTAAAGATGTATATATTGACATTTGATGGTTTATATTTTGTCATTTTTTTATATGCTCTTATGATGATGATACATGTTTATAGATGTATGACTATATCATGATGATGTACGTTTTCTCATTTCCCATATATATTTCATACTTAGATAGAGATGTTTGTACCTCATGTTTTCATATTCATGATATATCTTCAAATAAAATCATATGTTTTTGGTCATGAGATGCTCTTATTTTTATGCTAGAATTTGGGCGATACTAGATGATATTGCTGCGAGAGGGGGCGAGATTTATGATCACGCACAACCCCTCTTACCCCATTGATGATACCATATGTGATGATTAGCTTAGTATACATGCATGATGTAAAAATTATCATTTTTTATATATGATGTAGTAGATGATGTTATATGTGATGAATGATAGATGATAGATGTGATAACAAAAAAATGTGCAGTAATAAACACACAATCAAAAGTTAACAAAACTAAACAAATATACACCTACAAAATAACACAATGATATGCAACTAGAAATGAATTCATGTAAACCCTAACAACAGATTAAATTGGCATTCAATCTAAATAAGTAAAATGAATCCTAATAGATGCATACAATAGATGATGAATACACAACAATAATTTACATGTATGAAAGTTAAAAGCTGAACCTTAATGCAATACAAAATTAAATAAAAAAAGATTCAGTCTAAGGTAATAAAATGGACCATTCTTTAAACCATACAACATGAAAAGATATGTACAACCAAAACTTTACAAATTGACAACTAAAATAAATCTAACCACTAATTTGTTTTTAGGGATAACATTGATATATTATCTAATGTTTTTGGGTTATCTGAAAGATAAGTTTTGAGGATATTATTCACATTGTTTTTGAGCTTTCCTAAGACAATGTTGTGAAATTGGTGTAGCTTCACTCTTAGGGGGATTTTCTGAATGTTTATAATTTTTCGTATCCTTTTTCAAATGTTTTTGGTATTTTCTAATGTCATGTTCCCAAAGCAATATACAAAGACAAAGAAATGTAGATTCCCCCATCGTGACATAGGAATATACAAAGGGTAAAATGCCACACATATATGTATGAAAAATTTGAATGTGAAGGTGCCTCCAATTTTATATTGGAATATAAAAAGGCACATCCTTCACGCAGATATAAGAAGAAACAAGCCAGATCACAACTTAATAAGATAGATTTGGTAGGGTTCCTAGACCTAGAAAAGGAAACTAACTCTAGAATGTGGTGAGAGTTACCCTTTTAGATGTAAGAGTGACTTGTGATCGGTGAATCTTCCTTGAGCGTCAAAACCAGTTTTCATCTAAATACTTTCCCACTATGCCATAATTGCGTGCTTTTCACATGTGGATGACTTATTTTTTTCTTTATTGTTTTCTTGATTTTGTGATGTTTTGCTTGTTTTTCTTTTTCTTTTTTATTTTTAGTTCTTATATGATATCTCAACCATGTTTAAGCATATAATAACTTGAGGTGCATGTTGTTCATAGGTTCTAGAATCTTTTCACCATCTTAGTATGCTAGTTTATATGCTCTGACCCATATTTAACAACCACTACATAAGTTCCTATCCAGTTAGACTCAAATTTACCTTTTTTTCTCTATGCTTGACAGTGTTGTTCTCGATTTTATTTTAGAATTGGATCACCTACATAAAATTCATTCTGAAATATTTGTTTCTTATATCCTCTTGATACTTTGTGTTGGTAAACCTTGAGGTGATTAAGGCTCTCATACGCTTTTCATCCAATAGCTCCAACTTTGCTAGTCGAGAAATTCTATAGTCTTCATCCTTATCAAGATATTCCCGAAGAGATATTCTTAGGGAGAGAATATCCACTTCCAAGGGTATGATTGCTCCAGTGCCATAGACTAGTGAATATGGGGTCGCACCAATAGGAGTGCGGATGGAGGTTTGATAGGCCCAGAGGGTGGGATATATCTATAAGTGCCAATTATGGTCAGTCTTACCTACCATTTTCTCCATAATTTGGACAAGGGTTTTATTGGTAGCTTCTTGTCATTTACCTTAAGGGTAGTAGGGGTAGACCACTTCAGATGAATATAGAAGTGTTAATATAATGCTTTGACCGTTTTAGTCTTGAAGGATTTACCATTATCAATGACAATGATAGAAGGGATACCATAATGGAAAATGAGGTGATTCATGATGAATTTGGAAATTTGCGCTTTGAGTGACATAAGTAAGAGGCACAACCTCCACCCATTTAATAAAATACTCGGTGGCGGTGATAATGTGGGTGTCTCCATTTAAAGAATAAGGACGAAGCTTACGTATGAGATCCAAGACCCATTTAGAAAATTTCCACGATGTTGTGATAGGTTACAAAGTCTTGGTGAATATATCTAGTTTCCATGTTTTCTGCATAGCTCACAATTCTTGACAAAATTACAGCAATCTATTTCCATGGTGGGCCAATAATAACCCTCCCTTAAGAGCTTCTTAGACAATACCATACCACTTTGAGTGCGCTCCATAAATACCACCATGTACTTCATTAATAGTGTGGAGCGAGTCATTAAATCTAAACATTGAAGGAGATTCTGTAGTAGTCATGATGATAAAGGGTTCCTCATAGGAGGGTATAATAGGCTATATGGTGAATAAGGGTTATTTTCTCGAGAATGGGTAATGTCTAGGGAAATTTTCCATCTTGTAGGTACTCCGAATATAGGATCATACCAAGGGGAGAATGGGCCAACAACTTCACATGCCAAACACGACTCTGGCATATCATATGCGGGTATTTGTAAATGCTCTACAAAGAAGGGAATTTTTATTTCCTAAGGTGGAATGCCTAAGAGAGACCCAAGTATATCCATAACATCTATTGATTTATTATGCTGACCTCGTTTTTGTTCAAAGATAATCTGTGTAAAATATTCGTTCAAGGTTTCAACCATTTTTTTGTATGGAATAAGTTTTACATATTTAACCTTATGCTCATTATTAACTTGTTTAATAATAAGTTGGGAAGTCCCCATTGAATCGTAGCTATCTAATATTCCAAGTGATATATAACTTGATGCCAATAATGAGTGCCTCATACTCTCCAATGTTATTAGTACAAGGGAATCCTAAAAAAATCCCTGGAATGACCTCCCATGTGGGAGTGATGAGCACCACTCCTACTCCTGATCCGTGGAAGGTAAATGATCCATCAAAATGGACTTTCCACTCTATAGACTCTTCAACATAAATCATGGATACATCGACGGATCGAGACACAAAGGCTCCATCCACAGTAGAGGAGATTATTCCAACTCATCATCTAATAGCTCTCCCTTCAATGACTTGGTTTATAAAATCAATATCAAATTCACTTAGGAGAATGATCCAATTAGCCATTCGTGTTGTGAGGGAGGGTTTGGATAAGAGGTACTTGAGAGGTTCATCTATGGATATTAGCTTGGTTTTATTGTTAAGGAGATGGTGGCAAAGTTTTTAAAGGTGAGGACGACTGCTAAGCAAGCCTTTTCAATTTGTGGGTAATTCAATTCATAGGAAATCAAGGTGTGACTGAGGTAATAAATTGCCCTTTCTCTATGGTCTAGGTCATATTGGGAAAGCATAGTGTACCAATAGAAAATTGGGTAGTTGAGATATATAATAGGAGAGGTTCGCTTGGGGTAGGCGGCATGAGTACGGGCGGGTTGAAAAGGTATTGTTTAAGTAGTGTAAATTCCTTTTGCGAGTCTTGTAACTAGTTGAACGTAACATATTTTTGAGTAGATGTGTAAATAGATTGCACTTATCTGCAAGTTGTGAAATAAAATGATGGATTTATTGAATTTTCCCTTATAACATTCTTAGTTGTTTGAGATTTTTAGGTGGAGGAATTTCTGTGACATGCATTGTAACCTTTGCAGATCCACCTCTATTCCTCTCTATGAAATGATGAAACCTAGGAGCTTTCCGACAAAAAACTAAAGATACACTTCCTAGGGTTCAAATTTACTTTATAATCTTGGATACGCTGAAAAATAAATCTCATCACTTCAGGGTGCTCTCCTCTACTTTTATATTTTGCTAAGATATCATCAACGTAATCCTCCATGATGTCATTCATCATGTCATGGAAGATGATAATCATTGCATGCTTGATAGGTGGCCCCGAAATTATTAAGTCTGAAAGGCATGACCTTGTAACAAAATTTCCCCCAAGGGGTGATGAAATTTGTCTTATGTTGATAGTCCTTTGCAATGCGGATCTTTTATAACCGAAAACCCATCCATTAATGAAAAATTTCATAACTAGTGGTAGAATCGAAAATCATATCAATATTAGTCAAAGGGAATTCATCTTCGGGACATGCTTTATTGATGCCATGGAATTCAGTGAAAATCCTTATGCCAATAGGATTCTTCTGAACTAGGACTATGTTAGATATCCAATCTGAATAGTCAATGGGTTTAATGAAATCCACAGCTAATAACTTTTCCAGTACTTCTTTGACAAGTAGTGTAATTTTGGTGTCCATCTTTCTCAACTTTTGTTTGATGGGTTTGGCATCTGGGTGCACAACAAGGTTGTTCCCAACTAAGTATGGGTCCAAAATAGGCATATATACGTATGACCATGCAAATATATCTACATATTCACATAATATCTCCACCAAAACCTTCTATTCTTGAGCTAGGAGTGAAGCTCCCAACTTTATCATTCGAGGTTCCTCTTCTGAGCCAATCTTAAAAGTTTCTTCAACAAGCATCTTAGAAGAATCTTCCATCCACATAGGATCAGGGGAAGAGTAAGATTAACCTCCTTAGGGGGATGATCATCATCCTTGAATGGATAGACCATTTTATCAATATGTTATTTGTTTTGTGTATCTACGAGTGCTTAAAAAAAAATTCGCTATGAGACTTGCGTTTACTCTTTCCACAAGGCTTCTCTGGAGAATTCTTAATCTTTCTTATGAACTTCTTATTTAAGTGTCCACACATCTCTGCCTCTTCTCCAAAGTATGCATAGGTGTCTAGTTGAATTGAAAATCCTTTCTTGTGATCCCTAGTCAGAATAGAATCCCTGAGTCCCATGAATTCTTAAAATGCCTCATCATTCTCAAAGAAATCGATTGACACGTGAAATTATTGATCCCAATCTACAAGTTCGGGATATACAAGGGTTACTTAATAATTGGTTTGAGGATTGGATCTGGATAAGGTAAGGACAACTGAATCATGGAATAGGTTAGTGGAGGAAAGAATGTTGTAGAGACTATATTGGGAATATGCATCAATGTTCGAATGAGATGAATTGTCCTCATGTTCTAAGAGGCGGAATCCATCTCAAAGGTCGATCATCGTGGGGTTTTATCCCAAGACCATATTTTTATATTTTAATTACAGAGGATAGGAATGGGTTCTAACCATCCTAGAGAATTGATACCACACCTAAACCCATTATAACCTATGACATACATCATGTGGTGGCCTTTGATATACTGGGGGCCGATGGCATGAAGCCATGGTACCTTCCGACACTCTTCTAGTGGGATCTTCTAACATCTTTTCCTCGGATAGGAGACCGCTAGGGATGAACTTCTCTAGTGGTTTAGGGAATTTATCTCAAGTGATCTTGAATTGAATGTAAGGTTTACCATGTGTTATGAGTGACAATGATAGATCTCATATTAATAAAGCATGTTCAAGAGTAAATGGCTTGCATGGGCCATAATTTTCTCGACATTTCCTCCCATGATGCGAAAGGGTTGACCAATGAAGGAAAGTCTTGATTACAAGGTGTGAGTGAATCTGAATCCACTAGTTTCTTGATATCTTCTACTTGTAAGGAGATAACAATATGCAGAAAGGACATTCATAAGTTGCACAAGAAAAATTATACGATGCTCTAGAATGTGTGAATGGTTATGGGTCACCCCGAACGGTGATTATCTTTCCTTCATGACACATCTTGATACACCTGATGCAAATTTGAAGGAATGGCTTACATAGCATGGGTCCATGGGTGTCCTAAGAGTATGTTTTCTAGAAGATCCAAGTGAAGGACATGGAGTGTCAGTATCATGAAAATTTGGCCCTACTTCCATGGAACTACTATAGTACCTATTGAATCTCACTCCTCATTATCATAAGTTGTGATTGTAATAGTTTTTTCCCCTAGATCCATTTTTGAATGGTGTAGCTTCTTAACCAGCTTCAAAGTACAAATTTTTAGACCATATCCACCATCTACAAGTACTCTCTTGATCTTACGATGGGTAACAACTACTTCTAGATATAAGGGTAAATTCTTCTCGGGTTGTTACGTGGGATTGCGGTGTGATCAAAAGTGATATCATTATTCAAGTTAAGGTGAAAAATCATGGCTTGAAGTTACGTGGGATATACATCTCTGTGGAGACTCCCGAACTTTGTAATGTTTTATACAATATTTTTTTATGAGCATAAATATTTTGAGGAAATCCAAGATTGATATCCTAACGGATGTCTTCTCTAACTGTTCTATTAAATTGTAATGACCTTCCTAAGGGATATGTAGAGGATCCGTATAATCAAACAAGCACGTCACATCCCTACCGCATAAGATTTTTAAGATCCTAATACTATTGACTGTTCATCGGATGAACGGATATATTCTACATGAGGGATTCTAAGGGAATATAATTAGTAGGATAAGCATAAGAAATAGTACTATAGTCATTTTAATTTTATATGTGAGTGGCTTCTTGTTCTTTTTATCTACATGGTTAGGAAAGGGATCTTTAAAGATACCAATTTTTTCATTAGGACTATGTTATGAGTCGGGGGATAATCTACAACAATGTTTACCTCTTCGATGAGGTCTTGTATATAATGACATAGTATCAAGCACATATATTTTTGTGTCCTTTAACATGGTGGAAATCACAAGTACTCTTATACTTTAAACCAAGCTGGGTTTTGGAGCATCCTCTGGATATGGTATTGTCATGGTTGGGTATTGCACCATGTTCACCACATCTAACTATTTTTGTATGGAAGATAATGATTAACGTGATCAGCGTAAACATACGTTTATTGGGTGATGTGGGATGAGGTCCTTTTAAGAGCATTAAAAGTAGACCAGTCTGCACGGTTTGGACTCTTTTGGAGTCTGTAATGACATTGCCAATGAAATGTTTGTTTTTGTTGAAGAATTTTGGTTTATCTAAGGATTTTGTTTCATGTTTGTCCTTGATGACCGGTTTAAGTGTACCCTTTACGATGAGAGCCTTTTCGATTTGACTACCCTTCTCTATAACTTCTTCAAAGTTAGAGCTGCAGTGCATTTGTAAATGGAAGGATATCTCCGGGTTTAGGTTAGGAACAAATATTCCAACTAGTTTTTTTATGGTAAGGCACAAGGAAAACGGCTTGTCAATCCACACCATCATTGTAAGAAGATCTCAAAGGTCTAATCGGGCTTCTACTTTATGTTGCAAAGGTCATTCATTGTGATATCATTTTCCACGAAGGAATAATGTTGTATATTTTTTCCACTAGTGCAGGCCACATTGTAATGGAGCCCTTGGGTATGCTAAAGAACCATTCCAATGTCGGTTCGTAGGTTGTGGGGCAATATTCATATTAAGAAATTATTGTTATACCAAACTTCTTGGAAAACCATAGCAAATTCCTTGATGTGATCACGAGGATCACCTTTGATTTTATATTTATCGAATTTAGGAATGGAAATATGCTTTGGGAAGGGTTGTTGTAACATGTCCTTATCAAAGGGGTAAGGGAATAGTTCTTCATACAAATATTTCCTACTATGTCCTACGTTTCCTTCTTGTAGCATAGTAAGTGTGTCCTTCATTGATTGTAATTCTCGTTGAATGATTTGTTCTTTGGTAGGTGATATTGGTCTATATTCTTAGCCCACTTTAAACATTGTGTCATCATATGGATCAAATTCAAACTCACTAGATTTCATTTTGAGTTTTTATCGTGCACGTTCTACTTGAAGAGCCTAAGTTTGCTAATTTTTGACTTAGTTTCAAGATTTTGTTTTAAGGATCTATTCTTCAACTTAAGGATCATCTTCCTCATCAAATTTGGGAGGTTGTGAGGCTTTATGCTCATGCTCAATCTTCACTTTATGTGAACCTTTTAATAAGGTCACCGTGAATTACCAAGTGGCTTTGATGGCTCTCCTTCAATGGTGTTGTGATGTTTCCCGAAATTAGAAGCATACCCTACATCAAAGGGTTCATCCATGTCTCAAGAGGGATGGTAATTCCTCTATTTTATGATTAATGATCTTGGTTTGTACTTTGCGTTATTTTGGAAGATTAGCTCCTAATTCTAGGAATTTTACGAGTACTTGATCTTTGTTATAATAAAGGATCTCATCAAATCGACCCAGTCTAACTTATGTTGTTATTCAGAAGAATCGAGACTCTTCTCCACTATGATCAATAACAAACTCTATGTCCTTGACCTGTGAAAAGAGAGGTACTATGTTGTTGCCTCTAAATGGGAAGGAATCAAAAGGGTTTTCTCCTAATTCATGCTCATTTGGTTTGGATGCCATCTTTGTGATTTTAGGCATCACCAGTCAAAATTATGTGGGGTTTGTTTAAATGTCCTTGAAGTGTGTGTGAAACCTATATGTATGTTTTTGTAAGTCATTTGATGTGATGTTGAAATATCCTAAAGGTGTTCTAGATGTAATGCTATGCATCATTTTTATCATTCAAAGAACACTCATATGAACATTTAAATGAAATGATCATTCAAATTGTCATTTTATCAAGACCATACCCTTAACTATGATTTGATGAAGGGTCCAAAGAAGATAATGACAATACCCTATCAATACGTAGCTCGAGTTAGAATTCCAACGAGGCCTAAATATCAAATTGATATTGACGCGATCTCTCCACGAGGTATACTAATATTAGTTTAAATACCAATGAAAACTAATTTTTCTAAAAAAATGGAAGTTGTGAATGTGTATAGAGTAACAACACTTTCTGATACATTAAGCGAGAAAGCAAGGTGTTATTATTAAGATGATGTTATCACAAAGATATACAAGGCAATATCGAAACTCTCAAAAGAATGATATGATGTTGGAAATGAAACTAAACATGCATATAACAAGAAGTTCTGAGTTGTGTGAGCAACGTACTGCAATTGAGGGATTTATATCAAGTTCTTATGAAATTGAAAACATGATGTAAGTACCAAGATTGTAGGAATAGAATGTGAGAAAAAATAACAAATTAAGAAGAAATAATAATGAAACGAAATCGTAATAATGAAGATGACCTTGAAATCAATATCAAAGGAGCATCAAAGATACGAAAAATGTACTTGTGCACTTTAGATATTTAACAACCCAGCCGCAAACATGGATGGGTGTAAACGGACAAAAAGTGGTGAATACCATCTTTGATAAGACTCACGAGGTATGCTTCCTTCTCACCCCAAAATGGGCAGTGAGAATGCAAGGGTATAGATAAAAGATGAAAATAAACTAAGCACCACTTGGGCAGAGTTTCACCTCGTTCGAAGGTGAGAATGAAACCGAGCTAAGTGAGACATCGTTTAATTTCATGATGAAATATACTTAGTTCTAAATTACGTGGGATCTTTTCCTTGTTCGAAAAACAAGGTTTAGACTCCAAGTAAGTCATCACTTCGTGATGGTTTGATGTGACAACGGACTAGCAAAGTGGGCTCCAAGAGAGAATGGCTTCCTTAACAAGATCGCTCAACTAGGTGTCAACAATTTGTCTAAATGCGAGTGTGATTTACCCAAAGAGTTGGATTGACTTATTTGGGAGTATCTCAGCTTTACTTTATACCCTTCAAATATGATGAGCATAAAATGCATTCACGTGTATTCTCACCTTTGGGGTCACGATACGGAAAACTTTAACTCTAACTTTAAGTGTAAAATCTAGTCGGGTTAGTAAATAGAGTGATTCCTATTTCATTGATGAGGTTAATCAGGTGGTGGATTACTTTAGGGTTCCTAGAACCACCCCATTGTTATATCTTAAGGTGTTATGCCAATTGGGTTAAGTTTTAGTTGAGTGGATAGGGACGTACCCTTTTTCGAGACCTACAATACAGTGTGATGTGAAGTGGTTTATTTTTTATCTTGCTTAGCTTAATGTGCTTTTAAGTAGCACACCATTTCATAAACCTATATGAAAACATGTGTATTAGAAGGTTTTGTTTGTGCAACTCCTTTCTTTGACAATTATAAGGCCCTACATACAATGTGTTAGTAATTTACCATCAAATGCTGATATCAAGAAAGAGATTTAATGCGTTGTTTTTGATTCCTAAGATCATCAAAAGGTACGAAGGAAGAGCATACATAACGTGAAAAATCCACTAAAATAATTCTTATGAAAAAATACTTTAAATATTTTTGCAAGAGATAAAGTTCATTTTAACCAACTTTTTTACTCAAACACATGTGCGTCGAGTGACGCATGTGCACCCCATCCAACGGATACACGCTTAAAACAAAAAAAGACGTGTGGCGAGAAAAATATGATAGTGGGGTTCAAAAAGCGTATGGGCCTACTAGACAGTACATTAGGGTTTCGGACGGAGATACGATGGATATGCCTACGAGAAAAAATAAAAATCAACATAGTGTGTTAAAATAAACCAATGTGTCCAAAGGCACAGTACGCTGATAGTCAATGGAGATGCCTTTATTTTGATAGGTATGCGGCCCTTTGTAAATGAATTGTCAACAAAAATATGACCAGAGGCAGGTGCAGAGCAGGTTTGACGGATGCACTAGGGTTTCGGACAAGATATGCTCCCCTCCGAACACCTACGCGTACCCCCTTAAAAAACCTACAAAAGTCACGGAAATGAAAATTTTCAATAGTCAAACAGGCTAGTTGTTACTCAAAGAAACCTATTTCGAGTTCAAACCCATAAAATATTCATGAACAAGGATGATTTAGCTTACTTAAAAAATGAAATCAAGTTAATAACAAGATGCTTTTCCTAGAAACAATGGAAGTGAACCTAAAAGGTTGAAAAATGCCCCTAGAGGAAAATGGTGAGTGTCCTTTGGGCATGTCAAATGTGTGCAACAAAATTTTTGTTAAAGTTATGGAAATGGAGTAAGAATATCTAAAGAAACCCTAAAATATTTGAAGCGAGACAACTCAAAGCGATCATAAGATTAGAGCTAAGCAAGAGCCACCTATTTGCATGCATATATAAAGCTTGAAACAAACAATCAACCTCTAAACATGACTATATCAGTTCTCTACTCCATGAAATCTATCTATAAAGGAACCTACTAAAGTTCTAGCAATTAGTTATGTGTTTTTGATGTCTCAAAAGCTTAAGAATGGAAAATCACCATTAATGGCTTCTCCCATTTACTTAAAGCTTTGAAATTATTAGCAAATAAAAAGTAGATGGCTCAAATATGAAATGAAATGACACTAAAAATACTAAAGCATAACCTAAATCGAAATGAGATGATGAGAGAGAGAGAGAGAGTTCTTAGGAAAATGAGGGAGGGATACCCCTCTATTTATAGTTTTGGTTTGGAGAAAAAGGTGTTTTGGATGCATGTGGGACTAAAAGGAGTCAAAAGGTGATTTTTAGAAAAACACATTGGACGTGTGACCTAGATTTGGAAAGATAAGTGGTTATTTGGGAGGTGAGATATTTGTGTTAGAAAGTCAAACTCTCCTTAGAAATTCAATAAGAGGTTTAATTAACCTAAACAAGGTTAATTAGAGAGAGAAAAATCTTATAGAAGCTGGTTAGATAGGGATTAGCAAATCTAGGGGGTTAGAAGAGGTTGGAAATGGTGTTCTACTAGTGTAGTGTAGTAAATGAACATAAAACTAGGATAGATAATATGATCTTAGTGATAAGATCATGTGGACAAAATTATACGTGTCTACAAAATCTATTTAATTAAGCATCAAATATTATTTCCCAAGCATGATGAAAAACAACAATCCCTTTCCTACATGCCCCTTCTAGCGATTCAAATCGAAAATGAATATTTTGTAACAGTTAAAGATTTCTCCGATTCGGATTGGGAATATGAAGAAGTTCAAATTTTAAGGAAGTAGTTGCATATCGAAACAAGGAAGGAAGGTAAGGAAGGGGATAAAATTTGTAAGATTAAGGGTGAAGAAGTGTTTTTCAACACTATTGGTTTCTAGAGCCTTGAGGGAAAATTTAAGAAAAATGAGGAAGTTGACTTGTTTGAGTGTAGTGATCCTCATTTTTCGCATGTCTCGAACTCTGGAAGCACTAATGTTTGAAAATCAAGATGAAACAAAGAGTGGGGAGACCCATGGGAATCAAGCCTAATTACAATAGCAATCAAAGTGGAAACAAAGTTACTTACAAAAGAAAAACAAAGCATAAGTCAACATATGAGTAGCTACACTCGGGAGAAAAGTCGCAAGATACCCATGTTCATGGTATCGAAAGGCGTTACCCAATTAAATAATTTCCTTCATTTGAGCAGATCAAAATCCTAACCGGTCGTGCCCATTTCAGGGCACGAAATGGAAATTCAAAATACCGAGGGCCAACATCAAAGCCTTTAGGAATCCTATATAAGTCATCTTGAGGAGGTATTTTTCTTATTTATTGTTGGTAAGTTTATTTCAAAAATGGAAAGTAAACTTCGGGACAACTTTCCACAACTATCGAAGTTACGATCAATTCCAAATCACATGCGTGGCTGTAAGTTTTAATAAATTGGAGTTACTTTGGCCTACATGTATCGGGATTTATTTGAGGTCTTCTTTCTCTCGGTTAGTGTAGGGTAAGTGTAGGTTTGTTTCCAACATAACAAGTTATCTTGCACACTCTTCATGTCTACTTAGACATGTATGATTTTGTATTTTGTACATAGATTTTGGTTTGATATTGCTCTAGTGGAGTATATGGTGTTTCAATAGACCTCCTACATGCGGAAGAAGCTCATCCATGCAGAGATAGTTGTAGCTCTAAAATTATAATGAATGCGAGATAAACTAAAATTAGATCGAGACAAATTACTATAAGTATTTTTTTAGTCTCTTAAGATCAGATCCATGTTTGAAATTCTAGAACCTTCGCCTAATCAAACAAAGAACCTCTAGAAGATGTCACAAGTGGAACATTCAAAACAAAGAGAAAGATCAAATTTTAATAGAGTTCCATGATGTCTTAACGCCAAGAATGTCTTACTTAAAATTTTACAGCATGTAATGCATGCCAAGCATCATTAGTTTTTGTGTGCTTCATACTTGGCAAATCGGGGTTACGAGAGAGGATTAGGTGAAAATTATAGGTCGAAAAATTTCCACTCTCACAAATTTTAACTTCAAGATTGTATTATGAAAATAAATAGTGCAAGTAATGGGACGGTGGAGGGTTATAATTTCAAGCGGCTTAGTTAGACAGGTCTAGGTTAGTTACAAGAAATTGTTGTGACTCCTTGCCTAATGGATAGGTCAAGGCTACTAGTACATAACATCTAGCAAGAAGAGGTCCATGTGAGTCATCAAGTTGTTATCTAATTTTCCCCTTGTGCCAAATTAGATGAAAAGAACCTAACAAGACCTAGGAACCTAAATAGACCCCACATGTGAGATAAGGCTATAGGCGATTACTGGGGTCTTAGGGAGCCATTTAGGGAATTTTAGAGTGAAAATCATATCAAGGAATTTTTTTCATCTTCTATGTTCTTACCCTTAATACCAATTTGAAAAAATGACAAAATGCAGGGCCCCTTAGGCCCATATCTAGCCTCAAAATGAGAAAAAATGGAAAAAAATCATGTCGGCTTCAAACTACCTCACATGTAGTCCTCATGAGGCCTCGACATGAAGAAATTTGAAGAATTTTAAGTTGAGCTCCGGGTTCAAAAATTGCATTCTAGAACTCAAATGGCCACCAAGCTAAAGAAAGAGCCCTCCGAACTACTTTGTGAGATGCTCAAGCGGCGTGGTGAGTTGGAGTTTCATTACAAAAACAAGTCAAAGGAGGGCTCTCCGAGTAACTTGGGAAGCTCTTTGGGTGAGCCAAGTTGTGCAGATGGTCGGATTCGGCCATGTCGGCTAGGAAGCCCACAAATGGAGCTCGAACATTGAAGGGTCGACTCGCCTCGCGAGATGGTGGCATGATGGAGAGATTGAGTCCTAGGTGATCTCGGGAAAGGAAACTCGGTCACAAGTTTGCAAAGCCATTGGTGTAGATCAAAGTCACAAGTAGAAGATGTAGGGCCGAGTTCCCCAAGCTTTGCCAAGTGAATGCATTGGGATGGAAATGTTAGGACATTCGAGCATCGACGGTGTGAAAGGGCTGAGCTGCACCAATTAGGAGCTCATTTTGGTGAGCTATAGAGTCTTCGTGTCCCACAATGAAGGAAGAATGCAATATCACCAAGGACGAGACTGAATTATGAGGTAAAGAGCTTGTGTGAGCTTATCAACAATCCAGAAAGAAGGATAAAGAGATCAATTCACGTGCTATGGATCTCAAATCGACTAGTGCAAGAAGAAGATAGGCTTGGGGTTGGAAAACGAGCCACTCAAAGCAATTAATCTCATGGCATACACGACGGGGCATAGCGAATGAAGGCCATTTCACAGTAAGTTGTGAATTGGGGCACTAAATGATGGATTGGCGTGTAAGCATCAATTTTGATTGGAAATCGAGTTGAATGAATTCGGCCATGAGGGATAATTCAACTCATCATGGGTGTAACTCGTTTGTCATCGGAAGTGAAGGATCGGGCGGTGTATTCATAAAGGGGATGACTCAAGCTAGCTAAACATGATGAAGGATAATTGTCCTTTTACACGAGTCATAGAGCTTGGAGGTTAGTAGGATGGTTGGGTTCGGTGAGATGACTTTGGAGACCGGTAGGGATGGAACTCTCAAAGAGCGAGTCTAGTATTTCTGAAAATGGAAAATCCCAAAGTCCAAAATATTTAGAATTTTTGGATAAAGGCTTTCGGGGGTTGTTTTGGGGATTGAAGTGGGAAAACATTTGAAGCAAATGAGTACCCAATGTCTAAAAATTAGTGGCTCGAAAGCCCAAAAGTAAGGGATGCGTGGTGAGTTAAGGGAAACTTCAAGGTTCAAGGTGAGTCAGATCGGGGGTGGACTTTGGGGTCACGAGCGATAAAATTCCAAAGTGGATCTCATTGGATGTCTAAAGTGAATGCTACCAAAATCCAGAAATAATCCAAACCCCGCCCAATGTTTTCAAACAAAACCACCGAACCACATCAAGACTCGAGTTGCATTAGAAGTGGAAAACCGATAGGTGGGAAAGGTAGAGTGTTAAGTTAGCTGGCATATAGTTGGCGAGCTGCATTGAATGAGAGCTCGGTTGGTGGGATATGGATCTTGATGGTGAATGCAAACCTAAAGGTTGACCTACACCAAAAAATGGAATAATGTTTTCCTCCCTCAACCAATTTTCATGTAATTCTACTCGATGGAAAGATATATTTAGGCTCTACAACATAGCATGCCCTGAGAAAGGAAATTAATGAGGTAGGTGGAGAGAAAATCATGATGAATATATAGGAGCTAGGAGCTATACCTGGGAGCAATCGAGCTAGTTCCTTCTTGCACAAGGAAATGTAATTAATCGTGGGAAGGATATTGCACATCTTCAAACACTCATTATAAGATAAACAATGATTTTTATGGGTTTTGGAAACAATTTCGTATATCTCTCTCTCCTCCCTTGAAATTTCTCCTATAAATTGTAAGGAGGGGATCAATTAAAAGGGTTGGATATTTTTCCCTTTCCCCTCCCTTCTTTCTTGCCTATGAGATATTTGTGGAGCTCAATCTTCCTATTATAATTCTAATGCAAATTTTATGCCTTTTGGCCCCCTTATGTAATGCAATTGTATCAATCTGTTAGAGCAATAAAAGAGATTTATGGATGAATATCAACCCTATTGTGTTTATTGTGCCATTTTTGATCTCTATTTATAGTTAGGTTATTATGCATTGTTAAATGGTTATTGCATATCTTATGATTGTTCTTACTTGGTGAATGGATTTGTAATAGTTGTTTGATGCGTGGTGTTTAATCACCCTCCTAAATCTTGTTTTTTCATTCCCATACAAGTGCAATATATTCAAAATTCCTTATTGGTGCATCACCTCCAGTTAGAATAGATTTACTTTTCATGCAATCCTCTTATCCCTATCTCCTCGGAAAACATTAGGGTAGTGTTAGATTAGTTTCTCTACAATTAGGAGTGTAGTGATAGATTTAGGAATAGGAAGTGGCCTTTCTCCAAAGAGTTTTCCCAATTGCAAAGTCCCACACTTTAGGAATATCTCCATGTTGTGGAATCACATTGAATGCCCCATCAACAACTGGACCATTCGGGGGTGGTGTGATTCCACATAAACAATAAAATTGGTGAATCATCCTTCAATTTCCCAAGGAGGAAATGTGTAATCTTGGAAAGTTTTTAAAAACTACCAATATCACATCATGCTTATTCTTGGACATCGGAAGCCCTTGATAAAAATCCATACTAATAACTTGCCACTTCCAATAAGGTGCATCATGGGGAGAAAGTAACCCTGCTGGATGTATATACTCATCTTTAACTCACTAACACACCAAACACCTTGGCTAGTAACATCTCTCTTAAGCCCAGGACAAACATACAACTATTTTATATTAACCATCATCTTGGTCACACAAGGGTGACCTGAGTAAGGAGCATAATGTGCTTCCTCCAAAACTATGATTCACAAATCACCATGGTTAGGAATATTAATTCTCCCATTAAAACTTAAGAGACCTTCCCTATCAATATAATAGCCCTCATACCTATGATCTTGACTATCAGCCTCAAGGGCAGCCTTGACTTGTTTATAAAAATCATCAAATGGTAATTGATCTAAAACTTGTTGTTCAAAAGTGGTTTTCACTATGGCCATGACACCTATATAGTGATGACATCTAATGGCATCTGCAACTCTATTTTCCTTCCCCTTTATATAGATAATTTGAAAAGCATAATCACTTAAAAATTACAACCAACATCATTGGTGGGCATTCAAGTTTGGTTGGGTAAAGATATACTTGAGCCCTAAGTGATCAGTCTTGAGCTCAAATGGATTTCCAATAAGGAAATTCCTCCACATTCACAATGCATGGATAATTGCAGCAAGCTCCAAATCATGTGGTGCATAATTCAACTCTCCTTGCTTTATTTTTTGAGACTCATATGCCACCACATGGTTATCTTGCATTAAAACACCCCCAAAACCTTCACCAGATGCATCTGTGATGATAGTGAAATTACCATTTGGATCAGGTACCTTTAGGATGGGTGTTGATGTCAAATTTTCTTTCAAAATTTGGAAATTTTTCACAAATTTTGGTCCATACATACTTTTTACCCTTCTTCTGCAAGGATGTGATTGGACTCCCTATCTTAGAGAATCCTTCAAAAACTTTCTGTAATATCCTACTAAACCCATAAAACTTCAAACTTCATGCACATTCTTTGGGGAAGGCCAGTCCATGATAGATTGTACCTTAGCTAGATCAAGTGATATACCTTCCGCTGAAATAATGTGGCCTAGATAGTTTACTTTTTGTTGGAAGAAAGAAAATTTTGACAACTTTCCATAAATCTTGTATTGCCTTAACCTTTCCAACACTAATATCAAATTCCCAATGTGTTCTTCTTCTATATTTGAGTATATCATAATATCATCTAGTAAAACTAACAAAAAAATATTCATCAATTCCACTGGAGAATTTGTGAGTCAAAAATAAATTACAATGAACTCATAATGCCCATAACGAGTCTAGAAAGATGTTTTTAAATGTCTTCCTCATGAATACAGAGTTGATGGTAACCTAATCCAAAATCCAGTTTTAAAAATATTTTCCCCTCACATTTGGTCAAATAGATCATCTATGCGTGGCAAGGGGTATCTATTTTTCACAATATCTTTATTCAACATCTTGTAGTCTATGCAAATCCTAAGAGTTCCATCCTTCTTTTTAACAAAAATCATTGGTGCACCCCAAGGGGATACACTAGGATGGATCAAACCCTTAGATAATAATATTGATGAAAATCACAGCACCCCAATGGCTTGTGTTTGAATGGGGCATTCGGTGTGATTGCACAACATGGAGCTATCCGAGTGTGGGTCATTGTGAAACATGATAGATCTTCGAAGAAGGCCGGTTCCTTTTCTAAACTTACGACACAAACTACTCCTAGTGTAGGGCAAAATACTACTAAAATCTAATCTAGTGCTTCCAAGAGGACAAAGAAAGAGGAATTACATGAAAGAAACCTACACTACGAGTGGTGATACATAGAGAAAGGAGTGTTAATAAATTTCCCTTGCCTGCAAACTAGAGAAAGGGTTAGTTGAGGGAGGTTGGACAAGGTACAACACAAACCTAAAGCGCACCAATGTGTTAAGGAGAGGGTGGACTCGCACAATGCAGACCATAAGACAAGCATTTTGCATTCCCTTATAAACACATCACACCCAGATAAAGTAATAACCATGAAATATGCACAAAACACCTAATTTACAAAGAGATGTATGACAAAGCACTAAAATCATGTAAAGATTTGAACAACAATACATAACACAATTTTTACTTCTCCTTAAAAATATACATAGTACATTAGATGTGGGGAAAGGCATAAAGCCATTATAGAGGTCGGGTTGAAGGCTTGAGACCTAAAAGGAATGGGGTGTATGAGAGATGAATTTTATCAACCCCTTTTCTTGACAACCCCTTACAATATTTATAGGATAAATTTGAAGAGAGGAGAGATTGAAATGAAATCTGAAATTGATCTAAACCCCATAAAAATCCATCTTTAATATTGCAATGAGTGCTTGGAGATCTCCAAAATATTTTCTCCATTAATGACCTTTCCTTGTGCATGAAGGAACTGACTGTGATTGCACCGATTCTAGCTCCTAGCCCCTATAAGCTTCATCATGACCGTACTTTTTCACCTACCTCCATTAATGGTCTTCACCTACCTAGGGTCACTTTTCATGTTCCCAAATTTAGGAGGTCCAAAGTCTTTAAAATTCCAAAATATTTTGTTTACATGTTGTAGAGATCCTCTTCACAATCTTTATGACTCCGGTCGTTTGTGAGAAACAAGCTTTTGGGGCTCTAGTTATGCCATTTCGGGGTTCTATAAACTCTATGATCCGTGGTTCTAAAACCTTGGAAAATTCCATTTTTATTTACTCCACCATATTTCTTTAATTCTCACAATTCCATCGATTGTAAGTTTTCTCGAAAAAACATTCTGCATTTGGCGAGGAAATTTGTCGAGTGGAAAAATTTGTGAATTCCATTCTAATGCTCTAGGAATATAAGTCCCTCTACTTAACCAGTGCAGCTGTCGTGTATGCATTCACAAGAAAGCATGGATTTATGTGGTGGCCTTTCGGTCGGGGATCCAATAGGGGCACTCCACTGACCCTGTGGCAAATGATTGTAGTTATCTGCAAAGGGATAATTTTCTATGAAGGTGGAAAATGGAGTTAGAAAAGAGGTAGGAGAACTAATGTTGTAGGTAGAAAATCATATTCCTGCATGCACTAGTTATAAAATTTAACACATTCATTTATGAAAATAAACAACCCTAAAAATGGCAAAAAGACAAGATAAGATTGCAAACTCAAAGTTTCTAAAATCTCTTCATCAAAGAGGCTACAAAATCCTTCTTCTTGTATTGATGCTTAAACAAAGATTGTACATAATGTGGGAATGGAAGAAATTTGAAAATGGAGGAAAGTAGAAGAAAATTGCTATCTCCTTTGCTTTTTCTAAGTAAAATGCACTCGTGAGTTTTGAAGATCAATTTCCATCCTTGTATAATGGCGTGAAGAAGTCATTCGATATATTCGAGAAGCTTGATTTACAACTTCTTCTTTGTTAGCAAGAAAGCGGTTTACAATATTTTCATCATTCGTCTCCATTCAGATTCTTGATTATGAATGAAGAAATGCCAATGTGAGAAAAAAAGACTTTTCATAAGGCGATCGTTACTCTCATTTTGTAACTTTTAATTTAAACCATTCATCTTGCCTTTGAAACTTTAAACCAGAGTCGTCCACGTGGGAGAAATTTACTAGAGCGGGCGTGGAGGATGCCTTTTGCATTTTGTGACTTTATAGAGATTTGGCATTTTTTACATTTTGGTTGGCCCTCTCACTTTTTATATGAGGTCTTGACACGTGGCTTCACTTGAGTGAAGACAAGGTCATGGGTTATTTTTATAATTTTACCTTTTTCAATGCGGTCTCAAAAACAAAATTGCTCGTTAGCCCACCTCCCTACTTTGACCTTCGATGCGGGCTTAAAATTTGACTTTATTCCTTATAGCATGATCGGGCTACAGGTCACTTTATGCCTTTTAGCCTTTTTGAAACAACAAGGCACAAAACTCAAAAGGCTTTGATGATCCGCCTCCCGCTTTGACTTTTAAGCGATGGTCCTAAGATTTGACATTTTCCTTTGAGTTTGGCGGGGTTGCGGGTCAGTTTTTAACTTTAATCCTTTTTTACAAAGAGGCTCAAATATCAAATCTCACTGACAGTCTACCTCCTACTTTGACTCTTTTGATGGTGGGCTCAAGATTTGACTTTTTCCTTTAAGCCGATCGGGGTTGGGTCACTTTTCACGCTTTTTTACAAAGAGTCTCAAAAACAAAAATTGCACCACCAACCTGCCTCCAATTATATATTTCCATGTACCCATGGATAATGGGGCCAAAATTTGATGGGGAAGAAAATTCCCATCATTCACTGACATTTGTGGAAAAATGCGAGAGAAGAAGAAAACTCCACCATTTCACGCTTTGATCTCCAAATTTCTTTCATGAACCAAGGGATTGAAAATAATACAAGGTTCAATGATCCATGACCATACAAAGATTGAAATTTTCATTCAAATGAGGACAAAAATAAGTTTTTCACGTCTAGAAAGGAAAATGAAAATTTATATCAAAAAGTGAAGACTATAGAGTTTAAACAACTCAAAGCATAAATTTATCTATTTTTCGGTCTTCCAACTTTACTTGAAAACTACGGAGGGCGTGAGCTCAAAATATTTGAATTTGAATTAGAAAATTAGGGGGAGTATTTTGAGGGCGACAATACAGTGGCTCTATCTTAGGGACATGACATGGGTGAGTATAGTGAAGACATGAAATGGGAATCCGAATATCAATCTCTAGACCCTGTAATTCGTTGACCCTAAAGTGCCTTATCCATTGGGACTTGTAGAGTCATGTATAACTTCAAGAAATAAATATTAGAATAAGAAAACACAAAAAACACAACAAAAGGGAAATGAAACCACACAACGGTAAAGGGAAACACACCTAACAATCACCTATGGTACAAGGCGGGGACGACCCACTTTCATTGATGATACAATTTCAAGTATTTCCCACTCTGAGGCAATTCCAGTGGCATTCCATCCAAATATGAGAGAAAAAAAGTGTTCTCACCGCAAGATTCTGAACTGAATGGGCGAGCCATAATAAATCAAACTTTCCATGGTTGCCTTTTGGTTCTCTTCTCTTGTCCCATAGCAGGATGAAGTCTCCAACTTTGAATTCTCTTTCCTTGGCCTTCTTATCAAAAATATTCTTTACTTTAAATTGTTTCTCCTTAATGCGATCCACCACTTGGAGTCTATTTTCTTCCATCTTCTCAAGAAATAGGATCCTCTTGTCAATGGAATCCTTGTACTAACCATCTTCTATTACATGTAACAGCTTGAGAGTTGGCATCTTGATCATGAGAGGAATTTGTGCTTGAATCCATACAACAATTGGAATGGTGACATACCTATTGCCTTCTTGGGAGTGATCTTATCTTCTGTAATGTGACGTACAACCATTTTTGCCAATTCCTTTCATTCACATCTACAAGCTTA
This sequence comes from Taxus wallichiana var. yunnanensis, assembly GCA_018340775.1. NCBI lineage: Eukaryota > Viridiplantae > Streptophyta > Pinopsida > Cupressales > Taxaceae > Taxus > Taxus wallichiana. The sequence goes on from CM031240.1 coordinate 201,118,147, forward strand.
CAGAAAATGGTCACAATGTTCTTGTTGTTTGATTTGTCATGTCTGTTTCCTTGTGGATAGTAGTCAGAAGAATGAGCTAGGGAGATTTCGTAGCTATAGAAAAACTTGGTCATCTCTCTTGAAGATAAATAGGTAGCATTATCTGCTACAATCTTTTGTGGCACTCTGAAATGGACTATGATATTCTCCTTGATGAAGTTGCATATTGTTTCAGTGTTGGCTTGTTTGGCTAGAATGGCTTCCACCCATTTGGTGAAGTAGTATGTTTCTGTGAGTACATAGGTGTGCCTATGCACTTGAGTGAGGGTTCAAAACACCAATGAATTCCAACCCCCATTGTTGAAATGGTTCTTCAATAACCACAGGCTTGAGTGGTAATGCAATGAGTTGTGGTCTTCCAACAAAATGTTGGCATGCTCTTTGTTTAGAAACCCAATCTCGAGTGTATGCAAAGATGGTGGGCCAATAATACCTTCCTCAAAGGATCTTGTGTGCAGTGACCATTGCTGAAAAATTTCCACCACATGCTTGGTCATGATATGCTTTAAGCAATTTTTCTTGTTGCTCTTTATCTATGCACGAGGATACAACCATACGTGCCTCTTTTGTAAAGCACATGATTCCAGATTACAATTTTATCTGCCTTCAACTTGATTGTTCTCCTTTGCTTGTAATCAAGATGGGAGGGAATTCTCCATAAGTCAAGTAATAGGCAATATCAACATACCACTCATCAGTAGTGGTGATAAAGAGAACATGTGGGTTGTCTTCTGAACAAGTTGAGCAAGCACAGTTTTCTTTACCATGTTGAAATTTGAGTGTTTCATCTTTAGCAATCAACTTGCACAAGCCATTTCCCCTTACCAGATTGGAGGGTCGAATCTCCAAGTCATATTATTGAGTCTTTGCAATCCAATTTCCTCTTTTAGCTTCGGGATCTTGCTGTGTCAAGATGGACTTGATTGCACTGCCAGGGACCATCACCACCATATGGGAATTGAGGATGTAAAACCTGAAGTTTTTACAACCTTGACCACTGCATAGGCATGCTTCTCCAATTGGCTATATTTTAGCTCATGCTTTTTCAAAGGACAACTCATGAAAGCAATAGGTGCTTCCATGCCTTCATCATTTTTCTGAACAAGAACGACATAGAGGATATGTTCTAATGCATAACAATACATGATGAATTTTTTGTTAAAATATGGAGCTACAAGATTCGAATCCTTGGAAATGGATTTCTTGATCTCTTCGAATGTTGCCTTCCCTTCATTTTTCTATTTGAATTTTTCTTGTGGTTTCATCATGGAAGTGATGTGCTTCGTCAACTCAGCAAACTCAAGCACAAAACGATGAAGAAAGTTCACCTTTCTGAAGAATGAATGAACTCCTTTATTGCTTGTGGGTAGGGCTAATGCTTGAATGGATCTAACCCTCTCAGGATCGATGTGTGCTCCATGTTTTTTCACAATGTTCCCCAATAACTTTCCTTCTGTGACTCCAAAAATGCACTTTTTTGGATTTAGTGATATGCCATGTTTCCTACACCTTGTAAGTACTTGTTTTAAGTGATAGATATGATCTCCCTTCTTCTTTGAAAATAATGTGAGATCATCAAGATATATGACAATGCAATGCCTCATATCTTTGAAGGACAAATCCATCACCCTTTGGAATGTAGCTCCTGTCATTGATTAGGCCAAAAGGCATTCTGTTGTAGGAAAAAGTGCCCCAAGGTGTTGTAAAGGTTGTCTTGGTGTGGTCCTCCTCTGCCACTTTGATTTGATTATATCATGAGAATCCATCAAGTAATGAAATCATTTCAAATCCAGTGACTTATTGCAAGATATGGTCCATGATAGGAAGAGGATAATTGTCCTTTAGTGATGCCTGGTTCAGGTTACGAAAATCTACACATATCCTTATTTCAGCATTCTTCTTCCGTATTGGCAAAATGTTAGCCACCCACGTTGAATGGTGGATGGGAAAGATGATCCTTGCATTAAGCATCTTCATTACCTCCTCCTTGATGGTATCATCAATCTTTGGGTTGATGAGCCTTTGTTTCTACTTGAAGGTCTTAACACCCCGCTTCAAAGGAATTGAGTGATGCATTTCCTTTGGCTGGAAGGATTTGAGTTCATCATAAGAGTAGGCCAAGACATCTATGTATTTCTTGAGTAATGAAACAAACCTTATTTTATCTTCAGGTGAGAAACATTTTCCAATATTGAATATCCTTGGCTCCTCTGGGGTACTAATGTTTTCTTTATCAAAATCAACTGGTCAACGAGAATATTGCTTTTCTTTCTCTTGAATGAATCTGTCATGTTTGTCAAAGAGGTATTCTAAAGAGACTAGGACTTTGGGAATTTTGTTCCCTTTCAATTTGATTACTCTCTCATCATCAATCCCTTCAATTTCTTCTTTCTCTTCTTTGGGGACTACTTCTCGGTGTGGATTTTTACCTCCTTCAAAGAAAAATTTATTGAAATTATCCCTTTGCTCCAAAAAGCCTAGAATTTGGTTATCATCATTGGAGACTTGCTAATGATTTGCATTGTCTGGTACACTAGGCCTGAATAACATTTCAATGGTCACTTTGTCTTTACCAAAAGAAGGATGAGGTGTCACTAGGGAAGATGACACTGCAAGAGAATCAGCCTTTTCATTATGTTCCCTTGGAATAGCTTCAATGGAAAATGCATCAAAAGATTCAATGCAGTCCCACACTCTGTTTCTATAATGCCGGAGTCTTGGATTCTTCATTTGATATTGTTGGAAGACATGATACTTTACAACTGACCTCGCATCACCTTGGCATCTCAGTTTCTTGATTCCCATGTCCTCTACTGCACTCATGCCTAAGAGTAGTGCTTCATACTCTGCAGTGTTATTTGTATTATCAAATTGTAGCTTGTAGGAAAATGGGTACAACTCATTGGAAGGAGAGTACAATACTACACCAGCTCCCGAGCCCACTGGAATGACTACCATAAAATTCCATTGTCAAGATTTGATCTTCCTCTTCCTCCATGAGAAGTGGCAAGTTCTCCTTTTTTTAGATGTGAGGAAGTAGTTTCCTATCCCACAATCTTGAAAGAGAATGTTTGCTTTTGGATCATCAAACTTTCGTACTGTGAACTTCATCTTTCTTATTGGTAGAAACTTCTTCATCTCGCCTTTTATTGGGATAGTTTCAGATGACCAATCCATATTTATCTCTCTACCTGTCTCTCACAAACTTCTACTCTATAACATACCAAAGGATGTTGGGATGTCTGCTACCAGTATGGTTAGGAGCACCTTCTTGTCTGGAAAATCAGCTAGTGCTACATGTGCATCTTTGATTCTTCATGCCAATGGAACTTTTTTAGATTCCATTGAGTAGCAGTGTGATTTACCTGGGTCAAGGTGAGGCCTAGAGCATTTGTAACTTTGACTGGCATCACATTATCTGAGGCTCCAGAATATATGATACAATTATTTAGCTGGAAGCCTTTAATGAGGAGTGATAGGTAGAAAGGTTAAACCCTGTTGGTTTTGGAGGCACTAAGGGCTAACATGTTTTGGGAAGGTGGTTTGGATGGTGTGGGAAGTAAGCCTTTAGAATTAGGACTTGAGGATATAGGGTTACCACCATGGATTGCATTAATGAACATGTCGACTAGGGCAGGGTGTGTTTGTAGGTATTCTATTTCTGAGAGTTGGAATTTGGTTATGCTTTCATGTTCCAAAAAAATCAAATGGGGTGATGGTGAGTGAGGAAGAGGTTCCAGAAATGGAGAAATATTTACATGGTAGAGGATTTTCTACTTTGGGAGTTGAATTTTCCTTCTCGTAGTGTAGAAATTAGCTTGGAAGGGGGTGAGGGTGTAGCTTTTGATTGAACCCTAGATGTTTTGTCGAGGAAATTTTTTTAAGGAGAATTGTTCTTAGCAAATTTTGAGTGGGAGAAGAATTAGATGACTTACTTGGCATAGTAGCATGATCCCTGACAACCAGTGAGTCTGGTTTTTCTTTGGCCAACTCCATAGAAGGTGGTAATGGTGATCCTCTGCTGATGATTTTATTTTGTGTGACCTCTAGAGGAGAATCTTCTTTATTCTTCTTATCCTTTACTATAACCATTGAGGATGAAGCACCTTTCCTAGATTGTGCATGAGTGAAAACAACACATGAGAAACTTGGAGCTTCTTCATCATCCTCATCTTCATCATCAACGTACTCAATTAGGCCATTGTGCATATCAACTTCCTCGACCTCAAGATAGTTTTCATAGTCTTCCATATTTTCTTCTTCAGTTTCATCAATTTCTACTTCCTCCTCTGGCTCTTTGGTGTCACAGATGGCATTGACTGGTGGTGCTTCAAGAGCAAGATGATGAGGAGGTGGAGAAATCCTTGGCCTATCTAGAGGGTTTGGTCTCCTTGAAGAATTTTGCATTGTGATCGAGATAGCTGCTTCTTCAAGGCAACCAAGTCATTTGCCATTTTTTGGAACATCGGATCTGTGGTGACAGAGTTTGAATTCTGACCCTTTTTCCTTCCATTAGGAATTTCACCTTTCTGGAAAGGATTAGATCATCGGTTTCTATTGCATATTCCTTGGCTTCCCTCAATGTTATTGGTTGGGCTCTTTTAAGGAATAAACCTACTTCTGATGGCAAAGCACTGATGAAAAACCTCTTCAAATTATTTTTAGGAAGGCACCACATCTTCAGGGATCCTTCTTATCACTCTATCATATCTTACTATGAAGTCCCTCATTGACTCGGAGGTTTCTTTCTTCATTTGTACCAATTGGACCAAAAGATCCTGACAATCTTCTTGTGCTCTTGAACCTGTGTTTGAATGCACTTCTTATATCCTCCCAACAGGTGATGGACCTCGGGGGTAGCATGTAGAACCATTCGGAAGATTTCTCTTGAAGTGACTCCATAAAGAGTTGGACTGACACATCTTCATCCTCAACACCCAACACACCGCAAGTAGTGATAAATGTTGCTACATGCTCTTCAGGGAGTTGAGAACCATCCCCTTGAATTTTGGGAATTTTTTTCTCGAGCCTCTTCGATAGCTCATGGAGTGGTTGAGCAAGAGCCAGTGGACTGGTGTTTCCTCCCCATGGTACATTAGGCCTACATGCCTCATGATCACGTTCATGCTCATGATCCCCCATTATATTTATATTTCTATCTTCCAACCTTGCTAAGGTTGTGGTTTCTATTGATGCTCTTTCATTTTCCTCGGCTTGAAGTCTCTTGATTTCTTCGAGTTGAGATCATATTTCTTCATCAGCTCTTTCCTCTCTTTCTCTAGCTTCTTCTTCAATCTCATGTCAGTGAAGTCTACAAGGTTCTTGTTGATGTATGGAAATTCACCATCAAAGGATTATAAAAACTCGGAGTCCCCAATGTGGTGGTTTCTTGAAAAGGAGGCCGCTAGATTCGAGTATCTCTTGTCTCCTTTGAAGTTCCTCAAAAATGGGATCAGTTTGTCCCCTTGTCTCTTTTGGTAAATCTTCTATCCACCAAATTGAAAATATATGCTCTTCTTTGCAGTGTTAGAATTTTCTTTTGCCTCTCCAATTTAGTAGCGCATTCTTCTTCAAGGTTCAAAATTCTTGTGGTAATGAAGTAGTGATTGGAACTTTGTCTATTATGCCAGATAGCTTCCCTCAAATCTGAAACAATGTCTTCTTGGATGTGGAAGAGAAATTTGGTCTTTCAATAGGAGGGTTTCCTAGAATAGCCATGATTTGAATCCATGTGGCTCATATAGCCATTCAAATTCAGAAAATTTTCTCTTTTTTTGAATTTTGAATTTTTGACCTTACGGTCACATTCAGGTGCAGATGTTGCTAAATCTGCCCCATGGTGGGTGCCAAAAACTGTTGGTGAGTAAATTTTTTAGGTGGAATTTTTTTTTAATTCCTTTCCAACGCTCACGGGAATCTAATTCCTTTTACTTAACTGGTCAAGTTAGCTGTCATGTATGCATGTGCGAAAACGTGGATTTCTGTGGTGGCCTTTCGGCTGGGGATCCAACAGGGGCACTCCACTGACCCTATAGAAAATGCTTGCAGTTATCTGCAAGGGGAGAAATTTTCTATGAAGGTGGGAAAGGGAGTGAGAAAAGAGGTAGGAGAACTAATGTTGTAGGTAGAAAATCATATTCCTGCACGCACTAGTTAGAAACTTCAACACATGCATTTATGAGAAGAAACAACCTTGTAAATGGCAACAAGATGAGATAAGATTGTGAACTCAAAGTTTCTAAAATCTCCTCATCAAAGAGGCTACAAAATCCTTCTTCTTGTATTGATGCTTAAACAGAGATTGTACATAATGTGGGAATGGAAGAAATTTGAGAATGGAGGAAAGTAGAAGAAAATGGCTATCTCCTTTGTTTTCTCTAAGTACAATGCACTCATGAGTTTTCAAGATCAATTTACTAGCCCTATACAATGGCGTGAAGAATCCATTAAATATCTGCAAGAAAGATTTACAACTTCTTCTTTGTTAGCAAGAAATAATTTACAATCTTTTCATCATTTACGTCATTAGATTCTTGATTCGCGAATAAATTCCAATGGTGGAAAAACCAAACTTTTCATAATGCATTGTTACACTCATTTTGTAACTTTGAATTTGAACCGTTCATCTTGCCTTTAAAACTTTAAACCAGAGTCGTCCACGTGGGAGAAATTTACTGGAGCGGGCATGGAGGATTCCTTTTACATTTTGTGAATTTATAGAGATTTGGAATTTTTACATTTTTGGTTTGCCCTCCCGCTTTTGATATAAGTCTTGACACTTGGTTTCACTTGAGTGGAGACAAGTTGTGGGTAATTTTTATAATTTTACCTTTTTTCAATGCGGGCTTCAAAAACACAAATTGCTCCGCCGATCCTCCTCCCTACTTTGACCTTTGATGCGGGCTTAATATTTGACTTTCTCCCTTATAGCATGATTGGGGCTATGAGTCACCTTATGACTTTTATCCATTTTGGAAACAAGTCAAAAAAACTCTGAAGGCTCGACTTTGATTGGCCTCCCACTTTGAATTTTTCCTTTGAGTTTGGGGGGCTTTGAGTCACTTTTTAACTTTAAGGATTTTTCACAAAGAGGCTCAAAATCTCAAATCTCCCGACGGACCTGCCTCGCTAACTTTAACTCTTTTGATAGTAGGCTCAAGATTTGACTTTTTCCTTTAAGCCTGATTGGGGTTGCGGGTCACTTTTTAACTTTTCACCTTTTTTAAAAATAGGCTCAAAAACAAAAATTGCTCCGCCAACCCACCTCCAATTTTATATGTCCATGTACCCGTGGATAATGGGGCCAAAATTTGATGGGGAAGAAAACACCCATCATTCACGACTATGTAAAAATGTAGAGAAGAAGAAAACTCCACCATTTCGCACCCGATCTCAAAACTTCTTTCACAAAACAAGGGATTGAAAAAAATACAAGGTTTGACGATCCATGGCCATAGAAAGATTGAAAATTCATTCAAATGAGGAAAACAATAAAATTTTCACATGTCTAGATAGGAAAACGGAAAATTTATCAAAAAGTGCAGACCGAAGAGTTTAAACAACTCCAAAGCATGAATTTCTCTATATTTTCGGGATTCCAACTTTACTTGAACAATTCTCAGTAGGGCGTGAGCTCAAAATATTAGAATTTTACTTAGAAAATGAGGGGGATTTTGAGGGTGACAACACATTCCTAGATCAAGTTATGTTGATTTCGTGAAGGGGTTTGAGTGTTCATTTCTGGTGTTTTGTGTGGTTTGCATGAGTAAGTTAGCTCGCCAAGTAGTTCGCCGAGATACTCAAGTAATCGAGTTGGGATCTTTGGTTTCTTCTTTTCTCTATACACATTCAACGAAATACCCATGGCTTGGTGTCCACTTCGCATTCCATGATAGCTCACCACCTTGTGATCTCCACGAGTCCCCAAGTGAGCTATTTTACCCACGTCAAGCCTTTGTTGGAGACGCAGCTTCTCAAACATTCATGGTGAGAAATATCCTTCCATGGTGGACCCACTCAACCATATCATGCCATGTTGGACTACCTTATAAATATTGAACTAGTCTACAAATCCATCCCTGATCATTTCAGTTGCTTAACCTCCTCCGATGACTTGTCCAACCACCTTGTACACCTACCGAGATACTCATCCTTTACATTTCAGATTTCACCATGTCTTCAAGATTTTGGGAATTTTGACTTCACAAAACTTACCAATGATCACCCGTTAAACTCTTACGAATCCCTAAAAACATGAAACCTCAAAGTATGAAATTCAGACTTCACATTTCAGATATTTTTCTTTCCAGTGATTCATGGTAATGTGTTTTCGAACGAGCTCCCTCATCCCTGAAGTCTAAATTTCAGACTTTAGACCTTTACCATTTCAGGACCTCTCTTCATGCCATTTCAGGATTTCACCACTCCAACTCCTAAAACAAACCTCTGAAGGTGGTTCTTCCCGAAGCCCGACGACTCATTCTTCAACCTCCCGGCAAACTTCTTCGAGATTACTTCGTTACTTCCATGGTAAGCTTAGATCAATATCTCAACCTCAAGCTTGGCATGTTTTCTTCATGACAAGTTAATATCAGAGCCATCATGCCCTTGTGGTGATTGTGTTCACTCACTCGCTTATCTATATCTTGAATGAGCTATTCCCAGCATTCCATGAACCGAGTGACAAGATCTTTGTGCTGCATCTCACTAGAAAGCATCCTTTCACAACTCGGCCTACTCGAGGCCCATTTCCTTTGTCATGATTTTTGTTGAGTTTCTCATGTCTTTAGGACTAATTTAATTCATATGTTTCTTGAGTTCTTTTATCCTTGTTTAACAAGCCCAACTTTCTACCTCCAACCATGGCTCGATTCTTTCTCGACTTGATACAACTTGGCACCGAGTTCATCTCGTGATCCAACAACTTGGCTCATGATTGAGTCCCTCCATACATTGTTTTCATGAGCTAGCTACACTATTTATTATAAAAAAAGAAGACTCAGGATTCTCCACCTACTATGTGATGCGACTTGCCCTCCCTGGTGAATTAGTTTGGGCCCGTTGAATATTATACCAGCTCCATCCAGGAAGGCCTCCTGAAAGACTCCCAAAATTTTCTCATGCCCCTAAAATATTATTTTGTAACCATCCGCGACTGCTAGGTTCTTGCTGGCAAGCTCGCTCGTGCCTTCGAATTCTTTTTTGAGCTCGTTAAGATTCTCTCCCGACGGCTCCCAAATGAATTTTCTCTTTTCCTAAGTTCTAATCTCTTTGTCTCGAGTTGTGAGGCCATCCTAAGATTGGTATGCCGAGTTCATTAATACTTACATGCATGGGCCCTTAGCTCAGCCTCGACTGACCGAATCGTATAGTTATATGTATTGATCTTTGATCGGGATTAACCTATGTGAATGTTTAGCTTGGTCATGGACTCGAGCCATTCCAGTTCTTCGACCTCCTACAATCCGATGATGTGGTTCACCACAGTCAACCCGAGTTGGGTTTCTCACCGGCTCTATGAGCCTCTCACCGTCTAGCCTACCATAATAGATCGTCATTTATCTTGATTGACAAAATAGATCTCCTCCACTCAACTCGGGCACTACGTAAATTGGTGGGTTCAGCGACAAGGTCGCCGAGCTACTCAACGAGCCTCTTCAAAACATTGCCGACTCGAGGCTTCCACCTCCGATTGCCCACCGATGCAACAATCGATCGAGCTTGGGAAGCTTGGCTCTCACAAGACCCCGGCATCAATCGAGCTCATTGAGCCCGTAAATGACCAACTCCATCCTTGCAATGTAATGAGCTCACTGAGTTCCTTGGTGAGCTAAAAATTAGCTCGAGCCCCAAATGGCCCATTTGGGCAATTTTATTTCCTTTTTTGCATTTTTACTGATTCCTTGGGATTTTTTTCGCATAGGTGTGGAAATGGGAATCTCAAAACCTAGACTGTTACACTTCCCTTAAAATGGAATTTTTTTCGTGAAAGTGGGCCCCATGACCCCTTTTTCTTGATAGTGGAGTTATTACCTAACTCGACCTGGGAAGGGTCCAAATTGACCAAAATGACCCCAAATGCTTCCCAAGTAATTCTAATGCTCATAGAATCTTGAAATTGACATATAACCTTTGATTTTTCTGTATGGGTCCCATTTCAATGTCATGATCCTGTTATGTGTTTATTGGCCAATTTTCCTAAGGAAAAAAATTGGATAACAATTTGGTGACTTGCGGAGACATTTGCATGTTAGATGTTCTAGTACTAGTAGCCTTATTTTTCTATTGGGGATGGAGTTACTATTTACCTACAACTAGTTCTAAATCTTATGAAACTGAAACCAGTAGACCGGCCGCAATCGCTGAATTTGATCCATTACTCGCACTTTTAAATTCTTATAAGAAAATCTTAAAATAAGATTTGTGAGAGTAGAAAATTGTCTTAAATTAAGATCTTCACTTATTCCTCCCTGCGACCATGTTCTACGAAACTGAAATGAATTGTCCTGAAATCTGATTCTACCAAGTATAAAGCACATAAAAACTGATGATTTCTTGACATGTATCACACTATAGAGTTTTAAATAAGACACTTCTCAAGTTTTTACATCATGGAACTCTATTAAAATTTGAATGTTCTCTTTCTTCTGAAAGTTCCACTCACAACATATTACAAGAGGATGCTTTCTAATTTGGCGAGAGGAACTTGAAATTCACTTTTGATTGATCTTGAAGCGCTTAAAGAATGATAACTCGTCAAAACCTAAATTTACTTTCTCTGCATTTATTTTATTTTAAGCTCTCAGCTAATTGTTTCCCACAAGCACGAACCTCTTGTCTACATGCGGGAGGCCTATTAAAACACCATGTACTATGTTCAAGCAACATGAACCAAAACCATGTACAAAATGAAAAATCATACATGCCTAAGTAGGCATGCAGAGTGTGCCTAAGCACTTGTGATATTGAAAACTAAAACCTACACATACCCTACATGAACCGAGTCATAGGGATGACTTCCATTAAATCCCGATCTTTTGGTAGTGCAAAGTAATTTTCTTCTTACAATAGGAAGTCGTGTAGATTATTTGACACTGACCATGGCTGTATAAAAGAATGAAAAATTGACATGGACCCAATTTTCCATCTAAATCCTCAAGGTATCAACTAAACACAAAACATACACTCCTTGTAATGATCCACCGAGGCTCTTGGAAGTATTGTAACTAATGTAGCAGATCTTTGGTACTATGTAGCTCGCCCTCATGTTGGGGATGAACATGACTAAAAACTCTAGTTCTAGCTCAAACAAACCTAGATACCTGATAGGACATGGCCTGAACCGTCAGATTTTCCCACTACTCTGAGTTTAAGTAAGAAAGTCTTGATGTATACTTTCTTAGAAGAGGTGATTGTCTGCAACTTGATCTTCTTCAATTTACACATTTACACACAACTAATGTCCCCTTCCGAAGTGAATGGTATGAGATGGATGGTGCCCTCGAGATCTTTTCCTTGCTTGAATATGTGCAACTCCTCCTTATCATGCACCTCCTCGGATGTTGTTGTATCCTACAATGAAATTGTTGATGGCTCAATGCAAGAGGTTGTGCATTGACATTCATAAGGGAGCTTCTCTTCTTTGGAAATAGGTTCTTGTGCTTGAGAGATGGATGATGGAGGATAAAATGTGGTGATTTCTATGGGCTCCTAATCAATGAAGCAATATTCAAAATTTGGTGTAGTCGGGTTCTAACTAGTGCCAAATATTCAATTTCCTCCATGACCTCTTCCGGATTTGCAATTTGTTTGGCATGGTATTTTTATCTTCTAATATGAAGCTTGAGAGTTCAATATTATCTTCATGTTCAAAATTTAGAGAATATGTAGGAGAAGGGTCGAAAATGTCTTGTACAACCTGTTCGCATTCAAGACATGTGAGGTTGTTTTTCTTTCCTTTATGGCATGAATATTCTCCTCCTTCTCTATTGTTTTAGAAACTGTTATTTGATCAATCATTTATGGAAATAGAGTTCCCTTATGGATAGTACACTCGAGCACTCGATTGTTCATCATCTTTAACCTGTTATTTCTCTACCACCGCTGGAAATTTAGTTTGCACCACCTATTCTTCCACCTTGGCCTCCTCCGAAGGTTTTACCAATTTTGGAATTTTCTCAATTCCAAACCTTAGGGCTAATCCTACAATTTTTTTCATCTTTTCATCCTTTCTTGGCCCTTCTTCATGCTACTCCTCTTTATTGATTTTTTAGATTTAATCCCCACATGGATTTGTGGAAGTGAAAGGAGTGGTGGGTGGGATGTTAACTTGGGTTTTTATTTATTGGTGTAAGAATAAGTTTAGTTATTTTCTCTTGTGGAGGGAATGGTTACTTGGAAGGGAAAAGGGTAGAGAAATTGAGATGAGGTGGATTAATGGAAGATGGAGAAAGGGATTCAACACTAGGTGCGAGAAAGTGGGAAAATTAGAAATTGTGGTTTTGGTTGAAATGATACTGATTGGGAAGAAGGAAAATAACTATGAGAGGGTAATGTAGGGTCTCTTGTAGAAAATTTTGACTTACATAACATCCAATATCATTGATATATCCTTCTTGTTGGGGTATAATCTCAACTATGAAGCTTAGTTTCTCGTGTGGGATAAAATAATATGGAAAGGGGATTTCCCATGGACAAGGGACCCTGAATCTGATCTTGAATGCCTTCATTTAGGTTGAAGCCCTAGAATGCACCATACTAGCCATTATCTTGAGGATCTTCATTTGTAACAACGCATCATTGGGAGCAAAATGTCCACCGAAATCTGCATACCCCTAACCCCAAATAGTTGGTTAGTTTGGCATATATCAAAACCGATTAGTGTCTTGCTTGTTGGGATATACCCACTATTGTTTTCCATCATAGTATGAATTTGGAGATGGTTGGTAGTACCTTGGAAATGAATTTTGTAATTCTTAAGGAGGGTTGTATTGATATTGTTGCTACCTTAAATGTGAATCCCATGATGTAAATGAAGTCATGATTATACGACCTCATGAAATGGAAGAATAGGAAAGAGATGGAAGGGAGAAAAATGGGTGGAAATGGATGGTGAAGAAATGGAAAGTATTCTACTTAGAGAGATGGGTTTTTTATTCAGATGGAGTCGCTAGTTGTGCTTTGCATGCGTGTCCCTAAAGACTATAATTCCACCAAGTGCACAAAAAACTTGATGAAGTGAGATGGGTACCTATTTGCACACTTTGACAAGATCAAAACCATTATGGGGTTTTACTAGTTGAGCTATAAATGATCCTCTAAAATATTAATTTCAAAACACGGATCCACTTGAAGACCTTTAAACCCGAAATTCCAAAGACCTGAAGTCGAAGTGGGAAAAATTTGAAACCCAAAGTGCAGTAACCTCTCGAAAGTCCAATCTTTGAAACCCAAAAGTTCCAAACCCGAAAGGTCCAAAATTAGGCAACCTATGAAATATGAAATGTTTGAATCTTGAAACTATAAAAGGTCTGAAATTTTGAAATTCCCGAAATCTTAAAACCGAAATTCAAAACCCCGAAATTAAAATCAAAATTTTAAAAAATTAGGATGCCCTTATGAACTTCAACTCGATCTATCATTTGTGAATTTTTGGCTCATTTGCACATGTTAATCCTTCCAAAAGTTATTTTTTACTTTGATCTTGCAACAAAAACCTCCAAACTCCAAAATTTGTAACTTTTGAACTCTAAAATGAAGGAAAATCTGAAAAATGTCTTGTCGAGCTTTGGTTAATACATTAGCAAGATCTTCGATGGAACACTTGTAAAAGATGAAACCTTGACTTCAATGTAGTCCCACTAGGCATGCAAAACTGCGTTGATGTAAAATCATAGCACCCTCCGAATGGCCCGAGTTTGAATGGGTCTTTCGGTGTGATTATACAACATGGAGATATCATGAGTGTGGGACATTGGGATATGGGATAACTCTCTGGAGAAGGTCGGTTCCTTTCCTAAACTTACCTATCACCAACTATTCCTAGTAAAGGTAAAACTACTACTAAACCCTAATCTAGTGATTCCAAGAGGAAACAGAAGAGGAATTGCATGAAATAAACCTACACTACAAGCGATGATACACCAAGTAAGGAGTGTTAATCAATTTCCATTTCCTACAAAATATATAAAGGGTGAATTGGGGGAGGTTGGACAAGGTACAACACAAACCTAAACTACACCGATGTGTTAAGGAGAGGGTGGACTACTGCACCAAAGACCATAAGACAAGCATTTTCTATTCCTCTATAAACACATCACACCTAGATCAAGTAATAACCATGAAATATGCACAAAACACCCGATTTGCAAAGAGAGGTAAGAAAAAGCACTAAAATCATGCAAAGGTTTGAATAATAACAATGAACACAATTTTTTGCTCCTTAAAAATATACATAGTACATTGTATGTGGGGAAAGGCATAAAAAATTACAGAGTTTAGGAGGAAGGCTTGTGGCCCCAAGAAGAATGGGGTGCATGGGAGATGAAGGTGATCAACCCCTTTACTTGTGCAACCCCTTACAATATTTATAGGATAAATTTGAAGAGAGGAGAGAGAAATGAAACCCGAAATTTCTCTAAAACCCATAAAAATCCTTGTTTAATATTGTAATGAGTGCTTGGAGATATCAAAATCTCTTCTCCATTAATGACCTAGCCTTGTATATGAAGGAACTGAATGTGATTGTACCTAATTCTAGCTCCTAGCCCATGTAGCTTCATCAAGACCCTACTTTTTCACCTACCTCCGTTAATGGTCTTCACCTACCTGGGGGGCACCGTTCACTATTCCCAAATTTCAAAGGTCTATAACTTCAAATATTCCAAAATATAGTGTTTACATGTTGTAGGGATCCTCTTCACGACCGATGAACTGTCATTTGTGAGAAATGGGCTCCTGGGGCTCTAGTTATGCCATTTCGGGGTTATGGTAACTCTACAATTTTTTGGTTCTAAAATCTCAAAAGAAATCCATTTTTTCTTGCCTACGACATGTTGCTCTCGTTCTCACAATTCCATCGACTACAATATTTTTGAGAATGGATATTCTTAGCTCAAGTTATATTGATTTTTATGTAGGGGTTTTAGTGTTCATTCTGGGCGCTGTGTGTGGCTTGCATGGATGAGTTAGCTCACCGAGTAGCTCACTAAGATACTCGGCAAGCTGAGTTGGGCTCCTTCATTTCTTCTTCGCTCTATGCACACTTAGGGAAATCCCCATGGCTTGGTGTCAACTTTACATTCCATGGAGGCTCACCACCTTATGATCTCCACGAGCCCCTGAGTGAGTTGTTTTACCCACATCAAGCACTTGTTGGTGGTGAGCTTCTGAAGGCTTCATGGTGAGAAACCTCCTCCTACGGTGAACCAACTCAACCATACCACGCCAGGTTGGACAACTCAATGCAAGATTGAACTTGTTTACTCGTCCATCCATGAGCATGTCGGTCGCTTACCCTCCTCCAACGACTTGTTTAACCACCTTGCACACCTACAGAGGAAATAATCCTTCGCATTTCAGAATTTACCATATCTTCAAGATTTCGGGCATTTTGACATCAGAAAACTGCCACTGTTCACCCACTAAACTCTTTGGAATTGCCGAAATCATGAAACCGTAAAGTATAAATTTTAGACTTCAAAACTTTACCATTTAGGAGCCTCTCTTCGTATCATTTCAGAATTTCACCACTCAAAATCTTGAAACAAACCTCCGAAGGTGGTTCTTCCTCAAGCCCAAATGGCTCATTCTTCACCTCCCATCTCTTCAAGCTTACTTCCTTACTTCCATGGCGAACTCGGCTCAATCGCTTAACCTTGAGCTTGTGAAAATCTATTACGCATCGATTATTAACCTCCTATCTTGTAAGATTATTTGATCAACAAATATTGGAAAATAACACAACTGTAACTTCACAAATACAAACACATAAGAAATACCCAACAAGGTGAACACAATATTTTCGGACAATTGTCCCTGGAAAAACCCCGTAGGGAAAACCAAGTATTGGCTGATGAGAAATGTATTAAAATTCAGCAAATCAAGAGATACAAATACTGCTTGCCTCTTCTTGGCTGAGCTCCGACAATCTCCTAATCCTCATGCTGATATTCCTCCACTGCTATCTCCAATGCTATCACTGCGCCCTTGCTAACACTGCAAGACTACTTGCTAACACTGCAAGTTTCTCTAAAAAATTCCTTGTTACAAATGACCCCAATGACCCCCTTATATACTACTCTCGTTGAAAATCAACGGCCGAGATTAATACAAATGAATGGTGAGATTAAGACAACTCAATAAGCATAACAACCTTGGCTATGAGGTGTCACCTAAAAGGAGTCAATATTAGATAGCAATTGTTCTTATCCTAACAATATTTGTTTGACAAAAACAACTATTTCTCTAAATTCTAGGCTTTCCAAACTACCCATAACAAATGGATCAGAAAAAGCAATTGCCTAAGCTACTAACTACTAAGATTAACACTCCCTCTCTAAAGCAAGGAAGTGTTTCGCATGACACCCAACATCTCTCTCGAAGAAGATAAATTTTTCCTTCCCCAATGCCTTTGTCGAATGTTCGCTACTTGCTGATATGTAGGTACAAACTGTAGCTTAACAACCCCGCACTGCATACACAATCTCCGATGAATTGATACTTGATGTCTATATGTTTTGACCTATCATGAAACACCGGATTCTCACCAACTTGATGCAACTCGATTGTCGCAGTGTATCACCATAGTCTCAACCTTCGACCAAACAAAGCTACTAGTAACTTGAAGCCATATAGCTTCACATGTTGCCATGTTAGCTCGCTATGTACTCGACTGCTAAACTTAGAGCCACGACTTCCCGCTGAACCAAGATACAACTCTTGATCCCAAACTAAAACAACACCCCAAGTGCTCCTCGACCGTTGATTACATGCCCAATCCGCATCAAGATAGCCCATCAACCCGATTCCTTCACCTCGAGCATATCTAATTCCATACTCAATTGTACCTCGCAAATAATGCAACACATGCTTTGCCACAGGTCCAATTCACTCTCTTTGGCTCAACCATGAATTGACTAGGAGAGTTAATCGCAAAAGCTATATCTAGCCTCGGTATTGACCAAATACATGAGAGAACCAATCAACTCGCCTATATAAGGTGGGGTCTACATCCTTCCCCTGGATGTGTCTACCTTCCTCCAATTCATGATCATGGGTGTAGACATGGCTTTACAATCTTCCGTCCCGAACCTTTTCAAGATTTCCATGCAATATTTTCCTTGCCCAAGGAAATTATCTCCATCTTTCTGCCATACTTCCATGCCTAGAAAGTAGTGCATAAGTCCCAAATCCTTCATCTCGAACTCCGCTACAAGGTCCCTCTTGCATTCTTCTATGAGCCCCAGTGAACTTGTAAGAAACAAGTCATCTACATATAGGAAAAGAATGAGAATCTCAACTCCAACTACCAAGTAGTAGAGATTAGCATCTTCCTCACTCTTCACAAAGCCCATTTCCTGCAAGTAACTATCAATGCGCTCATACCACACTCTCGGGAGCCGCTTGAGTCTCGTATAAAGCTCTCTTCAATCTACACACATGGGTCTCTTTGTTATGTGATACAAAGCCTTCTCGGTTATTCTATGTATACCTCCTCTTCAACTCACCATTAAGAAACGTTGTCTTGACATCCATTTGATGGATCTGCCATCCCATCTGTGCTGAAATTGAGATTACAGCTCGTATAGAAGTATACCTGGCAACTAGAGAAAATGTCTCCTTATAGTCTATTCCCTCTTTCTGAGAGAACCCCTTTGCCACGAACCTTGCCTTATATTTCTCGATGCTACCATATGCACCGTGCTTGATCTTATAGATCCAACGTGATCCAACCACTACCCTATCTGTTGGTCTAGGCACTACCTCCCACACATCATTCTGCATAATTGAAGTATACTCCTTAACCATTGCTTCTTGCCACACTTGATGTTGTGCAGCCTCCTGATAGCTAGAAGGTTCACTATCTACCAACATACTAACTAATTCAACATAGTCATCTACTGACACGGCTAGTGGTTTCCTTGTCTATTACTCCTCTTAGAGTACCCACTAACTCTTGAGTATTCTTCTATGTCCTGTTGAACCTCACAATTCTTACCGCCAATTGTAGAGGATGAAATATCAACCTCCATGTCTTCTTGATGCATCTATTCTCGCACTCGTTGCTCCATACTTTGAAAACTCTCTCCTCCCGAGTCTATGTCAGAGTAATCGTACTCGACCTTGCTGCCCTTGACTCGATTGAGTGATCCTTGGAGCTTCTGTTGGCTACTTACTCTGATCATCTACTGGCAAATCTCTATACCTTCTAAATGCCTTGTCCTCCATGAACTTGACATCACATCAAACAATAATCCTTCTGGGTCCCGGAATGAATATCTCGATATGCCTTAGAGGTTTCACTGTACCCCACAAAGTACCCTCTCTCTGCAGTCTGATCTAACTTGGTACGTGTATCCTTAGGAATGTGACAATATGCCAAACTCCCAAAGATCCTAAAGTGACTGACATCTCGGCTTCTTCCTGTGAATGCTTCCTCCGGTGTCATCTTCCTAGTACCTTATGTGGAACTCTATTCTCAGTATGTATACTACTATATTGCATGCCTCGCCCTAGATAACTGGGTAAATCCTAGTCATGCAACATAGCCTTTGATGCCTCTCGTTATAGACCCATTCTTCCTCTCGCAACTCCATTCACATTGCAGATTGTAAGCGAATGTCCACTCTCTCTTGATTCCTTCTCTCGGTACGTAACTCCCGGAACTTATTGCTTTTGTACTCAACTCCATTTTCAAGAAGAAATTTTATCTTCCTTCCCGTCGAATTCTCCACAAGATCTTTGAACTCTTGGAAGCGATCGAAAACCTCATCCTTGGTCTTCAAGAAGTATATCCATGTCTTCTCGAGAAATCATCAATAAAAGTAACAAAGTACTCATACCCTCGAGATACTTCGCCGAAATTGGTCCACATACATCGAGTGTACTAGATCAAGAATGCCCTTGGATCTAGTGTCACTCCTTGGAAAAGATGCTTTAGCAAACTTCCCCAACACGCATCCCTTACATACATCATCATGCTCTGTGCTCACCTCAGGAACACCTGTCACTGTCTCATGAAGTAATTTAAGGGCTCCATGATGGATATGGCCCATCCTTCTATGCCATAGCTCTCCCTGATCTCTAAGATTACTGTTGCTCATGAGTGCCTTAGGAATATCAAACTGCAGCCTATAAAGCCGACCGCTCCTAACTCCAATAGCTATGGGTGATTTCCAATCCTTGTGCTTGATCAACACATGTGCCCCTCTAAAGAGTACATTGTACCCTTTGTCCTGAAGGACAGATACATAAATCAAATTCATCCCTAAGCCTGGAACATGCAACACATCATGAAGGGGAATCATCTTACCACTCTCCCTCTGAAACTGAACAGTCCCTTTCCCAACTGAGTTGAGTTTGGACATGTTCCCCATAAAGATCTCGATTCTCGGTGCTCTCTTCCTTATAACCGGAGACGTATTCTCTAACTCTGTCATATGATATGACGCCCACTATCTATGTACCAAACACTCGTGAGGTTGAGCTAACCATACATGATATGAGTGCAAACTCATCTTCCATTCTACTAGAGAGCTCATCTCCGCACTTGTTGAAGCCACAACTTGCTTCTTGCCTTTCTTTTCATTCTTCTTCCTTTTGGGCAATCGCCATAGTGGCCAAACTCGTGACAGCCATAACACTTGATCTTCGAAGAATCTTTCTTCTTCTTTTCACTTTGTGAATTTGATCCTTTACTAGACCCCTTCTTTGCTTTCCCTTTACCCGCTAGTGGCAACATTTTCCCTGTTCCACCTCACTTTCTCGACTCTTATTGTTGGCTCCATTGACAAAACTTAGTCTAAGCTCCTCCCTGAGTGAAATCACTCCATAGTCGATCCCAACTCGGTAAGGTGTCTCGTCCATTGATGACTTGAACAAAGACATCCCATCGCTTAAGTAAACCCATTTAGGGCTATTCTCACTAGCTCGTCATCACTTGGCTTATCTCCAATAGCTGCCAATTCATCCTTGACAAGTCTAATTCTGCGGTGAGGTAGCTTGTGACGTCTTCTCCCTTATTCATCCTGGGTATCCTCAACTTTTCTCTAAGAATATGCTTCCAATTAGTGGTAGCATTCTGCAGGCGATTTCATAATGGCATCCCACATCGTCTTCGGCCGTATCTAACTCAAATATACGGAACAATATGATCCTTGAAACCGCCAAGAATCAGCCTCCTTGCCTTAGCATCTTCCTTCTTATATGCTAAGAGTTGTGTTGCATTTGTAGGTACAGGTACAACAGTGGTCACATATTCCTTGATACCATTCTCTTCCAACAATAGAGAAATTTTGGCTTTCCAGACACCAAAATTTGAGGCTCCATCCAATCTGTGGCCCCGATCTTGTAAACCCGCCGAGGCCATCTTAAAAGAAAATAATAATAATAATTTTGAAGAGGTTAAACTGGGTTTTATAAACCCTCACTTTCTTTCACCTAGGGTAAATCTCTTCTACCCGAACTTAGCTCTGATACCATGTGAAAAATCTATTACAGTTACTGATTATTAACCTCCTATCTTGTAAGATTATTTGATCAACAAATATTGGAAAATAACACAACTGTAACTTCACAAATACAAACACATAAGAAATACCCAACAAGGTGAACACAATATTTTCAGACAATTGTCCCTGGAAAAACCCCGTAGGGAAAACCAGTACTACAGATGAGAAATATATTAAAATTCAAAGAAATCAAGAGATAAAAATATTGCTTGCCTCTTACCGCGGACATCGACAATATCCTAATCCTCCCGTTGATATTCCTCCACCGCTATCTCCAACGCTTATCATGTGCTCTGCTAACACCGCAAGTTTCTCTAAAAATTCCTTGTTACAAATGACCCCAATGACCCCCTTTATATACTACTCTTGAAAATCAACTACTTGAGATTAATACAAATGAATGGCTGAGATTAAGACAACTCAATAACCATAACAACCTTGGTTATGAGGTGTCACCTAAAAGGAGTCAATATTAGATAGCAATTGTTCTTATCCTAACAATATTTGTTTGACAAAAACAACTATTTCTCTAAATTCTAGGTGTCCAAACTACCCATAACAAATGGATGAGGACAAACAACTATCAAAGCTACTAACTACTAAGATTAACGAGCTCACTGCTTTTCTTTGTGACAGTTAATATTTGAGCCGTCATGATCTTGCGGGGATTGTGTTCACTTGCTCGCTTATCTATATCTTGGACTCGAGCTATTCTAGCATTCCGCGAACCCAATGACGAGCTGTTTGGGATGCATCTCACCTGGAAAGCATCCTTTCCCACCTCGGCCTACTCGAGACCCATTTCCTTTGTCGTGGTCATTGTTGGGTTTCTCATGTCTCCAAGACTCGATTTCATTTCTTTATTTCTTGAGCTCTTTTTTTCCTCTTTTGACCAAATTTAACTTGCCTCCAACCACAAAGACGATGCTTTTTCAAGTTGATACAACTTAGCACCGAGTGCATTTCATAATCTGATGTCTTGTCTCATGAATGATTCCCTCCCCGCATTGTTTTTCGTGAGCTATCCGAGCTCGTTCTTTATGAGCCGAGACCACTTGGGCTCTCTACCTACTACGTGATACGACTCGGCATCCCGGTGACTTAGTTCAAGTGCGTTGAATCTTATACAAGCTCCATATTAGCAAGCCTCCTTAAAAACTCCCAAATCTTTGTCATTCCCCTAAAATGGGCTTCGTAACCATTTCAGGGCCGCTAGGTTCCCGATCTCTCGTTGCCCGAGTTCTAATCTCCTTGCTCAAGTCGGCCGACAAGGCCATCCTAAGCTTGGTATCTCGAGCTCATTAATACATACATACACGAGCCCTTGGCTCAAACTAATCGAATCCTATAGTTTGTTATATTTATGTTCTACTGAGATTAACTCGTGTAAACCTTTAGCTTGGTCATGGACCTGAGCCATTCTAGTGCTTCACCCCCTACAATATGATGATGTGGTTTGCCATAATCAACCCGAGTTGGGTTCATGACTATCTCTTCGAGCCTCCACCATCTAGCTCACAATAGTAGTTTGTCATTTAGCCTTATTGATAAAACTGATCTCCCCCACCCGACTCAAGCGCTTCGTAAATTAGCCAATTTGTTGAGTATCTCACTAAGCTACTCGGCGAGCCTCTTCAAAACATCGGGTCGCAGGGCTCCCGCCGCATCGCCCACCGATGAAACAATTAACCAAGCTTAGGGAGCTCGGCTCTCACACGACCCCCAAGTGCTGAATTGATCTCATTGAGCTTCGTAAATGAGCAACTCCTCCCATAGATTGTAATGAGCTCACCGAGTTCCTTGATGAGCTAAAAATTAGCTCAACCCCCAAATGGCCCATTTGGGCAATTTTATATCATTTTTGCATTTTTCGATTGATTCCTTAGGATTTCTTTTTTAGGCAGAGGGAGGCAATGGGAGTCTTCAAACCTAGATCACAGTTACACTTCCCTTAAATGACAATTTTGTCGTTAAAGTGGGCCCGTGACCCCTTTGGCCCGATAGTGGAGTTATCACCTGAGTGACCCAGAGTGGTCCAAATTGACGAGTAATGACCCCAAATGCTTCCCAAGTATTACTAATGCTTCAAGAATCTTGAAAGTGACCCGTAAGCTTTGATTTTTCCGTGTGGGCACCATTTTTGTGTCATGATCCTACTTAGGTGATTGTTGGCCAATTTTCTTGAGGGAAAATTTGGATAACAAATCATTATTGTAATAGTTCCTTTAACTCAAACAAATTAGTTGTTCTCATTTGATAAGGTGTCTTGGAACATGGTTTTGATCCTGACACAATATAAATGGAGAAATAAAATTATATATGAGGTGGTAGTGTTGATAACCCATCAGGGAAAACATCACTGAAGTCTTGGAGGAAATGGTAACCCTCAAGAGTTAGTTCTTTTTAGTTTCTATATCATTGATATGGACTAAAATCATTACACACCCCTTCCTCTGGCATTTTTTAACTACATTGCTGAAATTTTCCTTAGAATCACTTCTCTTTTGATTCCATGGATATGCATAGGGTAACCCTTGTCATCAAGACAAGCAATATCCTTGGCAAAACAATCAACTTTTGCACGGTGTTTCCATAACCAGTTAACTCCTAGGATAACATCATAAGATCCCAAGGGTGCAACATATAAGTTAATTGTAGTCACAAATTCTAGAAGTTCTAACTCATCCTCAAAAATACATTGCTCTACCTTTCTCTTTACTAAGTTCCCATGTGGTGTTCTTAGATATTAATTCTCTTTCTGATTTCAATTTCTCCCACCATGTTGAGGCTTCTCTAGAGAGTTGGTATGCACCCCAAACTACCTTGGTTTCTCAGAGAAGTTACGAATCTCAAAATATTTCTCCATTTCAATGAGCCAAGATTTTGCACCATCTCTGAGTACCATCCCATTGTACTTTGGTGGATCTATCCTCTTCAAGTCTCTAGCTAGTTCTATCTCAACCCGTGCCCTCTTAGGTGGGGGTACATTTTTTTCATTCAAACTTTCTTAGTTTTGATTCACCTGACTTGGATTTTCTTCATTCATATTTCCATTTTCTTGAGGGTGGTATTGATCTTGTCTATTCCCTTGGTCATATTCTTGTGTCAGATCATGTATCCTCTGTTTGAGGACACCAATCCTATCTTGGGTGTTAGATACCAAGGTTAAGATTTGATCGACCTTAATTTGAAGATCATCTCCTTGATGGTCCTCCTCCCCATTAGCTCATGTCCTAGCCATTACTACCGAAAGGATCAATGAGACACAACTCGAAAGTAGTGGGTTCCATTATGCCTCGAGTGTTGAGGCTACACTCGATACCAAAATGTAAGAACCCCTTGCTAGAATACTAGAAAAACACTCCAAATTTTTATTTTATTTTATTTATTTTTATTAATTTATATACATTCCTTCACGTGAATTTCCATATAATTCCACCAAATATGAGAATAAAATCCCTACCTCTTAAGTTAAACTATCCAAGATGTAGAAACCAAAGGGAACAGTTCATGTTTGTTTATAGAAGGTGAATAACAATAATCAAAGGGCATCATCTATCTACAATTTAATCAATTGACTAATATTATTGTAATCAAATAAGATAATTACATAAGAAAATGAATGCATTCTACCTTGTTAAATTCACTAAGCATAGAGAGCATACTAGCATATGAATGTAATTACATAGGAGCTAATTCATTACCCATTTATTTTGGAAATAAAGATACTAATGGTACGAAAGGTGTTGTGTTTTAAACTTAGTACATATTAGTTTTCAAGTACAATACATAATAATTATTCTCAACATGATTCTCTTATTTTCTTTACAATCTGATTACAAAAAAAAGAATATAATATTTTGTTGAGAGAAACTGATATAAGAACATAAGGATAATTATCAATGTGAACAGCATTGTGATAACACTGGGAGATCATTTTGATGTCGTGATAATGAAGCAGAGAGGAAGAGCATCATCATAGTTCTTTTCCTCCAACCACAGAGCTAGTTTGGTTCCCCCACACAACTCTCATATCCCGAGAGTGGCCCTACCCTTCACGAAGAAGGTAGATATGAAAATTGATACCAAAAGAGAGAGTGTTCCATGTATATAAATCCCTATTTCATATGACCTAACCAGTCATGATGTAATACAAGATGGTGAACTAGAAAAGAATAATTAAATTCTTATTAATACTAAGTATTAATTGCTTATGGCCATAAGACTTAGATTACAAAGGGTTACCCCCAATGTATCCTAACTTGTATATGATACATTCTTGGTAACCCCAATCATTGGATTAGTCTTTCGTAACCCAAAAAAATGAGCCATATCCACTCTTACTGAGTCATGATGAAGACTAAACTAGTCCCCTTATCCTTTTAGTTCCACTTTCCAATATTCACTATACATTACTCATAGCTATTGATTCATCTCATCCCTCCTAACCCCATACTAGATGAAAAATGATCTCCCAAGGTAAATAAACTCTTAATATGTGAATAAATTTGATAGGTATGTGGGCTGATAACACATCATATCGACGAACCAAAGTATTATTTACCCCGCTTTACTGAGGATTGTTAAATTGAAGAAACCAAGATTCTAATGATAATTCTATGACTTGTATGTTAATGATAAATATAATAAGTTTGACCACTCATCAGAAGGTGATGAAGTATAAGAATGAGAAGAAAATGTATCCATGCATGTTTCAAATCTTAATATAACATAGAGATGTTAGATTTCCATTTATTAAAGTCATGTCATAGTTTGACACTATTCACATGGGATTTTAACACCAATTACTTTATCCGGTAGAAAGGTGAATTCGTGTTAAAACACCCACCTAGAATAGTTAATGATTTACTTGTATATGAAAATTGATTTAGTATATTATTTCTCAAATTGTGATTATAATCTTGTTTATAATTTAGACATATATCTAATTATGTAATTGTTTTTATCAAATTACTTATAATCTATATCCTCATCAAATTTCCAAATTGAGATGTTTGATGAGAAATCGGATCTATAGGCACCAAACTAGGGTGTTTGATAAGGAACTTACAATACTAATTGATTTTGAATAATTTATTTTAGAAAGCTTGTTAGGGAAAAAAACATTCCTCATGAGATTGGAATTGGAATTCAAATTAATTAGCCTGAATATATACTAATACACAAATATTTATAATCATATCTCACCCCTCTAGATTATTAAGAACCACCAATAATCATCTACATTTCCTTCATTTACCCCCATATATGAATTCACTTATAATTATATCTACTTATAACACGTTAATTTTAAATATAATATAATCCATTGTTCTCTATTTTATAATCATTTATGTCCATATACCTTAAATTATTATCATGCTTATATTTCCATTCTTTTTTTATTGAATTTATTTGAAATTTATAAACTCCCATGATTAGTAATTATTTTACTTTTTTCTTTTCTTTTTGTACTTAGCCCATACTATAACTTTGACTTACATTGATTTTTTTTTCTTTTTTTTGCCTTTTAAATTTTATTCCAGCTTTATATGCACATTCATTAATTAAAGGATTATGAGATTAAAAATAATAATTATGAAATTCTCATTCTACGTGGTTATGTTATTAACTCGGGAGGTTGGAATAATTTGGTACTAACAAGTGTTTTTCCATAAAATAATACTATCATTTACACTAATAAGGATCATATTAAATAGCAATGAAGAAAATGAAATATAATATTTTAGATTAATGTGCAACATATAGGTATTTTCATTTCATACAAATCTCCTGGAATTATAACTACTTTCATAAATATATAGTTACACATTATTTAGTATTTAGTTATCAACATAAAGAATGAAAAAATGAATTATAATAGTATATAGGTATTTTCATTTCATAAAAATTTCGTGGGATTATGACTACTTCAGTAAATAAATAGTTACACATTATTTATTATTTACTCATCAAGATACTCCCATAAATTTATAGTTACAAATTATTTAGTATTTACTTATCAACATACTCCCGTAAATATATAGTTACACATTATTTACTATTTACTTATCAACATAATCCCATAAATATATAATTACACATTGTTTAGTATTTACTTATCAACATACTCCCGTAAATATATAGTTACATAATATTTAGAAAGCATACAAGTAGATTGGTTTTATAATTTGGAGCATAAAGGTAAAGTAACAAAAAAATCTTAGATTTAAAAATCTATTATGCCCTTCTCTCCAAGATCAAACATATATTCTTATTGAATTATATAATTCTAAACTAATACTGCGTAGCCAAGTGTGAAATAAAACTAGTTAAAAAAAGTGTTCACAAAGTAAATTCATAAAAAATGCCTACATGTTCAAGCTGCACTTATGTATTTATTTGTATGCATAAACAGTTCTCACAGGATATCAAATTGTCACTCCAATCACTATGTCTCCTTCCAAATTTTCTTTTCGCTCCTTGCCTACTCCTTTACTTGAAAATTTCTTCCAAAATAATATGCTTCTCTAAATTATTGGCTTCCATTTTTTTTCTCCCCAAGAAAATTTTTGTCTCTTCCTTTATTTCTTTCATTATTTATATATTGAGGATTCCTTTTTACTGGTTTCTAATTTAAATGCATCCTTCTTTATTACCTTATGGGATTCCATATTTATTAATGAACCCTTGAGAGAGCATTTAAAGTTTATCATATTTATTAATTGAAAGGGAACACATTCAAACCTCCTAGTGAAGTGAGCAACAATCATTTCTTTATTTTTAGTATATTTCATTTTCCTTTATTTCTCTTACTCATTAGTTAATGCAATAACGGCGATGGTCTCTTTCCCTAAACGTCTCTCGCGGCACTTCTAGAAATCCTCTCAAGGAACAAGGTGACAATAGGGCATCGAGTGAGAGAGGATCGAATGAAAATGCAAACCGCATTCCCCCTACTAGTGAAAGAGATCTTCAAAAAAACTCCAAATCATTCTTTGGAAGTGGCCACGGTTTTTGGGGATGTGCAGATATTCGAGATCTATTTCCTAAGATCTCGGGGGTGACCGTAGGCTTGAGAAACATGTTGGTTTGAAAATCATCATGAGAGCAGATCTATGGATAGACGAGCCAAAATTGTGCAGGGCATAGCCCTCTTTGAGACAACAAAGTGAAACTGGTTTATTGTTATTCTACCAATAGGAATCATGCAAGTCTCACAATATTCACTTTGAGGTTTGGGATTTCATCCCAGTAGAGGTGCTTCCAACCGTGAAAAGAAAGGAATGGAGGGAAAGAAAAGGAAAGAATGGGTCCAAAGGGAGAAAAGAAATGAATTCCAAAGCAAAAAGGTCAGGGGGTTTATGTTTTGGATTGGTAATAAATGGAGCCAAACCTACTTGCACTAAATGAACAAAGCAATATTGATGAACAAATGACAAGAAAGTAGAGATAGATCCAACAGAATAAACGGACAGAGATCGACATAAGAAAGATCAGATGCCCATAACACACATATTCAACACAAAGTCTTAATATTTGTATTAATGTTTCTTCTGTTACAAAAAGTACAAAGCCTTTTCTTCTCACTTCTATTTTTCATCTAAAAAGTGTCCACTTCTTGAATACAACAAATATTCAAGTATTTATAGAAGGAGGAGAAGAGAGAAGGCAAAAAGAAACCAACAACTAATTACAAAAATTTACAAAATATCTAAAAGTCAACTGTTGACTTTGGGTAACTTGGTGGATGACAACATCCCATGGTGCAACATGGATGATGTCATCATTTGTGCCAACATACTTTTAAATATTACAAAAGGAAAGCCAAGAGGAGGGAGCTATTCGTCATCATCTCGTAGCTGGAAGGGAGTATCTTGCTTCTGCTCAGGAGAGGCAATGTGGAATTGAGCCCGATACTCCATGAATTTGCTGACCATCGGCTAAAATTGATCCTCGGCAGGACCCTTGGTGTGATCACCGATGACTTCACAATTCTCTTGTTCATCTCTCGAGTTTTCGGGAGCTTGAATTATTCATTACCTGCCTCCATCAAGTATCCTAAAAAATCACAGCAAGCCAGAAGGTTATTGATGGATTCAACGTAAAAAGTAGCTTCCGCGCTAGACCTTGCGAGACGATCTCTTTGAAGATCCGAGAGGGTTTCATCTACCTTACTCAAGGCGAATGATGGAGTGAGCAAGCCTAGAGGCATCCTTAGGACACTTTGCTCCATTTGATGCATTGCATGAAGGGCTTCCTCCTTGACCTTGTCTATCTTATCCAGGAAAATTCCATCCGATCAACCCTTTGGTAGTCTAAAGCAGCAAAGGATTTGTTGGGTACTGGGGTGATGAAGACCCGAATTTAACTAAATCATCAACCGAGCAAAGGAGTTTCTTTTGGAATGTCTCATGTTGCAACCTAGCATGGTCCAACTCTTCGAGAGATAGGTCTGCCGCGATCACCCGGAGTTCCATGTTCACCCGATCAATGTTACGATATAGCTCGGTGAACTTGATGATTACTTCCTCACTATATTTGAGGATCTGGTCTCTCCGGTGAGGATATCGCCATGCCTTGTTTGCCAATCTTGGCGTATTCATTTATCTTATCCTAACTAAGGGCCTTAGGATTTTCAAAGTGGTAGTTGTAGGAGGTGCGCCCATTTTCGCAGGTGTGGAGAAGATGTTTATTATGCTCTTTTAGTATCCTCTGCTCTTCCTTTGCTTCTTCGCAAAGGGCATCCACCACAGATAGGGCCTCTCCTTGAAGGCTCTCGGATGACGTTCCCATTGTGACCTATGTCACTGTATAATTTGTAGGGGACAGATCCTTTTTATCCTTTGTGGGATCGGGATACGTGATCTCCATTACTCTTTCTCCCGATGCACTCTAAGAGAAGTGGGTTATTGGTTTTTTCTTCTTAGCCCCTTTTGTTGGGATGACAGAAGAGTCCATAGGTGCAATGGGGACTTTCCTCTTATGCTAGCTCAGGTGTTGGGAGATCCATGCTGGACTTAAGGGAGTGGGACCAGAGGTGGAAGAAAGAGCAGCTGCAGTGGATGAGGGGAAATGGGTTGAGACACTTGGTGGTGGCATTGAGAGAGAGGCTAAGAAAGTTCTCATAGGAGGAGGAGACACTGCATGGGAGGTAGTCGTGGGAGTGGAAGGGAGCTGAGAGATGAGAGAAGAAATGGTGGGGGACAGCTCCGCGAGGGAAGAGAAGATGGAGGAAGAAGAAGGGGGAACAATAGAAGATGGGGGAGAGGAAACAACCAAGGAATGGTTGGTTGAGTCACATGAGGAGGGGAAGGAGGAGAGGGAGAAGGGACGGTGGGAACCTCAATGGTTGTAGCAGTGGCAACATCCTGAGTGGATGTGCCTATTGGAACACTCTCTACCGCCCTTCTTTCTCCGGAGATACCAAGGTTACAACCTGTTCTTGTGCGGCGGAGGGAGGGCTCTCAGGAGCTTCTTCTTGAGTGGCGCTTGATTCTCCCTCTTTGTCCTTTCCTTTTCCCTTTGGCAAATGCTTCGGCCTGGCAGGTGCATTTCCCAAAGGGGACGTGGTGAAATCTACCCCAAGGTAGATGAGGCCGTTCATTCTGCACCAATGCTCTGTGTGCTGTAATGTGCCCTTAACCCTCTCCTCAATGGTCTGAGGTGCCCTTGTCCTGTCAATCTCAGCAAATGGCCAGTCATCCCCATTCGTATCTAGATATACCTGATCAACTTCTTGATCAGTTGTTTGGAAACCTTTTAGAACAATGGCCACGCCATATTGAATAATTTCTACTAGGGCCAGATGGGAGTGATCCTTTCTCCTGAGTTCGACCTCATGATATAGGTCGATGTAGATGTCCTCGATCTGTGGAACATGGATCAGATCAAGTTTTCCTTTGGGAGGAAATTTCGTGGATCAAAGGTTGGCCTTGCCAGGAAATTATGCTTTAGGTTGAGCAGTTCCACTCCGCGAACATTTCTCGTGCCTTGGTGTGAGAAGTGTAGGTGTACCGCCTTTGTGAGGGGGAAAGGAGTTCTTCCCTTCTTCCTTTTAGGCACTTCTCGTGATATGTTATGAGTTGTATGGATAGCTCCAACGGGATCAATTTAGGGCTTGCATACCTTGGTAACTTGGTGGGCTCCCCAAGAAGTTGGCTACTCTAACATAGGTGAAAGTGGGGAATTATGTAAATAACGCCCCACTTCTCGATTGCATTAAATATGCTCTTAGTCATCGATCACGAGTCATATTGGGCCTCAATAGGAAGATGATGTCATAGAAGAAGAAGGCATCATTGATCTTACTTGAATCTGTGGGATGTTGTTTTCCAGCATAAACTCGGATAGTATTCGAATATTTTTACTTGGAGCCATACCTCGCATCGGCTCAACGCTGGATAATCTCTCTTAGTGGCAACAAGTGTAGACCACGTAGGAGTTCATGTAGAACCTCCTCGTTGTTGTGAGTTGTTGAAGCTGCTCAGAGATGGTGTGCCGAAGATTTCGCCCACTTAAAACGCTAATCGGTATGTTCTTGTTCATTGTTTCTAGGTACCTGAGCATCCATTTGTGGAAGTAATGGGCATCAGAAATCCCAAACACCCTACTCAGGAAGGTAATGGTGTCGGGCTGAGTTCCTTAGAAAGTCAATGCGTGTAAATAACTTGTGGCCACCTGGTTATTACCTTCTTATTTTTAGATACACCTCGTTCATTAACTACATGCATTTGTCTTCATTTTCTTCCCATGCCTTTATGCAGTCTTCCTGGCTTATAGCCACAAAATGCCGGTGGTGGGGAATACCCAGCATGATCTCAAAGTGTCGGGCAGTGAGGTTGATTATGACCTCGCCCTTTTCATTCTCGACACACCTTGTGTCTTTGTTATAGCAGCGGGCCACCACCATCATGAACTCATTATTTACTGCACTAACGGGGATTCCCCTAGCAAAATGCAGACCACTGCCCACCAGTTTGTCCATCCAAGGACTGCCTGTGACCCTTCTGGTTCTAGCCCAAAAATCTTCCATGTCTATATGGCCAAGTTTGGAATCTCTGATGTCTAAGTCACATTCTGCATGGGACTCGGGCATCTTGACCCTTTGATACTTGTATTTCATTTCTTCCTCCATGAGTTTGGCCTTACCCTTTGACTTGGTTGGCCTTTTGCTTGATGTAGACATATGAAAATCTGAGTTCGATTCGATTTGATCTACAAGAAGAAGGAGTGAAGTCCAATGCAAAAGAGCCATGTTAGTTGTTAGATCATCCATCAAAGCTTTACAGAATGAGGAGTTAGCAATTTAAAAGCTTCTAGGCACAAAGGTGTGGTGCAGGAATATTGCAAAGGCTACGTGGTTAAAAGTATGGCGCACTAATGTGGAGTGTCAGTAAGGAAGAAAACAAGTGCCAAAGGGCACGGGGTGCAGGAAAATTACACACAACACTTAGTGTTGTTGCAGAAAAGGTTTGCGCCTGCGCCTTTGTGTAAGGTTTAAACTGGTGCAAATAAGTTTTGTGTTGCATGGGATAAGGATGTGCCAATGGCACAGATATGGAATGTGTCGCACAACATTTTGGTGCAGCAAAGGGGCCTTTCAGCGCAATGCGCAGAAGAGCTTGCATGACACCCTTTGTTGTTGTAAGCGGGATTGCGCCTGTGCCCATATAAGGATTTTCTAAGTTTTATACGGTGCAGGAAGGATGCATGTTGCAGGTAGGGACAAAGTGCGCCCTCTTGGTGTGACTGTGTTTTATGCAACAAGGATGGCGATTGCGCCAAAAGAAAACCATGGCCTAGAACTGATAACTTTTAGGTTTTCTTTCTTCCTGATTGGTTTGTGGTTTTAGGCCTCCTTCGACGTGGATTTTGACAGTGAAGGGGGACAGAGCGAAGAAGATCTTGGGTTCATTTTTGAGACAAAGCCCTCCAGGCCAGCAGATCTGGAAGGAGGGTGAAACTGGCTTGGGAGGGAAGATTGCAAAATGGGCTGGAGGGGTTTATGGTTTCTTCAGATTCATTTTATTATTATCCCACAAACAACCAAACCAAAACAAAAACCATAAGAAAAGCAAGGACCACTTACCCGGAATATATAGAATGAGAGAAACGAAGTGGGGCCACAAATGCGACACAAGGATGACGGGGGCAGCGACAAAAGGTGCAGAGAAATAAATTTTTCATGTGTTTTTCAATTGTGAAAATGATAGGGTAGATGTGCCTATATATAGCCAAAGGCGTAATAAATGCACCACAAACTTTTTCAAAGGGCGCACCAAAAAGTATGTCGACATGAAAATATTTGTGCCCTTTGGCATGTTATGCATCTGTCAGCAAGAAATTATCTGCGCCTTTGGCGCAAATTCAGGACTGTCAACATGGGATTTTGAGTGCTTTGGCACACCGCTTAAGGGCACAACATTTTTTTTTTGTTGACATGTTGGCGCATGCGCCTTGACACAAGAAAGAAAGGCGCATCATGAGGGGGCACAACAATTGTTTTTTAACTCTCCAACGGGTGCGCCAAAGGAAAAGAAGGAGCGCAAATTCATTCTCGTGTTGCATAAAAAAATCTG
Source organism: Taxus wallichiana var. yunnanensis (assembly GCA_018340775.1). NCBI lineage: Eukaryota > Viridiplantae > Streptophyta > Pinopsida > Cupressales > Taxaceae > Taxus > Taxus wallichiana. The sequence goes on from CM031240.1 coordinate 201,151,496, forward strand.
TGCCCAGCCAAAACAGGACCAAAATGACTAAGTTTGAAAAACTAGATTTTCCGGAAAGGGATTTTACGCCATTCCGAATGCTAAGGGACCTTGACAAGGAACCAAAACAAAATTTGGTATGGTTACCTACAAAATTGCCCTTGTCAATTTTACACGATAACAACCTGGTTGTTTCTAGGGACTATCTTTAAGTGAAGCTTAAGGGTAGAGAACCCCAGATCAACATGTGCCTATCCATGGGTTACAGAGTAAAATACAAGGTGACAAAAAAAGGGAAAACGCACGACCAACCAAAGAAAAAAAAACACAACATAAAGTAAATCGTACAAAGAAGAGAGCAAGCTCTACTTCCCGAATATTTTGAGATGTTGCCGCTATAGGGAAGCAAGAGATCGGGTTCCATCTAGATATGAGAGATAGAAGATATTCTCTCCATTGAGTCGCTTGACCTTGAAAGGTCCTCTCCATCGATAATTGAATTTCTCGTGCATGCCCTTTGGCTCTCCTTTTTGTCCCACAAAAGGACGAGATCTCCCACCGAAAATCTCTTTGCTTGGCCTTTTTATCGAACAGCCTCTTGACTTGATTTTGATGTTCAAAGTGATCCTGTCGACCACTTTTACTCTCTTTTCTTCAAGCTCGCTAGATACATGATCCTCTTTTCAAGAGAATTTTGGAGAGTTTCATCTTCAATTTTCGTGCAAGCACAAAGTAGGAAGTTCCGCGAAGAAATGGGGAGCTCGCGTCAATTCCATATAATACTTGGAAAGATGACATACCGAGAGACCCTTTTGGAGTAATGCGGTCCACCATAAAGCGTCATACAATGACTTGTGCCACGATCGCTCGATTCTTAAGAACTAGCTTCCGTATGATGGTCACTAAGATTTTATTTGGATTCTCGCTTGACCATTTCCTTGGGGGTAGTAATCGAGGCATGAGCCAAAGTTATTTTGTATCCGTAGGAAATACCAATAACTTCCCATGAGGAGAAGTTGGAAGCATTATCAGCAATGATTTTGTGTGAAACATCAAATCTCACAATGATATTTTCCTTGATGAAGTCAGTAAAACAACTTTAGAAGTGGCATTCTTAACTGGTATGGCCTCCACCCATTTGGTGAAGTAATATGTTCTTTGTTAGGACATAACTATGTCCGAAACTCGATTGGGGATGGATTACTCGATAAATTCAATTCCCAACTACCGAATGGTTCATCAATAATGACCGCCCGAGGGGAAAAGTAGCCAATTTTGATTTTCCAACAAACTATTAGCAAAGCTCACATTTTGCTACCAGTGGTTGTATCCCGAAATAGCGTTGGCCAATAGTACCTAGCTCGGATGATCTTGTGCGCTGTCACAGAAGAGGAAAAATGACCACCGTAGGATGAATCATGAAAATATCAAGTAACCTTACCTGTTGTGGCTTGTCGACACATCACAAGAAGATGCCATCAATTCGTGTTTGTATAAACCATCATCTCATATGACATATCTGCCACTACCTGAGCTTTATAGTACGCTTCTCCTTTGAAGTTAGATGAGTTGGGCACTCACCATAAGTGAGAAAGAAAGCGATATCAGAATACCACTCATCGCTAGTTGTAACAAATAGAACCATGGGCAAAGAATCAGCTTTCTCCAGTTGGCCTTGTGTCCCATTAATGCAATCATCCTTTTCTCGAATCTTTTTTTCAGCCATAAGCTGACATAGGCCCTTGCCTCTTACCAACTTGGTTGGTTTTTTATCTATATCATACTATTGGACCTTTGTGATCCAATTCCCTCGCAAGCTCCCTAACTCCTGTTGAGTTAAGATTGACTTGACTGCCGTGTCAGGGACTAGCACTACTGTATGAGAGTTTAGGATGTAATACCGGAAGTTCTTAACTACTTTGACAATGGTGAAGGCGTGCTTTTCCAACTGAGACATCTTCAACTCATGAGGCTTGAGGGGAGAGCTCATGAATGCGATTGGAGATTCAACATTTTTAGAATTCTTTTGCATTAAGATGGCTGATATAGTATGCTCAGATGCATAACTGTACATGATAAAATCCTTGGAAAAATCGGGACATACCAGGACTGGTGCATGAGCGATGGAGGCTTTTATATCGTCGAATGACGTCTTTCCTTCTTCGCTCCACCAGAAATTTTGTGACTCTTTCATCATATTTAATATGTGGCGAGTCTTTTCAGCAAAGTTGGGACAAAGCGCCTGAGAAAATTCACTTTTCCGAAGAAAGAGTGAACGTCGGTCTTGCTTGTGGGTAGAGTAAGGCTCTGAATAGCCCTAACCCTTTTAGCATCTATCTTTGTTCCTTCCTTGCTAACAACATGTCCCAGTAAATTTCCTTCAGTGACCCCGAAAATAGACTTTTTTGGATTTAGGGAGATCTCGTGTTCTTGACATCTATTCAATACTTGCTCCAAATGATTACAATGATCACTTCATTGTTTAGAGAACATAGTTAAGTCATCCAAATAAACTATGATAACCTTTCCCATCATACCTTTGAACGCGAAGTCCATTTCTCGTTGAAAGGTGACACCAGCGTTGGTCAAACCAAAAGGCATTCTGCTATAAGTGAATGTGCCCTGGGGTAGTGAATGTTGTTTTGAATTGGTCTTCAAAGCGAGACTTCAATCTAATTATATCTGAAAAACCATCAAGCATGGACATCATTTCTAAACCAGATTCTACCTACGTAACTCCGATCCATTATGGGAAGTGGGTAGTTGTCCTTCAAGGATGCCTGATTTAGGTTGTGAAAATCTACGCATATGCATATCTCACCATTTTTCTTGCATACTAGCACAATGTTTGCGACCTAGGTACTGTGATGGATAGGAAAAATGATCCTTGCATCTAGCATCTTCTGTATTTTAGCCTGGATGGTACCTGAGATCTTGGGATTATAGTGCCTCTGTTTCTGGCAAAAGGGTTTGACATCTTCCTTCAATGGGATGTCATGTTGGATGTCCTTTGGCTTGAAAGACTTTAGATCAGCATAAGACCATGCCAATACATCCATATATTTCTTCATAAATTTGACAAACTTCCACTTTTCTTTGGGTGTGCAACATTTTTCGATGTTCACAAACTGCAGATGCTCCATAGTACCTAGATTGACCAGCTCGGTCTCTGGAGAGGAGTTAGGATTATCCTACCTTTTCTTCTTGACAAAATGATCATGTCTATCGAACAAACGTTCTAGAGAGACCAAACCTTTTGGAATTTTATTTCCTTTGAGCTGACATATGCCATCACTTCCTTTTGATTCATCATCTTGATCGAATGATTCACGGCATGCAAAAGTAGATCCTTCAAAATGAAGCTCACTGAAATTTTCCACCTTTTCCAGAAGGCAATAAGTTGATTGTCGTCATTGAATACAATCGAGTGCTAAGAATTTTCTAGCACGCTTGGACAAAAAACCACCTCAATGGTATATGTGTATGCATTTCAATCCCGAGTGAGGGAGCATAAGGGATGCAAGACGGCCAATGAATCGGCCATATCATTCTAAGCTCTTGGAATGGATTTTATTGAGAAGGCATCAAATTCCTCAATGTTATCCCATACCACGTTGTGGTAATGCCTAAGCCTTTCATTTTTTACTTGGTATATCCTCTTTACTTGATTTACGACCAGCTCAAGCATCACCTTGTACTTTTAGGTTTTTGATTCCCCTTTCTTTTGTGGCTTGCATGCCAAGTAGCAAAGATTCATACTCAGCAGTATTATTTGTGTTGAAAAATGCAACTTGAAAGAGAGAGGAAAAATCTCCTCTTCAGGGGATATTAACATAGCTCCAGCACCGCATCCGCTAGTTGCACAACTGCCATCAAACTGCAGCGTCCAAACCTTGTTAAGGTCCTCTTCCTGCACGAGAACGTCCATTTTGTCAGACTCAGTAGATAAGAAATAATTCCCCATCCCTGATGATTCAAAGAGAATTTGGGCTTTAGGGTCGTCGGAATTGGTGACCAAGTACTTATTTTGCGATTCAGGCTCCAATGTCTACATTACACCCTTGACGGGGATTCTGGCCTTAGACCAGTCCATATGAATCTCTCCACCAACTTCACTATAAAAGCTTCTTCCTAGTAGAATTCCATATGCTGCTGGAATATCGGCAACGAGGATGGTCATATTTACTCTTTTCTCTGGGAATGCCACAAACGCGAACTGCGCGTCTTTGATTTGACCAATCAACGGAACCTGTTTGGTTTCCAAGGAGTAACATCTACCAAAAGGTTTGGTAAGAGTGAGGCCCAAAGCATGGGTGAATTTTGCCAGCATGACATTATCGGAAGCCCCAGAATCAATTATACAATTGCTTAGCTTGTGACCATTGATTAGGAGGGAGAGATAGAAAGGTTCTATTTTTCCTGACACAGAAGTCGAGGCAACGTTTATGCGAGATGCAGGAGGAGTGGAAAGGATTCCTTTCGGGGAAACATGGGAATTTACGACAACTTGATTTTGGATATATTCGGTCAATCTTACGAGTTGCTCAGGATTAGACTGAAGATATTCAACCTCTGACATTTGAATCTTGGTCTTCTTAGCATGATCAATTATGTCGAATGTGACCAAAGGTTGCGTTGATGAGGGAATGAGTCCTTCATTTCGTGATGAGTGGGGTAGGGTTCTTTTGGTCTTTGTGGGAATAAGAGGAGGTGATTCGGAGGAGAGATGGGAGGAAAATATTTCTTCGTAAAGGCTTAATAGGAGGTTGAGCAAGAAGAGCATTACCTCTTTTAGCGGGGTAAAAGCACAACAAAATGTCCCACTTTTTGGTATGTTTTGTACCTTTATAAACATGAATTTTCAGTTTCATTGATTTTCTAAAGGTAATAGCCACAAAACCATACACATTCATGAAAAACCATGAACTAAAGAAATGTTTTGTTTAGAGTGTAGAATACATGTATATTTTTAAAAAAAAATTCACAAAAAATATGGTATTTTTAAAAAAATTTATTTGTATGTTTTTTCTTATGTTATAAAAGAGGAATGAATGTCCCCAGTATTTTTTTTAAATGAAAAGTTATTTTTTCACCATGAAATTTTAGATATATGTTCAACATTTGAATTTTGAGGTCGTGTCAAATTTTTTTCGCTTTTTTTTTTATTTATAGTTTTTTTAAAATTAATTATTTAGTAAAACTATTTTCAAATAAATGGCGTACATATGTCTATGCCAATAAATTTTAAGATTTTATATTGAAACTGAATTATTTTTTCACAGGTAAGAAGAAGACTTAAACATAGTGTAAGTTTAATTTTTTCAAAAAAATTTGATATAATTTTCTATTTTTTAAATTGGGTTGATTGTGTATGATCGATTGTCCTAAAATACCATATGTTAGCAAAAAATAAAAATTAAATAGTAAAAAAAAATTTAAAAAGAAAATTATATGTTTAGAAAGATGATAAAATTATGTATTTTGTGTTAAATTTTTGTAATTTTGCTAGTTCGTTAACCCTAATTACATGGCACCTAAGTGGCACATTTTGGCATAAAATCATCCTCCAAATGGATTTGGTGCCAAAATGTGCCACATAGGGGAATTCACGCGAAGGGGGTTCAGTGTGAAAGGGGTGTTCACACAAACACCCCTAATTTCTCATCCCGCCCAACCTCTTACTCACTTTTTTGGGACACAAAGTGGGACATAGAATTGTGCTTTGACCCTAGTTGGAGGCGTGTTTGACACGGCCTTCTCTTTTTGTATCTGGCAGCAACTTCGCTTCTTTTCCTTGTGAGCGGGTGAAAATAGCATATGACTACCCGCTTGCATATCCTTGGGTACCCTCTTCTTCATCAGATTCCTCCTCATCAAATTCCATATACCCGATAGCAAAGTCCTGTCATCACCAATCCGCACTATGATAATTCTTCACCGGGAACTCCTCGTCTTTATGATTATTTACTAATGCATGACCTTTAGTTTGGTGGATGTAATCTGGAAACACAACAACAAACATAACACAAGAATACCAGAGACTATGATAAGACGGAATAATGACAAATCTGAAATATCAAAGTAAATTATAATATTAACATGAAATTGTTACAATCTCACCCATGAGGTACTTCAAGTGTTATTGACTTCACTTGCCTTTCACCAAGACTATGGGAGAAACTTTACAATTACACCTCTTAATGGCTTCTTCAACACACCTTTAACTGATGGCTTCCTTCGCACACTTCCTACAATATTTCTCACTACTTCCTTCTATGCTAAATGAGGGGGGTGGCCTCTCTATTTATAGAACTTCCGGAGCTTATCCATCCTATCTCTAAGATAGGATAAGAAATCCACTACGACAAATCATATTCCATACCTTAACTCTTATCTCGTACATGTAAGCTTATCTTTTAAGATAAGATAAACCTTATCATTTTACATGGGTTCCACATTTTTAGACTTTTTACAAATAAAATACACAAAATATTTATGACCTCACTCCTTGTCCTTATTACTAATATAATATTTCTAATTCCTAATCATGTAGACCCTACTTCTCTAATTACTCAAACTTTGACATTTTAACATTACGGACCACTTACGAAAAATATTTACTTTTACAACATTCCTATTGTACTTTGAGTATGCTACCGTACTCCACATTATTGGCGGCCGTCTGCATCGCGCCAGCCGTTATCTTCTATCAGACGCCACTACTAATTATACTTAACAACATCCTATTCCTAATACATACATTAATGAAATAGAAATTACGGAGGAAAATTTTAGTGTCGACATCTTCCCCTTCCTAGCTTCTACTCCGTCCTCGGTGTAGACTATTCTCAGTGCTTGGAAAATCTTGACTTGTCATGGTTGACCCATTTCGTAATGGGAGTGCCATCCAATTCCTCCAGGTCAGTGCATTACCATTTTCATGCACAACTCGCTATTTTGTAGGGCCCCATCCATTTTGGAAGAAATTTTCTCTTGTCTTCTTTTTTTTGTATCTAGAATCATATACTAGAACCAAGTCATTCACATGAAATGGAGACCACCGGATCAAAAATAGGACAAGAATTTACGCAAAGAACCTTAGAATGCATTTTGATTTCAAGCATCGTGCGAGCTTAAAGACCCAACACTTACACAGATTTACTTATTAACGCTACCAACCAACTCACCCCAAAGCAAACCCCATCCCATTACTATAAACCCCACGCTCATCTCCTCCAGCTACCTTCGGAGGGGCCACCGCTGCCACCATAACAGGAGCCGCCACCACCACCTCCGCCATAGCCACCGGTTCCGCCACCGCCGCCATAGCGTGATCCACCACCGCCACCGCCATACCCTCCGCGCCACCACCGCCATAACCACGGTCAAGCCTCTCCACGACCACCACCACCTCCGTAACCACCACCACCTCCTTTATTTGTTGCCTTATTGAGCTTCCTGTAATCAACACAAATGCGTAGCTTCCCATTCTTTTTTATTGAGATCACAATGGGAGAAACCCATTCGAATTCTCCAGCAAATATCAATCTGGATCAAGCAACTTATCTATTTCTTCTTTTATAGTCTTGGAAAAATTAGGATTCATTCTATATGGCATTTGCTTTATGGGCTTAGCACCATCTACCACTCAATAGAATGTTCTACCCAACTTACTTGACGGAGTTCCTTGTAATCAAAAGTGAATAGGTGTATGTACCTTCAAAAGAGCTGGAGGTAGGATTCCTTCTCACTCTCCATCACATCACCAATCTTTATTTGTTGGAGACGATCATCAACTTCTTCTTCAGATAATTTTATGGGGTCATGAGTTGGTGTGACTGGAAGGATATCCATGACTGAAACATCAACCTCACTTTCTTCATCTTCAGTGTCCACTTCACTGGTACTAGAGTAATCAGAGGATGTCCAATCATCAGTTTCATCACTTGAATCCACAGGTTCTACTTTATGATGTCGAGGGATCACGTTTATCTTCACCCTCTCTCTACCACGTCCAAGTGTCATGAAGCCTTCATTCCAGTAGTTTCTTGCATGAACTCTCCTTAGCCATGGTCTTCCCAGCAGCATTGGGTACGCAACAGTACCATTTTTCATCACCTGAAAGTCTACCACACATACAACACCCATAACAGATATTGCCACATTTGAAACTACACCTTCTGGTTTAGTTTTTCCCTTATTTAATGACCTTAACATAAGTGTTGAAGGGCGATCAATTTTTAAACCCAACATATTCATTACATTAAGCTGCATGACACCTCCATCAACTAAGACATCATGAATTGAAATACCATTACATAATACCTCGCTTGTGGAGCATAGGGATCTGCCTCTACCTCCCAAAAATAGGGACCTCAACCTCCTTTCTTCATTGAGCATTGAGTCCACTTCGCAGCCTCCGCCTCTTCTCTCGAAGACATAGCCAAGAGTTGACCATATGTAATATTTGCGAGCCTTTTGGGACAGATCTTCCAAGATGGAGTATGGTCCTTTCCCCGTGAAATCAGAAAATCCTGCACACCCAACTTTCTTCTCCTATGTTTCTTACTAGTTTCTCCTTTCATCTTCTTAGGATCATTTCCATCTTGATTATCTTTTTTTTTTTTTTTTCTTTTTGTTACAAACACATCTACTTCATTATTTCTGCTCTTATCTACTACATCAAAAGAATTCACGGGTGCTTTTCCTTTATCATTATCTCCTTTACGGATGTAGAAGCTCTATCACGGACAATTATACTTATAACGACCCTTTTATAACAACAATAACATATGACTTCAGAAATATTTCTTTTTGGACCTCTATCTCCTCCCTGAGAACTAAATTCTTTTCCTTGAAGAAGATTAATAGTTAACTGACCCATCTTTTTAGTAGATCTTCATACTCAGTAGATGTACTAGGAGAAATATTTGTGCTCACCGGGAGTGGTTGTGGATTCTGGACCAAAGGTGCTGGTGTAGGCTCTACTTTAGCAACAATTTCTTTGGGCTCCTCTTCCATGCTTTCTTCTTGCCTTCTTGCAATCTCCTTTGCTTGTTCAATGGTAGCTGGGCGGTCATACTTCACTCGTTTTCTAATCTCTGGCTTCATCCCAAGAATGAAGTGCTTACATAGGAGATTATCCACACCATTCATCAACCCATCCGCTAATCCTTCCTTCTCGGATCTGGGCATCGAGCTTCCTCCTTAGCTCTAGAACACGAGCATGATAATCCCTTATCTTCTCCTTCTCTCCTTGGGTTAGCTTTGTGATATCGATCATGAGATCTGCATATCTCTGTTGTTCACCAAATTCTTCAAGAAAACTTTCAGTTAATAAATCCCATGAATTTTTCACATTATCACCTAGTGTTTCAAACCACCTAAGTGCTGAACCATCCAAAAAGGTAGGAAAAAATTCAGTCCATTGTTCCCCTTCTTACATGAGGCCATTACAAATACAATATTGCTTAAACTCTTGAATGAAAGAAGAAGCATCTTCATTAGATTGAGCTGAAAAAAAGCAGGAATCTTTCCCATTTTCAAAAGTAACCATAGTGAAATACCAACCCACAAGTACAATCAACAAGACTTATGTGCACAAATAATTAGAATCACTATACTAGAAAGTGACTTTACACCTTTCGACAAGTAAAATAGAAATGACCACGGTAAACTATGGTAAAATTGACTTCATCATGCGGTAAAAACCGACTTTCTTGTGGTAAACACTATTCACGGTAAAAAGTGAAGTTACTGCGGTAAATATTATTCACGGTAAAAAGTGACTTTACTGTGATAAATACTATTCACAGCAAAAATGACTTTATCATGGTAACTACTATTCACGGTAAAAATGACTTTACCATGGTAACTACTATGCACAGTAAAAACAAGGTTACCCTCCAATTGATTTTTGACTAAGTGGGAATATCTCTCCAGAAAATCCACCAACGAGGAATGGTCCGGCAGCGGAACCAAAATGTCATCACCAATACGGCACTATGATAATTCTTCACGGGAACTCCTCGTGCTATGATTATTTACTAATGCCATGACCTTTAGTTTGGTGGATGTAATCTGGAAACACAACAACAAACATAACACAAGAATACCAGAGACTATGATAAGACGGAATGATGACAAATCTGAAATATCAAAGTAAATTATAATATTAACATGAAATTGTTACAATCTCACCCATGAGGTACTTCAAGTGTTATTGACTTCACTTGCCTTTCACCAAGACTATGGGAGAAACTTTACAATTACACCTCTTAATGGCTTCTTCAACACACCTTTAGCGATGGCTTCCTTCGCACACTTCCTACAATATTTCTCACTACTTTCTTCTATGCTAAATGAGGGGGTGGCCTCTCTATTTGTAGAACTTCCAGAGCTTATCCATCTTATCTCTAAGATAGGATAAGAAATCCACTCTGACGAATCATATTCCATACCTTAACTCTTATATGTACATGTAAGCTTATCTTTTAAGATAAGATAAACCTTATCATTTTACATGGGTTCCACATTTTTAGACTTTTTACAAATAAAATACACAAAATATTTATGACCTCACTCCTTGTCCTTATTACTAATATAATATTTCTAATTCCTAATCATGTAGACCCTACTTCTCTAATTACCCAAACTTTGACATTTTAACATTACCGGACCACTTACAACAAATATTTACTTTTTACAACATTCCTATTGTACTTTGACTGTTACCGTACTCCACATTATTGGCAGCACTGTACTGACAGCGCCGTTATCTTCTATCAGACGCTACTACTAATTATACTTAACAACATCCTATTCCTAATACATACATTAATGAAATAGAAATTACAGAGGAAAATTTTAATAGTGTTGATAAGTCACCGGTTGGTTCATCGACATCTTGGTCATCTTCACCTTGAGATGAAGGTTCTTCATAATTTTGCTCCTCTTCTTCGATTTCAGCTAGAGCATTGGTGGAGGGGCCTCAAGTGCCAACCGTGGAGTAGTTGCGGGAAAAAGAGACCTTTGTGGGACATTTTTGGAAGCAAACTTTCTTCATGGGATATCCGGTATGAAGAGTCAGGGGAAGCTTGAGCTAGCTACTTCTTTAACGCGAGCAAATCATTCACCATCTTTTGTAATGTTGGATCGACAAAGTGGTGGGAGGAGTTGAAGCTTTAGGCTTGGATGGTTCTCATTTTAATTCACTAGATATAAGTAAGTTATCTTCAATTCAAATGGTAGTAGGCGAGAACCAGAGTAGTGACTTGTTCTTGCAAGATTAAGAAACTTACTTTTGAGTTCATGGCGTTCATGAAGAAACACTTCGATTTTACGGCATTGGCAAAGCATGGCAAAGCGCACACGGTTAATGAGTGAGTTGAAACGAGTGATGAAATCGTGCATGGTTTCATTGAATTCCTTTTTTAGGTGAGTGATCTTTAACAAAGATAGCATAAACGCGTCTTCGAAGGCTTGAACCCTTCTTCAAATGAAGTCTATAATGTGGCCCAACTAGTGATAGATCCAGCCAAAAATGTTGAAACCATTTATTTGCGGGTCCTTGTAAGGTCTCCAGAAAGAGGAAAACTGACACATCTTCATGGGTCACATCAAGATGCTACATGACATGATGAAAGCAGATATATGTGAATCCATACTTTGGTTTCTGCTCCCATCAAATTTTGGGAAATTATTTCAGTTTCCATGAGGGAGTGCATGAACAGGATGTGGCAAAGCAAGAGGGCCCATAGCATTTCCCCATGGTACTACCATTTGAAAAGATGGAAAAAGGATGCGAGCCGGGAGGCGGTTCCACTAAGCAACAAAGCACTGCAAAGGGATGTGGATGCTCCTTGTGAAAAATGATTCCTTCGTGGAGGTGAGACACTTACGGATGACCTGGTCAATCAAGATTTGTACTTTGTGATGAGAAGCGTGTGCGGTGTAATCTTTGAAGTTGTGCCTTTGAAGTAGATCGAAAGTAGGATCAACTTCTCCATGAGCTCTCCTGCTACGAGTAAATGGTTCACCTGCTAGTGTATCGTTCAGATCTGCAATGTTTTTGGAGCAGATTTAAAAACTCTTTTTGGTTGTACTTGCTGATTTTCTGATTTTTCTGATAAAAATCAGCAGCATGTACCTTTTCTAAATATTTAATTTTATCCCTCTTTTGAAAACCGATTGCGGTTTAATGACAAAGATTAACGAGGATAAAATGATGGTTAACTTAGTAAGCTGATTTTCGGATCTTAGATTTGACTTTTTGCAAGGGTTTTGAAATTTTTGTAAACTATCAGAATCTCAGATCTACAGAAATATACGGGTTTTTGTAAAAATCAGTGAACTAAAGATCTGTAATTCAGCCCCATTTATGGATCTCTGAAGAAAATTTTCAGTTTGGATCACTTTTGCAAAAAAATTGGATTTTAAGCAAAAAGTTATGATTTGCAAATAGGTAGTGATTTCTTGCAGTTTTATCAATATTCTTAGTTACTTTAGAAACTTTACAAGCCGTTAGTGTCCTTTAACTGACACAACGTTCACATAGATCTGAGTCGATCCCCAACAGAGTCCCCAAAAATTGTTGGTTTCAAAATATGTCGCGAGAACAGATCTATGGATAGATGAGCCAACAATGTGCAGGGCATAGCCCCTCTTTGAGACAGCAAAGTGAAATTGGTTTATTGTTATTCTACAAGCAGGAATCATGCAAGTCTCACAATATTCTGCCTTCGGGGGTTTGGGATCTCATCCCAGTAGAGGTGCTTCCAACTGTGAAAAGAAAGGAATGGAGGGAAAGACGAGGAAAGAATGGGTCCAAAGGGAGAAAAGAAATGAATTCCAAAGCAGAAAGGTTAGAGGGTTTATGTTTTGGGATTGGTAATAAATGGATCCAAACCTACTTGCATAAATGAACAAAGTAATACTGATGAACAAATGACAAGAAAGTAGAGATAGATCTAATAGAATAAACACACAAATCTGACATAAGAAAGATCAGATGCCCATAACACACATATTCAGCACAAAGTCTTAATATTTGTATTAATGTTTCTTTTGTTACAAAAAGTACAAATCCTTTTCTTCTCACTTCTATTTTTCATCTAAAAAGTGTCCACTTATTAAATACAACAAATATTCAAGTATTTATAGAAGGAGGAGAAGAGAGAAGGAAAAAGAAACAAACAACTAATTACAAAAATTACAAAATATCTAAAAGTCAAGAAATTTGTTGAATTTGGGAAACTTGGTGGATGACAACATCCCATGGTGCAACATGGATTATGTCATCATTTGTGTCAACATACTTTTAAATATTACAAAAGGAAAGCCAAGAAAAGGGAGATATTCGTCGTCATCTCGTGGCTGGAAGGGAGTATCCTGCCTTACATTCGGGAGAGGCAATGTGAAATTGAGCCCTATACTCCATGAATTTGCTTGACCATTGGCTGAAGTTGATCTGGCAGGACCCATGTGTGATCACCAATGAGTTCACAAGTCTCTCGTTCATCTACGAGTTTTTCAAGGATCTTGAAGTATTCATAACCTACCTCCTTCATGTATCCTACAAAATCGTAGCAAGCTAGAAGGTTATTGATGGATTTAGCGTCAAAAGTAGCTTCTAGCCCTAGCCCTTGCGATATGATCTCTTTAAAGATCTAGATGGTTTCATCTTCCTTCAAGGAAAATGATGGAGTGAGCAAGCTCGGAGACATCCTTGGGAAAATTTTCTCCATTTGATGCATTACATCTAGGGCTTCCTCCTTGACCTTGTATATCTTCTCCAGGACAAATTCCATCCCGATTGACTTGGTAGTCCAAAGCGTGAGGACTTTGTTGGGTGCTCTAGGGTGATTGAAGATGCTGAATTTAACTAAATCATCGACTGAGCAGTCGAGCATCTTTGAAATGTCTCATGTTACAACCTAGCATGGTACAACTCTTCGGAGATAGGTCCTGCGATTGCCTGGAGTTCCTTGTTCACTTGATCAATGTTCTGATATAGCTCGGTAAACTTGACGATTACTTCCTCACTAAATTTGAGGATCTGGTCTCTCCAGGTGGATACTGCCATGCCTTTTTCACCAATCTTGGAATATTCATTTGTCTTATCGACTAAGGGCCTCGGGAGTTTCAAAGTGGCGGTTGTAGGAGGTACACTTTGCCCATTTTTCTGCGGGGGCATGGAGAAGATGTTTATTTTGCTCTTTTAGTAGCCTCTTCTCTTCCTTTGCTTCTTGAAGCTTCTTGCAAAGGGCATCCACCGCAAATAGGGCCTCTCCTTGAAGGCTCTCGGATGACATTCCCATTGTGACCTGTGTCACTGTATAATCTGTAGGGGATAAATCCTTTTTATCCTTTGTGGGATCGGGATACGCGATCTCTATTACTCTTTCTCCCGATGCACTCTGAGAGAAGTGGGTTATTAGTTTTTGCTTCTTAGCCCCTTTTGTTGGGATGACGAAGAAGTATATAGGTGCAATGGGGACTTTCCTCTTATCTTGCTCAGCTCGAGTCTTTGGGAGATCCATCTTTGGACTTAAGGGAGTGGGACCAAAGGTGGAAGAAAGAAGCAGATGCGGTGGATGAGGGTAAATGGGTTGAAAGCAATTGGTGGCGACATTGAGAGAGAGGCCAAGAAAGTCTTCACGTGAGGAGGAGACACTGTAGGGGAGGTAGTCGTGGGAATGGAAGGTAGCCGAGAGATGAGAGAAGAAATGGTGGGGATAGCTCCACAAGGAAGAGAAGATGGAGGAAGAAGAAGGGGAACAAGAGAAGATGGGGAGAGGAAACAACCAAGGGAATGGTTGGTTGAGTCACATGAGGAGGGGAAGGAGGAGAGGGAGAAGGGATGATGGGAACCTCAAGGTTGTATTAGTGGCAACATCACGAGTGGATGTGCTGTTGGAACACTCTCTCTGCTGCTTCTTTCTCCGGTGATAACTGAGGTTACAACCAGTTCTTGTATGGCGAGAGGAGGGCTCTCAGGAGCTTCTTCTTGAGTGGCACTTGATTTTCCCTCTCTGTCCTTTCCTTTTCCCTTTGGAAAATGCTTTGGCTCAGTAGGTACATTTCCCAAAGGGGACGTGGTGAAATCTATCCCAAGGTAGATGAGGCCATTCATTATGGACCAATGCTCTGTGCACTATAATGTGCCTTTAACCATCTTCTTAATGGTCCGAGGTGTCATGGTTCTGTCAATCTCGACAAATGGCCAGTTGTCCCCATTCGTATCTAGATATACCTGATCCAGTTCTTGATCAGTTGTTTGGAAACCTTTTGGAACAATGGCCATGCCATATTGAATAATTTCACTGGGGCGCTGTGGGAGTGATCCTTTATCCCGAGTTTGACCTCGTGATATAGGTCAATGTAGATGTCCTTGATCTATGGAACATGGATCAGATCGAGTTTTTCCTTTGGGAGGCAATTCCGTGGATCAAAGGTTGGCCTTGCTAGGAAATTGTGCTTCAGGTTGAGCAGTTCCAGCTCCGCAAACATTTCCCGGGCCTTGGTGTGAGAAGTGCAGGTGTACCTACCCACTGTGAGGGGGAAAGGAGTTCCGCCCTTCTTCCTTTTCAGGCACTTCTCATGATATGTTATGATCTATATGGATAGCTCCAACAGGATCAACTTAGGGCCTGCATACCTTGGTAACTTGGTGGGCTCCCCCAAGAAGTTGGCTGCTCTAAGATAGGTGAAATTGGGGAATTGCATAAATAACACACCACACTTCTCGGTTGCAATGACTATGCTCTTGGTCATCGATCGTGAGTCATATTGGGCCTCATAGGCGAGATGATGCCGTAGAAGAAGGCATCGTTGATCTTCTTGAATCTGTGGATTCTATTTTCCAACTTCAACTGGATAGTATTCGAATATTTTTACACGAGGCCATACCCACATCGTCTCAACGGTAGATAATATCTCCTAATAGTAGTAGTGTAGACCATGTAGGAGTTCATGTAGAACCTTCCCATTGTTATGAGTTGTTGAAGCCGCTCGAGATGGTGGTGCTTGAAGATTTCGCCCACTCAAAGCGCCCGATCGTGCACGTTCTTGTTCATTATTTCCAGTGTACACTGAGCATCCATTTGTGGACGTAATGGGCATCGAATTCCCAAACACTCTACTCGGGAAGGTAATGGTGTCGCTCGGTTCCTCGAGAAGTTCTTTGCGGTGAATAACTTTGTGGCCACCTAGTTATTACCTTCTTATTTTCAGGTACACCTGTTCATTAACTACATGCATTTGTCTTCATTTTCTTGCCATGCCTTTACGCATCTTGTTGGCTTATAGCCACAAAATGCTTGTGGTGGGGAATACCCGAATGATCTCGAAGTGCCGGGGAGTGAGGTTGATTATGACCTCGCCCTTTTCGTTCTCGACACACCTTGTGTCTTTGTTATAGCAGTGGGCCACCACCATCATGAACTCATTATTTACTGCACTAACGGGGATTCCCCCAGCAAAATGTAGACCATCGCCCACCGGTTTGTCCATCCGAGGACTACCGTGACCCTTCTGGTTCTAGCCCAAAAATCTTCCATGTCTATATGGCCAAGTTCGAATCTCTGATGTCTAAGTCACATTCTGCATGGGACTCGGGCATCCGACCCTTTGATACTTGTATTTCATTTCTTCCTCCATGAGTTTGGCCTTACCCTTTGACTTGGTTGGCCTTTTTCTTGATGTATACATATGCGAATTTGAGTTTAGTTGCTGATCCGTAAGAAGGAGTGAAGTCAGCCGAGAGAAGAGCTATGTTAGCTATTAGATCGTCCATCAAATCTTTAGAGAATGAGGAGTTAGCAATTTAAAATCTTCTTAGTGCGAGGCGCGGGAATATTGTAGGCTACAAGGTCAAAAGTATGGTGCACGATGTGGAGTGTTAAGGAAGAAAATAGTGCCAAAGGGTGGGGTGCGGAAAATTACACACAACACTTAGTGTTGTTGATGGAAGGTTTTGCGCCTGCACCTTTGTGTAGGGTTTAAAATGGACGAAAGAAGTTTGGTGTTGTATGGGATAAGGATGTGCCAATGGCATAGATATGGAACGTGTCACACAACATTTTGGTGTGCAAGGGCCTTTGCACACAAGCGTAGGAAGAGCTTGCATGACACCCTTTGTTGGTGTAAGAGGGATTGCGCTGCTCGTATAAGGATTTTTCGAGTTTTATATGGCACACAGGGGAAGGATGTGTGTTGTAGGTAGGGACAGTGCACCATCTTAGCGCAAATGTGTTTTATGCAACAAGGATGGTGATTGTGCCAAAAGAAAACCGCAGCCTAGAACTGATAACTTTTAGGTTTTCTTTCCTCCTGATTGGTTTGCGGTTTTAGGCCTCTTTCGACATGGATTTTATAGTGAAGGGGGATAAAGTGAAGAAGATCTTGGGTTCATTTTTGAGACAAAGCCCTCCAGGCCAGCAGATCTGGAAGGAGGGTGAAACTGGCTTGGGAGGGAAGATTGCAAAATGGGCTGGAGGGGTTTATGGTTTCTTCAGATTCATTTTATTATTATTCCACAAACAACCAAACCAAAACAAAAACCATAAGAAAAGCAAGGACCACTTACCCGGGATATATAAAATGAGAGAAACGAAGTGGGGCCCATGAACACGACACGAGGATGACATGGGCGCCGGCAGTGCTGAGAGGAATAATTTTTTCACGTGTTTTTCAATTGTGAAAATGACAGGGTGGATGT
Organism: Taxus wallichiana var. yunnanensis; assembly: GCA_018340775.1. Taxonomy (NCBI): domain Eukaryota; kingdom Viridiplantae; phylum Streptophyta; class Pinopsida; order Cupressales; family Taxaceae; genus Taxus; species Taxus wallichiana. The sequence goes on from CM031240.1 coordinate 201,169,194, forward strand.
GCCTATATATAGCCAAAGGCGTAATAAATGCACCATGAGAATGTTTCAAAGGGCGCACCAAAACATATGTCGACATGAAAATATTTATGCCCTTTGGCACGGTTATGTGTCTGTCAAGCAAGAAATTATCTATGCCTTTGGCACAAATTCAGACTGTCAACATGGGGTTTTGAGCGCTTTGGCGCACCGCTTAAGGGCGCAACATTTTTTTTTGTTGAGGTTGGCGCATGTGCTTGTGTGAGCAAGAAAGGTGCATCACGGGAGGTGCAACAATTTTTTTGTTAACACTCCAAAGGGTGTGCCAAAGGAAAAGAAGGTTGTGCAAATTCATTCTATGTTGCATGAACAAAATCTGCACCCAACCAAAATGACTAAGTTTGAAAATCCAGATTTTCCGAGAAAGGGATTTTATGCCATTCCGAATCTTGAGGGACCTTAACAGGAACCGAACAAAATTTGGTATGGTTACCTACAAAATTGCCCTTGTCAATTTTACATGATAACAAAAACCCTAACGGTCTCCTTGCTACGTGAATGAAGGAGGCCGTAGATTTTGGGTGGGGAAATGACATTGGGTGGGCATGGATCCACTGGAATCACTGAAGCTTCGATTCCATTTGGGGATCTCACTCAGAACCCCACCAATAAGGATTCCTCCCTTGTTGCAATGACAAAAGCTTCTGATAAGAGATCATTCAGGGAGGTTTTGTAGAAAAAGCCAGAGATTGCAAGCATGAAGCCTACTGAGACCATCCCATGTATAACCTTTAGAGATGAAGTCCTCATATGAAGCATTTTATCAAGCTCATGCCTTGATTTTTCGATTTGCTGGACTCTGGCCTAGCCTACCTATCTTACATGCATGGATCTCCAAACATTGGATCCCACTCCTAGAAGGAAGGTTAGATCTCTACCCTTGTGCTAAGGGAATTTTTATTATTGCTTTCGAATCCATTGATGATAAGAGTATTATTGCTAAGAAGCTCGGATATGTAAGCAAAAATACCTTATTCAAAACTCGGTTCCCATCATTTAACCCACTCACTGAATCTTTCTCCTGTAAACCAATTTGGATTCAATTACCCCACCTTCCTCTGCAATTTTGGGATCAAAAGTGTCTGATATCCATAGGTAATGCCTTGGGCAGTGTTATTAACATTGACTCCCAAACCTCGATTTGACCCATACAACCTATGCAAGAATTCTTGTTGAGATTGATACTTCAAAGGATCTTCTAACTCATATTGAGCTAAAATTACAAAATAGATCTTGGACTCAGCCTCTGGACTATGAAGGCCTGCCTTTTAGATGCAGGAGATGTTTCTCTTTAGGACATTCGGCCACTAATTGTGAGATAGTAAAATAGAAAAATGATAAGGCCAACTGGTGGAAAAATGCCCTCCCGGAACATATGGTGTTCGAACCTAAAGACATTCCCGATGCGGATGAGGAGGTGGCTATTGTCCCTGATACTAATATTGATACTGGCATGGACGACATGATGGAAAATACCCCTTTGAGTGAAAAGTCACCCGGGATGAAACTAAAAGGACCAGAAACATTGAACCAAACGTGTCTATAGCGGCTAAGGACCCCCCTGGTTCAAGCAATACATATCAGCCAATAGCTGATCCCAAGTTCTTATTCCTATGTAGGAAATTTCAGATGCTTGGATCACAGTTCGGAAAAAGAAAAAAATCCTTTTCCAAGAAAACTACCTTTCCTCAAGGTAGTTCTCCACTACTATTTGGCTAATCCATATTGCTTTACTTCTCTAAGTTGGACAAACTACATGTTTTGTCTGCTCATCGCTTGTTTTTTTTGTTGTGTTGTTGGTTTTGGTACTTCTCTTGGCATATTGCTTTCTTTTACGCCATTTGGGCCATAAATGTTTAAATCGGTTTTCAGAGCCTCTTTGTTCAAGGGTATAGTCCCTTTCAAAAAACTATTTACCCATAATAAAAAAGAAAATAGTTAATGCAATAAATCTTTAAATGATGGTCATCCATCTTTGACAAATAAATTCTTTCCTTTTTATTTTCTTTTTCTTTTTATTGACATTAAATTTTCTATAATATTCATCCATATTTTGTAAAATATCATTAGAATAACCATTTGTTTTAATTAACAACATACATGTATTGATTTATTTTTAAGTACATTTAATAAGATAAACATAAATCTATATTATAAATTAATGAGGAGATGATTAGTTCAAAAATTTATAAGTACATTATGGTTAAAAAACACGGAACATATAATGTGATTTTAAATTGTATGTGAGGGTGGACCTATAGAAAACCCAAGTTAAGATGAAGAATCGAATTCTAACAAGGTTACCTAAGTACTCTTTGGTATTTTCACATGCTAAGAAAGAACAAAGTGTCCTAATAAGAGAATTCGTAAAATGGCACAAAAAGACTTACCCTATTCCCAGGTGGTATATTATGCCAAGTTACTAAGGTTTATGGATACACATTTCCCTCTCTCTTTTGGTATCATAACTTTGTATCTAATCTACTCTCTTCGATGATTCTCTCCTTCCCGTCCAATGGAAATATATCCTACAATCAACTCATAACAATAAAACACAATTAGTTAACAAGATCATGATATATATTTGACATGATAAAATAGAGGAAGTGTTAATCATATTATTTTCAATGATAATATTATCTCAAATTGTATAACCAAAATTAAAAATTCGAGAATAATAATTCAAAAATCTGCATAGTCAATGACATATGTCAATAATTACATCAAAATTTTGATACTACAGAGTGGGACGTGATATTTAGAAAGATTCCAAACCTCGAAAATGGAGAATAATGCACTTGGAGAGGGTGGTCATGCACCATAGATCAAATTGCACACATTACACCATTTCCAAACAAACACAACAACACTAAAAGCCTGCAATGGAAAAAGAAATTTACACAATACACCTTATAATAATGAGAGGCAAGAGAGACCAATCAAACCATGAAAGGATAAAATATTTAACACAAACACGCTTTCATTGCTCCATGAAATCTGCACACTACATTGTAGTGCTAAGAGGCAAGAGTGTCATTACAATTTTAAGTGTGAAGGCATTAAGCCCCATGAAATTCACAACATCCCAGCTCAAGGAAAGGAGAATAGGGGTTCAAAAGAAAAAATAACTAACCCTTTTCAATGAGTAACCTCTTACAATTTATAGAAGAAATTATTCAAGAGAGAGGGAAGAATTTGGATTTAAATGAGTATGGAGGCCCATCCCTACTTGCATCATCCTATGGAGTCCTTTGAGATTTCCGTACCTTCGTACTCTACCTTGTTGGAGAAGGAGGATGTATATGCCATCATTAATGAACCCCACCTAATAAGGGCAATATTCACTATTCATGAATTGTGGAGGTACGAAACCTATGAAATTCCACTTTTGATGGTGCAAAGCTTTATTTCTCATCTTCACCTTTCCAATAATTGGTTTTTATGTAAATCAAACAAATGGAGCTTAAACTGTGCCATTTCATGTTTTTGGGGTCTCTAATTCTGTGGTTTCAAAACCTTTGAAAAATAATTTTTTCATATCTTGAAGTTGTAGCTCTTTGAGTTATCTCTCCATTGACTATATTTTTTATAAAAAGATAATCTGGGCTCATGATATAATTTTTGTAGTGAAGGGGTTTTTATTTGCATCCTAGGCCTCTGAAGTATTGCGTGGCGAGTAGCTCACCGAGTTGCTCGTCGAGCTATATGTGAGCACCTTTGTTTTTATCATGGAGAACACCCTTTTTATTCACCTCCGGACTTCCTGGTCTTCACCACCTTAGAATTTTCCACTTTCGAATCTCTTTATTCCCACCTTTGGGCTTCCCAAACCACCATGACCACTCCACATAGTTTACATTACCCCAAAATTTCCTTGGCCTATTCCCGACCATAACTTTGATTTCATCGCTTGGCTTCGCAAGTGGAAAAATCATTTTCATTGACTTGGCCACCTCTCCCTTATTGACTTGGGTACCTACTAAAATCATTCCACCTGACTCCTAGCAACACCACCAATTCATACGTTGGTCCACTCAACAATCCTATGTCACATGACGAGCTCCTTGTATTCTCCCCGAGCTCTATGTGACACCCCGCCCAACATCTAAGCAACCCATTTTATTCCACCTACCAAGACAGTTTCAAGTGACGGGTTTCAAACAATTGCTCCATCATAATTTCATACTTTTCCATTTGGGAAAAGATGACACTATTCCCCTTTCCAATCACCTAAAGTCTTGAAATGACGAAACATCGAAGCTTTGAAATTCAAACTTCGGGTTTTGGATTTTGTTCCCAACTCAAAGGCATTATTCATCCGTGCTCAAGCCATTTTTATCTAAAATTCCAAATCTATTTTTCCGAAGTAAACCTCTAATGTCAATTTTGACAACTGAAGTCATTAATGCCTCACTACATCCTACCAACATTCCTCCTAGCTTAGCTTCCGTTCTTCCTATTCAACTCCACCGCTTTCTGGTTCTATGCCCTGAGCTTGTCTAATCTATGTGCATCTATGTTGGTTATCTCAACTTCTTTTGCTACTAATTGGCCGAGTTCCTATGACCCCTTTAAGTCGGCCACCCACGTGGGATCAACTCATTATGAGATCCCATCTCCAGTTTTTTCCCTTGCCCAATCTTGTTATGGCCAATTTTTTCATTTTTTGTTCTTGGCACAAGGCCCGAATGACCTCATGCACATCCCTTAACAATCTACGAGATTCGAGCTCGTCCTCCTTGCATCGGTTCATCCTCTATCCATGCACTGATATGGGTAAATTTCCTTTAAATCCTATCCTCAGCCACGACTCGGTTATCATTCCACGACCAAGCTATGTCGGCCTCCCTTTGTCGAAATTCTTCATTGATTCGTCGGCTCACCATTTCCTTGGAATCGAATCACCCCGCAATGATTTTATTTACGTCACGATCCAAGCTCCTACTTCTCTCTTCCTTTCCATCTTCATCATGACTAAGCCGTTTCATTCTTCACTTGCCCATCCCCTTACCGAGCTAATAGTTGAGCCCCACCTCAATGTCTGTGAGCTCATTCATCGTTATGTCATTACTCTTTGCATCGAGCTACTCCCAGGTTGGGTTCATCAAATTCATTTTCTTAGATGAAATTTTCAAGCCGATCTCTGCATTCATTGTTTCCCTCATGGAATCGATACATCCTGTAAGCCATAGCCGAGTTATTGATATATTCCTTGCTAGCTGAGTCATGGTTTTCCTGGATTTTGGATTTTGCAGGCTCCCTACTACCATGGCGAGCTATTTCCATGAGCTCCCCGAGCTAGAACTAATCTTCTTCCCACCGGCTGATCTTTGTTGGCCCTTGCAAATTATGGTGTCAACTAAGCTCACGGAGCTACTCAGTGATATCCCCTACATGGATCACCCTTCACCAACCCAAGGTTCTTTCTCCATGCAACCTACCACTTCATCACGTAGGAGCTGAGATGGAGAGATCGATTATCTTTCAAAATATTCCAGTCAACTGTTTAACTTGAGTTTAGCCCGACAAAGCTAGTATAGGTATCAACCATCAATGTAATGCACTAGCTCTTGAGTAGCTTGGAGAGCTACTTTTAGCTGGATAGCTCTTAGGACCAATATTTTAGAAATTATTTACCTTGGGTTTAAATCTTTGGATTTGTTTTTTATTTTTTCTGGGATCAGAGCATCTTTTGGACCTAGGAAAATGTTGACATACATGTAACCCGAATTTATCTATTTTTACCGTTTTGTGTGGATGTGAGCTCGAAGGGCCCGCTTCTCTTTATTTTAAGCTGAACGTTAAGGGTCAAAACCCATAAGAGGTAAAAATCCTATTATAATCCCAACAGCCCAAAGCATTGTGGTTGCTCACAAAATCCCTAAACAATGCATGTAACCTCAATTTCACCTTTAGGTCTCTTGCTCGGTGCTTGGGTCTAATCACGCCATGTTGTCCATTTTTTCGAGGGGGAAATGGATAAAAGGAATTAGTATATCTTCCAGAAGGAAAATACAGATAGGAGTGAAAGTGGGTCTAAAATACCAATTATAATGATGATGGTAAAGTACAAAATCATAAATCAAGGCTGGTTACAAGAGGTGTTTCAAAGCAATATGGAGTAGATTACAACAAAAATTTGCACCAATAGTATGTTTTGACATGATAAGAATGCTTTTGGTAATTGCAGCTCAAAACAAATGGCTTATATATCATATGGATGTAAAATAAATATTTCTGAATGGTTTTCTTGAAGAGGAAGTTTACGTGAATCATCTAGAATGTTATGAGATTCAAGGCCATGAAGGAAAGGTATACAGGTCGAGAAAATATCTCTATGGTCTAAAGAAAGCACCTAGATCATGGTATAATAGAATTGATTCTTATTTGATTCAAAATGGTTTCTAGTAGGAGTAGTAGTGAGCATACATTAGACATAAAGATAAATGACCAATGTAAGATTATTATTATTTGTTGATATGTGGATGATTTAATCATTCTTTGGAAATCTATCTACTTGATTCATTCAAATAAGCCATGAATTTGTTTTTAACATGATAGATATAAGTCACACGTAATTTTTAAGCATTGAAGTTCAACAATCAAAATATGGAGTTTTGTTTCTCACAAGAAAAGTATGCTAATGATTTTTTGAAGAGATTTAACCTATTGAATTGCAAGCCAATACCAAAACCTCGTTGCAGTAGGTTTGAAGTTAAGAAAAGATGACAACGTATTGTTTGTGGATCCAACATTGTTCAAAAGGCTAGTTAGAAGTCTTGTGTATTTCATGGCCATAAGGACTGATATTATGAATAGTGTCACTCATATCAAGGTTCATGGATTCTCCAAAATTCACATTAGAAAGCTAGAAAATAATTTTGAGGTATATATGTGGAACTAAGAATAGTGAATTTGTTTATTCGATATCAAATGAGTTGACAATCATAGGTTATACATACAGAAGAGTGATGGAAGTATAGATGACAGGAAAAAGCACATTCGGCTATGATTTTAACTTTGGAATAGGATTGGTTTCATTAGCACCAAAGAAACAACCCACATTCACACTATCTTCAAGTAGAAGCATAGTATGTAACAACAACATGAGCAACATGTCAAGTTGTGTGGATGATAAGTGTTGAAAGATTTGAGGCCGAATTAAGAGAATGCTACGTAGATTTTTTGTGACAATAACTAAGCAATAACATTGTCCAAATATCATGTTTTTCACAAAAGGGGGAAGCATATAGACATGAGATATCACTTCATCATAGAGTTGGTTAACAAAAGTGAAATTTTTCTTGAGTTTTTTAGATCCGAAGATTAGTTTACTAATATCTTTACAAAAATTTTGCAAAATGATGTTTTTGAGTATTCCGAAGTTGTTTGGGAGTTTGTGATCAAGAATATTTTAGATGCGGAAACGTACACTCAGCTCCAAAATAATAAAACTTTGAAGTCAAAATTAAAGGGAGTGTTAGAAATAGATAATTTTTCCTCACATTCTTTTCTATTATTTAGAAAAGAAGAAATCAACTTGTTTTTCGATGCATATGTTAGGTTTAAGTAGATGTCCCTATTTTTAAGATAGAAGAAAATAAAACAAATAGTTTTGTTTGCATAAGAAAACATGTGTTATTTGTAGATGATAGCTCTATTTTTAATATTCTCTATTCTTAGAGGTGTGTTCTATTCTTAGATGAACGCCCTCTAAATATTGGAGGAAATTGTAGATATTTTTACACATAGATCATATTGAGTTGAAGCTCGACACATAAAAAGATACACACACACACACACAAGTGTTGATTTGAGTTAAGAATAATCTATTTGTAGTTTTTTATTTTTATTTTATATTATTCATTTTTAATTTGCGTAATTTTTACAGAAAATATTTTCCATAGGTATCCAAGTAGAGGGAAATAATGTAATGCATTAAATTATACATGTTTTTAATAGGAAAAATTAAAAGCAATCTAAGGATACGTATTTAGGGGTGGGGGTTTATTTTAATTTTTCTTGATAAAAATTATATTAAGAGTGTTGGTGTGGGATGGATATTTATAGAAATCATATATTTCACCTTTCACACATTAATCACATTTTGGTTAATGTGATGTAGAGTATCTTGGAGATAATTTAATTACGAAATTCATGAACGAGGATTTTCATGGCTCATAATTATTATTAAGGATCTTTAAGATCTTTTTATGGACAAGAGTTTGACCAAGAGATGATGATTTTAGTTTGAAGTATTTTTAAAGTGAAGAAAATATAAAAATGATATTATATGTTCACAAATATCAAGATTTAAAGAACTTTTTAGTTTTATCATTAAACTTATATTTGTATTAATTAAATTGAAACACAACAATACCAAAAATATTTGTAATATTACTTCCATTATTTATGGTTTAGGCTAATGTGACATGTTTTCCTATAAAAATAGTTTTTTTTTCATCAACACTTATTAATTTCATTACAAATATACTAAAAATGATACAAATTATTCAAAATGAGTTGAGTTTGTCATATCATAAAATTTTACCAAATCTTTGGTGTGTTTCATGTTCAATCATTGATTTATCTATAATATGTGGAATGGGATATTTTTATGTTACGTACTACTTATAGTGTCTCTCTCTGTTAAAAGAACACCAAATCAATTGTGCTACATCGGTGGATATCAATTCCAATAGTTATACACACATGGACATATACATATACATATATACATATACATATATACATATACACACACACACACATATATATATATATATATATATATATATATATGTATGTATGTATGTATGTATGTATGTATGTATTATATACATACATACATACATACATACACACATACATATATATGTATATGTGTGTATGTGTGTATTTTTATGTCATCCAAATTAACTAGATCTAAGATTACAAACTTATATAATACTATGTGAAATTCCAATCAGATTGATCATGTTGAAATTCTCTCTATTTCCTCGATGGATATTTGCAAAAATAAGAATGTATATTAATAATACCCAAGCCCACTTAAAAATATTAATAACAATGAAAATAAGAATGTAAATCATTTGTTAGGGTATTGTTTTTAAGGATTGAGAAGTGCCATTGTGTATGAGTATATGGCTAATGCATTTATGGATAAGTTTATAATTGCAGAAAGATATGTACTCATGTAGGAACAATTGTTTTCAATTTATTATCTACATGAAAAGTGTAATAGGAGGATTTAAAAAAATTCCCTATGGTATTATCGGTGAAGAAGAAGAGCGGAAAACCTAACCCTATGGACGTGCAACACAACGGGAACCCTAACCCTATCCCAACAAAGGCAAGAGAAGTGAAAGGTGCTACGGATGGAGGATGGCCCTGCAAAGCTAGAAATAAAACTGATGGAAGAGGTTCTTCCTTCCCCCGTAGCCCTCCATAATCCTTCTTGGATGCTACTACAAGAACAAGTTAATAGATTTTTTCTAGGGCTCTTGATGCTCCGTACATAGTTGAAAAGGAAGCAGACATCCCTTTTGTTACCATTTCATTCCCAAAGGTAACCAATTCAATTTGTGCACTTAAAAACATTGCCATTATTTGTAGATTTAATGGATTTTATCCTTGGTCTAAAGAGTTACATCAATGGATATACTCTACTTGGTCCCGTGGATTTGAGATCCAATCAGTGTGCATAAAGGGTTTCTTTATTGTTCAGTTATCCTCTCCTGATTATCAACGGATTTTTCATGAGGGTCCTTGGTTTTGGGGTAGGCCTGGCCTCTTTCTTACACCATGGTTTCTTGGATTTTGATCCTTCTTCTATGGTTGTCTCAAAAATGCCAGTTTTGGTTCATATCCCCAATCTTCCTCTTCCCTTTTGGCACCCAGCAATTTGGGTGACTATTGGTGATTCTCTTGGCTGATTCATCAAGGTGGATGATGAGAAATCTAAAAAAGGGTTATTCACCTATGCTTGTATCTACGTTGAGATGGATTTCAGCAAAGTTCTTCTAGACAAGTTGGAGTTAATCCATGATGAATTCAAATTTATTCAATGTCTTGATTGTGAGAACAAAACATTCCAATGTTGGTTATGCCATCAAACTAGGCACCTTTAAAAGGCTTGCCGCATTGTCACTCAATCAGAATAAATGAAAGAAAAATAAAGGGGTTTCCTTGTTGCCTAAAGGATGGCAACCATTTTTATCTTTGGAAGTCCACAAATGCTCTCATCCTAAAAATTTTGAAAATATGAATGTTGAGATTCCCCTTGCTAGCGGTGGTACCAAGCGGTCACATGTTTCTGAGTCTTCTGGTTTTGACCCGAGTCAGGATAGCCCGTGCCTAGTCTCTCGACTTGCATTGGCTCCCCCACGACGTTGTGGACTAATCTCACAAAATATAAGGAAAATAAGGGGCATTTTTTTGCTCCTGCTTCTTAGGGGTCCTTTGGTTCTCCTAGTCCTTATGTTCCTTTGTCATTGGATGGATTTGTTTTTAACATTTATTGTTATTTTGTTTCTTTTCTAGGTTTGGCCTAGTGTGCTTTTGGTTTTGGGATGTGCTCTCATATTGCTCACATTTTTTGTTGAGCGAATCTTGTATCATGTTCTAACTAATATAATATAAGATCTTTTTATCAAAAAAAAAGTAGAACATCATTCATTTTGACAAGAAAAGCGTATAATAAATTATTGGACATGATTTCACACCCAAGGTATCTCGATTTTATTTTGGATAAAATTTGTGAGAATGGAATTCATCACATATCAATTATAATAACTATGGAAATGTCGGGCTATGTGGCACTAGTGATCTCGGTCAAGAAATTTAGGACCTATAATGGAGAAATCAGATTTTACAATTTTGGAATGTTGTTATTGGAGACAATAGGAAGGTGGAGGAACATTGGCATTAACTCCAACATGTATAATGGATTCTTTGTGCATGGGGTGAAAAGTGGACTTTACCTCTGTGCATCTCGCGAGTCCACCGTAGGACTCCGCGAACGAAAATAATATTATACCCCGGGCCGCAAGGGACACGTGGCACATTCTAAGCCAACGCGGGGAAGTGGGTTAGCGGGGACAAATAGGCATTTTTTCCTTAAGGGTTAAAAAGGTGCATGGAATTAAAACCCATCTCGTGCCTTCACCGATGCCTCACGACGCCACGTGTCAGATGTTCATTAGTTGTGGATTGGTGGGTCGGCGGGGAGATTTGGGAAAAGTTGACTTTTGAAGCGTAAAGCTTCGGGACACTTCGTGCCTCTGCCGATGCATCGTGGAGACACATGTCATCCATCCATTGGCTACGGGTCGGCAGGCCTGCGAGAGAATTTAGGAAAATTGCCAAAATTTATTTTGAAGCGCTAAGGAAAAAAAGATCTACGCCTCCGCCAATGCCTCCACATGTTAGTCAATGATTGGCTATGGCTAGTGGGGATGCGAGGAAAACTTAGAAATTTTTCCCAATTTTTTTTTATCTTAGATTATTTTCCGCCGAAAGAAGGTTTCGGTCCAGTAGGTCAGCGTGGGAAACTTCATGATTTTTTCGATTTTGACAAAAAAAACGAAAAGGTAAGTTTCAGCCCGTGCGTCGCCTAGCAATATTTTATTAATTAAATTTAATAGTTAGAATATTTTGAAGCCAAAATAAAGTGAAAACTTCATAAGGCCATAACGTTTTATTGGAAACTCAGTTTTTGTAAAACGAGGAATTTTTGGAAAGATCTCAACATCCTATTTGCACATGAATCATTAATTTGTCATTTTTTTAATGTTTAAGGGGTCAATTTTAAGAAAATGATCTGCAGGATTTTAAAAGGCAAGCTGTTAAATTTTAACTTGTGAAATTTTAATCAATTGATCTTCTTCCTCTCTCAACATGTCAATTAGACATGGAGGATTGTTATTATATGGATTTAGGATGGATTTGGAAGGTAAGTTTATTTGATTGACTCCTAATTTAAAAAAAATACAACTTTGACAACAAAACGACAACAAATGGTTGAGCCCGATTTTGCTAAGTTTTCTAAGAAATTCCTCAAGTGTTTTTGTCCAATTGAATTCGTTTAGGGCATACTACTTCAATTTAATTGTTTAATTTTTATTTCCTTGTTGCAAGTTCGAACTATGCATTTTGGATAAAGTATTTTCCAGTTTGAAAATACAAAACAGAGATCAAATTTTAAAGGATCTATTTGTCATTTTCATCTTCCAAGTATTAGAATTCATTCCAATTCTAATCTAATAAATTTAGTTGATTCAAATCAAATTATTCAAAACCAAAATGTAATTCGATTTCCAACTTTACAAATTTTAAAAGATAGAGTTTTGTATTTTCCTCACACGCATTTCTTCCTTTAAGCGAGATTTCAAATACATTTCAAACTCAAATTTTAAAAATTAGTAGTTCCAATCGTGGAAAAGAATGCAAATTTTATTCAAAAGACAAGATTTCCTTCTTTTGCAAATTCTCTTTTCTGTTGATTTTCACAATACAATATACAAAATACATCTCTTTCTTTCAAAACAAAAAAAAAGTATATCTTCCTTTACATTTCAAAATTACAAGTTTCATATTCAATACAACATATTTCCATTACAAAACATATACGAGTTCATCCACTTCAAGTGGGAAAGGTTACAATAAGATTTCTTTTCAACAAGGGACTGTCAAACTATTTTTTTTTTCTCTCCTTTGCTCCAGAACAACAACATGTAGATTTATCATTCTTCCAATTCTAATCACAACAAGAGCAGGGGAAAGGCAACACTCTCCACCCAACCAAGACATCCAATGACAAGGAGAATCCATCCTTCTTCATTGGCCCCTAAGCCCCAACCACAATGCAATAAAAGATGTGTTTCAACTCATGGCAACAACAAGCTTCCACAAACACACATGCAAATTTCACATTTAAAACATAGTCCAAAACAGAATGTAGTTTGCAACTACATTAAAGCATGACAAACAACACTAAGGCTTCATCAAGCAAGCCAAAGGAGCAAGAAACTATGGGGATGCTACTTATGCCTCCCAAAGGGGAAATGGGTATCACCACCTGATTTCAAACTGCCAAAATATAGTATATCAAAGCCCTGACATGCCCTTATGCCTCCCCAAGTACCCCTTATTCCTCACATTTCCTTATGCCTCCCAACCTCTTATGGCACCCCATAACGAGTAAAGAAATGCAAGCTATTTCTTTGTAAGGTGGAACCCAAATCCCACCTCCTCCACACTTATACCTCCCAAAACACTTGTGCCTCCCACAAAATAACCCCATAGTCTTCTCCTACAACATACCTAGGCCATCTACCCAACATCCCACAAACATGCCAAAACATTCACAACAATAACAATTTCATAAAACAGAAAAGAATCATTACAAGATCCAAGCTCCTACCTCTCCATGATGGAGTTGTTCCAAGTTCCAAAACAATAGCTTTATCCCAATGCAAGCAATCCAAATCAGCCAAGCACAAGCATACAAAAATCTTCCAAAAACTTCTCCAAAGCAAGAGCTCTAAAACAATAAAATAATTTTCCTAAAAAGGAGTTTCCAAAAGTGAAGAAACCCAAAACAAGGAAAGCAATTCAAATTTTATAGAAGAGGGAAGAGAAGAGGATGAGGTGGATCCATGTAGGATGCCACATCACACATCCTCAACCCCAACCCAAAAGTCAACTTCATTCTCCAATGCATAATAAATAGGTGGGTGAATAATATGACAGTTTACTTACATACTCAAATCCAACCCACACCCAAAGGACTGAAATTAAACCATGTAAGAAAAGTGTAATTAAAACTTATAATTTGCCTTCTCAAAATGCATTATAAAAGTCTAATTTTAACCCCAAACCATAGGTATGGTTGGTAAGTAAATTTAAGAGGTATGGGACAAGTTTAACTTGTCCCACAAGCCTCCAAAATCAGCCCTCAAGGAAAAATTCGAATTTCCAAAGAAGGTGGAGTGTTTCACACTCAAAAGTTAACTTAAACATCACTTACATATTACTTACACTTTACTTACTCATTCTTACAACACTTTAAATCATAACCAACAACCATATTAATTACATTATCATGATATATTTTAATTAATTAACTTAATAACATGATTACTCACAATATTAACACCACATTAAATAAATAATGAAAGGGGTAAGTGCACCACATAAAACACATGCAAAAATTAAACAAAAGAGACCAAATAAAAGAAAAACATAAAATTCTTTGGTCACATTTAAATGTGATCCCCCATGGGAATCCCTAACAAAACAACCACACACAAACAATACAAGTTGCCATGGTGACCTTGTTGAATTCATCTAGAATTCAATGTGGTTGGTCTCCAATCCCCGATGTTTGTTGTGATATTTTAACTTGCAAAACACAAATACCTCCTTCGGCCTCGTGGCCATATCAAAACATCCAAAATAATATAAATAAAATTCCAAAATCATCTAGATATATGAATCACAACAACATCCGAGCAACCGATAAGATCATTTGCAACTTTACTCAGCAACTATATCATCATCAAATAATTTCCATTTCTAGGTCTACTCATAATATCCAACTATAACATGTCCAAAAAATATCCATAATATAAGCATGTCAAACAACATATCATCATCAATATATAAATATGTCTTTAATAATAATCATGCATCATAATTGAATCAAGGTCAACAATAATCCATGATCTAACATCTAACATCATACTATAATAAAGTCCATAATCATGTCCATAATATAATCGCAGAGTATCATGATCGGTATAAAAAAGGTGTCAAAGGGAAGTGGGCACCATATCCACCTCCCCTTAGACTTGATTTCCTCCTGGAAGTCACTAGAAAAATTTGGAAACTAAACTCGTAGCAAAGTAGCATCCTCCCATGTAGCATAGTCTCATCATATCTGTCCCATTCCATCCAGACTTGGTCAATCTATCTACCTCAAAGGCCCGTGGTCTGCGATCTATAATAAAAATGGGTTCCACCATCACCTACCCCTAATCTTGCACCTTCAATGAGGTCCAATCCAACACATGAGAAGGATTTGCAATATATCTCCTAAGAATGAAACATGAAACACATCATGTACGCGAGACAAGCTAGGTGGCAACACTAGATGGTAGAACAAAGGGACGATACACTCCAAGATCTCAAAAGGACCAACGAATATAAGAGCTAACTTAGAACCTTTTCCATAATGGATAGGGCTCTTATGTGGTCTGACATGAAGGAACACCTTCATGCCCACATCAAAATTACTGGTTGGTCCTATGATGATCTGCGTACTTCTTCTTCTTCTTATCCGAGCCTCCTGTAATCTTTGACTGATCAAAACCACTTGCTGCTCCATGTCTTGCAAAAAGCCGGTCAAGAGAAACCATGTCCTCTAACTTGTCCCAACTAAGAGGTGTCTACACTCGCCATACAAATCCCGAAAAAGGAGCCATGCCTATAGAACTCGGGAAACTATTATTGTAGGAAAACTCCACCAAGTACAAGTACTCCTCCCATCTCATCTGCGATCCATCACATACATCCCGAGCATGTCTCTAAAATATGATTCACCCTCTCGAGTTTTCCATTTGTCTCGGGGTGATATGATATGTGCTAAAGTTTATTCTCATCCCGAGGGAATATTGCATGGTAGTCCAGAAATGGGAAGTATATAAAGGATGCGGTCACAAAATAATCTTCATGGGAATGTCAATAAAACTTGAAAATCTCATCCAAATATTCCCGTGCCTGCTTCACTAGTTGTATAAGTGGTCTTCACTGGATAAAAAGTGAGCCACTTTTGTCAATTTATCAATCATGACCATGATGGCATCGTGGTGATATCTTGACATTGGTAGCCCAACAATGAAGTCCATGGAAATGGTGTCCCATTTCCACTCCGGTATAGCATGAGGAAAGATAAGGCTAGCTGGATGCTGATGCTCGGCCTTCACTTTCTGGAACTCTAAACAACATGACACAAACTGAGCCATGTCTCTATGAAGTCCTCTCTAGTGATACAACTGTCTCAAAGTAGCGTGCATCTTCTTCACCCAGGATGGGATGAATAGGGTGCATGATGTGCCTCTATCAATATGTCCTACCTCAAGCCTCCATCTCTGGGAACATAAATCTAACCTTTATGCCTGAGAAGGCCATTTGCCTCTAAAGAAAAACCATCAAACTTCCCTTCGAGGGGTCTATGAGACTCGATCTCTTCTCGAACTATAATGTAGAAGATATCAAGAGGAATCCTGAAGAATAAATTTCCAACAAATCTATTAAGGTGGCCATAGCCACATGTATCCATCTACTAAGAGTGTCTGCCACGACATTCTCCTTCCCCTTCACATGCTCTATCTCCATATCATACTCGCAAAGTAACTCCATCCAATGTTTTTGACGAGCGTTGAGATTGGGATACTGTGAAGAGGTGGTGAAGACTCAAGTGACTGTCCGAGTGTGAATCTCGACCAAGCAGAAAGTGTCTCCATCAAACCAAAGCGTGCACAACTTCCACAAGCTCAAGATCATGAGTCGGATAATCAATCTCATAATCTTTGAGTTTTGAGACTCAAAATCCACCACTTTTCCCTCCTGCATCAATACACCTCCAAGTCCTACCAAAGAAGCATCCATGCATATGAAAAACTCACCTTTGGATCCGGCACTGCAAGAATAGGTGTTGTAGTGAGACATTCCTTCAGTGTACTCAAGGCCTGCTCGCACCTATCTAACAAAACAAACTTATTCCCTTTCGTTGAAGGGAAGTGATGGGGTGCGTAATCCGAGAGAAGTCTGAACAAATCTCCTATAGTAACCTACTAATCCCATGAAGCTATGCACCTCAGTCACAGTAGTGGGTGTTGGCCAATCCATGATAGCTCTAATCTTGGAAGGATCGATAGTGATACCTTCCCCAGAAATGATATGACCAAATACTGCACCTCTGTCTGAAAGAATGCACACTTCTCCAAGTTCCCGTAAAGCTACTGCTCCCGAAGACACTGAAGAACCTACAAAAGGTTTCCCTCATACTCCTCATGTATACGTGTGTAAATAAAAATTTCATCAAGGAAGATGAGCATGAATCGATCTAAGATGGTTCTGAATACCCCATTCATCAAACTCATAAATACTATGGGGCATTAGTCAAACCAAAAGGTAAAATGTGAAGCTCATAGTGGCCATATCTCGTATACGAAGGCGGTCTTATGAATGTCCACCTTGAAATCCTCAGCTGATGATAGCCTGACTTAAGGTCTATCTTAAAGAAATTTTTGGCTCCCTTCATTTGATCAAATAAATCATCAATGCACAGAAGGGGATAACGATTCTTGATCGTTACATTATTTAGCTGGTGGTAATCAATACAAAACCACAAGGATCCATCCTTCTTCTTTACAAAGATCATTGGTGCACCCAAGGGGATACACTAGGATGGATAAGGCCTTTCTCTAGAAGGCCCTCTAGCTGTAACTTGAGCTTGCAAGAGTTCTGGGGTGGTCATCCGATAAGGTGCTCGTGAGATAGGCTCTGCTCCCGGAACCAGATCTATATGAAAATCAATCTCACGTGGGGGTGGTAACCCCGGTAGCTCCCCTGGAAAGACATCTGCAAAACTCTCTCAAAATGGGATGATCATCTAGTGATGGTCCACTAGACCCATCCTCTCGATGATCTATCATTGAATTTAACAACATACATCTGACAACCCCATCACACACACCACTTAAGCTACATAACAGAGATGGTGTGAATAGAAATGGGTCTCCTGACCCCTGAAATCACCAACTCAACTCCCAAATCATCTACACAAGATATAATATTGTGGTAACAATCCATCTTGGCCCTGTGTGCAGACAACCAATCCATACCCAAGATGACTCCATATGAGCCCAAAGGAAGGATACAGAGATCCGAGGTAGTGGTGAAAGGTCCCAAATCCACTACACACTCCTTGAATAAGGAGTCTATAGAGATCTTGGATCCCAAAGCCATCTCAATGTCCCAACTAAGACCCTACCTAACTACCACCAGCCTGCATCACTCTACTAGAGATGGTGAATGAAAGAATCAGAAGAACCAGAATCAAACAAAATGGAGGTAGGAATGCCACCAATGCTACTTGTAGTCTCAATAATTGTGCTCTAGTGCTCTTGGTCTGGTGGTGGTTCTCAACCACTACAAAAATCTATGATTGTGCCCCATGTCATAAAAGTAGACTCTACGAGATTGTGTCTTACCCTTATTATTAGGGTTCTGTGGGTAGTCTCTCCAAAATGTCAGTAACACCACAACCAAAACAAACCGATCTCGATCCTCTCCCCTGTGTAGCAGCAGGTAGGTACTTTGAGGTCTATGGTGTGGATCCTGATGATCTGACTGTGGTCTATTGAGGTCTTTGCTAGTGAGATCCTATTGAGTGAGCTCTCTGGGCACCTTGTGTCTTGATGGGACCCCTAGGAGGAGGCCCCATACTCGACCTCTTTGTGCATCAAACCTCTATGGAGGTCTATAAGGTGGACTACTGCTATTGCTATTGTTGTGGTCTAAAAGATGCTATGTTGAACCCTTGTCCACCATGAGGAAGAGGCTGACCCCAAACTCATCTCTGGATGCGGCTCTGGACTCGATCTCTAGCCTGTTGGGTCTTTCCCCGAGTCTCCTCTGCTATATAGGCCTTCTCGATGGCCTTAGCTAATGTCTATGGAAAATGGATCCATATTGCACCTCCAATGTCTAGATTTAGGCCCCGAGATGAACCTGTGGATCTACACCTGCTCATCCTACATGTAATCAACATACTGGAGTAGATCTAGAAATCTACTCTCATACTCAGCCACTTGTAAGAGATTCCTATCGGAGGTCATGAAACTCATCTATCCGCTGCTGTATGAACCTCTGTGACAAATATTTTCTTGAATCACTCCTTAAAGAGCTCCTAGGTAATTGTCTCAGAATCAACATGGA
This sequence comes from Taxus wallichiana var. yunnanensis, assembly GCA_018340775.1. Classification (NCBI taxonomy): domain Eukaryota; kingdom Viridiplantae; phylum Streptophyta; class Pinopsida; order Cupressales; family Taxaceae; genus Taxus; species Taxus wallichiana. Next base: position 201,188,235 of record CM031240.1, read on the forward strand.
GCTTCTGCTCCTCTATCCGCCACCAGACACCAGCTCCATCCCTCAGTAGATGGATCGCAACATGAGATTTCATGTTGCTAGAATAAGGACAGAGCTTGAAGCATCACTCAAGCTCACTAACCAGGCCTCTACTTGAAATCCACTGTGTCACCAGAATAATGTGATGGCCGAAGCTTTAGGATCTCCCTGATGTGATCTACAGTTGTGGTTTGATGGCCTCTAGGCCTCTCTGCATGCTCATCCCTAAGCCTAGGGCTCCGAGACCTCTCTCTATGCCCTGAAACTCGGTCTCCCTGTCCCCTCTATGGTGACTCAGCTCTAACTAAATCCTCATGGGAGTTCTCTCCTCTATGCTCCTCGCTATGTTGAGGAGATGCATGAGCCTCAATGGATGTCACCCTATCATGTCCGACTGAATGTGCCCCTATGGTCCCTCCACGTAGAGCGGCATTAACATCCTAAAGAGTCTACAAAATCTATGGTAGGATGGTTGTTACAGCATGATCTGGTGGTGGTAAGTCTAGGTCTATGTGAAAATACCCTCGTCTCATCTGCGCCTCCTGCACAAACCAAGGTGAGAGTTAGTTCATCTTTCTAAGTTTTATTCAATTTCCATGTTTACTAAAATATGTAATTTCTAAACTAAGTTGTTTTCTAGATTTAAAAGTGTGCTAGGTTTTAAATTCATGTCTCAAGTTTTCTAGTGTGCCCAATGGCCCAAGATTTTGAACCATTCTCTGATACCAAGTGTAACTCCTGTAAAACCAACCCACTTGAGACCCAAGAACAACCTAGGATTAGTTAGGAAAAATTATGGAATAATTTTTTTGTTTAAAAGAGTCTACAACCAGGTTACAAGACAACAATTGTCACAAGCAAGTTTCAAATCCAAATACTATTAATAGCTTATATTTTTATTAATATGACAATTATAAAAGATCACAAGGTCCAAACTTAGGGTTAGATTAATCAATTAGGTTAAGAGGGTAATTTCTCACTATACCACTCTCTAACAGGATTAAAAGATTCAACTTGATTTTTTCTCAAAATTAATGCACTCAAAACTTCCCAAAAACATTCCCATTAGATAGGAAATTTCCTCACCTTTCTAATGATATAAATAAGTCCTCCTAACTCCTCATATTTCTCAAGTTATGGGCGGTGGGCCTTGGGTGAAATTTTCCCCAAGAGCGGGCCGGGACGGGCTGGGGAAGAAAATTTTCCCCAAGGGTGTTCGGAGTTGGCGGAAGCAGGGAGGAAAGTTGATTCTTGGTGCTTGGGGGGAAAAAATCACACTTTTACCCCGCATGCAGTCCGCGGTGAGACTCATGCAAAAATGATATTATACCCCGGGCCGTAAGGGACACGTGCCACGCTCTAAGCAAATTGGGGAGCAGGGTTAGCGGGGACAAACATGCATTTTTTCCTTAAGGGTTAAAAAGGCACATGGGATTAAAACATTCATTGCCTCTGCGTTCATTGGCGGATCGGTGGGGAGATTTGGGAAAAGTTGAATTTTGAAGCGTAAAGCTTTGGGACACTCCGCGCCTCCACCAACGCATCGTGGAGACACGTGTCAGCCATCCATTGGCTGCAGGTTGGTGGGCTTGCGGGAGAAGTTAGGAAAATTTACCAAAAATTTCTTTTGAAGTGCTAAGGAAGATCCACGCCTTCTCCAATGCCTCACTATGCCATGTGTAGTCAATGATTGGTCACGGGCCGGTGAGGATGTGGGGATAAACTTAGAAATTTTTCCCAATTTTTTTGATCTTAGATTATTTTTCCACCCAAAAGAAGGTTTCGGTCAGGGGGTGGGAAACTTCATGATTTTTTTCTTTGACAAAAAAAAGTGAAAAAGGTAAGTTTGGCCCGTGGGTCCACCTAGCAATATTTTATTAATTAAATTTAACAGTTAGAATATTTTTGAAGCCAAAATGAAGTGAAAACTTCAGAAGGCCATAAATTTTGATTGGAAACTCGGTTTTTGGAAAACGAGGACTTTTTGGAAATATCTCGACGTCCTATTTACATAGAATCATTAACTTTTCATTTTGTTAATGTTTAAGGGGTAATTCATGAAAACAATCTGTAGGCTTTTAAAAGGAAAGCTATTAAATTTTAACTTGTGAAATTTTAATCAATTGATCTTCTTCCTCTCTCAACATGTCAATTAGACATGGAGGATTGTTCTTAGATGGATTTAGGATGGATTGGAAGGTAAGTTTTTTGATTGACTCCAATTTAAAAAAATACAACTTTGACAACAAAACAGCAAAACAAATGGTTGAGCCCTGATTTTGCTAAGTTTTCTAAGAAATTCCTCAAGTGTTTTTGTCCAATTGAATTCGTTTAGGGCATACTACTTCAATTTAATTGTTTAATTTGTTATTTCCTTGTTGCAGGTTCGAACTGTGCATTTTGGATAAAGTATTTTCCAGTTTGAAAATACAAAACAAAGATCAAATTTTAAAGGATATATTTTCCATTTTCATCTTCCAAGTATTATAATTCATTCCAATTCTAATCTAATAAATTTAGTTGATTCAAATCAAACTATTCAAAACCAAAATGCAATTCTGATTTCCAATTTTACACATTTCAAAAGACAGAGTTATGTATTTTCCTCACACGCATTTCTTCCTTTCAAACAGAGATTTCAAATACATTTCAAACTCAGATTTTAAATAGTAGTAGTTCCAATCATGGAAAAGAATGCAACTTTTATTCAAAAGACAAGATTTCCTTCTTTTACAACTTCTCTTTTTTGTTGATTTTCACAATACAATATACAAAATACATCTCTTTCTTTCAAAACAGAAATAAAGTATATCTCTCCTTTACATTTCAAAATTACAACTTTCATATTCAATACAACATATTTCCATTACAAAACATATACGAGTTCATCCACTTCAAGTGGGAAAGGTTACAATAAGATTTCTTTTCAACAAGGGACTATCAAACTCTTTTTTTTTTTTCTTTTGCTCTAGAACAACAACATGTAGATTTATCATTCTTCCAATTCTGATCACAACAAGAGTAGGGGAAAGGCAACGCTCTCCACCCAACCAAGACATCCAATGACAAGGAGAAGCCATCCTTCTTCATTGGCCCCCGAGCCCCAACCACAATGTAATAAAAGATGTGTTTCAACTCATGGCAACAATAGGCTTCCACAAACACACATGCAAATTTCACATTTAAAACACAGTCCAAAACAAAATGTAGTTTACAACTACATTAAAACATGAAAACAACACTAAGGCTTCATCAAGCAAGCCAAAGGAGCAAGAAACTATGGGGGATGCTACTTATGCCTCCCAAAGGGGAAATGGGTATCACCACTGATTTCAAACCACCAAAATATAGTATATCAAAGCCCATGACATGCCCTTATGCCTCCCAAGTACCCCTTATTCTCACATTTCCTTATGCCTCCCAACCTCTTATGGATACCCCATAACGAGTAAATAAATGCAAGCTATTTCTTTGTAAGGTGGAACCCAAATCCCAACTCCCTCCACACTTATACCTCCCAAAACACTTGTTCCTCCCAAAAATGAACCCCATAGTCTTCTCCTACACCATACCTAGGCCATCTACCCAACATCCCACAAACATGCCAAAACATTCACAACAATAACAATTTCATAAACAAAAGGAAGAATTAGCTCCTAGCTCCATGATGGAGTTGTTCCAAGTTCCAAAACAAAGCTTTATCCCAATGCAACCAATCAAATTAGACAAACAACAATAATACAATAATCTTCCAAAAACTTCTCCAAAGCAAGAGCTCCAAAACAACAAAATAATTCACCCAAAAAGGAGTTTCCAAAAGTGAAGCAACCCAAAACAAGGCAAGCAATTCAAATTTTATAGAAGAGGGAAGAGAAGAGGATGAGGTGGATCCATGTAGGATGCCACATCACACATCCTCAACCCCAACCAAAATTCAACTTCATTCTCCAATGCATAATAAATAGGTGGGTGAATAATATGATAGTTTACTTACATACTCAAATCCAACCCACACCCCAAAGGACTGAAATTAAACCATGTAAGAAAAGTGTAATTAAAACTTACAATTTGTCTTCTCAAAATGCATTATAAAAGTCTAATTTTAACCCCCAAACCATAGGTATGGTTGGTAAGTAAATTTAAGAGGTATGGGACAAGTTTAACTTGTCCCACAAGCCTCCAAAATCAGCCTCCAAGGACAAATTCGAATTTCCAAGAAGGTGGAGTGTTTCACACTCAAAAGTTAACTTACACATCACTTACATATTACTTACACATTACTTACTCATTCTTACAACACTTTAAATCATAACCAACAACCATATTAATTACATTCTCATGATATCTTTTAATTAATTAACTTAACAACATGATTACTCACAATATTAACACCACATTAAATAAATAATGAAAGGGGTAAGTGCACCACATAAAACACATGAAAACATTAAACAAAAGGGACCAAATAAAAGAAAAACATAAAATCCCTTAGTCACATTTAAAAGTGATCCCCCATGGGAATCCCTAACAAAACAACCACACACAAAATAATACAGTTGTCATGGTGACCTTGTTGAATTCATCTAGAATTCCAATGTGGTTGGTCTCCAATCCCCCGATGTTTGTTGTGATATTTTAACTCTGCAAAACAAAAATACCTCCTTCGACCTCGTGGCCATATCAAAACATCCAAAATAATATAAATAAAATTCCAAAATCATCTAGATATATGAATCACAACAACATCAAGCAACCAAAAAGATCATTTGTAATTTTACTCAACAACTATATCATCATCAAATAATTTCCATTTCTAGGTCTACTCACAATATCCAACTATCACATGTCTGAACAATATCCATAATATAACCATGTCAAACATCATATCATCATCAATATATAAAAAGTCTCTAATAATCATCATGCATCATAACTGAATCAAGGTCAACAATAATCCATGATCTAACATCTAACATCATACTATAATAAAGTCCATAATCATGTCCATAATATAATCAATATTATCATGATCAATATCAAAAAGGTGTCAAAGGGAAGTGGGCACTACAATGACAATGTCGTGTCATTGAAATGAAAAGCGTAACTTGGACTTTTCAAAAAGGATTTTCTTTGTTCATCTGTGTGTTATTTGCGAGAATAAAATTTTTTGTTCTCGTAATGTTAAAATGAGACAGTGGGACAAAGTATACTTATGGTACCAAAATGAGTTTATTTATTCAATATTAATAATTGTATAGGGTTATATGAATAATTATGTTTTCTACATATCTTATAATTATATTGTTTTATCGTAAGATTAGTCAAATAATTTTGTATTTTTAATATGTCTTTATTTTTCATACATGTCTATTTAGTCACGATAACTTTATATAATAAAGCAAGGCTTTTAATTAATTTGTGATGGATTTTTTTATTGAGGACAAAGGTTTTTGATTGTGATCTCTACCCATGAACAAAAGGCCTAAAATCCCAAATGAACCATTGACACACCAAAAAACAAAAAGAAGCAGTTGGCTAGCAACAAAGAAACAACAAAGTAGGAGAAATTGTTTTCTTGAGAATTTATTTTGTTGTGTATTGTTTTCCTCCCATATGCAACCTCCTCCACAGAATAAAGAATTAAATATCTTCAACTTTCATATATGTGTTTTTTTCAACAAGACATTGAGGATGAATAATTTCCTTCACCACTTTACAAGCTATTGGATCAATGATTTTGTTTTCTAAATAACATCATTTGCATTCTCTTCTTTTACAATGGATGGAATTTTAGTAAGAGGGTTTTGTGGACCTCGTCGGACACTTAATCTATGTCATTATTGAAACAAGATCTTCCTTAGCGTCAATGACCAAATTCTCAGGGAGGGAATTTTTCCACCAATTTTTTATCTCGTTGTTACGCTTTTCCATCCTGCATTCCACAACAATATGACCTAGGGTGAAACACCTTTGGCATCTTAAGGGTAATCCTTCGTAGTCTAGAGGTAAAGTCGCAGATCTATTTTGCACTTTTATCTCAATGTTTTTAGGAAGGTTTTTAGAGGTATCCAATTCCACCAGAATTATGGCATATGTTGTATGGGTGAAATTAGTAGTTTTAGACTTAATAAAAAAATTTACCCAAAACGTTGCCAATAGAGATCAGGACATTCACAAGTCCCAAAATTGAAGAGGTATATGGGGAAGCCTAATCCAAACATGTTTGCAAGAGAAATATTTTATGATTGGGTTAAAAGAAAGAAACCAGGATTTTGTAATAAGGTATCTAGATTGACAGACTCAAACTTTACTTGCTATGGTATATTTATCTCGCTATAAAATATTAAACACAAATAAATTTTCCTTTTTCACAAGGGTAAAGGTATAACCTTCTAGTAATGAGCGGAATCAAAACTTAGAGATCCATTCATAAAGGACTAGTAAGATGGGCCAAAATTCACTAAATTTTTAGATCAGTGTGTGCTCCTGGTAGTATTGTTATGATTCGATGACTTCATCCCCATTTGTGACATAGGGAGTAACAATGGATGGGTCCATGAGTTTCGAATGATGTCTTTGCTGCAGCATGTCTCTCGAATGTGAGACTCTCTTTCAACTCAAGGACGACTGCATTTTCAACCACCTCAACCCCCAGAACAGAGTAAGAGTGGACACATCCATTACCTCCACATACACCAACAAAATATTTAGGAATAAAACCAAATCTGGTGCAAGAAAGGCCTGTAGGTTGAAGATTATAAATAAATAAAAAAGTTACACTATATTGTGCAAATAAAAAAATAATACATCTGCTCACAAAGTGAGCTAACAACAAAGGTAAGAGAGCAAAAAAATATTTTCTTTATTCAAAAGTTTTCTTTTTCCTTCTTTCGTGCATTGAAGTCGAAGGAAAGGATTACATTTAAAAGAAGGATCAGCTATATTAAAGAAGGAGATAACAGAAAAAGAACTCAACTAGATCCTAAAAAACAGGCATGGATCATGCCACTAAACAATGAGAGACATGTTGTAGTTTATTAATAGAAGGAAAAAATAATTAAGGGAAAAACTTGCGGTGGAACTAAATATGACTACAGAGTTTGCAGTCTTGATCATGCATCCTTTAATCTCCCCTGCATGAGCAATGGGGATGAGTCCCAACTGATTCCTCAAAGCAACAAAACTAGTTATAGGTAGAGCTTTGGTAAAAATATTAGAAACTTGCTCGTTATAGGAAAACTATAATTCCACCGTCCCGTCTTGAACTAATTCGGGATGAAGTGATGTTGAATCTCAATGTGCTTTGATCTAGCATGAAACACAAGATTTTTTTCATTGCAATAGTAATATCAATTGTTATCATAGTAAATAGTGGTCGGATGTTCCTGAACCAATTGCAAATCTTCCAAAATCCATCTAATCCATATGGCTTGACAACTAGCTACTGCTGCAATATACTCTGCTTCTGTGGAAGAGAGAGCAATGGTTGCCTTGCTTTTTACTACACCATGAGACGGCTCCAGAACCAAGTGATAAAATATAACCAGATGTGGATTTTCTATCATCCACTAAACCAGCCCAATCAGAATCCATGTAACCACATAGCTCAAACATATGTGTATGAGAATAATGAATGTCAAAGTTGTGTGTACCATCGACATACCTTAAAATTCTTTGCAAAGCACGCTAATGAGACTCATGTGGATCCTGCATGAACCGAGAGATGAGGCTCACAACATACATAATATCAGGTCTCGTGGTAGTGAGGTACATGAGGCTCCCAACCAAACTTCTGTATAAAGTAGCATCTACTTTGGAACTTGCATCTTCCTTGGTTAATTTTTCACCAAGGGAAACAGGAATGACAACTACAGTGCATGACATCATTCTAAACGCTTCAATAGATCAGCCACATACTTGGTTTGAGAAATGGATATACCTTTAGATTTTTGTTGCACCTCCACTCTAAGAAAATAATGCATGAGTCCCAGATCTGACATCTCAAATTCTTGTTTCATTTCTGCTTGAAATTTCTCCATGAGAGATGGGTTGTTACCTATATAAATGAGATCATCAACATAAAGGAAAACAATTAGAATATCATTACCAAGATGTTGGATATAGAGGGTTGGCTCTGAGGAACTTCAAATGAATCCTTTCTTCAAGAAATAACTGTCAATCCTTGCATACCAAGCACGAGGTGCTTGCTTCAACCCATAAAGAGCCCTTTTTAGCTTGTAAACCAAATGTTCTTTTCCTAGAATTTCATAACCAATAGGTTGTTCCACATAGACTTCCTCATCAATAAAACCATTTAGGAAGGCTGATTTTACATCCATTTGATAGATTGGCCACTTGTGTTGTGCAACAATAGCCAATATAATCTTGATCTGTATCAAATCTTGCAACTAGAGCGAAAGTCTCTGAATAATCTACTCCAGGAATTTGTGCAAATCCCTTGGAAACTAATCTTTCCTTATGTCTATTCATAGAACCATCAACATGATATTTCACCTTATAAATCCATTTGACACCAATCACTTGCTTATCTTTAGGAAGTTGCACTAATTCCCATGTATTGTTTTTATCAATTGCATGCATCTCTTCATTCATAGCATCAATCCATACTTGTTCTTTCACGGCTTCTTCATACACTGAAGGTTCAACTTGAATGGTACTAAAAAAACAAAATTGGCAAACTGGATTCAAATTAGAACTCCTTTGATAAATTTCATTTAAACTTCATACCTTTCGTGAAGAACTTGGACTTGATTGTGGACTAGAACTATCACCTGAAGAGGAACTTGGTGAACTTAGTGAACTGGGGCTTGAACTTCCACTTGAGCTTGTGGGGAGAGGAGGAACTTGTTGAACATCTTCTATACCCATGATGAGTGGTGTAGTTTTTTGAACTCCTTTTTGCCATTGCCATACTCCCCCTTCATCAAAAACCACATCTTGACTAATAATCCATTTCTGTGTGTCAAGATTATAGAACTTGTATCCTTTTGTGAAATCTAAATAGCCCACAAAGATACAAAGTTGGGATTTTGCATCCAACTTCTTCCGCTTCTTTTCTGGAACGTGAACCTATGCAGTGGCAACCAAATACACGATGCGGTGAGCTACCGAGGGCTTGTGTCCACTCCTGTGATTCCTTGGGGTGATATTCTGAAGCAATTTTGCTGGGCTTCGATTCAAAATATAATTTTTGGTTGCTACTACAACTCCCCAATAGCAATTAGGAAGGTTTTTGAACTGCAACATACTTCGTGCCATCTCCATAATGGTATGGTTCTTTCTTTCTGCAATGCCATTCTGTTGTGGGGTATAAGCTGTTGTAAGTTGTCTCTTAATTCCATGAGTATTACAAAAATCAGAAAACTCATTGGAAGTGAATTCTCCCCCTCTATCTGTTCTGAGTATTTTGAGAGAATACCCGCTTTGATTTTCTGCCATAGCCTTAAAATGCTTGAAGCATTCAAATGCCTCAGATTTCTGCTTAAGAAAATAAACCCATGTGTGGCATGAGAAATCATCAATAAATGTCAAAAAGTAAATATTCTTACCCAAATATTCCTCTTGCATGTCACCACAAATGTCACTATGCACAAGCTCTAGAGGAGATTTTTCCCTCCATGATTTGTTCACTGGAAAATTGTCTTGATGTTGCTTGCCAAGTGCACACCCTGAACAAACTTCTTCTTTTTCTGAATTGCAGGAAGTCCTCTCACCATGCCTTTCTTATGAAGCAAACTTAATCCTTGAAAATGTAAATGACCATACCATTGGTGCCATAACCATGAATCATTTGTGGTTTCCTTGAGGGCATGCATCTTACTGGACTCCAAAGTGAGAGGAAATAATCGATTCTCTGTCATACAAGCCTTTGCTACAAGATAATGATTAGTTGATTTATCAAATATTTTGCAGCAGTTATCTTCAAACACAACCTTGTAATTTTTTGCTACAAGCTACCCAATACTTAAAAGATTATGTTGTAATTTGGGCACATGCAAAGTGTCATGAATAAATGTAGTTTCTCCTTGCTTAGTTTTCACTGCAAGGGTACCTTTTCCCATTACATCAACCTCTTTATCATCACCAAATTTTACTTGACTCCTTACAGATTCATCTAATTTGACAAAGAGATCAGATTTACTTGTCATATGATTTGAGCAACCGCTATCCAAGAACCAAACATCCTTTTGAGGTTCTTTTGCCAAATTGCAAGCAAAGAATGTAGAGTGTTTTGCTTCTTCAAAAGACTCTTCAGTATAGTTGGCTCTTGACTTATTCAAATCATATTTTTTATTTCTACATTCAGGTTCATAGTGTCCATACCTTTCACAATACTGGCACTAGATGCTTCTCTAATCCATTGAACTTATTCCTCTTCCTCTTTGTTTCCTCTTCCTCTTCCTCTGCCACGTCCTCTAGATGTAGAAGACTCCCCTTCAGATTTTCTTGATTGAGAAGGGGTTGTAAATTTTTCTTCAATTCTTACAGTAGACTGGAAGGCTTGAACTAGGTTCACTGTAGAATGTTGCATACACTCCTCATGAGATTGCAAAGAACCTATCAACTCTGTAACTTTGAATGTGGTTAGATCTTTACTTTCTTCAATGGCTATGACCACTAGATCAAACTTTGGAGGAAGAGATCTCAAAATATTTTCTACAATTTTTTGCTCTATGACACTTTCCCCTTGAGTTTTAAGATGGTTCACAATACTTTGAGCCCTAGTAATAAACTCTTGAATAGACTCAACGTCCTTCATACTTAAACTTTCAAAATATCTTCGAAGGGTTTGAAGTCTTACCAACCTTATTTTGTCAAATCCTTGGTATGTAGTTTGTAGGGCCTCCCATGCGTCCTTTGACTTTGTCATACCAGCTATATGGAAAAAATTGATATATCCAATGCAGATTGGATAGCAAAAAGAGCTCGATTGTCCTTCTTTTTGTCTTCTTTCAATTGCGTTCATTGATTTGCTGTTAAAGCATTTAAAGCATTTTGATCTACAGGTTCTGTGTATCCTCCTTCTACTAAATCCCAGATATCTTGGGATAATAGTAGGGTCTTCATCTTTATACTCCAATAATCGTAGTTGTCTCCGGTAAACAACGGAAGCTAGAATGAGAAATTGCCACCATTTGACATTCTGATAATTCTTGGAGAGAACCGTTAACCTGTAACTTTTGCAAAAAGGAATAGTCCTGCAACCAGCTCGATACCAATTGAAGATTATAAATAAAAAACAACACTTACACTATACTGTGCAAATAAAAAAAATAATACATCTACTCACAAAGTGAGCAAACAACAAAGCTAAGAGAGAGAACAAAATATTTGTTTTATTCAAAAACTATCTTTTTCCATCTTGTTGTACGTTGAAGTCTGAAGGAAAGGATTACATTTAAAAGAAGGAGCAGCTACAGTAAAGAAGGAGATAACAGAATAAGAACTCAACTAGATCCTAAAAATAGGCATGGATAATGCCACTAAACAATGACAGAGACATGTTGTAGTTTATTAACAGAAGGAACAAAGTAATTAAGGGAAAAATTGTGGTGGAATTGAAGATGACTGCAGAGTTTGTAGTCCCGATCATAAATAAAACCAAATCCGGTGCAAGAAAGGCCTGTAGGTTGCCGTAAATTAGATGAGGCTAAGAACAAGGTCGACGACGAGCCTCTACCAAAGCTTCCAGTCACTCAAAATCATGTAGGGCTTGTGGAGTGGAGGCCAAATCTGTCACCATGAGTCGTTGATAATGCAGGGAACAAGTTTTTGAGGGTTCCTTTAGGGATCGCTAGAGTTCCCCTTCCGCTGTCACCTAGACCATTGTGATGGTCGTCCACCAACTGCAATGTAGACCCCTGCCTCGGATGATTTTCCCCTACGCCGACGAGCCCATCATTGCCACCGCGTGAGAGGGAACAAGATTAGGGTTTTAAGCAACTCACTTAGGGTTCCCAAAAGGTCTCAACATCATTCAAACAATTTTAGGGCTCAATTATTTTTGATGGATCTTTGCACTATGTTTACGGATCCCATTCTTGTCTGCACAATGCGAGAATATTGAAAATGGTTTGGTGTGACACGATAATCAATTAAATATATTTAACATATCAAAAGTCCATACAACAAAACCTTTCTCCGCAATGTGCATATGCAACAATGCTTGCAGCCCACAAAGCACGATTCATTCTTTTTCAATTTTTGAAACAAATCATTTACTTTGAAAAACATGTTGGGCCTCCCTTTATATAAAATAGTGGCAAGAGGGATTCACTTTTAGGGGAATACTATAATACATTCATTCATACTAAATTTTTAATAACGAAAATTAAAAGCAATATAGCCTAAGGTGTTTAAGGGCGGAGGGTTATTTTAATTTATCTTGATCAAAAGTGTATTCGGAGTGATGGTTTCAGATGGATTTGAATAGCCTATATTTCATCTTTCACAATTTAATCATCTTCTAGATAACGTGATGTAAATTATCTGGAATATAATTGAATTTCTGCATGAAAGGGAATTTTCATAGTTGAAAATCATATCGAAGAAGGCTATTTAAGATTTTTGTATGAAGAAAAGTTTCAAAATAAAGATGTTAAGTTTGAAGTATTATTAAAGTGAAGAAAATACAAAAAAGATAAGATATTTTCATAAAAATGATATGTATTTTTAAAATGAGTGGTATCAATGTTGGCATTTAAAACTCCAAAATAATTGAGTTTACCGATATTCATTGGTAAAAACTTCTCACAGTAATAAAAAAAGTTCCAAGTACGTTAAATTTTCAAAATTTCCTTTGCATATTTCATTGATTCGAGTACGTTTTTTCGACAGAACTTCTACAGAAGTGTTCATGAGGCTCAATGTGCTACTTCAATTAAAAATTGTCGTTCACAATGCGGTAGCAAATCCCTTGTATTTTTTGGAGTTCCTGCATGTTAGTTTCATCTAGTTTCCTTGTAGTTAATAGACTCCTCATTATTTAGGAGGCCTGATCACTTGATTTAAAAGTATTGCCTATGATGTCCACCTTCAGAATATGCATATTCACAAATTTTTTGAAATCTCAAATAAGAAATTTGTATTGGAACATGGAATCTAAATGTGGAGTCTAACAATACATACTTTGTGTTGTTTTTGTAGCACATTGAAACATGTTTATCTACTTATTTCCGTTAAAGAATATATAGATTATTATATTCATGTTTTTAAAGATTCATCTAAATATAAACGTCAATAAGACACTAAGTTTGGAAATTATTTTGTTATATCTGGAATTCATTATGGGAATATTAATTTTTTTCTAGGCATACATATTTACTATGCTAAGAAGCAATAAAGTGGTTACGTGGGAAAAAGACACTATTGGTATGTTGTTTATTATAACGAAATATTTGTTCTTTTGTTTTTATGTTATAAACCGTATTTACAAATTTTGAAAGAATAATTTTACTATTATGCTTCTTACATGTATTTCTTCTTTCCTCCTCTTTTTTTTTGGGGTAGGTAAATTCGATATTTACATAATAGATGACGATCCACACAATTAAGTAGTTCCTCATAGTATTTGTTAGTATTCCTTGAACCAAAAATAAAATTATTTTATAATAGTTACATTTTAAAGGAGAAATTTAAATTCTTAATAATTTCTTACCTATATGTTTGTTTGATGTGCATCGCCCTGAGGATTCCATGCATGTATAATTCCATCAAAATAGTTTTTGGCATATTTAACTTCATTATTATTATTCCAATTTAAAGTTTACATATTTGGTGCTCCATCCAACCATAAGAAACCCTGCACATGTGGAGAACCTCTATGTTTTCATTCATATCTACACCAAAAATCATGTATCTTCATAATCTTCTATAGTATCTCTCTCATGAACACTAAATTTTAAATTTTCATATACCGAGAAACTATATGAGGATGGTCATTTTTTTATCATCAACATCTTTGTTCTTCACGTATATTGTTAGGTGGAGTTCCTCGCATTAGTGCATGGAGATTTGGCTAATACATGGACCTACTATACTTATAGTAAAGAAGATGATAGGTTACTAGGCATTCTAATTTAGTGCAACAAGTCCATTAATTTTGCATGACACTTTGTACAATAGAAATGTGTTTTGTTAATGTAGTTGTTTTTTGCTTCAAACAATAAAAAGATGATATTGTAGCATATTCCACTTTGTTAATTTTTCACGTTGATGTCTTCGATATCCTCAAGCATATTATATATGATATTTTCTTCATTAGTCTTCATTTTCAATGGACAAACATGGGTGAGCCATACCTAAATATATAAATAAAACATAAATATATTTTTATTAAGGATAAAAAAATTTGAATGTTGCCCTACCCATATATATAAGGCCCGAAAGTCTACATATAAAAAATGAAAAACAAAGAAACAAAAAGAAGCAACTACTCAACAACCAAAGAAGAACTAGGTGGGAGTATTGGTTTTCTTGTGAATGGATCTTTCCTTGTTGTGTGCATTTTTCCACCGATCTAGAACCTCCTCAACAACAATAATAACTTCAAGATCATTGATCGATGTGTATGTTATTTTTTTGGAAGGAAAGAGACAAGGGAAATTTTCCTTAGTTGTTTTACAAGAATTTGGTTCAACATTTTTCTTTGTCGATATTTCACCATTTACTTTCGCCTTGTCTATCTTAACTGGAATTTCTCTAAGTAGAGTTTCTAGGACCGATTCGGCCACTTCCTCTTAATCTACATTTGAATCTAAATATCCCTTAGTATTAAAGAAAAAATGTTTAAGGAGGGCATTTTCCCACTAATTGGCTCTCTCATTATTGCACTTTTCCATCCCCAGTCAAAAGCAATATATCGTAAAACTAAACACTTATAAATAATTATATACTCTAAATAATTAATAATATAGGAATAAAATTATCTAAAATTTTATATAAGAATTTATTTATGTTAAATCTATGCTTAAAAATTCGAGGAAGAATTAGATATTTATATATTTACAATTTATATTTAAATAAATCAAACATATAAATTGAAAATGTAAAGATATTTCTTATAACATATACATCTATAACTACATTAATAAAATACTACTAAAAATATAATTTATTTTATTATACATTCCTTTCTTACTAAATAGAAATATATTACTAATATTAATAAACATTGGATAATATGAAATATTTTAAGATTTATCTTTCACATTTATTACTAAATAGGAGTACATGGAGTTTAATTACTATTAAATCTATTTATGATTCACATATGACCGATTATATATATTCTTGTTTGTTAAAATATCTTCTATACTACATGTTATTATACATATTTATGAAAATATATGGTATGCTATATCAAAATTATGCACATAATATTTATATGCATAGTAATATTATATTAATGATAAAATTAGGGGAAGAATTTGTTATCATTTAATATATTATATATTATATATGGGTTTATCAATGTTTGAACTCTTGTATAATTACATAAGTTCGAAAAAATTATTCATAATTTTATATATAAATTTTGTTTTACTATAAATAATGAAACTTGTCATAATTATCTTAAACTATCGATAGCTTGCTCATGTGTACGAAAAATTTTCATAATTTCAAAATTTTGGAAAATTTGAAAAGAGATGAACAAAGCCAAGATATTATTTTAAGATATTATTCTTATTAAATGAGCAGTTTATACGAGAAAACTAACAAAATCTTCACATATTTGTGTGATTAAGTACTCAATTAATAATAATAATATCGTAAAATAATTTTTTAAGTTCTATTCATCACTTTTTAGAGATTCTTGATCATTTTGAAATAATAATTTTTTTTTTTTTCAGAAATGAGAAAGTTATCAAAATATACCTTCAAATAATCTTGGCCACTTCAAATTTTAATGTTTTAATAATTAAAAATATGCTCGGTAATGGATAATATAGTCATAACCATATGCAAAATTAGCAGAAATAAGGAAGTAAACTTTTTTCAACTATTATGATCGAAATAAATAACTTAACATTTAAGAACATATTTTTCTTGGAGTAAAATACCTTCGGTATTTAAAGTGTGAGTTGCGATGGGAAACACTAACGGTGGAAAACTTAGCGCCGCGAACCTAATCTAAATCCTACAAGCGTGGGAGTTACATCCGGTGAAGGCGGCGATGGTTTGGGGCGAGGAGATGAAGGCAACAACCCCCACTTAGGAAAGGGAAGATCGGTGGCAGATCATTGACACTTTTTCTAAAGAACAACCGGGAGAAACATGGGCCAACCAAAATGGGAAATCCCTTGATCAATAGGAAGAAGAAGACAAATTCTTATGGTGATGGTGGAACACATAAGACAAAGAGTGCATATAGAGGAGAATTCTCTTTATTTTTTGAATAAATATGGATATGTTCCTATGCATGATGTAGCGGGTAAGAGAACTAAGGGAAAGGTAGATCCCAAGAAGAGATTTTGGGACGTGGTCGGAAATATTTTTTAAGCCTATGGCTTAGGAAAAATCCATCCCCTCTATTAATTTTAGAGTAGAGGTTTTGCAATCGAATCTCTTTTAATGAAAAATGGTTTGATCTGAAAATTTGGCATTTTTTTTCTAGGTTTGCGCACTCTTTATGAATGGATGTCAATTCATTAGAGCTCCATCATGGATGGTAAGATTTATTTTCATCCTAGTTCATGTGGGTTTTTCAAAGTTGTTTTTCCGAGAAACGAAAGCGAGATTTGATTTTTGGAAGAGTTTGAGATTTTCAATCCCATTTACTACTTATGAAACCATGATTCCCTTTGTTTTACCCGGTGTCCGATAATTTCCATTTTAAGATAGTTTGGATTCGTATCCCTTATTTTACCATCCAATTTTGGATGGAGAGTTGGTGAACCTCTATAGATAAGACATTAAGAAAATGTTTGGCTATTGATCTGAAGACTACAGATTATGAGTACACTACATATTCCTGAATATTGGTTGATAATGATACTTCTATAGATTTTCCAGCTTGTTGAACTCAAAGTTGAGGAAAGAATTTGGACAAAAAATATAGACTACAAAGGTTTTCCCTTAAAGTGTCAAACCTATTTTTCCCTTGTTCATTTATCTTCATATTGTCATATGGGAAGAAAACATGTTAAAATTAGAAGCACTTGGTGTATGAATTAAAATCCTAGCTACCTGGTTGTAAATGACCCATCATATTGTGATTCAGATTATGAGTCTAAGAAATATGTTTATTAAGACTTTGAGAAGGAGGAAGTGCTTCCTTTTATTCAGAAGGATCCATTGCAACAAGATCTTCAGAATTTTGTGGATTTGGTTGATTTGAAAATGGTAACATGTCCCCTTGCTCTTGCTTTATCAAGGATCCAAATTTATAAGGAGCATGTTGAATTTATGATTCCAATCCATAATAATGAAAATGAAAATCCGAATATAGAAAAGGATTGGATGATTGTGAGCAGAAAAAAGAAAGGGAATAATACTCCCCTTAAGACACACTTAATATCCCATGGGAAGGGGTCTCATGGATGAGATATTTGAATTTTTTCATATTTTTATGCTTCTGGTTTGGTTGTGCACCTAGTTTGGATGTGTTGTTTTTTGTTTCTTTGTGTGGTTGGTAGAGGCTACCTCATCTGTTAAATATTTCTACATATTTGTCTCCACTTATTGTATGGGGTAGGGTCCCCTTAACCCTCTTTTACCTTTAATAAGAAAACCTTCAATCTCTAAAAAATACCTCTTTGCATTCTAATTATAACACAAGTCTGTATTTACATATAGAATACCAACAATTCTTGACAAGATAATTGAGACAAAATAAGAATATGTGTGTGTGTTTGTGTATGTGTAATCGTGTGATTATATAATTTTGAAACAATGTGTCGATTCATTAATTATTTTAATAATTTTTATATTGTAATGGATATGTCAAATTTTAAATAATTTCTTATTTTAATAGATATATTGGCAATAAAAGTGAACCAAACACATCATTACAACCCGACTACCATTGTAGAAATGCCTCTTAAAATAAATTTAAATAAATACACACATACATATGTGTGAGCACACGATTATAATATTATTTCAATCCTATTTTGAGATTGTTCTTCTAAATTCTCTTTTCCTAAATTTATTTTTAAAAATATTTCCTATTTTTAAATAGTGTTTTTAAATTTATTCTAAATAATTTTTCCTATTTTAAACACTTAATTCTAAAAATAAACTTATATGATGTACATACATATATGGAAATGTTATAGAGATGCGTGTATATTTTTAAAAATAATATTAAGTTAACTATCCTCCAAATATAAGTTTGAATACCCCTCAATCATCCTCTGCCAAAGATAGGTAATGATTTTTTATGGATATAGTATCATATTTTCTCATTTGGATGTTGGAATATGAGAGACTTTCACTCTTTTAGTGTTTAATGTGAGTGATTGTTAGATCTGTTGTATACACCTTTCCCCTTTATCATTTCTATAGATTTACCATTGGTCCTTTGATAGTGTTCGTTGTGTATTTTTGCACCACTAATGCGGTGAATTTCTCAGTAAATGGTTAACTCTCCTTCCATTGCAATGATTATTGTAATTGGTGGTGGAAATGGATCCCAAGCATGCTTAGAAGTTTCTGCCAAAGGTATACGATGAGGTATGGATTTTGAATCCTCCCTATATGTTATTATTTATGATGAATGTTTAGACCATGTGGTCAAATAGTATTGTAACAATTTCTTTATTATGTAATTTTGTGGCCATATCCCCTTAAAATCTTGCCTATAAAACTAAATAAAGAACCATTGGGAGTCTAATGGTATCCTAGTTTTAGGTATCTAGAACCTCACAACAAAGCTTCTATCTCTTTTTCGTTTCACAAGCATTCTTAGCATCCATCCCTTCTTCCGAAGGAAACTTGTTGGTATCTAGGGAATAATCTTTCAATGCTTCCTACTGGACTTGTGACTTTATCCCCACCATCCAAGTTTCCTTGAAAATACCAATTTGGATTGAGCTTCCTTGAATCCCCTTGTTAATCTCTTGTCTTTCCTTCCAGAGATAGTTAAACCCATTAGTAGGGTGATATTCCATGAGAAAGATCAATTTTTTTACACCCGTCCCAACAAATGGGTTTGTGTCAAAGTTGACATTGCAAAATATCTGCGAGACCACCTTGATAATCAAGTTAGTTCCCTACGTATCTCTTAAAAGGGGTTTTATTTCAACCTTTCCAACATTTTCTTTCATTGTCGGGCCTCATACCACAACATATGTGATTGTCCTCTTCTTGCTCGCTCCAAACTAGTGGTGATGCAACTATTAGTCATGTCTAAGCCTAAAGGTTATCAAACGACTCATGGCTGGAATACAACTGGGAATAAGAAGGCTTCTAGTGTAAAATCCACTCATGTGGTGCAACTTGCCCCTTCCCCTTCCCTCCTCTATCGAAGGATGATTCGGGTTCGAATCTACCCCCTCATCGGTTTCCATTCCTTGCAAACCATCACAGAGCCAAGTTTTACCCTCATGATAGTAAAATTATGGGAATTTAGCTTCAACATCTCTTCCTTTGTGCTGATATCGAAGTCCTGCATGTGAGGTATCACAACACACAAGGAGATAATGGGGTCAAGCGCCGCTCCATTCATGTTGATCTTTCTAATTCATACTAAATATCTCTTGCTAATAATTTTTCATTTGTTTTCTCGAAGGATGGCGACTTAGATGGCAAGGGGAGTTTGATGTCTTTTTGTTTTATGAAATTTATCTCTGAAATGTTTGGGGGCTTACAAAAACTCTCATAAATATTTTGTTTAGTTAGATTGATAATTTTTTAGGTTCTTTGATATTATATATTTACAAGAAAGTAAGGTTTCTGGTTTTTTCTTAAGAATAAATTAACTTGAATTTCTCCTACTCTTTCAAATTTTCATACTTAGAACATTGATGAAAAATGTGGCGCTAGTATTTATGTTGCCCCAAAATTATCATCCTTAATCACCTCCTCAGAATAAGATCCTTTAAATCAGATCATGTGGGTGATTATCAAGATTAATTATCTTTGATTTGGTATCCTTAGTGTTTATGATCCCAATGATGGTTCGGAAAGAATGACATTATAGAAATGGTTAGGTGAAAACTTCTTTATCTTATTAAGCTGGTGTGTGGTGAATTTAAAATGATAGAACATCTTGATGATAAACTTGGTGCCCTCCCTATGAGTTGGTGTGTTGGCAAGCGTGTGGCTTGTTATTTATCTAAAATCCATTCGGGAATTATTATCATTTACTCATAAAACATAAGGAATTTAATGATCAATTTTTGTATACTTGGACCAATCTTCGAGAAGGATGTGATCACATTTTTAAAATACATGATCATGTACTTCTATTTTAGTATCCTATATTTGATTTTGACACATGAGGCCTCTCTTGTGCCACGGTGTGGTCACATGTACTTTTTTCATATCACTGTCTTATTTATTTTAAGATTATTTTATATGGGGCCCTACTCAAAGTCGTTCAGTAATCAATTATTTTTTAAGTTTTCCTTGCTAAATCTCCTAAGCGTAGTCCCACTTATTGATAAAGTTTGGAACATGGTTCCATGTATACCTATTTTTTCCAGCTAGAACGAGTGGTGAGAAGTAGTGATTCAATGCACCACCTAATTCCTCCTCTAGTTTAGTAAGTAGGTTGCTCAAGTGTATAAACGGAGGGACTCAGCTCTACACAAAGAATTCAAGATGATCTTTGTTCTTCTCAAGTCTAATCCTTTTGACACTCCCTTAAGTTACAGTCATTTACTAGTTGGCACAAGCTCAAGCTCATGGAATGTCATTCAGCCCGTGGAGCACAAATTTGGTTGAGGCCACACTGGCTTAAGTTGGGAGAAAAATATCTAAGAAATTTTTCAAATCCCTTTGATCCAAACATGCTTGTGAAAATATTAAAGTTATTCAAATTACTCATCTGTGGCTCACGGATTTACTTGAGACCACTAATGCCTTTTTGAAGCATTACCAATTATTCTTTCAAGCTCAAGACTCTACCAATGAGAAAGCTGCCACTTTATAACAATGTATCGAGGTAGTTCCATTAAAGCATTTTATTAAGGATCTTGACTAATGAAATGCTCCTCTTTCTTTGGATGATATTTAAGTTGCTCTATTATGCCTTGCTGATGATAAATCTTCAAGACTGGATGGATTTCCTTGTGAATTATAAAAATCCACTTGGTACTTTGTTGGTCTAGACCTACTTCATGTTTATAATGAAGCTATCCAATCAAATTCTCTAGGGAGTTTCGTCAATCAAAGCAACATTAAGTTAATTCTGAAATTTTGCGACCGAGCAGTTACTAATTGCAGGTCAATATGTTAGTTGAATATTACCTACAAGATTTTGTCAAGGATTTGGATCTTCACATTTATGATATTTTTCCCAAGATGTTTTTCCTCGAGAAGATGGGATTTGTCAAAGGCCATTACGTTCTCGATAATCTTATAACATCCTAGGAAGGAATAAAATAGGCTCGATTATATTTGCAAACACCCTTATTTATCAAAATTGAATTTGAAAAGTCTTATGATCGCTTTGAATGGCCTTTAATTCTAGATATGCTCAAAGCCTTAGGATTTTGATACTTTTACTAGGTTGTCCAAACTCTATTATGGAATGCTTATTCTTTCCTCTCTGTCAATGGGCTTCAATCGTCCTTGATTGGGATCTTATGTTCTTTTAGACATTGGTGCCCTCTTATGCCTACCCTCTTTGTCTTAGTGATGATGCTCTTGGAAATATTATTGCTAAACGTTATGATCAATGCCATACCGAGATAATTTTCATGTGAGATCATTTGACTTATTTCATTAATGGGAACTTTGCTAATGATTCCTTTTTACCCTTACTAAATTTGTGTAAAATTTAGTTACTATTTTTGAAATCCTTGACATATTTTCTCTTACTTTAGGATCTAGTATTCAAATGGCCATACATTGTGCTATCGAAAGTTACTTGCATATGCGACTATTTGTAAGCTTACCCCTCGAAGTGGATTGGGAACAAAGAATAAGTTAAGTTTCTAGGCATTCCTTTTGTGTTTGATAGTTATTTTACTACTCTATTAAAGTATGTGATTGACATAATTAAAAATAAATTTTCTTGATAGTCTTCAAAATCCCTTTCATTAACCGGTAAACACCTAGTGTGTACCAAGATTCTTTTGGCCACCCATGTTTACTATTTTGCATGCTCGTGCCCATCCTCGGATTCCTCTTCTAAGCTTTCCAAGCTGCTTGGGATTACCTTTGGTGTAAAGGTTCTCGGTTCAACTCACTTTCATTAGGTGGCCTAGGAATTTTTTTCTTACCTCGTGATCAAGAAGACATGGGTATTATTGATGATTACAGGAAAAGTTTGGCCTTATATTCTAAATGGATTGTGAGATGTCTTTCTAGAAGTCAAGATTATCACGAGGTTTCTGTCAATATTTCTAGAAATTTCATTGCCAAAAGTATAGGGAAGGCCTTTGAATCTATTAAACACCTACTTTGTTGGATTGGTGATGGATTTCACACCATGCTCTCTTTTAATTCCAAGACTATTTGGTGGTCTCACATTATCATAGATGATAGTATTCCACTTGCAGAAACTCGAGATAATCAAAGCTCTTCATTTATTGCACTATGAGATTCACACCATTCTAGATTTAGTTTCCGTGATAACTGGTTTACTTAGCTTGAGATAAAGATAAAATTTAACCATGCTAATTCATACCTACTATCTATCTAAAAATTCAAGATTTGATGCAATATGATAGGCTCCATAAAGCGGGGTCTAGGCCTCTCGGATGCATGGTGGTGTGATTGGCGGTGGAATCATGATATTGATTTTTTCGCTACGATTATGACATCATTTACTTGCTACTAACTCCCACCTCACTTGTCATTGCCAAACTCAATGCGTATTGGGGCTTGAAATATGCTTAGTCTACATGGCTTCGTTGGCTTTCCCACGTTTGGAACTTCTTACTTAAGCCTAAAGTTAACAATTTTCTTTGGTACCTTATTTATCAGGGCCTTCCTGTCGGTGAGCATCTAAGTCACATCGAAATTCCCAATCCTAAATGCCCTTTCTTCTCTGTGCCTGAATCTTGTAAGCATTGTTTTTGGTCATTCCCTTATGCTCGGGACATGTGGTCTTGTATTCATACATTATTTCAACCCTACCGCCTAGAATTCTTTCATTGGTGGCTTGATTTTTTTAGGTGATTCCAATCCTTGGCCTAATTATACTAATACTCTATGGAAATTATTTAGAGATTTTAAAATCTTTCATATTTGGAAAGTTCAAAATTCCATGATATTTGAAAATGATCAATTTGTTGCTTTATTCTCCACTAATGAAAAAGTGTTTATTTTGTGTAATTTGGGCATATACAAATTCAAGCTCAAACAAAAAAGTTGCATTAGAATATTATCATTTGGAGGAATTGCTCACACACTAGGGGAGTTGTTTTTGCATGATGATTCGAGTCCCTCGACCCTTTTCCATCACCGCCTCACCAACTAACTCCACAGGGGACGGCGCACACGTGGCCGCTCTTGCAACCACCACTCTGCCTCTCCTCGGGGACACCCTTCATCTTCCGGGATTGATTGGAGTAGTTCTTTGAGGGGAAGACCATGGCAGGATATACGCGGCGGGCCTCTCCTCCTCTTGGAGTTTAGACATGTGCTAGCTCTTTGCCCCATAATTGGGGAATTATTGTGCATTTGTAGATGTAGATGCTAGATTAGAATGGTTGGCATGTTGCCTCTCCATTGATCGAGCCGAGTGGATATTTCATCCCTCCTTGGGATGATCCTCCTCCTACTCACGTACCAGTGGATTTTTCTTAGTGTTATCAGGTTTTATGTAATTCTTGTGCTTGCCCTTGTGGCACTTTCTATTTTCCCTATGGCCATTTTTTGTTTCCTATGTGTTGTTTTTGTGGGACCATGAGTCTTCAAATCAGCCCTAATCTCGTATTTATATTTTATTTTAATTAATATAAAGGGTAGTGTTTTCACCGAATCACAAAGACCCTTATGTTTATACAAGTGCATATACTTGAACTCGCAGTGTGATTGGATAACATGGGTACTATCTCCAAGTTGTGGGACTTGCTACTTGAGATAGGCCTCCAGAGAAAGCTGGTTCTTGCTCCTAAACTACCTACCACAATCTACTCTAATGCAGATAAGCTAACTGTTTCTAATCTAAATTTCCAAGGGGCCGTGGAAAGAGAATGCATAAAATGAAAGCCTACACTAAAGCGGTGATACACCAGAAAAGGAGGGTGTGAGAGTAGTCTCCAAATGCGTGAAATACAAAAGCAAAGTACACACTAGAAGAGGTGATGATAGTTCTCCATAATCTAGCAAAATACATTCACAACAATATTCCAAGCATACACAATGATAATGGATCCCTGCAAGAACATAATAATAGACACAATATTCTTGTAGAAATATTAAAGGGGAAAGAAGAATGCAAGAAAACAGCAGGGGAAGATACATCCACAAACTGATATTTTATTGCTTCATGATATACATGATCAATCTATTACAAGATAAGGGCTGGATCACCATGCAAGGAGTCCACTACAAGGGCCTGTAGCACATTGGCTTCACAAAGAAATTTTTGTGAGCTTTTCTATCTGAAAACTCCCCTTTACAATGAGCCCAACACTCCAATTTATAGAAAAAATGAGAAGAGAAAGAGAAGGGAAAAATGAAAATCCTGAAATCTGTCATTCAACCACTTGTAAGAGGCATTAAATGGAGTAAAATAATTAAATATTACTTGAAAAAAGCTCCCCATACTGTCCCAGGTGCTGCAGCAGAGAAAGAATGATGACCATGCCTCTTAATTGCACTCCCAACCACCAAATGAAACACTGTTATGAACCCAGCCACGTTTTCTAAAAAATATCGACCAATTTCTCATCAAATCTGGAATTTCTTGATTTTGTGCATCGATCTCAGAGCCACGATTCCAACGGTACAAATTTTGTGTGATTTCGTTGAGAAATGCAAAATTTATGGCCTTCTGAGTGTGGGCAGCTATTTTGGGTCCCTGACGGGCGTCATTCTGTCATTTGACGTGGAATGAGCATTAATCGATGGAGCCGAATATGTTTTTCTTAGTTGAATATATTTACCCTCATTAAAAATAATAAATCCAATTTTTGTGGTGTAGAGGACGTCGTGTTTCGTTCCGTAAAGTCCAATTTTATAAAAATCGGAGCTCGGAGTCAAAAAGTTATGGCCGTTTGAAGTTTCACGGGTCAAACATTGACTTTTCTTCTTTCTTTCGGCCGTTTCAGCTTTTCGCGTCCCTCGCATCCCGCGCGTACCTTTGGCCCAGATGTCCCAAACGAAAATCTCTGCTTTGGCCGATTCGTGATTCTTTGTCCTCTTTTCTTTGCCCTTTCGCCTTTTCGGCCGGTTCTCATGCCCCGCGCATACCTTTGTCCCAATCGTGTCCGACTGCTCGGGACAAATATCTCTAAACCGCCCGAAATGGATTGTTTTTCGGATTTTCGGCTGGTTCGCATCCCTCGCGTACCTTTGTCCGCTATCCCAAACTTGACGCTTTTTTCACTCTCGTCCGGTTCGGCTTTTCGGCGCCCCGCACGTACATTTTTGTCCCTGGCCTGCCTCCAATGCTAACTGGCTGCTGGATGCTGGCGGATTTTCGGCCTGCTTCGCGCCCGACGTCCCAAGCTGTCCCAATGCTGTTGCACGGACTAGGACTTAGCCGATTTTCTTCATTTTTCGGCCCCAAGCTTGGTTTTTTTTTTTTTTTTTGCAATTTTTTCACCTTTTCTAACTCGTTGGGTTTTCTTCTTGGATGGGAGAGTTAGAAGGAACTCGAGGGGGTCCCAAAAACATGATTTCGGGCCTTAAATCAATATATTTGCTTGGGACTAAAGAATTTGATGCATGTTATCAAAATTTACCTTGAGGGGTGAATTTTGGATAACGAGTAGTTCTAATAATTTTCTCATTTCAATAAATACCAAATAACATAAATTACCAATTAACATTAACATATATTCTTAATTATAAACATTGTCCCCACCCCCACACACCATGCAAAATGCCAAAAATGTAACTACTAGTATTACAAATTTGAATTGAAAAGTTTTTATTTCAAGAAGTGATAGAACTTTTATCGTTTTACCTATCCAATAGCGTGCAATTTTATAGCACGTGTTTTTCATGCATGCTTTAAGGTCAATTGCATTGAATGGATGTCTTATATGGAAGTTACCTCATAAAAACAATGAAATGTCTTAACTAGAAGATGGTCATGTTCGTTGACGTGGAGCAGATTTAATCGATAGGAAGAGCCGGATTGCTAACACCATCTCCATTTCCTTCCAACATTTGAACCACCCTATTCATCGATGGTCTATATAGTGAATGTAATACAATCCCACTTTTCTCATTTTCTTCTCATTTCTGATCTTGCAATACTATTTATGTGTTTCCTCTCCATCTCGAGCATCCTCTGTATCTTCCCATTATCTAAAAGCTTGAATACCCACTCTAGAAAAACACTTGACTCGAATGGCTAACCGGTTCAATGTTCTTCCTTCTTCCAACCATTTCTAAGAGCAACATTCCAAATTTGTAAACCTCTGATTCGTCCATTCAGTGGTGGAGATTTTTGGGGGTTCATCCCTCCAAAGGATGATCCTCCTATTCCACCCAATGTTGCTGCTCCTTTTGCCTAGTTTAATTGTTATGTAATTTTCTGTTACCTTTTTGACATTTTTAGTGCCCTTATGATTTTTTGACTTTAGACCATTAATTTCTAGTTACCCCACTCTGGTAACTATTTTTGTATTGTTAATATAAAGATAGGGTCAAATAATACTTTGTGAATTTTTGTTTTTTTACTAGTGAATCCTATTAAATAATCATAATTACAAACCTAAATTGAAAAGGTAAACACGAGTAGAAGAGAGATAGGCTTTTGGCCTTTTTCTGTGTCAAACGCGTTTTCCTCTTATTACACAAAACTAAAAGTAGACGACAGAGAGACTTTTGACCTTTTGCCCTGGCTACGCGTTTTCCACTAATGTCGAGGGATGTTTTACCTCGAAGCTTCCTCAATAAATCTACGCCGTTGACGAAGAATCTTTAGTATAAGATTGTAATGGTAGTTGACGTGCAGCGGACGAGTTGAAAGGCAGAGGAGGATTCCCCACATCACCACCATTTCTTTCCAACATTTGAACCACCCTGCTCATCGACGGTCTATCTGCTGAATTGTATTGAATGCACCACAGTCCCACTTTTGTCATTGTCCTTGCTTTTTCTTCATCTGCCAATCCTATTTCTGTCATTCCTCTCGCTCTCAACATCGTCTGAATCTGCCCACTCTGGAAAATACACTTGACTCGAATGGCTGGCCAGTTCAATGTTTTTCCTTCCCCCAACCATTTCTAACAAAAGCATTCCAAAACTGTAAACATCTGATCTGTCTGTTACAGACCCCAAATTTCGGCACCACACCTCTGGTGCGACATATCCCGGCGTCCTCTCGCTGCAGTCAATGACATGTGATCGTCTCCCTTCCACACAGTTTCGCCAGACCAAAATCTGCTATTTTGGGTGTGAACTCGTGGTCTAATAATATATTGTGCGGTTTGATATCAAAATGAATGATGCGGCTGTGACATTCTTCGTGTAGATAAGCGATCCCACGAGCCGCCCCCAAAGCAATTGAATACAGTTGTTCCCAGCTAAGGACTCGTTCTTCCTCTCTCCCACCGAATATAAACTTATCTAGAGAACTATTAACCATGTACTCGTAAACAAGAGCACTTTGGAATTCTTCAGAGCAATAGCCCATCAGTCGAACCAAATGAATGTGGTGGATTCCCCCGATTGTTGCAACTTCGTTGATGAACTGGTTCTCACTGTGTCTTGACTGATCCAGAATTTTAACAGCCACCAAATTACCCCTTGCGAGCTTTCCTTTAAACACTACACCGAAACCTCCTTCGCCCAGTTTATCTGCAAAGTTGTTGGTGATCTTCTTCAGCTCAGAGTATGAATACCTGGTTGGCATTTGATGAATAAAATCTTCTAGGAATTTCTCTACTTTAGACACAGCAGGTTCCGTTGCCAAAGGAAGCCGAACCTTCTTATAAAAGTATATTCTCTTTCTATACATAACCACAAGCAACAGTAAACCTATGAATAATAAACCGCTTCCAACGGTAGCACCTGAAATGAGGTCGAAGGTTGTGAATCTCTGATGAATTAATTCATATTTACAGAACAGACATGATAACGTTTCAAAGAATAAAAATAAATAGAGATACCTAGAATAATGGTGGTCCAGGACTTTCCTGCAACACACGAATCCCAATACGTAGAATGATAAAAAATTATATTTTTATTTCCATTATATTTAAATATGGAATGTAATTTTAAGAAATCGAATCAGGACTAGGACTTACCATTATTGCGGCATTTTTGTAAATAGGAAATACCACCGCAGAAGCAGAAAGAAGGCGTTTTGCGGTAAGCACAATTTGTGTTACCTGACTCACAACCCGCGCAATGTTTGGTTGCAGTCCATCTTATTTCTAGCCCTTGAACTACAGTCTCATCCAGAGGTTTTTTCAAATCAATCTCCTTTACGGGTAGGTCAAATTTCGACTCACAATTTATACTTGTGTCTGAAACACTGAAATTATAGTACCCGTAATCCTTACATTTTATATTGTCCACCACTGGTTCTGAATACCGTACACATGTTTTCCCCAACGTGAGAACCCTGTAGCCATCTGCGATATGAAAATGAGCACCGCCAAAGAATTGCTCATAGAAACTCCTGATAGATCGCATTCATCTTCCAGTAGATGCATGGGTAATATTCTCATGGTACGGTTGTAATACCCATCCCAGGAATTGATCTTGGAATAATGTTTTAGTTCCAGTATGTAGTATTGGCGTCCCCTTATATTAAGCAGAGGCAGAGCACCCTTGACTGTGTCTTCGCATTCGAACTGAAGCGTAGGGTCACCGCAGCCGCTGTTCTTTAATCCAAAAGGGTAATCCAAAGTAAAATTCCCACAAGTGAAAACGTCACATGCTCCATCGCTGTAAAAAGCGAGGAATGGAATTGAAATTGTGATTAGGATGAGGAAGCGGCCGAGACACAGAGACAGGGAAAAAAACGAAGCGCTTCCATTTGTAGGGTGGGCAGAAGAGAAGCAGAAGCAAGAGGTAGAAAAGTCGTTTAAGACGAGGGAAGAAGAAAGAAAATATATCGTCCGTGAGCGGATGAAGTGCCACGGTACACGATTATAAAATATCATTTATTGATTCCACAATTAGTGGAGTGAATTTTTATAAATATATAACATGGAAACCTAATTTTAACATTAATTAAGTTAGCTTCAACATGGTCGTCATGGAAAACTCTAAGATGTAGAAAACTTAATAGGTGTCGTATCTATGATTAGTTGAACTTTAGTTAAATGTATTGTTATAAAGTTAACGTAAAACCACTTCACCTCCCATATTTTTACTTATTAAATTTAATATTGTGCCTTCTCCACATCTATAAAGACTTCAAGAATACATAAAATCCTCTTATATGTTTGTTCTCTCTAACATCGATCGGGAAGCGATTTGATGAGTACAAATACTACATGCCTTTATGGATTTGATTCTCCCTCATTTATAGTTCAAAATAAATGAGGTTGATAAGTGTAAGAGAGCTACAAAAGTGTGATAGATCACCTCTTCCATCAATATCTCCAAAAGCCCAATGATTAATGTATTATTGATAATTTCTTCAAACCAATCAAGGCCAAGCTCTAGGAGACCGTATCCAAATGTACGACCTCATGATTCTCATAGACCTAAGTCATAGAACAACAATTATTTTACTAAATGTATAAATCCATTTCTTAATAACCTGTGTTGTGGGTCACACCAGTGCACAACATTAAGAGAAATTACACCTCAATATTTTGTGGATTACTATAAAATTCCATTTTTGTAATCGTTTTACTCAATTTTTGGTTTATATTCAATCTAACATACCATTTGTTTACATTTTAAGCGTATTAACATGAAATCTAATTTATGCTAGAAAATTAGTACACTAAAGGATGTAAGGCTTAAGTAATAAGTGATTATTACGATTAATTAACTTCCAACATTAATTATCTCAATCAAATTAATTTTTACAATCATAATTGATATGCTAAGAAAGATATAAAGTTAATAACACAAAAGAATGGGTGTAATTAGCTTGTTACAAATGATTCTTGAAAGTTCTTAGAGGATGTGTTCTTTGAAACAAAAAGATATGAATTGGTGATGCTTCGTTTGGCGGAGACTATAACTAGAAAGCTGACTTGGGATACGACCATACAAATCTGCTAGGATTATTTGAATAGTCTTGACCTCACTATTTAGTTTTGGACCTACTTGGTTTCTACCTTTGTAACTTCTCAACACAATCATTTTCGTGGAACTATTTATAACTGTCAAACCCTATTTTGTCATCTTATGAAGGAAAATTAATACTCTAATCATGCTCTCTATTGGTGTGAGGGAGTTCATTTACCTCTTATTAGGTTGTCCCCTCACACATTGTAAGTCATCTCATCTTAGGTGAGGTCATAGGTCTTAGGTTTCATTAGGAGTTTATGAAATTCCATATTCCATCATATAATTTTTCATTCACGTCGGTGTATGTCATTACATCATACATGAGTTATATTCCATTTCTAGATCATAACTCCTTTGTCCCATATGAAGGTATGATGGATCTTGCATTTGGATTTATAAAACACTCATATTTTACACTTTTTTATGATATATGAGAATGAGAAGACCTTTTTTGCATGTACAATTTCATGGTGGTTGATTTCTTGCTTACTACTTAGAGCTACGTCATGGTTCCATTTGAGTACAACTAGGTTGATGTGTAATCGTATTCCAATTTGATCTTTGTGTTCGCATTCTCTAACATGGCATCAGAGCATGTTTCGGGAGTCGTGTGTTAGGAATACTTATATAGTGCTCACATTATTCATATATATGGATGAATAATAATATGTAATATATTATGAGTTGTAATAAACAAACTCATAATATCGGGTTATTATATTATATACGTGAGTTGTTTGGGAGTTATAACAATTCACATATATATAGATTTGTGTTTGAGTTGTTTCCTACTTAATAGGAAACTATCTCCCTATATATTTGCAGCTTGTTCAGTGTGTATTAATTCGTATGAATTGAATATAGTTGATTATATTCATCTTCAAATCTGTCTATACCATTTTATTTGGTATCGGAGCTACTGTAAATCCATGGTCAAAATATTGAGAGTGGGACATTTCATATTATTTTAGTGCCTTGGATGTTACATGAATTTTCATCGCCTCGGGAAGAACTTCATTGCTGATTGAACCCACAGAAATGTCGATCCGCTCCTCCATGGGTTAGAGTTGGTAGTTTGTAACGTGATTGGGAGATGAAATGTATTCTTGTTGAAGGCGTCTAATATGTAGGTATATGGATAAAGCATTCAAACGACTCATACAACCTGATATGTGGTCGGCCTATTATTTCGAGCTTCTATCGGTCTCAAACAATATTGTCATTCTTAAGTGTCACGTCCTAACACTATCCACGTGGAGTTAGTAGAATCATCTCTGCTAAGCACCGCCTATTTTTGAGCCGAGAAATCCAAAAGAGAGAATTAGTATTGATTGGTATATGAATCCATGATCTTCTGATTTCGATCAAGTACGCTTACGAAAATCATGTAAAGCCATGGCGCTAGAAACAAAGATCAAAGGAACTCCACGTGTCGGCATGCATGAAAGCGAACATGAGTAAAAGTTCCTGGAATTACTTTTACATTTTTAAGCCTCGACTAGTGTGTCGAGATCC
This sequence comes from Taxus wallichiana var. yunnanensis, assembly GCA_018340775.1. Classification (NCBI taxonomy): domain Eukaryota; kingdom Viridiplantae; phylum Streptophyta; class Pinopsida; order Cupressales; family Taxaceae; genus Taxus; species Taxus wallichiana. Next base: position 201,220,284 of record CM031240.1, read on the forward strand.
ATACGCAATCACCATGTCAAGCATAAGGTCGGTGCGTATAATTTTATATTAATATGTGTGTTTTTTTTTTTTTTTTTTGGGTTTCTTTTTAAAATCATATTATAAGTAAAAGAGTTTGTATGTTTCCATTGTCAAATTCAAAAGTCAAAAGACATTATTTTGTTATGTCAAGTGGTTATAGATTTTGTCTTTTATGAGTTAACATGTTTATTGCCTTTTGTTTAAAGTTGAGTCGAGACATTTTATGTTGTTAAAAGGGAAAAAATGTCATGATATGTCTGTTTAGTGTCAATTGTGAGTCATTGTCTCATCACATCACACTACTACAAGGAGAGGTGTTTTGAGACAATAATAGAGACAATACTTAACCAAATTGTCTCAAATAGAGACAATAAAAAAGTTGTATATTGTCTCTATTATTGTCTCAAAGTGGGTGTCTCTAATATTGTCTCTAATTATTGTCTCTCCAGAGACAATATAGATTGATATCATTTTTGTCTCTTGAGAGACAATATCATTATTGTCTCCCTAGAGACAATATAGAATACTGATTTTTTGTCACTCTAGAGACAATTCTAATTTCAATTTTTATTGTCTCTCTAGAGACGATACGAATTTAAAGAATGAAAAATCTGAATTTCAAGAATAAATAATAATCAAATATCATATAGTGCAATCGACGACTACATATCATCTATGATGTTAGCACAGGCTGATAATTAATATTAGAAATTAAAAACAATTTAATTTGAATCTTGTGCCCAACAAATGGGTCCACAAACATTTTATTAATATCAAATAAAATAAAATACAAAAGGGTGTCTAAATGCCGTTAACCCTTTAAATACAAATGATAAAATAGAAAAGGGTGCCTAAATGTTGTTGTTAACCCTTTGCATACAATATGAACACCTTCTCTCCACCACCAGCTTCAAGTGATCTATCTACTTCCCTGGTTCTACGTTGAGGTTCTTTTTCTTCACTTTTATTTTGAGCAATAGCCTCTATGCCAATAGTTGTCATCTTCATGTTCTTCACTTTGATTGTATCAACTTTGATACAATTCTCTATTATCGATAACAACAAAGGTGCATTGGATTTTGAGATATTAAGAACACATATTTTACTCCAGTTCTGCCAAAAGTATTCACAAATTACATTTAAACCAAGACAATAATTAAAACCTCGCACAAAATGAATAAGCTAAGTTGTGCACTCATATACCTGTATGATAAAATCCATGTTTTCCTGTCATTCCCAACACATAAATATCCAGGTGATCATCATGTACCTGCCATCCAAGCAAAATTTTTGTTTCTTTGTTAATAGTCTTTGTAGAAAAATATTGAGTCTATAAATTAAAATGGCATTGAGAAATAAGAGAAGCACACCGCTAAAAAGATATCCCTAGTGATTAGAGAGTATCTAGACTAGACAAGCATGCTTAGGGTGTTAAATAAGGATGTTAAAAATGGCATAAAATCAACACTTTTGGTTCTAATAACAAGTACCTAAAATAAGAAACGAAATCACCAACCTTCTTGAAAGAATCATTGTACACATTTTATAGCAATCTATACTAAGAAGAGAATAAGAATAAATAACTACCAAAAAAATCATTGGGGAGGCATACATAAAAATGGAGAGGATCATGCATGAAAATCCAACCAATAATTGTCTGGATCTGTACGTGTGCAGCAAGAAAATATTAACTGCAAGTAACGTGACAAAAGCCAATATCATTGTTATTATCAACCCCAATGTTATCACCTACAAGAATAGATTAAAATATTTGTATCAACAATATTACAATTACATTTATAGATCCAAGTATAGAATCTAAGAAACCATTAAATGTGTCAAAAATGTTTAAAATCCCTATCTCATAAGTGGCATATAATAACATACCTTTTTTTTCTTAAGAGGCAAAAATTGGAAAGGATAGAACATAAAACATCTCCAAAATGAAACCCGCGCCATTTATTTTGAGCAAAAAAGTGTTGTGTGGTTTAGCAAATGGGGCTCCATAAAGTAGCCAAACAACACATGTGAATAAGGTGCACACATATGGAAGATCAAAGAAGTTTTTTGTAAACTTAAGCATGTATATCCCCCAAAAGTTGGCATTCAATTCTCACAACATGTGTTTACAAGTAATGAATATATATTGAGCATCTGCAACGGAACAAGAAGAGTTATTGGTATTGAATCAAAGAAATATGATGAACACAGTACAAACATAGGTCACAGGAAAAGTGCCAATGAAATTTGACTCAAAGAGAGAGAAGACAGCTACCTTTCAAGAGCACCCATGATAGAATACTTAGCAAGAAGAAAGAATTCTCCAGCAGCCTCAAATGCTTTAGATTTTAAGCAGCAACACCACATCAACAATGGTGTGTCAATTCAAAGGGAAATATCTCCACTACAAATTATTCAAACAAGACATGCACCAAATCCAACCGAAAGCTAACCCCTCACTATACATGTAACAGGATTGTGAAGGATAGAGAGAAATTATTGTAAAGCAAGCAAGTCTCAGGACAACAGGGCTCACATTGCCAAGATGTAAATAAAAAACTTGAAGCTAAACCAAAGATTACCTTTTGACACGTTGAAACTTCCTCATTCAGGTATCAAAGATAAAAACCACACATCTATCAGATACAATGCATCATTAACCTGTTAAAACCATCTCATTTGTTTATCCATTCTATGCATCTCAATTCTTATTCATTTTAAAGAGAAGAAAACACCAACATTCCACAAGCATAAAAAGGTTAAGTGTGCTACCCAATAACTAATTGATTGCAAAAGCACCAATCAACTCATCTTGTAGTCTACATCAAAACAATAATTATAATGACTTTTTGTGTTTATCAACTGTCACTTGAAAATTTATAACTGACAAACATCTCATTAAAATAATGAGGTTGAATTAAACATATAACAAGAAACCCTCAACCTTTCATAAGAAAGACCATTTTTAATAAAAAGGCATGCCTATGTTGATCCTTGGCATAATGTGACGGGTAACTTGAAAAGACAATACATAATAACATTGTGCTTATACTTGAAGCTATTCTAATGATACAAGCTCACATAACAAAGAGTATAGTCACCTCCAAGCATAACTTGACCACAAGCTTTTGTAGGCCAGGATGAGAAAAGTCTGTATTGAACTACACAATCTGGAGAGCTTGAATAACTTCAACAAAAATAACAGACCAAAAAGCAACCAAATTATTCTTTGAAAATGAATGCGTATATTTTGGTATATTTTGCATGGCTGGAATCCCATCATATCTAACTGTAAGAGTAGATTTCAAAGCAGCTTTCGAAATATATTTCAGTGTACAATGGACATTAAATTCAAACATGGCACTGCCTTTCATCTACAAATAGATCAAAAAAATGAAAATGTGAAGCAGACGTGTTCATATGCTCAAAGGATACAATCAAAAACACCCAAAACCTGGAATGAGAGCCTGTCATTTCTACAACATTCAGATAGCTAAAAAGGAGGATGAACAAATCTACTTTCAAACATTTTTGGAATTCCTGTCCCGGACACCATTTGATGTGTATCTAGGAAAGATGATAGAGATGGAGCAGGAAAGGAGGAGAATGATCAATGAATAAGTCCAAGCCATCATGTTCATGGAAATAACTCAGCGAGTTAATAAGCAGGTACAAGAGCACTTGCTTCAAGCTAAAGCCAATGAAAAATGACAAAGTAATTGTCTCCAAATAGCTCAAAGAAAACATGCTACTGAGGCATATTTGAGTAAGGACCATCTCAAGGGGACGGGAAAGAAGCTCTAGCCAAATAGATATAGTCCAATCAGAACTATCCAACAAATATAGGGAAAACTCAAGTTGGAAATTCCTAGTTATATGAGCATGTACTCCATAATTAATATAGATTTTCTAAAGCAGTTAGAACCATCAATGTTGGAACAAGAAGTTGATATAGCACCCTTGCTTCCAGAAAAAGAAGAGTTGGCTCAAGATTTCAAAGCAGAGATGATAAAATCCACCCAACTGTTCTTCCAAAAACATCTTTGATTGATCATAACAAAATAAAAACATAATTTGCAGCTCCATTCAGATGTTGTAGTTGCAACAACCCTTGTAGACATGCATGCAAAATGTGGAAGAATAGACAAGACAAATGAACTGTTTGAGAGAATGTCTCGAAGAGACGTGTTCGTGAGGACAACATTAATTTTAGGCAATGCACAAAATGGATTTGTTGAAAAGGATTTAGAAATTTTCAAGCAAATACAATTGGCAGATTTATAGAAAAATTCCACCACCTTTTCCAACATCACGACAGCCTATGCCAAAATGGTGATTTTGGAATAGGGTATGAGAAGACTATAAATAAGACAATTACTGTTCGACACCTGACTGATAATGTTGTGCATGGTAGTAGTGCTGGTACATGCCATAGTGAGAACTCTCTTGCTAGCGATATAGTGTCTGAGAAGACCATAAATAAGAGATTTGCTACAAATTTTTCCAATTTGAAGTGTGAAAAGGTTAATTTTGAAGAAAGCAACGAGGACAGGTGTCTTTCTGGCAGCAGTATTGATTAAGGTTGCGCTGCAGAAAAAGAAACTACTGCAGTATGGAAGAACTCAATTAAGGAACATGCAACTTCAGGAAATTCAGGTGGATACCCAGACTGTGAACAACATAAGCTGTCAGATTTGAAAATGCTTGCGGATTTCAATGGTATGATAAGTGTTGAATACATAAATGTAAATAAACTAAAAACATGCAAATCATGTTTCAGATGGACATATAACTTGATAAGACTCTAAATGGACAAATAGAGTGACATTTACAGAATAATGTTTGTGGAGAATATTGTTTTCTGAGAAGAATAAAAAGAGCACCAAAATGATTTTTGTAGTATTTTTTTATCACAAACATATACTTTCTGGAAATTTATTGACATATTTTATGTATTCAATTGTAGTTAGATCTGCAGCATCCGATGCGGCTTACATGGAAAATCAAGACCCTGTGCAACAAATTGTCTGTGGTTATGCTGCTCAAAAGACCCTTGGAGAAAATTTTACCCATAGAAATATTCAAGCAGTGAACAGAAAATATTATGAAGATGCTAGCAGTCAACCACCAGAGAGTGACTTTTGGATGGCTTCTTCTGAATTAAAGGTCGTATTTAGCTATGCAAAGGAAATTCTCTCAAGTAGCTCTGGATTCTTCAGAAGTTCTTGTGGAAAGAAGACACAACTTGTGGTTCAGGATTTGCCTGAATATGTTCCAAAGTTTCTCCTTTATGAGAGTCCTTTAGATATGTTTAAGTCATACAGTATCTACAACAATCTTATTACTGCAGACAGAATACCTGACAAATCAATTATCTGCAGTCATGTCATTAATCCCTTCTGGCCACTTTGTAAGTTTGAGCATCGTGGTAAGTGCAATAATGAGGATTGTCCATGACAGCATGCTAGAGATTACAGTCTAAATCCTACACAATTTGTGGAGCAATTGAAGAAGCACAGTAATACTGAAGTGGATGGTTTAGCTGGGGATTATAAACAGTTAAATAATCATGGTAATCAAGACCCACAAATAAATTTCGAGATAGCAACAAAAGAGGCAATCACCAGGGGCTTCGAAATTCATTTTGCAGCTACCACCAAGCAGTCTGCAGATTCACAAGGCTTATCATGTCGCATCATCAGTAGTTATGGACTGATAGTGCCAGTATATCGAATTGGATCACATCTTATAAAAGCAAATGTCCCAATGGTGGGTGCCTTGATAACACGGAACACTTGGCGTTATTGGAAATTGGGATTTTACCAATCATTCCCTATTCCATTTGCGTTTCAGAGACTTCTACTTCTAGACATGCCATATTTGTGCAGTGCAGCAGTTAGGGAGTGGATGCTTGGCAATAACAGCCGATTGCCTACTTGTTTGTATAGTTCTAGTGCGAATCCAGATGATACGAAGGTTTGTTTGTATAGTTCTCACATGTACGTTTGAAAATTTTCACACTTACAAACTTTTCGACTGTCTATTTTCTATTTCTAACATCTGAGTGTCTTAAACACACGTCAAACCATGCAGGTCACTGGGGAAGAAGAACTAATACAAGTAAAATTTACATTTTCAGATTTAGATGATATCTTGAAAGTAAATGGTTATGTTAAAATGCGCATTTCCCTTACTTCCCAAATTCTGTTGAAAGTTACATGGAAAAACTTCAATCCAATTGGTCGAAGAACATTTTAGACAGAAGAGTATGCATTATTTTATTTTATAGGTAAATAAAAAAAAATTGTTTGCAGATCTATTGTAGAAGACCAGCTTGAAAGTTAAAACTGACTGCTTCAACCATGTCCTAATGGTATCTGCAAGCGGCAATAAAAGAAAAGATACTTTTGAAAACTTTAAGTGCTTTGATAAAATAAGATTGCCTATAAACCACAGACTTTCTAGGATAATACAGACTCTGAGTGTTAGACATTTGCTTCATAGTTTGGTAATGAAACCATTGATTAAGCTGTGGAAAACACGCCACTTCAGACACTGAGCCTTGGTAATTTCTTCACCATCGCCTACAGAAATTAAAAACTGACCAAAATCAAACTTAATTGCTATAACTGAAGCTCAGAGTGTAGCACAGACCACTTGGATGAAAAAACAAGAATACAGCCCAAAGTGATTTGCAGCAGCAATTTCTTGAGGAGGGTTCAGCTATTGGAAGTTCTGAGCACACCTGCATGCATACTCTTGAACTCATGGCAGCTGATGAGTTCTTGAATCCATGACCATTGTCAATAAGGACTGCTCAATGTCGTCGACCCTCCTCATCAACTTCTCAAAAAAAATAAAAAAACATTTGTCTGTCCATGGCAGCCAACTCTTTCTATCCTCTCCTGAGTCTGCTCTGTACATTGAGAAATTTTCTCCTTTCAAAGCCAGAGATTTCAACACTAGGGTTTAATTTTATGGGCGTTCTTCCATGAGCTGGTTGTGCCAGCAACTGGCTTCAGATTATCTACTTAGCTCTATAAGCCCAATGCCACTGTGTCATTGCGAAAGCTTTTAATAAACAATATCAACTTCATTTTCAAAAACATAAAAGAAGCCCTAGAAACAAACCCCATTCCGAGGCGGCCATTGCCCTGAAGCAGGTTGCATCAGAAATGTGCCAGGTCCCTCAACAGTTGCAGCCCATAAACAGCGCATCCTAGTGAGCACATGTTGCTCCTGCCATTCGTGCCCTGGTCCTCGTGGATTTGACCCCCTTATGATGGGCTCTTAACTGTTTGACAGAATACCAATAAAGAACACAATTATTGTTTTCACTTCTTGGAAATTACTGTTTTTATTGATTGCAACCATATTCCATTCCACCACTTTACAGATTGTTTAATTTATCTGGGAAAATGGCATTTCTTTCGCCCCTCGAAGGGCATCGCGGAATGAAATACCATATACAAGCCATTGATAATTATAATGCTACCTTCTGTCGTCTCTTGTACCTAATTCTACATAACCCCTTTCAATTTCTATGGACAGTAATTTATTTGCCAAAATTTGTTACCAAGTCAGACTTTTACACCCATTCATAGGCATTTCATTCTTCTTTCAATTGTAAACAACATTGAGGGTATCTATTCAGCGAAATAGATTTGTCATTTGGGTGAAATAGGCCTAAACTGGAATATAAAGTCATTACCTGTTTTGAACTCAACAATTAACCAGGACCTCATTGGTAAACAAATGTTAAGGTGAGGAAGAAATAATTCTCTAAATGCTTCATCTTATTTTCCAATATATATTACAAATTCAGCGGCATCAAACACCATTTTTAAACATTGACTCTTCTTTTGAATATAAATTCCATGCTGAAATACATTATACTTCTGCCATCGCCATTTCAAATAATCTCTATCAGCCCTTCAATTTTCCTAACACCCAAATCCTTGGTCAATAAAAGGGCAATTATGTCACTGCTAAATTGGGTAGGCTTCATCCCTTGAATGTAGCGTCCCATTTTGATATGGGGAGGCCAAAATCATTTTTGCCATTTGTTTTTCACTGATGGGTCACCAATTGTTTGACAAAATAGCAACAAGGAACATATTTTAGGCTTGGCCTTGCAATTTGTAAATATTGCTCACTTTTTCGATTTGGTTGCTTTCTGTCTATATTAGGATATTCTCATGAGGAATGGTTCCTTTCATAGTTTATTAATTTTTGATTAATAATTGGGTAAAGGTATCAACCTAGGTAGCTAAATTTGTTCTACAGTTAACTACACATGAAACTTAATGTCTTTTCCTTATCAGGCTTCGTAAAAAACTTGCAAATGCTCCAATTACACATCTTCAATTCTATTGGTTTTATTCCTAAATTCAGTAGATTTCCCAATATAGTCACATCTATTGTATTTGAATAGTATTTGATTTGTAGTTTCATCAACGACCACTGAGATACAGTCATGATAGGCACCAAGCTTAGGAGCAATAGAAACCCAATTACATTGACACACCTATCTATATGGCAAATACCGGTATTCTGAATGGTATTTCCCATAGTTTAGTTTAATTTTCCCATTAGTCTCAGCTTACCCTTCTGCTTTTTGGTTATGCCTAACACCCAAATTTCAATGGACTTTTCGTACTGAAAAGTAGGATGCTGAACTAGGCTTTTGTATGACAAAAAAGATGACAAAATTTTCTACGGACCAAGGAAATGAAAGTTGGTTTTTTCTGTTTCTTTGCAAGTGATAGGTTTGGATTGAGTTTGTGTTTTTGTAGTTTTTTTGCCATAGTCTGGGTTGCATTGAGTCCATCACATCTATCCACAAGGTCTGCCATTGAACTGAGAATATAGAACTGCTAAAAAATAAAAACAAAGAAGATGACAGTGGGAAGATTGAAATTTTTTGGAGACCCTTAAATCACATGGATTGGGTTAGCTTGTAAGCTTTATAGTATTAAACATTGTCCTGGTTATGGATGAGGATGTCAGCCACTGATAAAAACATATGGTGAATCAGTGCTCTTTAAATTCCAACGATTGAGTGAGTCATTTGATCATGAGGTGATGGAGAAAATGTTACTCTAAAATGTGTGGTCGATGTTTAGCTGCTGGCTCTTTTTTCAAACACAGTCTGGTTTAGAGTTTTTTTAGAACTTGTCTTCCACACAAATGTAAGTTTATCAGTACATAATCCTAAATATTTTTCCATTGCATTCTGCAACTACCGTACTTGCAACTATTCAATTATGTAGATCAGATTGATTTTCATGTGCTTTCCAACCTCCCATAAAAAAAACACAAGTTATAAAAAAATCATCAGAATCATTGAAGTGTTATCCTTCAATTTTTATTGAGATAGCCTCAGCTTTGTAGTAACAGATAAGGGAAAAAATTCAGTATCTACCACAAAGTAATTGGTGGTTTTCTACGATGATGGTTCTAGCTCTTTAGGGAGACATTAAAATAAGCTTTAGTATGTGCTATGAAGTAATTGGTGGTTTTAGCTCTGTACGAACAGCTAAAAAATGTTCAGCGTGTCCGATGAAGTAATTCGTGCTTTAGTAGAATGGTTGTAGCTTTTCACGCTTGCATATGGCTGAGAAGAGAGAAAGAGTTCAGTTTTGTCCGTGGTGGCATAGAGACCACCTTAACTGCATTCCATCTCTTGGTGACTGTCATTGTGGGGTTCATATCTAATGCAAGCGGATATTAAACCTCAAAATATGTGCCATTGTGGGATCTTATTTTGTTCACTGTTTTAGCCAATATGTCCATTCTGAGAATGAACTTCACCCTCATGTTGCATTCTGTTGGATTTAATCGCGTTACATTTTTCTTCTTCTCTTATGTCTGTCACATTCAGATATTTTTCCCCATTTTTTTCCGCTATGCAAATTTTGAAATTGAGCATGTTTCCTGTGGTTGGTATGAGGGAATGGATTCTACACAACAAACATTGCACCATGCCAGTCAAGTCTGTTGTGCATATCATACTCAAAAGTGTGGTTGTCTGTACGGTTACTGATGTAAGATCTAATTTGCATTTCAGTATTACACTTTCCCAACTTCGAACGAATCTTTAATATGTCCAAAGATGGAATATAACCTACATAACGCCGGCCTGCCTCAAAGTATTTTACTAAATTGTTTCACATGAGATGAATCGGCAATGTCTTTGTCCTGAGATCCAACATCCATCCACAATTCCCTGCAGCCTGGGCTAAACAGAGTATTAGGTGCATCCTCATTGGTACTCTAGCATATTAATGGTTTGTCGACTTCCCATACAACACAAATTTTTTAAACTAGTTGTACTCATTTCAGACAACATTTGGACCAATGAATATAGGAATGCACCATGTTGCTTGTAATTTTTGTTAACTACTATGAAAAGGTTGGCCTTCTCATCCATCTCTCACCGCCTTGAGTATCGAAGATGAGATCCTATGAAACTTAATTAGATACATTAAATGGTATATGCAATCTAGACATGGTCCTATTATAGAAATCCATGAAACTGGATGGTTAAATCCAAACAACAAGAAAACATGTCTTACAGGGATTGGCAGGATGTGAACCACTTGTAAAGTGAGACTGAGGCATCGTAAGGAAAGGATGAAAAATATGGGGAAGGGGTGTTGAAATTATGATATCCCACTACCATAATCTCGTTGTAAAATTGTTATCTGTAAAATTGGCAAGGGAAATTTTATGAGATAACCTTACCAAAAGTTTTGTTCCGATCCTCATCAGGGGATTCCTTACGTTTGGAACGTTGCAAAATCCCTTTCGGGAAATCTAGTTTTCCGAACTTAGCCATTTTTGTTCTTTTTTGGTGGGCGCATATAATGACAATGCAACATCAAATGTTCATGCGCCCCCTTTAAAGCCTTTGGCACATGCTTTCTTGTGTCAACAGGCATTTTGGGTGCACCTCTCTATGTTGAGTCTTCCTTGCGTGCGCCAAGGTGCATGCGCCTTCCTGTCAATAGAACTTTTGTTGCGCCCCTTTTTGGTGCGCCAAGGGCACACATATTCCTCTGTCGACACCACTTTCGGTGTGCCATAGGCGCACATATTATCGTGTTGGCAAGCATTTTGGTGCGCCAAAGGCGCATGTTTTCTTGTGTTGACAACTCTTTTGGTGTGCCACTTAAAAAGTTGGTGGCGCATTTATTACTTCCTCACCTATAAATAGGCGTGTCTGCACTGTCATTATCACCAGAGAAAATCACGTGATTATTTTTATTATTTTCTCTGAGCCTATCAGCGCACCTGCCCTGTCGTTTTCAATCACGTCGTGGACCCGTTTGCACGTTTCTTCGCTATTTATCCGGGTAAGAGGTCCTTATCTCTTTTGTGTGTTTTGTGCTCTGTTTCCTTGTTTGCTTGCTGGTTTGGATTGGGTTTAGTTAAAAATATGTCAAAACATGGACTCCCCACCTTCCTTGCTGTCTTTTCCATTCTCCCCCATGATCTTCCCCCTCTTTCCAGATCTGCTGGTAGGGGAAAACTCTATCCCTGAAATGACTGCTTAAAACTCTTTGTTTTAAGCCTCTTTATCACCCAAAAGCACCCTCAAGAAGAAGTTTGAAAGAATGAAACCCCTCAGAGAGAGAATCAAACCTTAAAAATGAACTGTATTTTTGTTCTCCTTTGGCGCATGGGCGCCCCTGTTACACAAAAAATAGTTGCGCCAATGGCACATTTTTCCTGACTGCTGCATAATGAGAAGTTGTGCCCTCATGGCGCACTTCCCTCGCTTGTTGCAAATGCTTCCCGTGCGCCCTCTTGGTGCACCAAACTTGAGTGCAACATTACAAAATCCTGCGCCCATTGGCGCACCCTGCGTCAATGTAACACCAACTTTATATGCGCTAAGAACAAAGCTATAAATGGCAGGGCGTGTCCCTCACTGCAATAACATCATGTCATGTAGACCCTTCATGCACCGCGCCAGGTTCCCTTTGGCGCACAAAAATATGATGTAACATGCGCAAAACTGTGCCCTTTGGTGCATCCTGTACCCGTGTAACACGCTATTTCCATGCGCCCATTATAAAATGCATACATATGGCGTAGGCGCGCTTGTTCTTACAACAACAAAATGTAACATGCAGTATCCATGCGCCATGCGCCCTTTGGCGCTGATTTACCCCTTGCAGCATCCCTTCCCTGTGTGCCTTACTATTTAGCCCTGTAGCCTGCAGTATTCATGCGCCCTGCGCCCTGAGGCCTTTAAATTGCTAACTCTTTCTTCTGTCAACATTTCAATGGAAAATCAGACAGCTGACATGGATTTCTTGCGTTGGGTTTCACTTCTTATTGTTGCAGATCAGCAACTAAGTTTAGAAGAACATATGTCAACATCAAGCAAGAAACCTATCAAATCTAAAGGCAAGGCCAAGCTCACAGAAGAAGAAATGAAGTATAAGTATCAGAGGGTCAGAATGCCCGAGTCCCAAGCAGAGTGTGACCTAGACATCAGAGACTCAGAGCTGGGTCATATTGATATGGAGGAATTCTGGGCCAGAACCCAGAGGGTCATGAGAAGTCCATGGATGGACAAGGTGATGGCGGTGCCTGCGCACCTTCTTTGGTGGGATCCCATTCGAGTGTGCTATAAATAATGAATTTATGATGGTGGTAGCCCGATGCTACAACAAAGACACAAGATGTGTCCATGGTGAGAAGGGCGAGGTTATAATTAACCTCACTACCCGCCACTTTGAGATAATGCTCGGCATTCCTCATCACCGGCACTTTGTGGCCGTCAGCCAACAAGATTGCATCAAGGCCTGGGATGAAAATGAAGATCAGTGCATGCAGCTGATGAATGAAGTTTATCTCAAGAACAAAAAAGTAGTGACTCGGTGGCCACAAGTCATTCATCGCAGTGACTTTTCAGAGGAACTCAAGCGACACCATTACGTTCCTGAGTAGAGTTTTGGGCTTCCTGACGCCCATTATTTTCACAAGTGGATGTTGCGGTACCTTGAGAAAATGAAAAAAATATATGCCCGATCAACGCTTTGAATGGCGAAATTATAAGCAACACAATATCTCGAGCATTACAACAACTCAACACAACGGGAGGTTCTATATGAACTCCTCGTGGTCTATCTTTGCTGACTTGAGAAAGGGACTATCCGGCTACGATGATGTGTGGGGTTTGGCCCCAAGTTAAAATCTATGAATACTATCCAGAACTGAAGCTGGAAAATAGCATCCCCCAATTCACAAAGATCAATGATGCATTCTTCTACTTCATCATCTACCTATTGAGGTCGAATATGACTCATGGTCGCACGACCAAGAGCATAGTAGCAGCTACTGAGAAGTGGGGGGCCCTGTTCACTCAATTCCCCACGTTTACCTATCTAAGGGCAGTAAATTTCTTGGGGAACCAACTAAGCTGCCAAGATATGCCGGGCCCAAGTTGATCCTGTTGGAGCTGTCGAGGCAGCTTGTTACTTATCACGAAAAGTGCCTAAAGAGAAAGAAGGGTGGAACTCCTTTCCCCCTCACAGTGGGTAGATATACGTGTCTCACTCACCACAAGGCAAAAGATATGTTTGCAGAAGCTGGAGCTGCTGAATCTGAAACATGACTTCCCAGCAAGGCCCACTTTCGATCCAAGAAATTGTTTTCCTAGGGCCAAGCTCGACCCGATCCACATCCCTCAGATCGAAGATATCTACATTGACATATATCATGAGGTTGAGCTCAGGAGGAAGGATCATTCTCGCTTGGCCTTAGCAGAAATCATCTAGTACGGGGTGGCCATCATCCCCAAAGGCTACCAAACTACTGAGGAGGAAGTGGATCAAGTGTATCTTGACACAGGTGGGGACGATTGGCCTTTCACGATAATTGATAGAACTAAAGACCCTCAGACAATTGAGGAAGGGTCAAAGAAACTCTGCGTAGAACAGAACATTGGTGCCGAATGAACGGGCTCATCTACCTCGGGGTCGATTTCACAACCTCTCCGTTGGGCAACACACCTCCTCGGGCTAAAAAACAGCCAAAGGGAAAAGGAAAAGGCAAAGAGGGTGAATCCAGCTCCACCCAAGAGGAAGCTCCTGTAAGTCCTCCTTCCGCTGCACCCGAACAAGTTGTAACTCTGGCTTCCCCAGAGAAAGAAACAACGGAAGATGTCCCAATAGGCCCATCCACTCAGGATGTCGCCACTGCTGTAACAACTGAGGTCCCTTCTGTTCCTTCTCCTTCCCCTCCTTCCCCTCCTCAGGTGACCCAAGCGACCATTCCTTTGGTCGTGTCCTCTCCCCCTTCTTCTATTGTTCCTCCTGCTTCTTCATCATCTTCTCTTCTCTCGTGGATCTGTCCCCCTCCATTTCTTCCCTCATCTCTGAGCTCCCTTCCCTTCCTACGTCTTCCTCTCCTGCAGTATCTCTTCCTCCGTGAGCGCTTCCTCGGCCTCCCTCTCGATGCCGCCTCAAGTGTCTCCACATTTTCCCTTCTACTACTGCGTGCATTTGCCCCTTCTCTATTTTCGGCCCTTCTCCCATAAGTCGGCTTGGATCTCCCAGCCTGAGTCGCGAGAAAGAAATTTTCCATCGCTCGATGGACTTCTCCGTGATCCGTCAAAAGGGGTAAAGAAGCAGAAGCCCATCACACGCTTCTCTCGAGTGCTTCGGGAGAGAGGGTAATGGAGATCGCGTACCCCGATCCTCTAAAGGATAAAAGGATCGTGTCCTCGGCCAGTTACACGGTGACTCAAGTCACAATGGGGACGTCTTCTGAAAGCCTTCAGGGAGAGGCCCTATCTGTAGTCGATGCCCTCTGCAAGAAGCTTCAAGAAGTAAAAGAAGAGAAAAGGCTACTGAAAGAGCAAAATAAACATCTGCTCCATGCCTTATAGAAGATGGGCAGTGCACCTCCCACAATTGCCGCCGAGACTCCTGAGCCTCTGAGTCAGGATAAAATTAATGAATATGCAAAGATCGGCGAGCAGGGCCTGGCAGTTTCCGCTTGGAGGAGCCAGATCCTCAAGGACAGTGAACGCGTAATCACCAAGTTCACCGATTTGTACTTGAACATCAACAAGGCGAACAAAGAACTCCAGGCATTAGCAGGACCCATATCAGAAGAGTTGGACCATGCTAGGCTGCAGCGTGAGACCTTTCAAAGAATGTTGACTATTCAGTCAAAGATCTGGTCAAGTTCGGTGTTTTCGGTCATCCCAGGGCCCTCAATAAAATCCTTTCCACTCTGGATTACCGGATGGATCAACTGGAATTCATCCTTGAAAAGATCGATAAGGTAAAGGAAGAAGCCCTGGACGCGATGCACCAAATGGAACAAATCATTCTCAACATGTCTCCAGGGTTACTTACTCCTTCTTTTGCCTTAAGGAAAGTTGATGAAACCATCAGATCTTCAAGGAGATCGTTTCACAAGGGCTGGGGCCAGAGGTCACTTTTGACGCGGAATCCATCAATAACCTGTTGGCCTGTCGGGACTTCATCGGGTTCCTAATAGAAGCAGAGAAAGAATATTCCAAACTCCCAGAGAAGCTCATAGATGAGCGGGAGACTTGCGAGGCGATCAGTGAGCGACACAAGGATCCTTCCCAGGATCAACTAGAGCCCATGATCAGCAAGTTCATGGAATCGCACCCAATTCCACATCTCGTCACACGAGCGGCAGCAAGCGAGATACCCCCTTTCGGCCGCAGGATGACGACGATGAATGAATTCTTT
This sequence comes from Taxus wallichiana var. yunnanensis, assembly GCA_018340775.1. NCBI lineage: Eukaryota > Viridiplantae > Streptophyta > Pinopsida > Cupressales > Taxaceae > Taxus > Taxus wallichiana. The sequence goes on from CM031240.1 coordinate 201,236,051, forward strand.
CTCTTCTTCTCTCTCTCCTTCGACTTTCTTTTTGTAAAATGTCTAAAGTATGTTGGCACAAATGATGACATCATCCATGTTGCACCATGGGATGATGTCATCCATCAAGTTGTCAAAAGTCAACATGACTTTGAGATATTTTTGTAGATATTTTGTAAATAGGTGGTTGGTTCCTTTTTGCCTTCCTTCTTCTCCTTCTTCTATAAATACTCAAATACTTGTTGTATTTGGGTGTGGATATCTTTCAGATGAAAAATAGAAGTGAGATGAGAAAAGACTTTGAGCCTTTTGTAATGAAAGAAATATTAATATGATATTTAGACTTTGTCTTTGAATACATGTGTTATATGCATCATTAGATTTTCTTACGTCAGATCTGTGTGTTTATTATTGTTGGATTTGCTTACATTTTATTGTCATTTATTCACAGTATTGCTTTGTTCGTTTATGTAAGTAGGTTTGGCTCATTTACTCAATCCCAAAACATAAACCCTCGACCTTTATGCTTTGGAATTCATTTCTTTTCTCCCTTCGAACTGATCTTTCTTCATCCTCTCTTTCATTCCTTTCTTTCCGCATGATCGGAAACAACCCTCTTTGGGATGAGATCCCAAACCCCGAAGGAAGAATATTGTGAGACTTGCTGCATTCCTCTTTGGTAGAATAGCAATAAACTAGTTTCGCTTTCTTTGACTCAAAGAGAGGCTATGCCCCACACTTTGTTGCCTCGTCTATCCATAAATTTGCCCAAGTGACATATTTTGAACCAACACTTTTTGGTGACTCACTAGGGAGCGAACAGATCTATCGGATGTATGATAGTGGTATGATAAAAAAGTTAAAAATTTGAAAAATCACTATTTGTTTGCAAACTTTAACTTTTTTCAAAAATCCAAAATTTTGCAAAAGTGCTCCAAATTGAAAATTTTCTTCTAAGATCCATAGATCTGGCCTAGTTGGAGATCTTTAGTTCGCTAAGTTTTTATAAAAATATGTATTTTTCCGTAGATCTGAGTTTTTATTTGTTACCAAAATTTTCAAACTCTTTGAAAAAGTCAACTTTAGATCGAAAATCAGCTTACTAATCTTCTTGTCATTTTATCCTCATTGTTCTTTGTCATTAAACATGCAATCGGTTTTGAATGAGGATAAAATTTAAATATTTAGAAAAGTACATCTTTGTTTGGTTTTGTCAGAGAAACCAGAAAATCACCAAGTACAACCAAAAAGAAATTTTAAATCTGTGCCACAATATTGTAGATCTGGAAGGTACGCTGGTGGGTGAGCCATTTACGCGTAGCAGGCGAGCTCGTGGAGAAGTCGATCCTACTTTTGATCTGCTTCAAAGGCACAACTTCAGTATAACACCGCACGCTTTTCATCATTAAGTTCAGCTGATCGGTCAGCCAGAAGTACCTCACCTCCACGAAAGAACCAGTTTTCACAAGGAACATCCACATCCCTTTGCAGTGCTTTATTGCTCAGTGGAACTGCACTTCCAGCCCGTGTTCTTTTTCCAGCCTTTCAAATGGCGGTACCATGGGGAAATGCTATGGGTCCCTTAGCTTTACCACATCCAGTTCACGCGCTCCCTCATGGAAACCGAAAGAATTTTCCCAAATTCGACGGGAGCGGGAACCAAAGCACGGATTCACACATATCTGCATTCATCATGTCATGCAGTATCCTAGATGTAACCCATGAAGATGTGTCGGTTCACCTTTTTCTGGAAACTTTACAAGGGCCCGCAGCAGAATGGTTTCAGCATTTGCCGGCGGATCTATTACCAGTTGGGCCACCTTGCGGGATGCTTTTGAAGACAGGTACAAGCCTTCAGAAGATGCATTTGCATTATTATCACAAGATCACTCACCTGAAGAAGGAGGCCAATGAGACCATGCGCGATTTTATCACAGGTTCAATGCATTAATCAATCGTGTCCTGTTGCCATGCTTGACACGAGAAAATCGAAGTGTTTCTTCGTAGAACGCTATGAGTTCGAAAGTAATTTTCTTTCTCCTGCAAGAATAAGTGGCTACCTTGATTCTCGCCCAGGCCGCTGCCATCCGAATTGAAGATAATTTGATAATATCTGGTGAATTGAAAAGGGAATCCTCTAAGCCTAAATCTTCGGGCCCTTTGCCCACTACTTAAATCACGATCCGGCATTTCAAAAGATGGCTAACAACTTGCTTGCATTAAAAAAGCGATTAGCCCAAGCTTCCCTGAGTTCCTCATCTTGGGATATTCCACGGAGGAATTTTGTTTCCAACAATGTTCCACAAAGGTCACGTGCTTACCGCATGTTCGCTCCATGGTTGGAACTTGAGGCTCCTCCGGTCAATGCCTTAGCCAAAATTGAAGAAGAGGAACAAGATTATGAAGAACCTTCGTCTCAAGGCGAAGATGATCAAGACGTCGGTGAGCCGACTGGTGACTCTACTATCGGGTATATGGAATTTGAGGAGGAAGAATCTGATGAAGAGGAAGGTACACAAGGCTATGCAAGTGGACAATCATATGTTGTTTTTACCCGCTCACAAGGAAAAGAAGCAGAGGTCGCTGCCCATGTGCAGAAGGAGAAGGCCATGTCAAATGCGCCTCCAACTATTGCTAAAAGAGGTAATCCTCTTCCTACTCAACTCCCTGTTAAGTCTTTTACAAGGAAATCTTTTCCCCCCATTTCTCCTCCAAATCAGCCTTCTTCTATTCCCATGAAGACCAGTAATCCTACCCTACCATCATGAAGTGAGGGACTCATTCCTTCACCAACGCAACCCTTGGCCGCATTTGACATAATTGACCATGCTAAAAAGACCAAGATCCAAATGTCTGAAGCTGAGTATCTTCAGTCAAACCCCGAACAGCTGATAAGATTGACTAAGTATATTCAAAGTCAAGCTGTCATAACTCCCCAGGTTTCCCCAAAAGGAATCCTTTCCACTCCTCCTGCGTCCCACATAAATGTTGCCTCAACATCTGCATCAGGCAAGATAGAGCCCTTCTACCTCTCCCTCCTAATCAATGGCCACAAGTTAAGTAACTGCATAATTGATTCTGGGGCTTCTGACAACGTCATGCCGGCAAAAGTTGCTCATGCTCTGGGCCTCACCCTTACCAAGCCTTTTGGCAGATGTTATTCCTTGGAAACCAAATAGGTTCCGTTGATTGGTCAAATCAAAGATGCATGCAGTTTGCATTGCGGCGTTCCCAGAAAAGAGTAAAGATGACCGTCCTCATCGCCGACATCCCAGCAGCCTATGGAATACTGCTGGGAAGGAGTTTTTGTAGTGAGGTTGGTGGAGAGATTCATATGGACTGGTCCAAGGCAAGGATCCCCGTCAAAGGTGTAATGCAGACTTTGGAGCCAGAATCACAAAAGAAGTACTTGGTTACTAACTCTGAGGACCCCAAAGCTCAAATTCTTTTCGAATCATCAGGAATGGGGAACTATTTTTATCTACGAGTCGAAAAAATGGTTGTTCTCATCCAAGAAGAAGATCTTAATAAGATCTGGACTTTGCAGTTCGATGGCAGCTGCACAACCAGTGGATGTGGCACGGAGCCATGCTAATATCTCCCGAAGGGGAGGTCATTCCTCTCTCTTTCAAATTGCAGTTCTTCAATACAAATAATACTGCTGAGTATGAGTCTCTGCTACTTGGCATGCAAGCCGCGAAGGAAAGAGGGATCAAAAATTTGAAAGTGCGAGGTGATGCAGAGCTAGTCGTGAATCAAGTTAAGAGGATATATCAAGTAAAGAATGAGAGGCTCAAGAAATACCGTAATGCGGTGTGGGACAACATCGAAGAATTTGACGCTTTTTCAATAGAATCCATTCCAAGAGCTCAGAATGACATGGCCGATTCATTGGCCATTTCGGCATCCCTCATGCTCCCACACCCAGGTTTGAAAACAGACAAATACACCATTGAGATGGTTTTGGCCCAAGTGCCAGACAATTCTCAGCATTGGCAAGTATTCAATGATGACAATCAACTCATTGCCTTTCTAGAAAAGGCAGAAAATTTCAAGGAATTACATTTTGAAGGATCCACTTCTATGTGCCGCGAATCAGTCACCGATCAAAAGGATGAATCCGAAGGGAACGATGGCATATGTCAGCTCAAAGGAAATAAAATTCGAAGGGCCTGGTTTCTCTGGAATGGTTGTTCGATAGGCATGACCGTTTTGTAAAAAAGAAAAGGCGAGATGATGTACGGGCTCATCCCCAGAAACCGAACCGGTTAATTTAGGTTCGAGTAGAGCATCCGCAATTCGTGAACATTGGAAAATGCTGCACGCCTGAAGAGAAGCGGAAGTTTGTCAAACTGCTACTGAAGAAATACATGGATGTATTGGCATGGTCCTACGCCGATCTGAAATCTTTTAAGCCAAAGGACGTCCAGCATGACATCCCGTTGAAAGAAGACGTCAAACCCTTTCGCCAGAAGTAGAGGCATTATAACCCTAAGATCTCAGGTACTATCCAAGCTGAAATTCAGAAAATGCTGGATGCGAGAATCATTTTTCCTATCCATCACAGTACTTGGGTAGCAAACATTGTGCCAGTGTGCAAGAAAAACGGTGAAATACGCATATGCGTAGATTTTGAAACTTGAATCAGGCTTCCTTAAAAGACAACTACCCACTTCCTATAATGGATCAAGTTCTACAATCAGTAACTGGATCAGAAATGTTGTCCATGCTTGATGGTTTTTCGGGCTACAATCAGATTGAAGTCTCACTGAAGATCAATTTAAAATAGCATTCACTACTCCCTGGGGTACGTTTGCCTACAACAGGATGCCTTTTGGTCTGACCAATGCTGGTGCCACTTTTCAGTGGGCCATGGACCTTGCATTCAAAGGTATGATGGGGAAGGTCATTGTGGTTTATCTAGATGACTTAACTGTGTTCTCTAAACAATGAAGCGATCATTGTGATCACCTGGAGCAAGTATTGGCCAGATGCCGAGAGCATGGGATTTCCCTGAACCCGAAAAAGTCCGTTTTTGGAGTCACAGAAGGAAAGCTACTAGGGCATGTTGTTAGCAAGGAAGGAACGAAAATAGATACCGAAAGAGTTAAGGCTATTCAGAGCCTTACTCTGCCTACAAGTAAGACTGGCGTTCACTCTTTCTTTGGAAAGGTGAATTTTCTTAGGCGCTTTGTTCCCGACTTTGCTGAAAAGACTCGTCATATATTGGACATGATGAAAGGATCACCGACTTTCCGGTGGAGCGAGGAGGAAAAAGGTCATTTGAAGAAATAAAAGCTTCCGTCGCTCACGCACCAATCCTGGTATGTCCTGATTTCTCCAAGGATTTTATCATGTATAGTTATGCATCTGAGCATACTGTGTCTGCCATCTTGATGCAAAAGAATTTTGAGGATGTTGAATCTCCGATTGCGTTCATGAGCTCTCCCCTCAAGCCTCATGAATTAAAAATGTCTCAATTGGAAAAGCATGCCTTCGCCGTTGTCAAAGCAGTCAAAAACTTTAGGTATTACATTTTAAATTCCCATACGGTGGTGCTGGTCCCTGACACGGCAGTCAAATCAATTCTAACTCAACAGGAGTTAGGAAGCTTGCGAGGAAATTGGATTGCAAAGGTCCAGGAGTATGACCTGGATATAAAACCAACCAAGCTGGTAAGAGGCAAGGGCCTATGTCAGCTTATGGCTGAAAACAAAGATTCAGAAAACCCTGAGGAAAAGGATGATTGTACCAACGAAGTGCAAAGCCAGCTGGAGAAAGCCCATTCTCTGCCTCTGGTCCTATTTGTCGCAACCAGCGATGAGTGGTATTCGATATTGCTTTCTTCCTCACCTACGGCGAATGCCCAGCTCACCTAACTACGAAGGAGAAGCGCACTATAAAGCTCAGAGTAGCCAAATATGTCATCTGGGATGACGGTTTATACAAACGCGGGATAGATGGTGTCTTCTTGCAATGTGTCGACAAGCCACAATAGGTAAAGTTACTTGAAAGTTTTCATAATTCAGCCTGTGGAGGCCATTTCTCCTCTTCCGTGATAGCACACAAGATCATCCGGGCAGGTACTATTGGCCGACGCTCTTCCAAGATGTAGCCACCTGGGTAGCAAAGTGTGAACCTTGCCAGCAGTTCGTCGGCAAGCCCAAGTTGGCTGCTTTTCCCCTCAGGCCGGTCGTTGTCAACGAACCATTCAAGTAGTGGGGAATTGATTTTATTGGTGCACTCAATCCCCAATCGAGTGCCGGACATAGTTATGTCCTTACAATGAACAGATTACTTCACCAAGTGGGTGGAAGCCATACCTATCAAACATGCTACTTCGAGGGTGTTTGCAGTTTTATCAAAGAAAATATCATTTTCAGGTTTGGCATTCCCAACAAGATTGTTGTTGATAATGCTTCTAACTTCTCTTCACGGGAAGTTATTAGTTTTTTCTATGAATATGGGATAACTTTGGCTCACGCTTCAGATTATTACCCTCAGGGAAATGGTTAGGCAGAATCCAGTAACAAAAACTTGGTGACCATCATACGAAAGCTGGTGGATGAGAATCAATGAATGTGGCACAAGTCCTTATACGACGCTTTGTGGGCAGATCGCATTACTCCCAAGAGGTCTCTCGGCATGTCACCTTTTCAAGTGTTATATGGCACTGATGCCGAGCTTCCCATTTCCGCTGAAATCCCTGCTCTGCGCTTGGCACGAGCAATTAAAGATGAGACTTTTCAAAATTCTCTTGAAAAGAGGATCATGTATCTATCAGAGCTCGAAGAAAAGAGAGTAAGAGTGATCGACAAGATCACCGAGCATCAGAATCAAGTCAAGAGACTATTCGATAAAAAAGCTAAGAAAAGAAATTTTCGGTGGGAGACCTCGTCCTTCTGTGGGACAAGCGAAGAGAGCCAAAGGGCATGCATGGGAAATTTGATTCTCTGTGGAGAGGGCCTTTCAAGATCAAGCAGCTCAACGGAGAGAATAGCTTCTATCTCTCATATCTAGATGGAACCGAGCTCCCGCTTCCCTATAGTGGGCAGCATCTGAAGATCTTCAGGAAGTAGAGCTTGCTCTCTTCTTTGTACAGTTTGCTTTAGTTGTGTGTTTGTTTTTGTCATGTGTTTGCTTTTTGTTTGTTGTGTGTTCCCTTTGTTCGACCCTCCGGTCGCCCTTGTTTTTGACTCTCTCCAACCCAATGGATAGGCACATAAGATCTGGGATTCTCTACCCCTGAGGTTTGCTCAGGGATAGTCCCCAGAAAGAGCCAGCTGTTATCCCGTAAAATTGGCAAGGGAAATTTTACAGATAACCCTACCGAAAGTTTTGTTCCGATCCCTCGTCAGGGATTCCTTGCGTTCGGAACGTTGCAAAATCCCTTTCCGGGAAATCTAGTTTTCCGAACTTAGCCATTTTTGTTCTTTTTTGGTCGGGCGCATATAATGACAATGCAACATCAAATGTTCATGCCCCTTTAAAGCCTTTGGCGCATGCTTTCTTGTGTCAACAGGCGTTTTGGTGCGCCTCTCTATGTTGAGTCTTCCTTGCGTGCACCAAGGCGCATGCGCCTTCCTGTCAACAGAAATCTTTTGTTGCGCCCCTTTTTGGTGCGCCAAGGGCACACATATTCCTCTGTCGACACCACTTTTCGGTGTGCCAAGGGCGCACATATTATCGTGTTGGCAAGCGTTTTGGTGCACCATAGGGCGCATGTTTTCTTGTGTCGACAGCTCTTTTGGTGCGCCACTTGAAAAGTTGGTGGTGCATTTATTGCTTCCTCACCTATAAATAGGCGCGTCTGCGCTGTCATTATCACCAGAGCAAATCACGTGATTATTTTTATTATTTTCTCTGAGCCTGTCAGCGCACCTGCCCTGTCATTTTCAATCACGTCGTGGACCCGTTTGCACATTTCTTCGCTATTTATCCGGGTAAGAGGTCCTTATCTCTTTTGTGTGTTTTGTGCTCTGTTTCCTTGTTTGCTTGCTGGTTTGGATTGGGTTTAGTTAAAAATCTGTCAAAACATGGACTCCCCACCTTCCTCTTATCTTTTCCATTCTCCCCCATGATCTTCCCCCTCTTTCCAGATCTGCTGGTAGGGGAAAACTCTGCCCTGAAATGACTGCTTAAAACTCTTTGTTTTAAGCCTCTTTATCACCCAAAAGCACCCTCAAGAAGAAGTTTGAAAGAATGAAACCCCTCAGAGAGAGAATCAAACCTTAAAATGAACTGTATTTTTGTTCTCCTTTGGCGCATGGGCGCCCCCTATTACACAAAAAATAGTTGCGCCAATGGCACATTTTCCCGATCATTGTTGCATAATGAGAAGCTGCGCCCTCATGGCGCACTTCCCTCACTTGTTGCAAACGCTTCCCGTGCGCCCTCTTGGCACACCAAACTTGAGTGCAACATTACAAAATCTTGCGCCCATTGGCGCACCCTGCGTCAATGTAACACCAAATTTATATGTGCTAAGAACAAAGCTATAAACGGTGCAGGCGCGTCCCTCATAGCAATAACATCATGTCATGCAGACCCTTCATGTGCCATGCCAGGTTCCCTTTGGCGCACAAAAATATGATGTAACATGCGCAAAACTGCGCCCTTTGGCGCATCCTGTACCCATGTAACATGCTATTTCTATGCGCCCGTTATAAAATGCATACATATGGCGCAGGCGTGCTTGTTCTTACAACAAAAAATGCAACATGTAGTATCCATGTGCCATGCACCCTATGGCGTTGATTTACCCCTTGCAGCATACCTTTCCTGTGTGCCTTACTATTTAGCCCATATCCTGCGGTATTCATGCGCCTGCGCCTGAGGCCTTTAAATTGCTAACTCTCTTCTTCATCAACATTTGATGGAAAATCGGGACGGTGACATGGCTTTCTTGCGTTGGGTTTCACTTCTTATTGTTGCAGATCAGCAACTAAGTTCAGAAGAACATATGTCAACATCAAGCAAGAAACCTATCAAATCTAAAGGCAAGGCCAAGCTCACAGAAGAAGAAATGAAGTATAAGTATCAGAGGGTCAGAATGCCCGAGTCCCAAGCAGAGTGTGACCTAGACATCAGAGACTCAGAGCTGGGTCATATTGATATGGAGGAATTCTGGGCCAGAACCCAGAGGGTCACGAGAAGTCCATGGATGGACAAGCTGATAGGCAGTGCCCTGCACCTTGCTGGTGGGATCCCAGTTAGTGCCGTAAACAATGAATTTATGATGGTGGTAGCCCGATGCTACAACAAAGACACAAGATGTGTCCATGGTGAGAAGGGCGAGGTTATAATTAACCTCACTGCCCGCCACTTTGAGATAATGCTCGGCATTCCTCATCACCGGCACTTTGTGGCCATCAGCCAACAAGATTGCATCAAGGCCTGGGATGACAATGAAGATCAGTGCATGTAGCTGATGAATGAAGTTTATCTCAAGAACAAAAAAGTAGTGACTCGGTGGCCACAAGTCATTCATCGCAGTGAATTTTCAGAGGAACTCAGTGACACAATTACGTTCCTGAGCAGAGTTTTGGGCTTCCTGACGCCCATTATTTTCACAAGTGGATGCTGCGGTACCTTGAGACAATGAACAAAAATGTGCCCGATCAACACTTTGAATGGGTAAAAATTATAAGCAGCACAATCTCTGAGCAGCTACAACAACTCAACACAATGGGGAGGTTCTATATGAACTCCTACGTGGTCTATGCTTGCAGCTTCAGAAAGGGACTATCCAGCTCTGATGCGGTGCGGGGTTTGGCCCCAAGTTAAAATCTATGAATACTATCTAGAGCTGAAGCTGGAAAATAGCATCCCCCAATTCACAAAGATCAATGATGCATTCTTCTACTTCATCATCTACTGTTGAGGTCGAATATGACTCACGGTCGAATGACCAAGAGCATAGTAGCAGCTACTGAGAAGTGGGGGGCCCTGTTCACTCAATTCCCCACGTTTACCTATCTAAGGGCAGTCAATTTCTTGGGGGAACCAACTAGACTGCCAAGATATGCCGGGCCCAAGTTGATCCTGTTGGAGCTGTCGAGGTAGCTTGTTACTTATCACGAAAAGTGCCTAAAGAGAAAGAAGGGTGGAACTCCTTTCCCCCTCATAGTGGGTAGATATACGTGTCTCACTCACCACAAGGCAAAAGATATGTTTGCAGAACTGGAGCTGCTGAATCTGAAACATGACTTCCCAGGAAGGCCCACTTCGATCCGAGAAATTTTTTGCCTAGGGCCAAGCTCGACCCGATCCATATCCCTTAGATCGAAGATATCTACATCGACATATATCATGAGGTTGAGCTCAGGAGGAAGGATCATTCTCGCTTGGCCTTAGCAGAAATCATCCAGTACGGGGTGGCCATCATCCCCAAAGGCTACCAAACTACTGAAGAGGAAGTGGATCAAGTGTATCTTGACACAGGTGGGGACGATTGGCCTTTCGCGATAATTGATAGAACTAAAGCCCTCAGACAATTGAGGAAAGGGTCAAAGAAACTCTGCGTAGAACAGAACATTGGTGCCGAATGAACGGGCTCATCTACCTCGGGGTCGATTTCACAACCTCTCCATTGGGCAACGCACCTCCTCGGGCTAAACAACAGCCAAAGGGCAAAGGAAAAGGCAAAGAGGGTGAATCCAGCTCCACCCAAGAGGAAGCTCCTGTAAGTCCTCCTTCCGCTGCACCCGAACAAGTTGTAACTCTGGCTTCCCAGAGAAAGAAACAGTGGAAGATGTCCCAATAGGCCCATCCACTCAGGATGTTGCCACTTATGAACAACTGAGGTCCCTTCTGTTCCTTCTCCTTCCCCTCCTTCCCCTCCTCAGGTGACCCAAGTGACCATTCCTTTGGTCGTGTCCTCTCCCCCTTCTTCTACTGTTCCTCCTACTTCTTCATCTATCTTCTCTTCTCTCGCGGATCTGTCCCCCTCCATTTCTTCCCTCATCTCTGAGCTCCCTTCCCTTCCTACGTCTTCCTCTCTTGCAGTATCTCTTCCTCCCGTGAGCACTTCCTCGGCCTCCCTCTCGATGCTGCCTCCAAGTGTCTCCATGTTTTTCCCTTCTACTACTGTAGCTGCCCCCTTCTCTGTTTCTGGCCCTTCTCCCATAAGTCCAGCTTGGATCTCCCAACACCTGAGTCAGCAGAAAAGGAAAGTTCCCATCGCTCACCGATGGACTTCTCCGTGATCCCGTCAAAAGGGGTAAAGAAGCAGAAGCCCATCACACGCTTCTCTCAGAGTGCTTCGGGAGAGAGGGTAATGGAGATCGCGTACCCCAATCCTCTAAAGGATAAAAAGGATCTGTCCTCGATAGATTACATAGTGACTCAAGTCACAATGGGGACGTCTTCTGAAAGCCTTCAGGGAGAGGCCCTATCTGCAGTCAACGCCCTCTGGAAGAATCTTCAAGAAGCAAAAGAAGAGAAAAGGCTATTGAAAGTGTAAAATAAACATCTGCTCTACGGCTTATAGAAGATGGGCAGTGCACCTCCCACAACTGCCGCCGAGACTCCTGAGCCTCTGAGTCAGGATAAAATTAATGAATATGCAAAGATCGGCGAGCAGGGCCTGGAAGTTTCCACTTGGAGGAGCCAGATCCTCAAGGACAGTGAACGCGTAATCGCCAAGTTCACCGATTTGTACTTGAACATCAACAAGGTGAACAAAGAACTCCAGGCGTTAGCAGGACCCATATCAGAAGAGTTGGACCATGCTAGGCTGCAACGTGAGACCTTTCAAAGAATGTTCGACTGTTCAGTCGAAGATCTGGTCAAGTTTGGCATTTTTGGTCATCCCAGGGCCCTCAATAAAATCCTTTCCACTCTGGATTACCGGATGGATCAACTGGAATTCGTCCTTGAAAAGATCGATAAGGTAAAGGAAGAAGCCCTGGACGCGATGCACCAAATGGAACAAATCATTCTCAACATGTCTCCAGGGTTACTTACTCCTTCTTTCGCACCTTAAGGAAAGTTGATGAAACCATCCAGATCTTCAAGGAGATTGTTTCGCAAGGGTTGGGGCCAGAGGTCACTTTTGACGCGGAATCCATCAATAACTTGCTGGCCTATCGGGACTTCATCGGGTTCCTAATAGAAGCAGAGAAAGAATATTCCAAACTCCCAGAGAAGCTCATAGATGAGTGGGAGACTTGCGAGGTGATCAGCGAGCGACACAAGGATCCTTCCCAGGATCAACTAGAGCCCATGATCAGCAAGTTCATGGAATACCGTGCCCAATTCCACATCTCGTCACCTGAGCAGCAGCAGAAGCAAGATACCCCCTTTCGGCCGCAGGATGACGACGATGAATGAATTCTTTCTCTTCTTCTCTCTCTCCTTCGACTTTATTTTTGTAAAATGTCTAAAGTATGTTGGCACAAATGATGACATCATCCATGTTGCACCATGGGATGATGTCATCCATCAAGTTGTCAAAAGTCAACATGACTTTGAGATATTTTTGTAGATATTTTGTATATTTTATGTAAATAGGTGGTTGGTTCCTTTTTGCCTTCCTTCTTCTCCTTCTTCTATAAATACTCAAATACTTGTTGTATTTGGGTGTGGATATCTTTCAGATGAAAAATAGAAGTGAGGAGAAAAGACTTTGAGCTTTTTGTAACAGAAAGAAATATTAATACAATATTTAGACTTTGTGCTGAATACATGTGTTATATGCATCAGATTTTTCTTACGTCAGATCTGTGTGTTTATTCTGTTGGATCTGCTTCTATTTTATTGTCATTTATTCATCCAGTATTGCTTTGTTCGTTTATGTAAGTAGGTTTGGCTCTATTTACTACCAATCCCAAAACATAAACCCTCGACCTTCTCGCTTTGGAATTCATTTCTTTTCTCCCTTCGGACCTGATCTTTCTTCATCCTCTCTTTCATTCCTTTCTTTCCGCAATCGGAAACAACCCTACTGGGATGAGATCCCAAACCCTCGAAGGCAGAATATTGTGAGACTTTGCAGATTCTGCTTTGGTAGAATAGCAATAAACCAGTTTCGCTTTGCTGACTCAAAGAGGGGCTATGCCCTGCACACTGTTGCCTCGTCTATCCATAAATCTGCCCAAGCGACATATTTTCGAACAAACAAAAATACACATCACATTCCCATTAAATTTATAATCATGGAGGTTTATGACTTTTTGTCAACTCACAAATTTTCAGCAGCCTCTCTGTTGTTGTGGGTGGAGACGAAGAGGGCTGAGGATTCTTAGAGCGTTCTCCAAATCCAAATGAAGGCATTGCAATTGGACATGTCCACCCAACTCTGTATCACTTTTTCCTTGATCCCCTCCTCTCCTTGGGCTAGGGATTTGGAGGATCTGCCATGTTCCACTCCTCTCCTTGCAGACAAAAATAAAAACACACAAAAAAGAAGAGAAAACTAAATACAAATCCATTAAACAACATAAAAAAATATTAACAAACAACGGTGCTCATTTTGATCCAGCCCCATATGGACCTATGGAGCAAAACCAACAACCCACTAAGGAGACATATGTGGAAAGAAATGAAGTGCATACCTATGGTGTCGAATAACAAAATAAAACTTCTCGACACTTGGTCATAGCTCTCTTTTGTGTAATCCACCACCATATCTGCCCCCACGATTTTCAAAAATTCTAATTTTCCCATGCATGTAGTGGAAACGATCCTAGAAGCTTCAAATACATGCTTTGCTAGTTGAATGGTGAGGGTCCCAATCCCGCCGGCTCCTCCAACAATAAACATGATCTTCCTTTTCGATGCTGATAAATGACTGCAGAGTAGTTAACAGAGCGAGCGGAAAACTGGTGGTTTCTTAGAAGGAAAAATCCAAAACAAAAACGTAATATAAAATGCATTTCCGTTAAGGAGTAGGCATATAGGTAATGTCCTACGCATGCTGCGGGGATTAAGGATCTTGTAGTCGATAGGGTTGAGAGCAGTGTAAGTGGAAACCTAGCCAGGCCCGACATTTGGAAGTGGAATGTCTGAAAATTGCAGGATGTCTACAGCGTCGTTCTCATTATAGAACCTCATTGTAAGCCCTAATGCATTGAAACAGAGACAACAAAAAGGGCCTGAACCTTGGTTCCTCCTCACCGTCGAACATTGGTCTGCCACTGAGGTATACGAACAAAATCCACCTATCACCCTTGAATCATGTCCCCCAAAAATCAAAGAAGAAACGAAGGGTGAGAGGAACTGGCTCGAAGAGAAGTGGAGCAGTAAAAAAGAGAGAAAAATGAAATGCTTTCGTGTGCACGATAAATAAGGTCTGAAATTTTTGAAATGACTAAATACCCACTTCAAATCTGCAGGATCCATGTCGATGCCCAAAGGCTTTAAAAAGATCTGTCAATCATTTGCACCATTGCAAAGCTTTCCATTTCAGACCACCTCCGTTTAGGAAAAACCTTTCTGAAGCCCTTCCCACTTCCTTCAATCTCCCAATTTGGGGCCACTCAAAAGTCAACAAATTATTAAAGAATAGATAGAAAGGGGGAGGAATTTATGTTAGAGACAATAATTAATGAACAGGAGACAATAATATAATATTGTCTCAAACTTATGTCTCAAAATACCCCCCTTTGTAGTAGTGTCAATTTGGTAGAAACTGAAAAGGCATGCAGTGAAGTCCAAACAAAGGTGTATTGTTTGTCTTTATTTATTAAATAGTCATTTTTCATTTAAAAAGTAATCTCAGTTTATTACTTTTAAATTTTTTAGTCTAGTTGTCATATTGTCTTCGGACGCATTTTCACTTGTACGCGACATCCAAATTATTGAAGGTATTTTAAGCTTCATGATCACATCCCGCTAAACTAGCAAAGCATGAGAGGCTGGAGGATGGAGGCACAGGAGGCTGGAGGTCATTCAACGACCTCTCGTCAGTCACCAACGATGGCATCGCACGAAGCTATGGTGATAGTGTGTGTGTGTGAGTTTGCTTTCTTTTCAGAGTTGCAGTCGATTTCAGTTGTGTGCAGTATGATTCTTTTTCAGCGTTTCTATTATGGATTGAATAAGTGAAATGTTCACATTAAGGGGGGGAACATGGTCTCAATGTTCCATTTTCTCTTTTTATATTTGTTATCGGTGATCGGTGTTTCCTACATAATTCCCCTCTTTGTAAAAGCATAGTGGGATGAAAGCACAAGGAAAAGCAACATCATGATATTGAGGTTGTTGGTTGTCCTGTAAAACCATCCTGTTGAGGTTGTTGGTTGTCTTGTAAAACCATCCATGTTGAGGTTGTTGGTTGTCTTGTAAAACCATCCATGTTGAGGTTGTTGGCTATCCTGTAAAACCATCCATGTTGAGGTTGTTGGCTGTCCTGAAAAACCATCTAGATCATGAGCACGCACGGGCGACACGCTACAGAAGAAGTGCAATTGTTGTTCTCCCATGTTCGCACTAAGGGGGGGAATGTTAGGAATACTTATATAGTGCTCACATTATTCATATATATGGATGAATAATATTATGTAATATATTATGAGTTGTAATAAAACAAACTCATAATATCGGGTATTATATTATATACGTGAGTTGTTTGGGAGTTATAACAACTCACATATATATAGATTTGTGGTTGAGTTGTTTCCTACTTAATAGGAAACTATCTCCCTATATATTTGCAGCTTGTTTAGTATGTATTAATTCGTATGAATTGAATATAGTTGATTATATTCATCTTCAAATCTGTCTATACCATTTTATTGTGTCACTCACCCGCATTCATTGCATATTACACTCTATTTTGTGGTTTTACTACATTTTTGTGACAATTTTTTAACCAGTTTCATTTTGTACTCTCCTTTCATTAATTGTGTTTTATCTTGGTTTTTGTGGAGTTTACTAGTTTTTGTTGTTTGGTGCATGTGCAAGTTGCATTTGGAATTTAAGGGGTTTTTTCACCAAATTTGGTTGTCTATGACTAAACTTGGTAGAAAACTACTACTTATAGGTATTTATCTTTTGATTTTTGTTTTTAGTTTTTCTTCATCTAGCTCTGTTCTATTTTTTTAATGTGCCTCATCCATCTCCACCCTCCTTCCTATTTTCCTACCCCACTCATCAAAACCCTATTGTGCCTTTTGATCTCTCTAAGCTCATATCAAGCTCTCCTAAGTCATTGCAACTCTTTAATCGGCTCGTCGACCCACGTATGAATTAGCACCTCCCTAATGAGCTACCTAACTAATATTCCTTGTGTAAGTTGTGTGACCAAACCACCTCGAGCTTGGCCCCTTCCTTCTCACCTCGAGTCACTCTAAGCCCCTTCCACCTGAATTCTAAACTATCTAGATCTCGTGTTTCATTCGAGGTAGTGTCGAGCTCGGTCTCCATCCCTCGGTTGGCTGTCCAACCCCTCTTTTGCCATGTTTTCCCACCAGCTGCGAGAACCCCTGTCTCACCATAAGAATTTCTCGGTCTCGTGGATCCTCTACATGCCAAGCTCACCCGTACTCCATTCACACCTTGATGAGTCTAGTTCTCACCCAACATTCTCTACTTGATCTCCTTATGAACCTATGTCTCGGCCTCCACCTTACAACCCGTATTCCCTATCGCTAGTCCTAAGCACTTCCTTGTGTGTACTTTCAATGCGAAATGTCTCTTCCTCTCACCGCTTGGCGTTGCCTCCAATCTGCTCATTTTTTTCTTGACTCACCGAGTCAAGCTTGAGTATAAAATTTTGAGCCCCTCTCCTCCTCGACAATGTGGCACTCTTGCTTTCACCCTTTAACCTCTTTTCCCTCCATTGTAGTTTTAATAATCTTTCCTTGTATTTTTCTTAATGTAAGCCTTGTTAAGTGTTAACTTAGGTTAATTTTTGTAGCTTATAATAAATTAAACTAAGGTAGTGACTAATTTTTTAAAGGAAGGAATTTTTTTTTAGTAAGGTCATTAAATAATCTTAGGGCTTAAATAGTTTTTAATTTAAACCCTTTTAATTTTTATTTTTTTAATAATTAAATGAATTGGGAAAAATGTATTCGAAAATTATTATTACTAGGCATTTTTTTGTTGACTTGTGTTGGGAGTGTGTAGCTCATGTTGTGGAGGTTTTTAGATTTTGAGGAGGTTTGTTTGCATTTGGAGAGGTCCATTGACTCTTTCAGAGTCATTTTTCACTGTAGTTTTCTTGTTATAGCTTGTGTGGTAGTGAGTGTGTCCACCACATGCCTTACGGCAAGAGATCCCCTATGCCACATGAGATGCATTTTCTCACACAAAACTTTGTTTCCCCCTTGTTGTTTATTTTCATCTTTTTTTGTGCCCATTATGTGTTGTCTCGTTGCTTTTGACTAAAAATTACTTTTGCATCCACACTTGTGTGCTTTTTCATCTATTGCAAAGTTACTTTATAAATAGTTAAGACAATTAGGAAAATATTATTGGTGCATGAATGGAGGGGCATTGTTTAACCTTGAGGGAAGTGTGGAGTTTGGAAAGCTCCATTTTCTTTAAGAGTGGGTTGGTAGTTGGAATCAAATGCATAAAATTATAGATAACTCTATGTCTTTTGGTCAATCTCCTTTTTGATAGGGGACCCAACAAAGGCAATAAATATTTTAATTTGGTGCAGATTTTAACTAAAATGCTCGGGGAGTTCAAGGACCGAAGAAGCCTTTGAATCCAACCATCAAAACCCTTGTTCTCAAACTAGAGGAGGATCTGATCTAAATGAATACTGGTCTTAAAGAAACTCTTCCCAAGTAACGCTTAGTTTATTTCCATATTTTGATCTACACCTTTGCATTCTTTGCCCATTTGGGACAAGAGAAGTCATCTTTTGGGAGTGTTGTCATAGATAGTGCTCACCACTTGTTTTTCCATTTACGTTCATCCATGTTTTCAGCTGAGTTGTTAAGTGTCTAAAGTGCATGGATGTGTCCTTATATCTTTGATGGCCACTTGAACTTGATTTCAAGATCATCATCATAGTTAGGATTGATTCATCATTTGATATCCCTTTGACGTGTTACCTTGTTCGCATTGTCTCAACATAATTAAGATACTTATGTCATGTTTTTCATAAACGTGATCTAAGTATCTGCATTGTGGTGTTATGTTGCAAACATTTTAACAAATCCTTAGTATACTTTGACTTATTTTTACTTCAAGCATTGTCAAAAATATTAAAGAGTTTCGCGTACTTTGTTTGCATCATTTCGATACCACTTTGACACTAATATCTCGCTTATCCAAAAAGATTGTGAGGTGTCAATTAGTGTGGTTACGTGGCTTACATTTGTAAACCTCACCCTATAACATTTAGGCATTGTTGGTTGTTGAACTTGTCATGGTATCCTTTGATTGGGAGTCACATCTACCCTTTGTTAATATTTACACCTTGTTCATTTCAAGCTTGATGTAAGTATTGACATTGTGTTGATCATCTTTGCATCAAACTATCAATTTGCACATGAATTTTCATAGGGTGTATTTCCTTGTTGATTAGCTTTATGTTTCACAATTGCATGATTGTTCCTCATGATTATTCATCCACAAAACTTATTTTCTAGGACAATCCTTTTTGATCTCATCAAGAGATTGTGTCATTACAATGTCTATTTTCCTTAGACCTTCTTTGGAAAATCATGCACGTATCTCCATACTTACAAAATGTCTAGTTTGATGTCATTATGCTTCCCTGAATTGATATGGAGCCTTCTTCCCTTTGAAGGAGTTCCATCACACTATCTAGAGATATACATTTGTGCTTAAATGATGCCAAAATGATTGACTATCGTGTGGTTTCTCACACTTACTACAATACAGAATCTAGGTTTAGGAATTCGAATCAAAAGATTCCCATTACAACTAAACCTCATTTGGTTATTTGTGCTAGAGGACCCATTCGTGTACCTTTTTCCCCACCTTTAGCTTATAGTTGGTGGTATGGTTTAGATGCTTTTGATCCAAATTATTATTCGGGTTCCCCCCACTCTTCTTCCGATTCAGATCCAAACTACCATTCGGATTCCCACTCTTCTTCTAAAGATTCAGATCCCAACTATTGTTTAGATACCCCTAGATCAAATCTCGAATCATGGTCCTCCCTTCCTTCGTAGGACCTTTATTCTAACTCACCTCAATGACTTCTTCCTCCTTTGAAGACAAATACGACTCTAAGTTCCATTAATCAAACATCTAATTCGGGTCTTGAGTAACGGTCCTCCCTTTCTTCGTAGGACCTCCTTCATCAGTCATCTCAACGACCTCTTCCTCTCATTGAAGAGTTCCATGAATTAGATTCCCTCTAGGAAATCATCCAATTCAAATCCTACGTCGCAACTTAATAGATGGCTATGTAATCCTATTTTCTCTCCCACATTAGGTCATCTTTTAGAAAAATGATCTAAGTCTAGATCTAATTCATCCATTCATGAGACACCCACTACCAAGCCTACATCGTCTCTTGATTCATCTTCGCTATTAGTCCAACTCACATGTCTCTTTGGCCCTTGATCCCTTTCAACCATATTGTGCCATTTCCTCAATCATATTCTAAAGATTAATGTCTACAACCACGTCAAACCATTACAAAAACACCATTTGCTAAGATATCTTTTTAAAGAACTATCAAAATCTTCATGGGAGTGATAAGGTCAAGCCTTCCCCTCGTCTACATCATCAAACATCTTCATCTTCTTCTATCAATCAATCTTCCATGCTTATAGGACATGTTTCTTCTATTCAACCTTCTATGGTCAAAGAAAAACAACCTCTTTTGATTGATTTCTCTAATAAAAAACAACCAGACCACATGAATATATCCCTTTAGAAGATTGCAAACAAGGATTATTTTTGGAACTTGATACGCTCACGTACACGGGGATTCACTTAGTAAAAGTATGGTATAGCACGTGCGTTCGAAGGGTATTAAAGAATACCCTTAATTCTAGTTTCTACCTCTAATTATTCAATTGATAATACCCCCTCCTGTTATATTATTAGAATGAAAATACCCCTATTTTTTCCATGTACCTTACTTACCCATTTTTCAATTACAATTTTATTTACCCCTTTTTATTTCTACCCCAATATATTAGACAAAAATATATTATATTTCTCACTCAATTTTTTTAATATGCATTTCCTTTCGAAAGATAGTTCAAGCCATTGAATACATATTATAAGTCACCTTATATATGTTAAGCTTTATGCATTTATCAATAGTTCTTCAAATAATTAAGATGGTGAAATAATATCACTTGTGTTGAAAAGCATACTCAATTCTAGAAGACCATCTTATTATTTCTTGGTTAAGAATCTAGATTTATTTATTAAAAAGAGATTATAATTTAATTTATGACCACACTCCTTTGTAATTTTAAGGTATTTACGTTTAAAAACTAGGGTTCAAACGTTTTAGTTTTATATTAAAAGTAAACCTCTATTTCCTTTGGCCCATCTCTCTAACCTACCCCCAATACCTGATTCAAAACATTAATAAATTAAACCCTTTCACCCCCTCATGTCTACCGGTATATTGAGTTTAATTTTATTAATTTTAATTACCTCAATATGAACCCACGTGCTAGGATATTGCCTAGCTAATGAACCCCCGTGCTCACGTATTGGGAAAAGAATTTGATTCCTTTTATGATAACATAGAGGAAAATCCTAAGGTCATAGAACTTCATTCTTCTTCTAGCATTACATCTTCACCTTTTTCGAGCATGATGATATGTCGAGGTCTAACATTGATCCATGGAATATCTTCTTGTTACCACCAACTCATTCCTCATCTATCATCATTCCTCAATCAAAATCTTGTCTTGGGTCACTTTGTTGAGTAGCCCATTATCTTCTTCTATCTTGGAGCCACCCCTAGGTAACCTTCCATTTTCTACTTGTGGGTCACCTCTTGGTAGCCCATTACCTTCTATAATTGGGCCACACCATAGTATCCCTTCATCCTCTTATATCTATGGGATACCTCCAAGTAGTCCATCCTCATCTATACTCGGGCCACACCCTAGCATGCATTTGTCATATTCTTTTATACTCAAAGGCCATGTCCTCATAGCCCAATTTATTCAATCTTAGGGCCATATTCTCGCAGCCCTTCATCATCTTCTATCAGTGGCTCACCACCTCGTAGACCATCCTCTTTAATT
The DNA here is from genome assembly GCA_018340775.1 of Taxus wallichiana var. yunnanensis. Taxonomy (NCBI): domain Eukaryota; kingdom Viridiplantae; phylum Streptophyta; class Pinopsida; order Cupressales; family Taxaceae; genus Taxus; species Taxus wallichiana. Next base: position 201,257,182 of record CM031240.1, read on the forward strand.
ATTGGACCATATCCTTTTCATCTATCACACCTTTCTTCTATCAATGGTTGTGGCAAGCCCACCATCATTTCTCTCATTCCTTTCATCAATCATAAATGTTTGCTCTCTTCTCCCCCACTACGGGGTTATAAAGTCACACATCAGCTTATAAGAAACCCAAACAGGCTCATTATCAAGCTTAGTTCAAAACTTCCAAGAGCTCTAAATCCCCCAACAACTCAAATAATATCAAAATTGTAAATCAAGTCCGATTCAAGAACGCACATCAACATAACCATCAAGTATGGCGCAAAGTGCATAAACCTCTGGATAGGGAACTCAAGCTCTCGCATATGAAATCCATGTTTCAATAAAAATCGCAATCATTTGTTGAGTACGAGCTCACCTCGATCATCAAGATCGGAGAAACTATTACACTTGATAAACAAACATGCATAGTCTCCCTTATCAAAGAAGTCACATACATCATTGTTGGATCTTACTACGTAGAGTGACTTTGTTAGTCCCAACCTCCTAAAAATATCAAAAATATAAACATCAAATAAATTCAAAAATATAAAAAAATTGGGAAAACATAGTAAGATCAAATAACATTGCAATCAGGTATTGTGTACACATGGATGTTTCTTTCTTCCCTTTCTTGCTCTTCTTCTGAAAGTCTTCCTTCCATTTTCATCCCTTCGATGATATTTTGGTTAGCCTTTTCACATGCATTTTGTGACATTTATCTCTATGGTATCTATTTGACCTTGGTCTTTCATCACCTTAGTAAATTCAAGAACAACTAACCTCTTAGAGATCCTATCACATTCAACATCTAATAAAATTGTTGCAAAGAAATTTTGGACATATTTGTTTACACTAGCCAATGTCGTCATCACATTCACTTCCATTTCCTTCCATCAAGCCATCTATGGTTCTTAACCCTTGTCAAAAAAAGAGATGAAATAAGTTTTCAAAAAGCAAAAAGAAACAAGATCAATCAATCAAAAGCTAAAAGCTACGGGAAAATGTAAATTGATAGATAACTCTCTCTTGGCTTATTTCCAATAATCTCTATCGGGGCTATGGACGCCTGACTAGTAGTAGAGTGATGTTTTGATTAGAATCAAATGCATCTCGTCGGGGCTACAGATGCTTGGTTGGCAGTGGAGCAATGTATGGCTATCCTTCCACCCTTCATTCACAAATCACCTATCGCCTTTCAAAATAAATCATTCCTACACATTGACTGGGTTGTTTTCAATTATTGTCTATTAAATCTTCACTTCAAGAGGTAGTTAAATTCCACATGCACACACTGAATCTCTATGAGTAAGCAAGATTAGTATGTTACCAAGTGTCTTTTTTGGACCTTGTTTAGACTCTTTCTTTAGTCCTTATCTCGTCTCAAGATTTTTGCCTTTGGCTAATTAATTTTTTTCATTGCAAGGCTTCTAAGCTATATTCATATCATTCACATCGTTCTTCTACTTCATTCAAAACATCCATGTGTATAAGATTACTTTTTTGCCATGTTTGTGGACACCTTTATCCCCTATCACAAAAAACAATCTTTTCCTTCCTTTCTATCATGTGATTTTAGGCCAACTTACGCTGGGGGCATCCTTGCTCCTTCCTCAGCACTTCATTGGTTTACGTTCATCATCATGTTGAACCTATCCATAATGGCCTTGGGTCCCGCTTCTACCCGTGAAGAGTTTTCCTTTGAATAATCCCACCTAATTGCTGGGGCATTTTACATCTTCACCTTTCTCGTATGCACGTGGAATTTTGCCTTTTTAAATCCCATCTATCACTAGGGGCATCCACGCTTCCTCATCTTCCTATACATAGCTTCAAAAACTTTCAAAATAAAAAATATTCAAATATGTTAGAAAAATCATCAAAAACATTCAAAAATATGTTTCGCAAAATTATAAAAATATAAATCATCCTAAAAACATCGCTCTTGGTTCTCACCTATTCATGTGTGCGACTCGAGGATCATCTTGATCTACCTCCATAAAAAAGATAAGCTTCTTACTTCATATGTACTCTAGGGCACAATGAGTTTCTGCATCTTGTTTGAAGTGCACATTACGTTTTCATGGACCAAAGTGTCCTCCATTATTCTCCTCACATGTATCCTTGCTTGGGGCACCATTATAACCCTTTTCGTTAATTCACATAGGTCGGAACTGAAGCTCGATAACAAAAACATTGTACTTGTTTCTCTATTAGTTTAGCTTGTTTACTTTCTCGTATTGCATTGCATTTTGTATGTTGCATGGAGTTGTGTGTTTTTAGCAATGGAAATTTGTTCGTATACTACTTTTCAATGTCATACTACACTTTTGTTTGTTTTTTTATAAGGACCGATGATGAAGATCCTTAGCAATATGATGAAAAATAAAGTTGTTTAAAAGACACTTTGGATGGATATTAGCTCATTCCCTCTTCCTTCTACTCCTTTTTCTCCTATATCCCCTTTCTTTTTCTCCACACTATTCTTTCTTTTGTTATCTTTATGTCATATTTTTTTATCATCAATCGAGTTCTTCTATCACCCCATCGACAATCGAGGGGACATGCTCCATTCTACTCATTTTTCTTCTATCCCTTCAAAATTTTCTACTTGTTTATGCTTTTCTACTTTCTTTGAAGTGACGTTGCTTACGTCATCCCAAAGAGGGACAAATATAGACACCTAAAGTATGCTTACACTTAGCATTTCATCGAATTCAACCAATTGACAACACTTCGTTAATCAAACCTTATTTGCTCCGTTCTCGGATGCACATTCACAACACCTTCTTGGTCGTATTCCTCCTATAATAAGCTTATTTTCCTAATATCTCTCTTATTAGATAAAAATTTCTCCTTTGACCATTCGAGAACCTCCCTAGTTCTCTCTAGACCACTTATATTGGCTTCGTAGGCTATCTATCACCTGATTGATTAACTAGACCTCTCCCAACTCTCAACGAGTCTCTAGTCACTTGCTAATCAAGTTTAACTAGCCTAAACCCTAGTTAACTAGCCTAAACCAAGCTTAACTAAGCCTAAAGCATGTTTATCCTAATCTAATCTAAAATAGCTTTAGTCCCACATGCACCCAAAATCTAAATTCTTCCAAACCAGAAGCTATAAATACAAGCCTAAGGCTTTCCTTTCAAATGGTCCTTCTCTCTCAAGCACTTTGGAAAGGCATTAGAAATCATTTGTGATAGCTTTAAGCTATAGAACATTTGGATCTTGGCCATACTCCATTGTTGAGATCTCCTCCATCTTGCATCCATCCATTCCAAATATAGTTAGTAAGGGAAGATCTAAAGCTTGGCCATGTAGCCAACTTGGAGAGATCTCTTCACTATGTTTGGGAGTAAACAACACACAATTTGATTGCTTAGAATCTAACTAGGTTCACTTTCATTAAGCTTTCATGGAGTAGAGAGTAGCTTTATCATGTTAGTTTTTGATGTTTTTGTCAAAGTTATAATGCTTTCATGTTAGTTTCCTTGTTTATCTCTTATCTCATGGTGCATAGTTGAGTTAGCAAAGCTTTGAGGTTCTTTAGCCTCATTCCATAGCTTTTGCAACTTTCCATTACATATAGTTTCAATTGCAAAGAATAATTTCTTTGCAAAGTATGATGAGTGTTTGGATATTGCAAACAAACGGAAAGCCACAACTGATCTAGAAATAATCAAGCAATTGCGAAGTATCAAAAATGTCACAATTATTACATCACCAAAGGTTTATCGGTTTGTTAATATCACCAAAGGTGATATTGCTAGTATTAGTGCGAATGATCTTTTCAGTTATAATCCCTCTTAAAATCTATAAAAAAATCTGAAATTTATTGGTCATTATTTCTAATATTAGCATAATTTAAGATACTATTATAATAAAACTTGTGTTTTAATTCAAGGCAGAAAACAAACAACAACAAAGGAAGCATGGCCAATAATACTCAAGAAAACAATGTCTAATAGAAGATGCTAAACTTGCTTCAAAATTGGAGAGAGATGATTAATGTAGAACCTCCGCTTAAAAATTGAAGAGAGATGATTAATGTGGAACCTACAAGAATATCATGTCGAAATTTTTTTAGCTCTGTGCTATTTTTGAAGAAAACCGATGGCATGTAGGAAAAACTACAGCTATATGCAACTTTTGTATGTCAAATTGGAATATCATGAATTAAATTTAGTGCTAATTAAATGTTAACATTTAGGTGTCCATATCCATAACCGCAAGAGCAAAGTTCGAGCAGTATATTGCAAACAAATACAAAATTTCATGTACTATGTTTTATTCGAGGAAACAATGGAGGGAGATTCAAAACATTCATTGAAAAAATTAATTCGCAATACGTCTTTATGAACGCACATGGAAATTCTTATTCATTTATGGGGGAAGTTTATGTGGAAATGCCATTGTATTTATGGCTTTCGTGCCGCCATACCTGGAAATGGTAATTTCATGGACACTCACAATAGTGGTGCTAACTTGCTAAGTATTAACTTACAACCTTTTGAAAAAAATGCACATTAAACAAAATAACGTTTGATCAAATTTACAAAACGTTACTTTAAGAGTAAAACAAAAATTTCACAAGTATTACAAAATAGTTTTTCAAAAACAAAAACGTAAAAAACATCTCCAACTAACAAAGACGCCCGAGACAAGGCATCAAATCTCATATGTAAGTATGAGACAGGCTTTTGGCTTTGTTTCCTGTTGACGTGTTACGCGGTTTCCGCTAATTAAACAAATGTCGATTGCATTGAATGGATGCTTTACCTCGAAGCTTCCTCAATAAATCCACACCGTTGACGAAGAATCTTTAGTATAAGATTGTAATGGTAGTTGACGTGGCAGCGGACGAGTTGAAAGGCAAAGGAGGATTCCCCACATCACCACCATTTCTTTCCAACATTTGAACCACCCTACTCATCGACTGCCGGTCTATCTCTTCAATGAATTGTATTGAATGCACCACAGTCCCACTTTTGTCATTGTCCTTGCTTTTTCTTCATCTCCCAATCCTATTTCTGTCATTCCTCTCGCTCTCAACATCGTCCGAATCGCCACTCTCTAAAAGCTTGAATGCCCTCTGGAAAATACACTTGACTCGAATGGTGGCCAGTTCAATGTTTTTCCTTCCCCAACCATTTCTAACAAAAGCATTCCAAAAGCGTAAACATCGATATGTTGCATTACAGCCCCAAATTTCAGCACCACACCTCTAAGTGCGACATATCCGGTGTCCCTCTTGCTGCAGATCAATGATATGTGATCGTCTCCCTTCCCCCACAGTTTTGCGGACCAAAATCTACTATTTTGGGTGTGAACTTGTGGTCTAATAATATATTGTGCGGTTTGATATCAAAATGAATGATGCGGTGTGACAGTCTTCGTGTAGATAAGCGATCCCATGAGATGCCCCCAAAGCAATTGAATACGATTGTTCCCGGCTAAAGAGTCATTCTTCCTCTCTCCCACCGAATATAAACTTATCTAGAGAACTATTAACCATGTACTCGTAAACAAGAGCACTTTGGAATTCTTGAGAGCAATAGCCCATCATCGAACCGGATGAATGTGGTGGATTCCCGATTGTTGCAACTTCGTTGATGAACCGGTTCTCAATGTGTCTCGACTGATCCAGAATTTTAACAAATGCCACCAAATTACCCCTTGCGAGCTTTCCTTTAAACACTACACCGAAACCTCCTTCGCCCAGTTTATCTCGAAAGTTGTTGGTGATCTTCTTCACTCGAGTATGAATTCCTGGTTGGGATTTGATGAGTAAAATCTTCTAGGAATTTCTCCACTTTAGACACAAGAAAGTTCCGTGGCCAAAGGAAGCCGAACCTTCTTATAAAATTATGTTCTCTTTCTATACATAACCACAAGCAATAAGTACAACTAAGAATAATAAACCGGTTCAAGGAGAGTAGTACGAAATCGGATCGAAAGTTGTGAATCTCCTATGAATAATTTATGTTGTCATAACCGACATGATATTATTTAAACTTAAAATAATGAATATAAAGAGACATACCGACAATTATGGTGTAATGCCCGTGCATCGAGGACTTCTGGTTCCGCCACCTTGGCCTCCTCCCAACCACCCGGCCTGCAGAATTTTGACCACAGCGTCTTGTCTGTCCTTGCGTGAGGTGTGAGCGGAGTCACGTTTTTCTTCGCCGTGATCTCCTTTTGATCCTCTTTCAATGCGTACAGGTGGGGGTTAGGTGCGTTTGTTTTTCCTTGTGCGTTTTTTTTCTTCTTTCCTGGCACATTTTTCTTTGCCTTGGTTGCTGCGTGAGTCTGGTTTGATGTGGGTGTTGATGAAGCTACAAGATAGTGTAGCAGGCATGTTACCTCCATTCTCTTGGGCGCTGCGAGGAGTGTTCTGGTTGCACGCGACCACAGTCGTGATCAGTTGTTGCAAAATCTTGCAGCTGTAGTAGAAACCTTTTTGAGCGCTCCAACCAGCAGGTTGTCCAACTTTGTTGTTATCTGTTCAGTATCAATGCATCCTCAGATTCGGGATTCTCCTTCAAAGTGGCAGATCACACCACGGGCACAGGAGATCTTTGCAATGTTGGAGAAAATGTCTTGGGAGATGAAGGTAGCAGGATATTGTTCAGATCCAGATCTTGTACTGAGTTGTTTTCTCTAAATCGACCTTGTGACAGTGAGAGTGTTACAAGGAGACTCGTGTTCAGACCATATTTTCTTTTTTTTTCGTGTTCATTCTGTGATGCTTCACGAATTTCTCCACTGCGGATGCGTATAATTCTTGAAATTGAACCTGTACATTCAGTTGCAGAAAGGAATGATGCGGAGCTCTAAATTGTAGAAAATTGTAGTGCCCAAGTGCAAGAGGAGTGTGAGGGTGAAGCAGCGCAGCCAATATGCGGGCTTCAATTGGATAAACCTTGGCTTTGATCCACTTCGACAAGGTGGCATGGCTCATTGTTCAAGTAACAAGGACAAATCACCTAAGATTTTTGACAGAAAAATGGATCTGTTTTATGAAATGCCAATTTCAAAGGATCGAAGGAGAGGGCATGATGTTTCCCAAAATGAGACTATGATGTTTCTGGAGAGAGAGAACAAGGAAAACCTTTATAAAATATTAGAGAGGCCTTGTACAGAATTAGAATCAGCCACTCAGAGTACAATTTCAGATTCCACAGAGAATGGGTGTGTGGGGGCAATGGAATATGATGCCTTTGATCAATATCGATTTGTAGAAATACCCAGTAGTGGTACTGGCTCTGATGCAGCTGAAATGTTTGCACCGAGAGTTTGATGTTGTCCCCAAATCTGATGAAGGAAAAGGTTGTGTATCAATACGGTAGATGCCTTTCAGAGCCAGGAGCGATGTAATCATTTTGTCTTGTGTCCGAGCTTCAAACCATGTTCGGTGTGCAGCTTTCGAGAGTGTTTGAGTGGTGTTGTCGACTCTCACCCCCAAAAGCTGCATTGAAGCAATCTAGTGTTTGGACAGCCACCTATTGCATCCTTCTAACGTGCCTTCAAAAAGGGTCCTGGTGTGGTATATGCGCAAGAAAAGACCGGTGAAGCAGAGGATAAAGCGGAGGGCGTGTGGTCAAGAGTCCTGGATTTGGATGTGTTAAAACAAGCAAGATAGACTAACCATATACATAATATTTAGTATCTAATAACCTCTTGAAATGAAACTTTTTCTTTCTAGAAATTGGTTTAAATCTATGATTTTATGGATTTGCCGGTATGTGGTTAGTTTGTTACTTCTAGTTTGCCTCTGTTGTTGTTCGTTGACGTGATCCAACCTTTTTTATATATAAAACAAACAAAGGTTCTGTGTATGCTTTGATTGATATATAATTTTAAAGTTACTTCCTTCTACAAAAATATTTTGTTTTCTTTTGTGAACCTAGGTATGTAATCGCCCTTAACGTTGCAGCGTTGACTAGTATTGGTTTCTGTTATGTTGTTGCCCTAGAGGAAAACATACGGTTAAATTATTATTATTATTATTATTATTTTGATAAGCGTGATTATGCACTTCGTGTTTTGTGCAAATTATTAGGGCTTTTGGAAATTAGAAGTTCAATATATATGCTTGTTAAGAAGGAAGTTTTGGGCCGAAAATTTGTCCTGGGTTGATAGAAGGGCATAAATTATTGATAGAACCCCATTTTGATTCTACTCTTTCTATGAGTAAAATTTGATAAAATTAATGACCTTTATGGTGTTAAGATATGGTATGTTGATGATTCCTTGTGTGATCGATTTAATCATGTTTAGACATAATGCCTTGATGGAGTAAGGTAATATCTTTCACGGTTCGTGAAAGTTAAGGTTTTCATCAACTGCTTAAGGTAACATGAAGTTCCTTAATTTAGTCAAACTTGTTTTGTACTTCCTTCTTGATGAGTGACCTTTCATTGCAAATTTAGAATGATTGTGATGGAAGGCCGTGAATATATTTTGTTGTCAGAAAGGGAAAAGAAGCTATGGAATAGTTTGTTTATGTGTCGAGCGTAATAATTGTAATTACATCGTTATAGAAGTTCGTTACTGGAGGACATCTATCTTCAATGGTATATTATGTGCTTAATCACTGCATAGGTTACCATAAACTTAGTGATGAGATGTAAATTAAGGAGAGTTGAGAGACCTCTTCCTTTGTATACATCGTTTATGATATTAAGAAGTGAGTTGATGTCGGAAAATTTCAATCAAGTCTAGATTCATGGCTATGTTCCTCTAAATCGGGAGGATTATAAATCTAAGGTATTATGAAAATTGCAAGGATGTGTTTAGAATGCTAGATTGCCTACTCAACTTGGGTATTAATGAGGCTTGTCGCTATTCCGGCCCTGGTTATGTTCAGTAGGTAAGCTGTTAGGCAATACCTATTCCGGACATTCTTACCGTCCTTTCCACTCATCCTTATTAGCTATGAAGTCACTTATTACCTAAGATATAATGGTTGGGGGTTTGAATATAAGATTTTCATCCTTTAAACCTTTTTGATTACATGATGGAACTTTGTTTTTACCCTCGTTGTTCGTTATAGCCTATTAGGCCTATGGCCCTACGGAACGATTCCAAAACTATATTCTTTTTGGCAGCTAAGATCGGGTCTGGTTTTAATCTTTTGACTTCTCCTTGAGAATGTGGATTGATGGGTTACACCTTAGATTTCAATCACGAAATCTACGGGATCACATAATTGAAATCCTAATACTCTCAACTCTTGTGTCTAATCTTTTAAAATTCATAGTCTTGCGTATTTGGTTGTCAAACTTTTGTAGTTTTCGAGGTATTTTTCATAACTAAAATTTATGGATTTTCTTCTTAGTTGATATGTTGAAAATTATATCTTGTTTCAAAAGGTTGTTAGAGGTTAGAACTTGATCCATTTCTTGAAATAGAATGTTACCTTTCATGATATTGTTAGCTAGTAGCTTATTGTTGCTATGTATAGTCTTATCTTGCTCAGTTCTCGCGAACTGACTCAGGTTATTAATTGTTGCAGATGGCTTATGTGGTTAGATGATGGAAAGACTGGTAGATTATTGCATCAATCTTGGTTATGATGTTCCTTTGTACGAATGTGTATTATGTTATAAAATTTGGAAAGGGCCTTTGGACATTTTAGAAGAAGGGTCGTCGGTCTAGTAAATGTGTGTGTAGAGTATTGTTGTTGTCTGAATGAAACTTTGGCTTGTTTGGTTATCATGTGAAAGATGAAATTTGATTACCACTTGGTTATGGGATATTCTAGTGAACTTTAACCCTTAGTATAGTAGCGGGGCATGTCCCATGTTATTACTCTCTTGCTCCCTAGTCATGGTTCAATAGAGATGGTATGTCCCTTTGATTTGTGCATCATGTTGGAATGAATTGATATAACCTTGTTTGTTTCCGAAAACAAGTACTGTTAAACTTTTCTCTTGAGTTAAAATGTTGAGTTGTAAATCCTCCTAAGGCTTAGTAGCAATGAGTTTGTAAGCACTATAAAGTGAGCTGGATAATCCTGATAAAAGTTAAACTAAAAATTTATATATATGAACATATTATGTAGATGTGATCTACTGGATAACCTTTGAGACCTGGAACAATCAAGAGGGAACTATCTTTTGTAACGAAATATGATAACTTATTATTTTTTTTTATTCGAGCCAAGCTAATAAACATTATCCTTTTATGGTGAAATCTTAAATGATCTCATGGTGAAATCAATGGTTAGATTTTAGAAAATGATAGGATTTAATAAGTAGGAGTGAAAGTGATTAATAAAACCTTAAATATCTCTTTATCATTTGAAATGTTCCCCTTTGTCAAACTTAATTAAGTAAAGTCTAGATGGAACATTTAACCAATCTCGATAAACTCTTAACCTCAATGAAAGATTGATAGTAAACAATGTGACCCTGAAGCTAAATTCTGTTGTCCTGTTCTGTTAACCCTTGCCTTGATTCATGGTGAGATTTCTTAAGCAAGGTCAAAGTTTGATCCTTAAACAAGAAGGTTATTGTTATGAACCCTAAGCGGTACTTTCCACTCAATCGGAGCTTATGCCTTCACCTGTGCAACAGAGGTGTGGAACATGTGTTAGTGGCTTGAGTAAGATTAATTAACCTTGTAAGAAATGGAAAATGTTCTAAAATCAAATGAATAAAAAGCTTTGGACATAAAATTTGATGATCCTAGTTTAGAAAGCTTGGCCTTAAGCTATTTAGTCAATAGTTGAAAAGAAAGAAGTTCTCCCTTGTGAAAGGAATTGTGTGAATCATTACATGAAATTTTATAAGAACGTAAGTTAAGAATTAAGAGACACTTTAGTAAACAAGAAAATTTAACAAGAAATTCCTCATGGGATGCCCTAGCTGTGAGTGTGTCATGTGGATTGGACTTTCATGTTGTCTTGTCAAAAGAAGAGTACATTGTCCTTGATAGGTGTGAATGTTTCCGTCTTTGACTTTGTGGTCTCCCCGTAATAAGTGGTTCCTAGTGTTGGTTGTAACCTTGTGACGACATGTTGTGTCGTGTTGTGTCAAAGCAAGTCAAAAAAAAAAAGTTATCATGTATTTCTTGTGTTGTCCTTGTGTTAGTAATTTTGGTGTGTTACACATGGCGGTCTGGACTTTATTGCAAGGCATGAATCCCAAAACATATAATAATTAATTTATTTAATTAAAAACAAAATACACTATACCTATGGAATTGTGAAATTTAATGTCGAAATTGAATGGGCCCGAGGACTTACCGCTGCGGCATTTTTGTGCATAGGAAATACCACGGCAAGAGTGCAAAGATGGCGTCTTGCGGTGAGAACAATTTCTGTAATCGACTCGCAATTGTCACAATGTTTGCTTGCAGTCCATCTTATTTCTAGGCCTTCCTTACAATCTGATCCAGAGGTTTTGCCTGGTCCATCTCATTCACTGGTACCTCAAATTCCGACTCACAAGTTATACTCGTGTACGGATCAAAGTACACAAGATCCTTACATTTTGTATTATTTATCGCCTCTGAAAACCCTGTAACGCATGTTTTCCTAGTGTAATATTCTTGTAACCATCGGCAATACGAAAATGAGCGACGCCCAAGAATTGATCATAGATATTCATGACAGATCGCATTGATCTTCCAGTAGATATTTATCTAATATTGTCATGGTATGGTTGTATAACCCCCCTAAGAAGTTGACAGAGTATCTTGTTTGGGTTGCAGTTTGTAGTATTGGTGTCCATCGATATTTAGCAAAGGCAGATAACCCTTGACTGTGTAATCGCATTCGAGCTGAAGGAGAGGGTCGCCGCAGCCGCTGTTGTTCAATCCAAAGGGGTAATCCAGGGTATAATCTCCACACTTGAAAACGTCGCATGCTCTATCACAGTGAGAGGCTAGCCATGATGATGCTAACATTGTGAAGAAGAGCAGGAAGCGGCGTAGAGACATAGAGTAGTGGGCTACGAAAAATGGGTGAGGCATCTCAAAGAGGTGAGTAGTAGGGGAACAAATTAACCGAATCCACCACACTCAATTCTTTGAGATGAAACGCAGAATTTGCAAAGACTTTTCTGAACAGTCGTTGCTCGTCGCTTTCATCGTCAATTATTTATTTATTTGAAATTTGACTTTTTCACCGTCGTGTACGATGTGACAGTTCGCATTTTGTTTCAAGTGCTGATTGTCGATAGTTTCATCTTTGCCGTTGAGTCTTCCATCGACGTTTAAGACCGCACCAATAAGAGTGGTGCAATAGAGATGTCGATAAGGGAAACAAGGTAGATTTTAAATTCTAAGCAGATTAAATGAATAAAAGTTGTATGAGAATTGACATTAGGGGACAGGGAGAGTGGGTCGAGTGTTAGGGGAGGCCAAATTAATTGAGGGATGAAGCATTCATTTTCTTTTTTTGAATATGAGTATGTGGGTAAGTGTTAATTTTGAGAACGTAAGGAGAAAGCTAGTGTGATATGTAAGTTGTGGATAGAAAAAAATTAGGAGTCCATTCTAAAATTAAGCCTATGTTATTCAACATTTCCACGATCAATAGTTGTTTTGTTCAATGTTACGCGATGTGTTTTGTGGATAGTTAGTCCACATCATTTTGAGTGAAGTTTCATGTGGTAACACCAAAATATTGGGGAAGCAAGAACACATTGGGGGGATTAGACATCCCATGTCAATTATATGTAGTTGTTGAAAATTATAACCACAAAACTTGGCAATTAAGGCAATTTTGTACCAACTATGTAGGAAATATATTTAACTTGGTCAATTGCACCATTTACAAGTCTAAATTCAACCCACGAGTTGGCAAAAAGCATAACCTCTCGATCCCTATAAATAATATTTTTGTCGTCTAGTTGATCATCATCTAAGTTGGCTGAGGTCTTTTTGATCATCAACTTCAACACTTGTTGATTGTGATGGTTAACAAAGCCATTTTTCCCGACAAATGTTGCATAAAAACGAAAAATCAATATTTCTTTCGGAAACAAGAATGCATTTTTCCGGACACGAGGGTCTCCTAAACCTTGAAATTAGCCTCTAAAGTTTGAATATCAAGCAAAAGGTTGCAAAAGGAAATTGTTGTTGGGTGTCATGGACAATGATATTATGAGTAAAACGGTTAAATACAAATATAAGGTTTCTATGCAAAGACGAATGTGTTACCATGTGGATGGACATGAATTAAAGCAAAAGCCATTCTAGTAAAGAGTTGTTTTAAATGAATGGGTCATCACATGTAAGGGCGTGCATACACCAATAGAAATATTGAGTGAAACAAAATAAATATGGACATTAGATGTTGTCTAATAAACTATCACTAGTGATTCAAACATAATTATCGTACTTATGAGAAACTTATAGAAGAAGGCTTTGCTATAATACTTTAGGAATGACTATCTTAACACTAAATTATTAATAACAACAATTATATGAAAGAAAACATTTCAACATAACATTGTTTACAACATAATTTGAAATCAAAATATAAGATCTAACAATCCACATTGAAATCTTTACTTTGCCATGACTTTACATCCATAATTGACTTCCAACCCCTTGATTTTGATATGGTTTTTATGGAAAAAGAATATAACTTGTTGATGTAAACATATTAACAAAACTAAGCAAAAGTTTATTTCAAAAGAACATATTTTGCTCATAATTTTAAATGGACCATTAATTATGCAATAAAACACCCATTTGTTTCTCTAACCTAAAACCATTTTATATCTAAATCATATTTTGTCTTCAATACATCTTGAAATTTTTGCTCTACGATTCTAAAAATTCTCATTCTATCAAAAATTAATCCCACATTAGTTGACCGTAATCTTGGTCTGTTGTCATGATTCTTATGTCAATTGGGGTGATGCCACAAAGAAAGTGGTAGTCTTACTAACATAATGATTTATTAGATCACAATGCATATGTTTTCTTTCTCTTCCTTTCCCCATTTCTTTGTAGGCTTGGTGTGTGGCAACATATAAACTCCAATATATAATGACTCTTATGTTAATAGGGCTCACGTCACATTGTTATGTTTTGTCTCTCGACCTTCCCTTCTACTCAATCGCGGTTTCAAAAAAAAAAAAATCCTATTTTTTAAATTAGACAAACCCAAAAATCATATAGTTTAAATTCCCTCTAAATACATGACTTACTACCCTAATTAGATATGCATCTTGAGTGCATCTTGGAATTACTTGAAGATCTCTCAAAATCCATATTGAATCAAAAATCAATCGCTCATTAGTTTGTAGGCTTGTGTCTACAACAACATATAAACTCTAATATATCATGATCCTTATGCCAAAAAGAGGTGGGGACCACAAAAAGTGGTCATCTTACTAACATAATGATTGATTAATCATGGGATTGAGTGTGTTTGTTTGTCCGCCCTTCCTCTTTCCTATATTTACATGTCTTACTACCCAAGTTAGATATCCCTCTTTACTACATCTTGGAATGTAGTCCATCTCATTCATGGGTAGCTCAAATTCCGACTCACAAGCTATACTTGTGTCTGGAACACTGAAATTATAGTACACACGATACTTACATTTTGTATTATTTACCGCCTCTGAAGACCCTGTAACGCATGTTTTTCCTAGCATAATATTCATGTAACCATCGGCAATACGAAAATGAGCGCCACCCAAGAATTGATCATAGATATTCGGCGACAGATCGCATTGATCTTCCAGTAGATGTTTATCTGATATTCTCATGGTATGGTTGTAAAACCCCTCCCAGAAGTTGACCTGAGAGTAGTGTTTGGGTTGCAGTATGTAGTATTGGTGTGCACCGATATTTAACAAAGGCAGAGCACCCTCGACTGTGTAATCGCATTTGAGCTGAAGGAGAGGGTCGCCGCAGCCGCTGTTTTTCAATCCAAAGGGGTAATCCAGAGTATAATTTCCACACTTGAAAACGTCACATGCTCCATCACAGTAAAAAGCGAGAAATGGATTTGAAATTGTGATCAGGAGAAGGAAGTGGCCGAGACACAGAGAACGGAAAAGAAAATGAAGCACTTCCATTTGCGCAATGGAGGGAGGATAAGTAAGATGAGGAACTAAGAGGCAAAAAAGTCGTCGAAAACCAGTAAAGAAGAAGAAAGAAATATATCGTTCGTGAGCGGGTCCATGACCACGTTACTCGTTAGTCAAATTGCTCCATCGACTTTAGTCTTCTATTTTTAGTTTAGATTTGCATAGAGATTTGTTTTCTATCACTTAAAAAGAGAAGAATATCATTCCTATTATCGAAATATACAAATTTATATATAGAATATGTTGAATTGATTATTGAATATTTCAAATGTATCTTTGCATTTAAGAGGAACCCGTTACGTAAGTACAATTTTGTTGTTTTTAAATTTTTGTTTTGGTAAAGTAATAAGTGCTATGTAGCGGATTATGTGTATATAAGAAAGTTAGAATATATTTAATTATAACGTCAAAGGCATTTCTCCTGGTCAAAACAATATCTCATTTAGACACAACCGAGATATCAAGGGCACAAATTGTTTGTTCGTCAATTTATGGATTATATCTTAGCAATCCATGTAGATGTGAAAATGATTCACTATATAGGTCCTAGAATCTCTGCCGACGTAGTGAAAAGTGGGACGATTGCATGTTGTCTACATGCTTGCATTGATCGCTATATCCAAAGACGCAACATTGTTGTTAAAAGTAAAAAGCTTCTTGCCCATGGCCTTTTATTTGATCCATTGACGTGCGATCAGAGTGCCCATTTCCTTTGACACCTTTTTGATACTAATCATGATACTGTTGATTATATTATAGACATGATTATGGACCTTATTATAGTATGATGTTAGATGTAGATCATGGATTATTGTTGACTTGATTCAGTTATGATGCATGATGATTATTAGAGGCATTTTAGATATTGATGATGATATATTATTTGACATGGTTATATTATGGATGTTGTGTGGACATGTGATATTTGGATATTATGAGTAGACCTAGAAATAGAAATTATTAGATGATGATATAGTTGTTGATAAAACTGTAAATGATATTGTTAGATTGTTTTGATGTTGTTGTGATTCATATATCTAAATGATTTTGGGGTTATATTTATATTATTTTGATGTTTTGATATGGCCATGAGGTGAAGGAGGTATTTTGTATTTTGCAGTTAAAATATCACAACAAACATCGGGGATTGGAGACCAACCACATTGGAATTCTAGATGAATTCAACAAGGTCACCATGGCAACTTGTTTTGTTTGTGTGTGGTTGTTTTGTTAGGGGTACCCATGGGGGAACCACCTTTAAATGTGACCAAGGGGTTATGTGTATTTATTTATTTGACCCTTTTGTTTAATGTTGCATGTGTTTATTTTGTGATGCATTTTCCCCTTTCTTTATTTATTAAATATTGTATTAATATTATGGGTAAGCATGTTGTTAATATTAATTAATTAAAATATATCATGAGAAAGTAATTAATAGAGTTGTTGGCCTTGATTTAAAGTGTTGTAAGAGATGTGTAAGTGATGTGTAAGTTAACTTTTGAGTATGAAACACTCCACCTTCTTGGAAATTAAAATTTTCCTTGGAGGCTGATTTTGAGAGGCTTGTGGGACAAGTTAAACTTGTCCATACCTCTTAAATTTAATTACCAACCATACCTATGGTTCGAGAGTTGAGATTAGACTTTTGTAATGCTTTTGAGAAGGAAAATTGTAGGTTTTAATTGCACTTTTCTTACATGATTTAATTTCAGTCCTTTGGGGTGTGAGTTAGATTTGAGTGTGTAAGTAAACTGTCATATTATTCACCCACCTATTTATTATGCATTGGAGAATGAAGTTGAATTTTGGGGTTGGGGTTGAGGATGTATGATGTGGCATCCTACATGGATCCACCTCATCCCCTTCCCTTCCTCTTCTATAAAATTTGAATTCATTTCCTTGTTTTTGGTTGCTTCACCTTGGAGACTTCATTCTTAGGGGTGAATTCTTTTGATGTCTTGGAGCTCTTGCTTTGAAGAAGTTTTTGGAAGGTTGTTGCATGCTTGTGCTTGGATGATTTGGATTGCTTGCATTGGGATAAATCTTACTATTTTGGAACTTGGAACAACTCCATCATGGAGAGGTAGGAGCTTGGCTCTTGAAATGCTTCTTTTTGTTTGTTTATGAAAATGTTAATGTGTGAATATTTTGGCATGTTTGTGGGCTGTTGGGTAGATGGCCTAGGAATGGTGTAGGAGAAGACTATGGGGTTTATTTTTGGGAGGCACAAGTGTGTTTTAGGGAGGTATAAGGGTGGAGGGAGTTGGGATTTGGGTTCCACCTTACAAAGAAATAGCTTTCATTTCTTTACTCATTATGGGGTGCCATAAGAGGTTGGGGAGGCATAAGGAAATGTGAGGAATAAGGGGTACTTTGGGAGGCATAAGGAATGTCAGGGTTTGTGATATACTATATTTTGGTAGTTTGTAATTTAGGTGGTGATACCCATTTCCCTTTTGGGAGGCATAAGAAGCATCCCCCATAGTTTCTTGCTCCTTTGGCTTGCTTGATAAAGCCTTAGTATTGTTTTTCATGTTTTAATGTAGTTGTAAACTACATTCTATTTTGGGACTGTGTTTTATTGTGAAAATGTTGCTTGTGTGTTTGTGGAAGCTTGTTGTTGCCATGAGTTGGATCACATATTTTATTGCATTGTGGTTGGGGCTCGGGGCCAATGAAGAAGGATGGCTTCTCCTTTTCATTGGATGTCTTGGTTGGGTGGAGAGCGTTGCCTTTCCCCTACTCTTGTTGTGATCAAATTGGAAGAATGAGAAATCTACATGTTGTTGTTCTGGAGCTGAGATAAAGACAGTTTGACAGTCCCTTGTGTAATGAAATCTTATTGTAACCTTTCCCACTTGAAGTGGATGAACTTGTATATGTTTGTAATGGAAAGATGTTGTAGTGGTTATGGAAGTGTAAATTGGAATGTGAAAGAATGATACGTATTTTGTATGTTGTATTTTGAAATCAAATGGAAAGGAAGTTGTAAGAGTTTCATTTGAATTAATGGAAGTGGTTTTTGTCTTGTCCATATGATATTATTCCATTGGAAATATGTGTTTAGCATACACTATGAAATCCATGTTTGGAAAGTGGAAAAGTGAAACACGTGAGAAGAAAATGTATTATTCTGCCTTGTATATAATATATGATTTTGGAAAGAATAAAAGAAGGAAGTTGTAAAGTTGTCTTTTGGAATAAATAAAGGATTGCATAACCTTCCTCAAATTGTATCATTGTATTGAATTTAATCATCTAGATGTGAGTTGTAATCTCTGTTTGAAAGGAAGAAATGTGTATAAAGGAAGTGTAATACTCTATCTTTTGAAATATGTGAAAATTGGAAATCAGAGATGTATTTTAGTTTTTGAATAGTTGAATTGAATCAACTAAATGTATTAGATTAGAATTGGAACATATTATAATACTTGGAAGAAGAAAATGGAAAATAAACCCTTTAAAAATTTGATCTCTGTCTTGTATTTTCAAATTGGTAATTATTTAATCCAAAATGCACAGATGAACCTACAACAATGAAATAACAAACTAAATGATTAAATTGAATTAGTTTTCCCTAAATGAATCCAATTAGACAAAAATACTTAAAGGAAATCTTTCAAAACCTGGCAAAACCAAGTTCAAAGCTTTCATAGTCGTTTTTCTGTCAAAATTGTAAAATTTTGAATTGGAATTCAATCACATAGATCTACCTCACAAAATTATCCTAAATCCACATAAGAACAATTCTCCATGTCTATTTGACATGTTGAGAGAGGAATAAGAACAAATTGAGAAAATTTAATAAGTTCATTTTTACAAGTTTGCACTGTAAAATCCTGCAAATCATTTTATTGAAATTGACCCCTTAAACTTTATCAAAATAAAAATTAATGATTTTGAGTAAAGAGGACATCGAGAGATTTCTAGAAAGTCCTCGTTTTGCCCAAACTTGAGCTCTCTATCAAAAGTTATGGCCTTCTAAAGTTTTTCTTCACTTGGCATCAAAATTTTTTTGGGAAAACTTTCCGTGGGCCCGGGCCCAAATTTTTCCTTTAGAGCTTCAGAAAATTTTTGGGAAAATTTTCTAAATTTTCCCCGCCCGCCTCCCTGGAGCCAATCAGAGGTTTTCACATAGTAGAACAAGGCATTGGAAGAGGGGTGGATCCCTTTTTAACTTAGTGCTTCAGAAAATTTTGGGAAATTTTTCCAAATTTTTCCCCTTCCCCACCGGCCCACAGCCAATCAGGAGCTACCACGTGGCATCATGAGGCAACGGTGGAGGAGTAGGTCTCTTTATGCCTTTTTGCATTTCAGAAAATTTTCTAAATTTTCCCTGATGCCCAGCCAGCCGCAGCCAATCAGGAGCTGCCACGTGGCATCACGAGGTGCCGGTGGAGGCGCGAGTGAATGTTACCCTTTTTTCCCTTCATGGTGTTAAAAAATTTTTTCCCCGCCGCACCACTTTCCACGTGTTGGCCTAGGAGACGCCACATGTCCCTTGCGGACTCCCGGGAGTGTGGGTGCAAGGTTGACTTCTCGCCCCATGTGCAGAAAATTTCCAAAATGTCTCCCGCCACCCGTGGCCCGACCAGACCCACCCTTGGGGAAAATTTTTCTCCCTGGCCTCGCAGGCCCGCTCTTGGGAAAATTTTCACCCCAAGGCCCATCGACCCATAACTCGAGAAATATGAGGAGTTAGGAGGACTTCTTTATATCAATGGAAAGGTGAGGAAATTTCCTATCCAATGGGAATGATTTAGGGAAATTTTTAATGCGTTAATTTTGAGAAAAACCAAGTTGAATCTTTAAGCCTGTTAGAGAGTGGGTATGGTGAGGAATTACCCTCTGAACCTAATTGAACCTTCTAACCCTAAATTTTGGACCTTTATGACCTCTAACAATTATGTTTGAAAGAAAGTATACTCTTGTGGATTAGAATTGATCTGGAACTTGTTAGTGACAATTGTTGTCTTGTAACTTGGTTGTAGACTCTTTCTAAAAAAAAAAATTATTCCATAATTTTCCTAACTAATCCTAGGTTGTTCTGGGTCTCAAGTGGGTTGTTTTAGTAGGCATTACACTTGGTATCAGAGAAGTGGTTCAAAATATTGGGCCATTGGGCACACTAGAAAACTTGAGACATGAACCTTAAACCTAGCACACTTGTAAATCTAGAAAACAACTTAGTTTAGAAATTACATATTTTAGTAAACATGGAAACTGAATAAAACTTAGAAAGATGAACTAACTCTCGCCTTGGTCTATGTAAGAGGCATAGATGGGACGAGGGGTCTTTTCACATAGACCTAGACTTACCACCACAGATCATGATGTAGAGCCATCCTACCCCAGATTTTGCAGACTCTTCAGGATGTTAATGCCACTCTACATGGAGGATCAGTAGGAGGACATGTAGCCAGACATGATAGAGTCACTTCCATTAAGGGTCATGTATCTCCTCGACCAGCAATGAGGAGCATGGAGGAGAGAACTTCCATGCAGAGTTAGCTAGAGAAGAGTCACCATAGAGGGATAGGGTGACCAAGTTTCGGGACACAGAGATAGGTCTCGAGCCCTAGGCTTAGGGATGAGCATACAGAGAGGCCTAGAGGCCATCAGACCACAGCTGCAGATCACATCAGGAGATCCTGAAGCTTCGGCCATCACATTATTTTGTGACATAGGTGGATTTCAGGAAGAGGCCTGGTTGGTGAGCTTGAGTGGATGCTTCAAGCTCTACCCTTGTTCTAGCAACACAAAAGCTCATGTTACGATCCATCTACTAAGGGATGGAGTTGGTGTCTGGTGGTGGATAGAGGAGAAGAAGCTCCATGTTGATTCTGAGAGAGTTACCTGGGAGCTCTTTGAGGAGTGTTTCCAGAGTAGATATTTTCACAGAGGTTCATTCAGTAGTGGATAGATGAGTTCCATGACCTTCGACAGGACATCTCTTACAGTGGCTGAGTATGAGAGTAGATTTTGGATCTACTCTAGTATGTTGATTACATGTAGGATGAGTAGGTGTGGATCCATAGGTTCATCCGGGGCCGAACCTAGACATTGGAGGTGCAATGCGGATCCATTATCCACAGACATTAGCTGAGGCTATCGAAAGGCCTATATAGCAGAGGAGACTCGGGGAAAGACCCAAGCAGGCTAGAGACCGAGTCTGGAGCCACATACAACAGATGCAGGACAACAGATCGAGGGGGTCAGTACCTCTTCCTCATGGTGGATATGGTTCAACATAGTCATTTTTAGACCACAACAGTAGCAGAAGCAGTAGTCCCGCCACCTTATAGATCTCCACAAAGGTTTGATGCACAAAGAGGTCAGAGTATGGGGCCTCCTCCTAGGGGTCCCATCAGGACACAGGTGCCCAGAGAGCTCACTCAGCAGGAGCTCGCCAACAGAGACCTTAGTAGACCGCAGCCGGATCATCAGGATCCACACCACAGACCTCCAGAGTACCGACTGGTCGGACCTACTACACAAGGGAGAGGATCAGGTGGTTGTTTTGGGTGTGGTGTTACTGGGAATTTTTGGAGAGATTACCCACAAAACCCTAATAACAAGGGTAGACACATAGATCTCAGAGCCTACTATTGGTGATATGGGGTGTAGTCATACGATGTATGCAGCAGTAGAGAACCGCTAGGTAGAGCATCAAAGTACAGTTATTGAGACTACAGGTAACATTGGAGAAATTCCTACCTCCATTTTGTTTGATTCTAGTTCTTCTAATTCTTTTATTGTACCATATTTAGTAGAGAGATGATGCATGGCTCAAAGTGGCAGTTAGGCGGTGGTCATAGTTGGGATGTTGAGATGGCTTCTAGAGCCAAGATCTCTATAGACTCCTTAGTTAAGGAGTGTGTGGTGGATTTGGGACCTTTCACCACTACCTCAGATCTTCGTATCCTTCCTTTGGGCTCTTATGGAGTCATCTTGGGCATGGATTGGTTGTCTGCTCACAGGGCCAGGATGGATTATTACCACAAGATTATATCTTGTGTAGATGATTTGGGAGTTGAGTCGGTGATATCAGGGGTCAAGAGACCCATTTCTATTCACACCATTTCCACTATGTAGCTTAAGCGGTGTGTACAACAGGGTTTCATGATGTATGTATTACTGAGTCAATGAAGATCGAGGATGGGTCTAGTGGACCATCACTAGATGATCACCCCATTTTGAGAGAGTTTGCAGATGTCTTTCCTAGGGGAGCTACCGGGGTTACCACCCCACATGAGATTGATTTTCATATAGATCTAGTTCCGAGAGCAGAGCCTATCTCACGAGCACCTTATCAGATGACCACCCTAGAGCTCTGTGAGCTCAAGTTGTAGCTGGAGGGCCTCCTAGAGAAAGGCCTTATCCATCCTAGTGTATCCCCTTGGGGTGCACACTGATGATTTTGTGAAGAAGAAGGATGGATCCTTTGGTATTGTATTGATTACTGCCTAATTTGATCAAAGTAATGATCAAGAATCGTTATCCCCTTCTACACATTGATGATTTGTTTGATCAGATGAAGGGAGCCAAAACTTTCTCTAAGATAGACCTTAAGTCAAGTTACCATCAACTGAGGATTTCAGAGGTGGACATTCATAAGACCACCTTCCATATGAGATATGGCCACTATGAGTTCATAGTGGTGCCTTTTGGTTTGACTAATGCCCCTGCAGTGTTTATGAGTTTGATGAATGGGGTATTTAGGACCTTCTTAGATCACTTCGTGCTCATATTCCTTGATGACATTTTGATTTACTCACGTATACATGTGAGGAGCATGAGGGGCACCTTCGCCAGTTCTTCAAGTGTC
This sequence comes from Taxus wallichiana var. yunnanensis, assembly GCA_018340775.1. Classification (NCBI taxonomy): domain Eukaryota; kingdom Viridiplantae; phylum Streptophyta; class Pinopsida; order Cupressales; family Taxaceae; genus Taxus; species Taxus wallichiana. The sequence continues at coordinate 201,280,081 of CM031240.1, forward strand.
TTGAGAGCAACAACTTTATGGGAACTTAGAGAAGTGTGCATTCTTTTTAGACGGAGGTGCAATATTTGGGTCATATCATTTTATGGGGAAGGTATCACCATCGATCCTTCCAAGATTAGAGCTATTATGGATTGGCCAACACCCACTACGGTGACTGAGGTGCGCAGCTTCATGGGGGATTAGCAGGTTACTATGTAGGAGATTTTTTCAAGACTTCTCTCGGATTGCACACCCCATCACTTCCCTTTAGAGGAAAGGGAAGAAGTTTTTTTTGTCAGACAGGTGTGAGTAGGCCTTTAGTACACTAAAGGAATGTCTCACTACAACACCTATTCTTGTAGTGTCGGATCCACAAGGTGAGTTTTTCATTTGCATGGATGCTTCTTTAGTAGGGCTTGGAGGTGTGTTGATGCAAGAGGGTAGAGTAGTGGCTTTTGAGTCTCACAAACTCAAATATTACGAGCTTAATTATCCGAATCATGATCTTGAGCTTATGGAAGTTGTGCATGATTTGGTTTGATGGAGGAATTTTCTTCTTGGTCGGAGATTCACACTCAGGATGATCATTTGAGTCTTCGCCACCTCTTCACACAGCCCAATCTCAATGCTCATCAAGCGGTGTTGGATGGAGTTTCTTTGTGAGTATGATATGGAGATAGATCATGTGAAGGGAAGGAGAATATGGTGGCAGACACTCTCAAGTCAGATGAGAGACATGTGGTTATGGCTACTTTGGTGGGCACATAGATTTACATGGAGCAGGATTCTTCAACAGCTTCCTCTTGACAACTTCTACATTGCAGTTCGAGCAGAGATCGAGTCTCAGAGACCCCTCGAGGGGAAGTTTGATGGTTTCTCACTAGAGGTAGATGGCCTTCTTAGCACAAGAGGTCGGATATATGTTCCTAGAGATGGAGGATTGAGGAAGGACATATTGACAGAGGCACATCATGCACCTTATTTAGCCCATCCTGGGGTGAAGAAGATGCATGCTACTTTGAGACAATTGTATCACCGGGAGAGGACTTGCAGAGATGTGGCTTCATTTATGTCACGATGTTTAGAGTGCCAAAAAGTGAAGGCCAAGCATCAACATCCAATGGCCTTCTCTTTCCTCATGCTATACCGAATGGAAGTGGGACACCATTTCCATGGACTTCATTGTTGGACTATCGATGTCGAGATATCACCACGACACCATCATGGTCACGGTTGATAAATTGACAAAAGTGGCTCACTTTTCTCCAAGTGAAGACCACTTATACAACTAGTGCAGTGACATGGGTATATTTGGATGAGATTTTCAAGTTACATGGGATTCCGTAGAAGATCATTAGTGACTGTGATCCTTTGTACACTTCCCATTTTGGACTACCATGCAGCATGCCCTCGGGATAAAGATCAATTTCAGCACAACATATCACCCCGAGACAGATGGATAGATTGAGTGGGTGAATCATATTTTAGAGGACATGCTCAGGATGTATGTGATGGATCAATAGTCTAGATGGGAGGAGTACTTGTACTTGGTGGAGTTTGCCTACAATAATAGTTTTCAGAGTTCTATAGGCATGGCTCCTTTTCAGGATTTTTATGGCAAGAGAGTGTAGGACACCTCTTAGTTGGGACATGTTAGAGGACAGGGTTTCTCTTGGACCATCTTTGTTGCAGACATGGAGCAGCAGGTGGTTTTGATCAGACAAAGATTGTAGGAGGCACAGGATAGGAAGAAGAAGTACACAGATCAGCATAGGACCGACCGTAGTTTTGATGTGGGCATGAAGGTGTTCCTTCGTGTCAGGCCACATAAGAGCCCTATCCATTATGGAAAAGGTTCTAAGTTAGCTCCTAGATTTGTGGGTCCTTTTGAGATCTTGGAGTGTATCAGCCCCTTGGCCTACTGTCTAGCATTGCCACCAATCTTGTCTCACGTACATGATGTGTTTCATGTTTTAGTTCTTAGGATATATGTTGCAGATCCTTCTCATGTGTTAGATTGGAATTCATTACAGAGTGCAAGGATCGGGGTGTGATGGTGGAGCCCGTTTACATCCTAGATCGTAGGAGCCTGGGCCTTCGAGGAAAAGAGGTTGATCAGGTCCAGGTGTAGTGGGATAGATATGATGAGACTATAACTACATGGGAGGATGCTACTTTGCTACGAGTTCGGTTTCCACATTTGCTCCAGTGACTTCCAGGAGGAATTCGAGTGTAGGAGGAGGGGGATGTAGTGCCCATTTCCCTTTGACACCATTTTTATACTAATCATGATACTGTTGATTATATTATAGACATGATTATGGACCTTATTATAGTATGATGATAGATGTAGATCATGGATTATTGTTGACTTGATTCAGTTATGATGCATGATGATTATTAGAGGCATTTTGGATATTGATGATGATATACTGTTTGACATGGTTATATTATGGATGTTGTTCGGACATGTGATATTTGGATATTGTGAGTAGACCTAGAAATGGAAATTATTGGATGATGATATAGTTGTTGATAAAACTGTAAATGATATTGTTAGATTGTTTTGATGTTGTTGTGATTCATATATCTAAATGATTTTGGGGGTTATATTTATATTATTTTGGATGTTCTGATATGGCCATGAGGCCAAAGGAGGTATTTGTGTTTTGCAGGTTAAAATATCACAACAAACATGGGGATTGGAGACCAACCACATTGGAATTCTAGATGAATTCAACAAGGTCACCATGGCAACTTGTTTTGTTTGTGTGTGGTTGTTTTGTTAGGGGTACCCATGGGGGGAACCACCTTTAAATGTGACCAAGGGGTTATGTGTATTTATTTATTTGACCCTTTTGTTTAATGTTGCATGTGTTTATTTTGTGATGCATTTGCCCCTTTCTTTATTTATTAAATGTTGTATTAATATTGTGGGTAAGCATGTTGTTAATATTAATTAATTAAAATGATATCATGAGAAAGTAATTAATAGAGTTATTGGCCTTGATTTAAAGTGTTGTAAGAGATGTGTAAGTGATGTGTAAGTTACTTTTGAGTATGAAACACTCCACCTTCTTGGAAATTCAAATTTGTCCTTGGAGGCTGATTTTGGAGGCTTGTGGGACAAGTTAAACTTGTCCCATACCTCTTAAATTTAATTACCAACCATACCTACGGTTGGAGAGTTGAGATTAGACTTTTGTAATGCTTTTTGAGAAGGAAAATTGTAGGTTTTAATTACACTTTTCTTACATGATTTAATTTCAATCCTTTGGGGTGTGGGTTGGATTTGAGTGTGTAAGTAAACTGTCATATTATTCACCCACCTATTTATTGTGCATTGGAGAATGAAGTTGAATTTTGGGGTTGGGGTTGAGGATGTGTGATGTGGCATCCTACATGGATCCACCTCATCCTCTTCCCTTCCTCTTCTATAAAATTCAAATTCCTTGCCTTGTTTTGGGTTGCTTCACTTTGGAGACTTCATTCTTGGGAGAATTATTTTGCTATTTGGAGCTCTTGCTTTGAAGAAGTTTTTGGAAGGTTGTTGCATGCTTGTGCTTGGCTGATTTGGATTGCTTGCATTGGGATAAAGCTTGTTGTTTTAGAACTTGGAAAAACTCCATCATGGAGAGGTAGGACTTGGCTCTTGAAATGCTTCTTTTTGTTTTTTTATGAAAATTTTAATGTGTGAATGTTTTGGCATGTTTTTGGGCTGTTGAGTAGATGGCCTAGGAATGGTGTAGAGAAGACTATGAGGTTTATTTTGTTGGAGGCACAAGTGTGTTTTAGGGAGGTATAAGGGTGGAGGGAGTTGGATTTGGGTTCCACCTTACAAAGAAATATCTTTCATTTCTTTACTCGTTATGGGGTGCCATAAGAGGTTGGGAGGCATAATGAAATGTGAGGAATAAGGGGTACTTTGGGGAGGCATAAAGGAATGTCGGGGCTATGATATATATATTTGTGGTTTGTAATTCAGGTGGTGATACCTATTTCCCCTTTTGAGAGGCATAATAAGAATCCCCCATAGTTTCTTGCTCCTTTGGCTTGCTTGATAAAGCCTTAGTATTGTTTTTCATGTTTTAATGTAGTTGTAAACTACATTCTGTTTTGGGACTGTGTTTTATTGTGAAAATGTTGCTTGTGTGTTTGTGGAAGCATGTTGTTGCCATGAGTTAGATCACACATTTTTTGCATTGTGGTTAGGGCTTGGGGGCCAATGAAGAAGGATGGCTTCTCCTTTTCATTGGATGTCTTATTTGGGTGGAGAGCGTTGCCTTTCCATACTCTTGTTGTGATCAAATTGGAAGAATGAGAAATCTACATGTGTGTTGTTCGGAGCGAGATAAAGAAAGTTTGATAGTCCCTTGTGTAATGAAATCTTATTGTAACCTTTCCCTTGAAGTGGATGAACTTGTATATGTTTTTAATGGAAAGATGTCATGTTGTAGTGGTTATGGAAGTGTAAATTGGAATGTGAAAGAATGATATGATATATATTTGTATGTTGTATTTTGAAATCAAATGGAAAGGAAGTTGTAAGAGTTTCATTTGAATTAATGGAAGTGGTTTTGTCTTTCCATATGATATTATTCCATTGGAAATCTGTGTTTAGCATGCTCTATGAAATCCCTATTTTTGGAAAGTGGAAAAATGAAACATGTGAGAAGAAAATGTATTATTCGCCCGTATATAATATATGATTTTAGAAAGAATAAAAGAAGGAAGTTGTAAAGTTGTCTTTTGGAATAAATAAAGGATTGCATAACCTTCCTCAAATTGTATCATCAGTATTGAATTTAATCATCTAGATTTTGAGTTGTAATCTCTTGTTTGAAAAGAAGAAATACATATAAAGGAAGTGTAATACTCTCTTTTTTTTGAAATATGTGAAAATTTGAAATCGTGATGTATTTTAGTTTTTGAATAGTTGAATTGAATCAACTAAATGTATTAGATTAGAATTGGAACATATTATAATACTTGGAAGAAGAAAATGAAAATAAACCCTTTAAAAATTTGATCCTTGTCTTGTATTTTCAAACTGACAATTATTTAATCCAAAATGCACAGATCGAACCTGCAACAATGAAATAAAAAACTAAACAATTAAATTGAAGTAGTTTTCCCTAAACGAATCCAATTAGACAAAAATACTTAAAGGAAATCTTTCAAAACCTAGAAAACCGAGTTCAAAGCTTTCACAGTTGTTTTACTATCAAAATTGTAAAATTTCAAATTGGAATTCAATCACATAGATCTACCTCACAAACTTATCCTAAATCCACCTAAGAATAATTCTCCATGTCTATTTGACATGTTGAGAGAGAGGAACAAATTGAAAAATTTAATAAGTTATAATTTTTACCATTTTAATAAAAGCCTGTAGAACATTTTTCTAAAATTGACCCTCTTAAACTTTATCAAAATAAAAAATAATGATTTTTAAGTAAAATGAACATCGAGAGATTTTCCAGAAAGTACTCGTTTTCCCAAAAATGAGCTCTCTATCAAAAGTTATGGCCTTCTGAAGTTTTTCTTCACTTGGCGTCAAAAAAACATTTGGGAAAAATTTCCTTGGCGGGCCATGGGCCTGAATTTTTCCCTTAGAGCTTCAAAAATTTGGGAAAATTTTCCAAATTTTCCCGCCTCCCCTTCGACCCATAGCTAATCATAGGATGCCATGTGGCATAATGAGGCGTTGGCGGAGGGGCGGATCACTTTTTAACTTAGTGCTTCTAGAAATTTTTGGAAATTTTTTTCCAAATTTTTCCCAGCCCTCTGACCCAATCGGGAGTTGCCACATGGTGTCGTGAGGCAATGGCGAGAGGAGTGGGTCCCTTTTTTCCTTTTTACGTTTCATAAATTTTTTAGAAAATTTTCCAAATTTTACCACCCGCCACTGGCCGCGGCTAGTCAAGAGGTGCCATATGGCATCACGAGGTGCCGGCGGAGGCGGGTGAATGTTACCCTTTTTGCCCTTCGAGGCATTAAATAAATTTTCTCCCCGCTACCCCGCTTTCCCGCGCTTAGCCTGAGATGACACCGCATGTCCCTCAGAGACTCATGGGAGCACGGGCGCAAGGTTGGATTCTTGCCCCACTCAAGAAAATTTCCAAAAAGTCTCCCACCGCCCCGCAGACCCGCCCTTGGGGCAAATTTTCTCCCCTGGCCCCGTAGGCCCACTCTTTGGGAAAATTTTCACCCCAAGGCCCGACCAGCCCATAACTCGAGAAATATGAGGAGTTAGGAGGACTTCTTTATATCACTGGAAAGGTGAGAAATTTTTCTATCCAATGGGAATGATTTAGAGAAATTTTGAATGCATTAATTTTGAAAAAAACTTAGTTGAATCTTTAAGCCTCTTAGAGAGTGGGTATGGTGAGGAATTACACTCTGACCCTAATTGAACCTTCTAACCCTAAATTTTGGACCTTGTGACCTCTAAAAATTGTGTTTGAAAGAAAATTATACTTTAGAATTGATCTGGAACTTGTTAGTGACAGATGTTTTCTTGTAACATGGTTGTAGACTCTTCTAAACAAAAAAATATATTCCATAATTTTCCTAACTAATCCTGGATTGTTCCTGGGTCTCAAGTGGGTTGTTTTAGTGGGCGTTACACAATCTTCTCCCAAAAATGTATTGATTACCTGTAGGAAGCAACGATACCTCACTATAGGACATTTCTATAGGAGGACATCACCACATAATGTAGTGTTGTCAAGTACACAATCCATCCGTTTTCTTGAAATTTTCAATACTAAAGTCAAATCTCGATGCAAGAATATATGTGCTTGTGTATTTACAAGGTGTTACATTACAAATGAGTTTTTGAGATTGCCACTCTTTTTGTTTGCAGGATCTTGATATTCCAATTAATCTTCATTCTAATTATTCTCATTGTCATGCTCCTGATGCATCCATGCGCTTTTTGGTAATATGCACCACCAAAGCCACCATCAAAACATGCATGTATCCTTATCTCTTTGCAATTATTCGTGTGTCTACTTCAATTTCATTAATTGGTTCAATATCTCCACAAATTCTCCTTTTCCACGCATATGGTTTATAAAAACTAGTTTTAATCGACTTGTTTAGGCAATGTCTTAAGTTTTTTATATTAGATTAAATTTATTAAGTTGTCCCTTATTGTATATTGTTTATTTTATCACCTCAAAAAGATACACCTCTTTAATCCAAACCTGTAGTGCCCAACTAAAGACTAAAATAAAATAAAATAATCAATAAACATTGGAACAATTTCTTAGATGCATGAAAAATCAATCATAGTTTTAATGTTTAAAAGTTTTGTTTGTATTTTCATGGAGCTACCTTTGTCAGTGGAATATGTCAAGCTATCTTCTCCAACTATGTACACATCCTCTCATCATGTCCAACTTGTTCAATGGCCATTGTCTTCACCTCCTAAGTTGATTAATCAAATATTGCATGGATCTTTGTGTTTGTAGATGTTTGTGCCTTGGTACATATTTTCCTAGTTTTTATTTAGAGCTTGTCATGGAAGCAAAGGGGTTTTGGCATTTTATGCCTTTCCTTAGACGTTGAAAAAAACTCCAAACTTGCATAAAATAAGAGCTTTGGAACAAGGCGTGGATATCAATCGTAGTGTAATGGAAATGGTTTTTTTTTTCAGATGTTGTAATTGCAAGTGCCCTAGTTGACATGAATCCAAAATGTGGGAGCATACACATGGCGCGTGAACTATTTGATAGAATGCCCCAAAGAAATATGTAACATGGAATGCCAGGGTTGCAGGATATACACAAAATGGGTTTTGTGAAACAACTTTTGAACTGGTTTGCTACCATGGTAATAGGAATTTTGGTAGGGTTTGATCAACACAAATGGAATTTTTCTTAGATTTGGAATTTGTACAAGTGTAAACATGGTGGTACATCAGTTGTTGACAAGGATAATAGCTAGTTAAGTGGTTTTGGCCACGTTGGAAGTGTTTTGTTGACAAGGTTAATTGGTTGTGAATGTGGCAATAGATATGTTGGGGAGTTTTGGGTGCACATGAACTATTTGACCAAATGTTAAAGGAGAGTTGAAGCTTCATGGAATGCTAGTGAACTCGCACTGGAGAACTTTTGCACTACATATGCTAGTATTGTTAGGCATGGTCTCCCTTACCTTCATATTTTATAATTTTCATATCTTTGGTTCTTCATTTGCAATTTAATAGAAATATTAAACCCTTAGATAGTTATACATTTGAATATTTTAACCAAAATTTCAGTGCAAAATAATAAAATCTACCTTGTGTTTTATGTAACTGATTTACTCTTGGACCATCAATCATGGTTTCTACCACAACCTTATACGTTGCTAACCCCGGATATTAGAATTAGGTTCTCATACCACAGGTACTATCAAGAGTCAAATCGGTAAGAGAAAATTGCACAGGATAATGTATACTCTGTATTCATTCAAGATCAATAACGTAATTATATAGGAGTCATTAATTACCTCATTATAACAAATATACTAAAGAAGTATGAGTCATTCCAAAACTTGCAACAAATCACAAACCACTTACCCAATAAACTAACACAATTACAATAAATATTACATTACCCACTAATCAATTGTGAGCAATAATATGTATTTTACTAACATTAATCCCCCACTTAGTGTGAACATGGAGAAAACCTATCTTTGTAATTGCACTTGTTTTCGTGATTAGTTGATTTTCACAGACAATCACAAACCCGATGGATGGTTTTACACTAGTTGAACACAAACCGATATCGGGGTTTCAAGTGGTTTACCACAAACCACATCATGATGTGCCAAGTATTATCATCAGCTCTCATCACTTCTTCACTACAGGGAACAACATAGGAAATAACTCTCTTATCACAACAATGGAACAATAGAACATATACTGGAAACATCCCACATTATCACCTATAAGAATCAAAATGTTCTTAGTTGTAGCCACTGTTGTTGATCGCTGCCACTTGATCTCAAGCATCACGATAACAATTGCCACTTTGCCACTAGAAGCTTCCCTTGACTTTAGCCATTTTGACACAGAATGGGAATGAACCATTGGTTATTATTCCCCCATAATGTGAAATTCCAAATAGGAAGACATAAAAGGAAAAATATATTGTGTTGCATCCTCTGTTTGGATCTTTAACTCTGGATCTTATTGCACATGATCACCATTGCCAATGAACGTATTCACTAATTGATCATCTTCCAATGAAGTATGAAAGTCACAGGATCACCACAGTCAGAGGATCACTGTAGTTATCTTCCATCCTATACAACCATTTTCCAGTATACACAATACACATAAAGCAACAAGAACACTGCAAACTGAAGTACATTGAAAATTATACACTCACACTATATATATGCCACCACATCTGCTATGTGGCCTCATCGTTAGTGATTGATGAGAGGTCCTTGATCGACTTCCAACCTCTGATGCCTCCGTCCTCCATTTTCATGCTGCTAGTTTAGTTGTATGTGATCATGGAGCTCAATTACAATTTAGATATCGGATTCCACCGAAAATGTGTTTGTGAGGCAATTATTTTTGTTTTTGAAATTTTACAAATGAATCAACAATACAAACTAACTCATCAATATATGGACACTTTTTGATGACTTAAAAATGACTATACTACAACACAATGACAATTATTATTTTGAATCTTTACCAAGACAATACTTGGACCGACATCAACATTGACTCTTTTATTGACATTAATCTTGATGACATATACTAAACCAAAAAAACACCTAAAATGACATGGCTAATATTTTTATAGGCACGAAAACCCTAGTGATATTGACTAATTGACTCGAATAAATAAAATTGAAACATTTATAAATTGACAAACAAAGAAAATAAATACATTTAGACACAACCTAAACAGTTAAACATATTTATAGAACTTTTATAAGTTAGACACTTGTCTTACATAACAAATTGGTATACTAATAGAATGACGCTTTATCACTTTTGAATAAAATGACAAACTAAATGAATTACATTACTTTGCCTAGAAAGACTCGATTTTGACAATTTAACACAATACTTTAATGAATGAACAATAATCTAAAACATATTTAATTGAAATTGTAAACAAAATAGAAGCTATTTAAGAAATGGACCTATACGTTGCATAGACTGAAGAAACAAATATGTGAAAATATTAAAAAAAACAGTCCTTGACGGCGAGTTGGGAGCACGGTTGAGGTAGCGTGTTACCCAAAAATGCGAAGTATTTTGCAACCACAGGCTGACTGTATCTGATGAAGTGGAGGATAGGAATAGATTTGATGATGATGCGAAGTATTTTGCAGCCAGATACAATGATCAAACTGCCGCGTAGAGACAACTTGTTAGAATGCCAACAGCCAAGCAATATCTATTGTTTGTTGCCTCCTGATATATGCAAAACTGGAGAAGGAAGGAGTCTGATATGAAATGGCACCGTGAAGATGGCAGGATGCTAACACGTCATATATATGTTGCTCAGGATAACATGAATATCTACCAATAAGTAGAACTTAGTTCCTTTCCAGGTCGAGATGAGTCATCAGATCTTGCAAGACAACTAACACAGCGGTGTCTAGTGATTAACAGATGAATGGAGAATAGAATGATTCACTGTATACTTGTTTCAGAGGCGTAAGTCAATGCGTGGAAGCACAAAATCCTTTGATAGACTAGTCAAAACAACGGAATTCAGGGGTTTACAAAGAGAAAATCCCAATACACAAAAACTCAAGGCCGAACCAATACGACACAATTGTGCTGATGCGAAGAAAACTACAACAAAATATGCAAATGATTAAAGTAAACAAATACTAATTTAATTTGAAACATGGATTTGGACAATCGAAATTGTTCGAGTTCCCCCAATTGCTTCTTCAAAACCTCACATAAATTTCCATGAATTTCATGCTTTGATACCAAATCAAGGGTAAGAGAAAATTGCACGGGATAATCTATACTCTCTATATTCATTCGGGATCAATAACACAATTATATAGGAGTCATTAATTACCTCCTTATAACAAATATACTAAAGAAGTATGAGTTGTTCCAACAACTCACAAACCACTTACCCAACAAACTAACACATTTACAATAAATATTACATTACCCACTAATTAATCGTGAACACTAATATGTATTTCCTAACAAATAGTTTGGATGAGTCGTCAACTTAAATAACTACGTTGTCTACTTTACAAAATAAAAAAAATGTAATTTTCGAATACCAACAAGATGACCTTTTGAAACTCAGAAAAGAGATTTTAAGTTACGTCTATGTGGACCTTGCTTATGTGGAGAGTCGCACGAAGCTTTATATTGACCCCGTTTGACTGTTTTATGCTTTTTCTCCTTTATAGGATCCATGTTACTCTATTTTGTAATCTAGGGAGTGGTTAAAAGTGGAAAGTTTGTTTTCATTTCAGCTTACTATTTGGACCCCGAGTGAAGGAATGCTTATTTGCTTTCACCAACCTCGGTATTTCTACTAGACAATTGCTTATAACCTTTAGTTTGGGAAAAACACATTTCTAACAAGTTTGGCAAAGAGGTTTGTAGCCTCGGCCACTATTTGAATAGGTAAAACTGGACCAATTATGACCTATGGCTCAGAAAAGCCATCCCGTTTGTAACCATTTACTAGTTCTCAGTTCCGTCGACTCGGTTGAATTCTCCATATATAGGAGAGCATGTAGGAAATTTTCCATTGCGCGCTCATCTATTAAAAGTCATCTTTGCATTAGTTTTTTTGCCCTCGAGCTAAATTTTTTTTTTTTTTTTGCAACTAGGCCAATTATGACCGATGGCCCCGGAAAGCTAGCCCCAAATTGTAAACTATTTACCGGTTTTAAATTATGTAAGTTCCTGTAAATTCATGATATATAGGAGTACATGTAGAAAATTAACCATTGTGCATTTTCCTATCGGAATACATTTTGAAAACGTGATTCTTTAGCCTTCGAGCTAAAATTAGATGTTTTCACAACTAGTAGGAAAATGTAAATTATGACCTTAGTCAAGACAACAAATTGCGGTGAAAAATTATTGAAACTTATAAATAACAGTATGAAACTCTTCCTTGTGGCTTATTGTGTGAAATGCAACTTTTGGAAAAATAGTGTTTCTCTCTATTCTCTCTCTTCCCTATCTCTTTCTCTCTCCTCCCTTGGATAAGAAATAAAATGAAATGAAAAGAATATATGTACCTAACCCTCTCTTGTTACATGTGCATTATTTTTATTATGTAAATGGAAAACTAAAAACGATGATTATAATAGATTTAGATGGATGTCATGTCAATGATTTTCGTTGACTCATGCTCACATGATTTTGTATGGTATAAATAAGATGAAAAATGGTGTGGTTAACATTTATTTGTGTATTGTTGTAATTTCTATATATGATAAAAAATATGTATTGCTATGTTTATAGTAAAGTTTCATCTTTCTATTGCTTTGAAATAACAGATTGTCCTTTTCATGCATGTAGTTCAAAGATAGCCCATTAATAACTTAATACTCTTGTTGACTTCATTTATAGCTATGTTGTGAAATATTACATCATGAATGAAAGGAAGAAGTATCTCTTTATAAATTAAAATGGAATTGTTCTTTAAACTCCTTCAATTCATCATCTTACCTTAATTATTACATGACTAGTAGGTGAGCTTTGACAATATATGGTTGAAAACAACTTGACATTTCCTTCTCGATTGAATGATCCTCATCTTGATTTGTTATCCAATTTTTCCCCTCAAGAGAAATTGGATAAACATGACCTTGCACAGAGAAAAATTGGAGGGATCATTCGTCCATGGAGCTCATGTGTATGTGTTGTTGAAGCCTTGTGAACATTTTTCATGGGTGTAAACATTCTTTATTTATCCATTATTGGGGCTCAAAGTGGCCAATGAGAAGGATGAATTCTCTTTCTCATTGGAATAAGGTTGGGAGGTTAATGTTTCCTCCTCTCCCTTCCTTGTTTTGATTTGATGATGAAAACAAAAGAATGAGCTCAAGTGATGTCTTGCATGGAGTTACTTTTTTACGAGACCAAGAAAAGAGATGATGTTGTAAAGTTTTTAAATTTGGTTTCTCCTTGTGTGGAGTATCTTGAATTTGTATTGTAAAATGGGACTCTTGTAAATGTATTATCCCAAACTTGTTTGTAATAATGGCTTGGAAATATGTATGGTTAGAGAGAGAGTTACTTTGTAAAATTTTACATGTTGTTCCCATGTTTTGGGAGGATTTTCCAACTTGCATTTTAAGTAAATCCCATTTTTATGGAACCTTTTAAATCTCAAATGTAGTGGATAGCTTGTAAAGTAGTAGGTGAGAAAAAAAGATTGTGTGTGCATTTCAAATGGAAGGGTGACTCTTGTAAATCTGTAACTTAATCAATAAATTTGAATTGCATTTGAATTTTGAGAGTGTTTGTCTTAAATTGGAGTTACTTGGAAGTATATAGTTCTCTCCCCTTTGAAGTGTTCTTGTCAATTTAGGTTGAAAAAAAAATGAAACAAGAAAGAAATTACATTTGGTCTATGTTTATACTCATTTATCTCTTTTAAATAAGTTGTAAAATGGTATAATCCATATTATTGATTGTATTATTCTATACTAAATTGCAAAAAAAACAAAACCAAATATTTAGTTCATTTTTAATAAAAAAGAGAAACTCACCTCTACCTTGTAGTTTTGAATGAAAGGAATGGTAAAACCAACAATCTTGCATATTAAATATATATAGAATTTTATAAGTTATATATATTTAAATATCCCTAAAGTCGAAGTTAAGGCCATTGTTGGAGAAGGTTTCCTTTTCAGATCCAAAATGAAAAGGATTTACAAAATGTATTGAATGGTGGACCATGGTTCTTCGGTAATGCTGCCTTCACCTTTCAACGTTGGGTGCCTGGGATGCCACTTGACTTGTGCTTCAAAGCTCTCCCTATGTGGATTCGAATTTTGGGACTCCCTTTGGAGTTTTGGGAACTGAAGTTTTCTTAGGGATTGCTAGGTCAATAGGGATGCTCATCGCTATTGATCCATCCACTAAATCTAGATCAAGACTAATTTTTTCTAGGCTCAGTGTGAATGTCCTGGTGGGTTTCAGTGTTCCTAAACGTATTGTTCTTCATTCCCTTGTTGGAGCCTAGACCCAGGAGATTGTTGTTGAAGACTCGAGGATCTTCTATATAACCGTAGGAAAGTTAGATATGAAGTGAAGGTGTGTTGTGAGCCTGGTGAGATTCCTCTAGGTATTTCCTTCCCCCAGGGGGATGATGATATTACCAGTTTGTTGAAGAACCACAATGATAAAATTAGGGTCTCTCATCAGGTGTCGGTGGACCTCAACTCTGGTGGAGAAGAATCTTCAATGGTCAATACAGTTGAGACAGAGTAGGATGAGAGGTTGATGGACGACTTGATGGAGACATCATGTGATAAGAAGGAGACTAGTCGAGAGGCTGTTGTTTTTAGGGTGCAGGAGTAGGAGGAGTTGGCTCCCCCATGCAGGCTTAGTGTGAATCGATCCAGGCTCTGTTCGCAGTTGACTGGTGGAGCAGGTCACACAAATAGGGAGCCCTGGTGCATTGGGTGGGATCCTGATTTTGAATCGGTGGTAGGTGGTAATGCTTTAATGCGAGGAGGATGGTGGAATCGGGTCTCTGGGCCTTATGTTATTTAATGGGAAGCTTGAAGTTCTCATTGGGCTAGTTGTGGAGCTTGTGGGCCCTCCTTCCTTAGGTGATGTGGGCTGGGTGGAGGTCCAACATAAAAATATTGTTACTCGTAGTCAATCTCATTCGACCGGTGGTGGCGAGCATTTGTAATCCTATGTTAAGTCAAGCCTTTTTTATTTTTCTAGGGTTTTGTGTTCTCACTTTCCTAGTTTCGTCTTCTCTTCCTGTTGGGTGTGGTCTTTCTAGTCTCTGGGAGCCTCATTCCCTTTTCTTTTTTTTTTCTTTCTAGCCGTGGGCCTTATTTTTGTTTTCCTGTCTTTTGGGCTTTGAAGTTTATCTTTTGTTCAGGGTTCCCGATCCCTTCAAAATCTATTTTTACCTAATCTAATAAAAAAATTAAATATTCCTCTATACTTTTTTCATACAAACCAACTAGAATTATTGTTGTTGAAAATAATTTTAAAAAAATACACATTTATTAATACATATGTTTATAGAAGTTATAAATATACATTTATATTTAACAAAATAGTTATAAAAAAATGTTTATAAAATGGAGCAAAGTGTAGTGAAACATGGAATGCAAAGGTTAGGGAGGCTCTCCAAGGGGGAATGAAACAAAAGAGAACCGTAGGTGTGTCTTGTTCTGTCGGGCTCTTCATACTAGGTCATGAAGAGCCTCTTAAATTATTTCCCTCATGGAATGATGAAGGTCCACAACTGTAGATCCCTGAATAAGTCGTTCAAAGGGCCAAGTATCGATATTAATACATTACTATGGGTTCTTTCACTGGGTTGAGACACAATATTGATTCCCTCAGAGATTGGTGTAACAGGACGTGGGATTGCAAGTTAGAGGTAAGAGCCTTAGCAAAAAGGAGTTTCTTTTATGTTTCTATGTTAATCATGATTTGTAATGGGTGTTTCGAGATGACACCATGGTTTTATGGGAAAATAACCCTCACTAACATGCAAAGTGGTAACTTGGAGTGTTTGAAGGAAGAAAAATTTAGGCTATTCCTATTTTAATTAGGCTTCTTTCTTTCTGTTGGAATTTTTGAGCATGAAGTGTTTCTGAGAATTTCCAGAGCTTTGGGTGTTTTGATAGCTCTTGACCTAGTCAATAAAGCTTCCTCCCAACTGATCTATGTCCGACTCTTTATCAATGTTCCTATCGGTGCAAGTGTGCCCAAAAAAATATTTTTTTGATTCTAACACAGGAAAATGGGAACAACAAATTGATATAGAATCCTCTTCGGTCATTAATCCAAGGTACGAGGTGCTGATTTTTTAAGAAAAAAATTTGGTTTTCAAGCTATGAAAGCTCCGATGGTGCAAATGGAGAACATGAGGAAGCCCATATCACAGTTAGTTGATGTGTTTGATGTGGATTAGGGATGGATCGGGAGGATATCGAAGTGGTGAGTGATTTTTTGGAGGATTTGTGGATAGCTCGCCCAATTTATTGTGAAAAGCATGTTTTCTTTGGTTTCACATTTTTAGATGCTACTTTGACTAGGTCTTTTCTCCTCCGAGAGACACCGATCCTAAAGATCCAAGTATTTTTTCGATGTCTTTGGCCTATGATAGAGGCCTTCTCTCTTGGGATTAAGCGCTTTATATTTTCTCTGTTTGTTCTAAGGGTTTTGGTCCCCTTTAAAAACATCTTTTACCGTATCTATATATATGTAAATAATATTAATTATTATAAGAAAAAAATAACATATACTAAATTAAACTAGAATAGAATTGAATCAGCCTGGATTTTTCTATTGAAAGAAAATTTTATAATAAAATAGATGTAGTGCATTCTCCTCTTCGACACTTATTATATTTTGATTTTGATTACTGTTGACTATAGACATGGATATTATCATATAGTTTTGGTTTATCATGATGTTAGATGATATAGATATTATGACTATTGATGGATTGTGATTCATAGTATGATTTGTGTGGATTTTTAGAGACATAGAGAGACATTTTATATTGATGACGATGATGTGTTTTTAGCATATATATTACTGAAATTCATAATTCTCGTTTTGTTGACTATGATTTAGCATTTGAACTAATCTCGTGATCTTATTGATATTGATGAAATGGTAAGATTGAGATGTTGAAATTATAAACAAATGATAACATTGTTTAGTTTAAATGATAATTTAGTTATATGAGGATGTTTATTGATGAATGTGCATATATTTATCTTTGATATATTTGATGTGGCCATGAGGATGAAGGAGGTATTGTGTGATTTTGTAGGTAATTGTATCACAACAATAAAAATGGGGTTAGGAGACCAACCACAACAAAATACTAGATGGATACAATGACGGTCACCATGGAAACTTGTGTAATGTTTGATGTTTTGTTATTAGATTGTTAGGAGTCCCCATGGGGGATGACCTCCAAATGTGACCATGGGCTATGTGTGTAATTATTTCCCTTTTCTTTTATTTATTGTGGAGTATGTGATTTATTTTGTGATGTAATTCATTTAATCATTGTTGATTAATGTGCCTTAATTAAGTGGATTAATCATGTTTATTAAGTTATTTGGGGATGTGACAAAATGGGCCATTTATTAGAGTAGTTGGTCCTTTGGATCTTGTGATTTAAGTTGAGTGTATTTGAATTTGAGTGTTGTACACCCTACCTTGCTTGGGAAATTCGGATTTGGGCTTAAGGGCCATTTTTGAGGCTTGTGGGACAAGTTAAGCTTGTCCCACACCTCTTAATTTCATATACCAACTATACCTATGGGTTGGGGGTCAAAAATAGACCCCATTATGTGTTTTGTAAGGAAAAAGGTGACATTTATTTCACTTTTCTTACATGGGTTTTAAATTATGTCCTTAGGGGGTGTGGGTTTGAGTTGAGTGTGTAAGAGGTTTGTCATTTCTCTCAACCACCAATTTATTGTGACTTGAGGTTTAGATTTGAAGTATGAAGTGGAGCGAGGATAATCGATGTTGCATCTTACATGGAGCCATCTCACTCTCCTCTCCTCTTTTTCTATGTATGCAATTCTAATTGTTTGTTTGGGGGTTACTTCATTTTATTGTGCATGTGTATTTTGGAGTTAGAGAGTTCTTCAAGTGCTTGTTGAAGTTTTGGAGCTTTTTGGGAGTTGGATTGAGCTTTAAGGATCTTGGAGTGTGACTCTTTGATCAAGTTATTACTATGTAAAGGTAGGAACTACACCCTTGTTTTACTTTTTTTTCTTTTATATGTGTGTATTTCATGTAAGTGAATTGTTTGTGTGCTTATTGGGATAATGGGTAGAAT
Source organism: Taxus wallichiana var. yunnanensis (assembly GCA_018340775.1). Taxonomy (NCBI): domain Eukaryota; kingdom Viridiplantae; phylum Streptophyta; class Pinopsida; order Cupressales; family Taxaceae; genus Taxus; species Taxus wallichiana. The sequence goes on from CM031240.1 coordinate 201,298,089, forward strand.
GCCTAAGTATGGTATAGGATAAGGCTATGCAAATTTTCTATTTTAGGGAGGCATAAGAGACTTGGTTCATGTTTGGGAGGGAGTTGGGTTGGGTGCCCCACTTTTGATAAGAAAATGCTTGCTTTTCTTACTTGGTTCATTTGAGGGAGACATAAGATATTGTAGGGAGGAATAAGAGAATGTGGGAGGTATAAGAGGATCTTGAGGGAGGCATTAGATTTGTGTAGGGTTTTTGAGTTTTGTTTTTGAGGATTTTAAGGTGGAAATGTAATGACATTGGGAGACATAAGTGATCTCCCCATAGATTCCTTTCTCCATTGGTTTGAGTTTCCAAGCCTTGTGTATTTTGAAAGGTGCATTTTTGTGATTTTAATCCTTGTGTTTGAATGTGTTTTAAATGGTTGTGAAAGTGTTTATTGTGATGTGGAAGCATTGTGTTAGATATCATGAGTTGTATCCATTTGCTATTGCACTTTGGTTGGGGTTCGGGGTCAATGAGGAGGATAGATTCTTCTCTTTAATGGATTATTGGTTCGGTGGAGAGTGTTGCCTACTCCCCCTTTTTTGGTTGTGATTGAATTGAAAAAATGGTAGAGATCTTGTTGAATATTTGGGACTTGGAGCATTTGTAGAAGATAAAGAAAAGAAATCCTTCATTGTAGAAACTTTTCTTGTAGTTCCCACTTAAGGTGGAAGGCTAGTAATCTTGCATTTTAAAGAAAAGTTGTATTGTATATTTTATTTATCAAGTTGTAATGTATTGTTGGAAAGAAAGATTTTTACATTGTAAGAAAATGAGCTATGCTTAAAAGAAAAGGAAAGTTCATTGTTACTTGTAGGAGTTTGCATTATTATAAGAATGAAGGAAGAACTTATAATTTGTAAAGAATTAAGAATGTATTCTTAGCAAATTTGGAATGTAATATAGTTGCTTTTGCTTCTCGAAGAAGTAATTGCAGTTGTAATGGAATAATGCACTAAGTTAAAGTGAATTAACTTGTTGAAGGAATTACATTCTTGTTGTGGAAAACAAAGAAGTGATGCTTGGAAATAGATGGAATTTAATTTCTTCATTTGAGCTTGAAAATTTTTTTACTGGAAAAGTATTCTTGTTGTTGTTTTCTTATGTACTATTGAAATAGAAAATCCATATAATTAGTGATTTAAGTCATGGATTGAATAAATGTTTTAACCTTTCAACTAGTGTCTTTAGGAAAATAAATATAAGCTAAGGTTAAACTGTAAATCACCCTACAAAAATTTATTTTTGAAAAACTGTTGAAATGATGGTTTTGTTTTTGAAGAACAGGACCGATGCCTTGTGCAGAGTGATGATCTCTAGACCGCTGGCCTGATCAAAGTAGTAGTCTCTGACCTACAACCTAGGTAGGGCAGCGATTTATGAATCGTCACCCAAGTAGGGTGGCAGTCACGGGACCACCGACCTTCTCAAGGCGGCATTGTCATCACTTTTAGCGAAAAGGTAAAATCTATGACTGTGTAAATTTGAACTTGATTTAATTAAAATATGAGCCTATAAAATGTAAAAAGGAAACTACCAACAAAATATATGGAAAAAACTCATTATTTAAGTATGTAAATCTTTGAATGAGAATTTAAATGTATTAAATCTCATAGATTAAATGGAAATAGGGTTTTTCCCAAATAGAGAACTCAAAAATTGAAATAACTAAATAACTACTCTAGATTTAGGGTAGAATATCTACAATCAACAAATGGAAGACATTGTTATAATAAATCCATAAACTAAACTAAACTAAGCTAGATCCAAATGAATCCCTCCATGGTTTTCCTCATTGCTTTCATGGCTTCCACTCCAACTTATAAATCAAAGAAAAGAAAAGAGACCAAATGAGGAGGCTAGGAAAAGAGAAAGGTTTAATAAAATTTCATAAGGATGGTTAGGGTTAGTTTGGAACCCTAGGATCTAGTGGCCACAATTGATTTAATCCAAGGGTTAGGAATCAATCCTACAATTGTTAGGTGAGAATATATATTATGGGATTTTAAATAATTTAAATGTATGTGAAAATGGGTGAATGGGGCCACTTAGTGCCCTAGTGTATTAAGTTAAAAATGTAACTCTCCTAGTATGTTTTAGTAAATGATTCAATGGACATTAAGGATAATAATTTAAGGGAACTAAAGGATAAGGGTTTAATAAATGTGGGTTTGAATGTTATCTTAAGAAGGGGAAAACTATTTAATCAAGTAAAAGAATTAATGAACACTTTTCTAGTGGATTGTAATTAAATTGACATTAGAAATAGATTAATAACATTTAATTATTAAGCTAGAACTGATTCATCTATTTTAAGGTAGAAAATTGATGGTAGGAATTAACTAAACATATTATTGGGCTCGTAACCCTTGCAATTAGAAAAAAAAATCCTCAACTCTCTAGATGATGATTTAAGGATTAATGTGGTTTTCGAACATCAAAAATTTGTGAGCATTACACTTGGTATAAGAGTCATGGGTTCAACGCTTGGACCCAGATACACTTGGAAACATAAGACATAATAAGAAAACTCGAGCGTAACTCTAAACCTAGATCACATAACCTGTTATCCAAAATTTACCTTCCTAGAAAATTTGGTCAAAACAAGCCCTACACATAAATAAAACATGAAGGGAAATGATTCAGACCCAAGATCTTGAGTTCATAAACCAGAAAAAGCAAAAATAGAGGCTCGAGAAACTCAAATTCAATCCTTCATAAGAAGAAATAGAAAAGCAGTTCTTTTTCAAGAGCATTTACATATCTTAAATCTATTTAAAGGGTCAAGGGAGGATTCAACAATGGAATTACAGGGGTCGAGAGAAGAAGGGGTGGTTCCGCAGAGAAGAAAGGGGCACAAGGTAAAAAATAGAGAGGACTCAAAGTTTTCGGGCTCAAAAATAGTTCAGGATTGGTCTAAAATTGACTAAGTATGAAGGAGCCAGTAGAGAGAGCCACGTGTCCTAACGACACTTCTCTAAGGATGAATCCAAAAAGGAAAGCTCAAATGAATGCCGTGTATCCATGTGTCCTAGGTAGGAAAGAGGTAGGGTCAAATGGTCAAATAGAGTCAAAGGCGGATAGGGCGGGTCTCAAAATTGGCTAAGTATAAATGTGGAAGCAGAGAGTGCTAAGTGTCAACGTGGTGCATCCCTAAGAGTCAGTCCAATGGTGGAGACCCAAATGAGCTTGAGCTAGCCACATAGCCCAGAGTCCAAAAAGATAAGAGGGACCGTTGAAAAGTTGATGACTGGAGGCTACCAAGTCTCAACTCGACGCTCCTCCAAAGGAAAATTTTGAATCACATTTTCAAACAAGCACGGTGCCGCCACGTGTCCTAGGACAAAGTGGGTTGTCAGGGGAAAAGTTAGTTTTTCCCCTTACCCCAAAGGGTGTTAAAGTTGCAAAATGAATTGCGACTCCGCCAAGAGGAAAAAGTCGAGCGTTTGAACCCGAGTCAAGCCAAAGCGGGGAGTCGGGGAAAAGGTGAAAATTTTCCATTTGAGAAAAGGGCCAAAAGGAAAAAGTTGGAGTGCATCTCTCAAATTCACCAACCGGAGGGTGCCCCATGTCCAAATGGAGTAGTGGGGTTGCGTAATTTTTATGGATTTTATGATTCTCACGGAAAAGATAAATTCTGAACCCGCAAACCCAATTTTTCCCTAATTTGGCTACCATGTGTTCCATATTAAAGAAGGGGCCTATTTTTCAAACTGGTTTTCCTACCCATTTGTACGGACTGATGCAAATTTTGAAGGGTTATATCATTCGACTTAGGGATCGAAATATTACAAATCGACATCATTGGAAGCGTCTCGACGTCCTCTACCCCATGGAAAGAGAAAAAATCATTTTTTGTAGACCATGGTAGGTGAAAAATAGAGAAACCTCTTCAGGCCTTTAATGTAGGATCTCCTTACCTCAACAACTAGATCAGATTCAGTATAATCTTCCATTTCCTTCTTCGAGGTGCCGAATAAGAAAAATGCTACAATCAAGACAAATTTGGGGGCAGATCTTGTGGAAGGCATTGATGGCAGTGGTTTATGTAAGGATATTACTTGTATAAATCAGAACATATACAGTAGAATAATATGAGAGAACACAAAAATATAGATAAATGATGACAATATGCTCATATAATATCTTTTCCACTTCGAGGGGCAACCTCCAATACCACTTCAAGGGGGTAACTTCCAAACCATACAATAACACTCCAATACTCAATATCCCGCTTAACTACAACCTTCTAACCCCTATATATGCCATTCTAACCTATGGTCAATATTGAGGCCGACCTCCTAAGCATAATAAATCATAAATGAATGATATAATAAGATAAGGGGATGTGTGCCACATGTCGGCATCTCCATCAATACATATACATCATAACATCCTTTCCCTAGGTGCATAGCATTCCTTCCCTCCTTGACATGTTTCGTCCCCGAAACATAAGAAGAAACCATGTAATGAGTGTGTTGTAAATTTTTACACACTTTGCGCCATGATCGATCATCCATCCATATGTGATCCTGGTAGATGATACATATCTGAACTAATATCCATATTCTGTTGTGCTACTCTGATTCCATTCATGACCATAGTTTATCATCCTTGGATTCCATGCATAACCAACATAAGGATTCAATGCATAACCATAATAAGGATTCCATGTATAACCATAATAAGGATTCCATGCTTCATAATTGTTGCTCCATTGATCCCCTATATAAATAAAGTGATTATTCCTCCAATTACTTGTATATCTATATTGGTTGGAAATATGATGTGCCCTGGGATATCTCCATGATTTTTTTCTCTCATGTTGACGTGGATTTCCATATGCTGCAGTTGTAGTATCCTCAACCTTATCAACCTGTTTCTGAACTTTCTTTTCTTCTTCCACCTTTGCATTTGATATTTTCTTTTTCTCTTGAGTAGATGAATCATCATTTCCTTATTTTTCTTCATGTTCCTCTTTTGAATCATCCTTATTCCCTTCTTCTCCATATTCTAAATCATCCTCATGGTCTATATTGACTTTTCTTTGATTTCCATTAAGCCTGATATCCTGTAAAGTGACCTTCTTCTTTTTGTACCAAATCTTCATAAACTTATTTTTCATATTAATATTAATTGTCCCCAATGTCTCTAACAAAGGATACCCAAGAACAATATCCAAACCATCCATATATAAGGCAAAAAAATCTGAATGTAAAGTATATTTGTCCATAGTAAGTTTTAAATCTTCAAAAACTTGAATTTTCTTACCATTCACTTGAGCTTCTTTGATATTACTTTCTTGAATATGTAGATGTTGAGCCATATCCTTGTTGATGAAGTTATACTTGCTGTTAAGGTTTATGGAAAAATTATCTTATTCCTTTGAATGCATCCATGAAACTGAAATATGGTATCTTCCTTCTTGGGAGCTATAATATCTTCTTCTGCATCAATATCTTGTTTTTCTTCCTCTTCTTCATAGTCTTCTTCAACTTCTTCTGCGTTTGATTCTTCAATATATGCTGCACCATCATCTTCCCTTGAATCTTCTTCACCTTCCTCTTCATCTTCTTTCTCTCTTGATTCTTCAATATATTCTTCCCCATCATCTTCCTTTGACTCTTCTTCCTCTTTGTGGTCCCATCTATCCATAAAAAGTTGTTCCATTTCCTCCCAAGACCAATCCTTCCTGTCATTTTTAATCTCAGAAAACCAAATCCATGCAGGACCACCAAGATAATGTGAAAACCTATTCCTTGTCATGAAATATGAGAAATATATATTCTTAAATTTTATCCACCATTCTTTAGCATCCATCTCACCATTTCCATAAAAAATTGTTATCCCCGTGATCATGATTAGGGTTTAGGAATTCTGAAAATATTTCGGTAGATGGATAAAAACACAAAGAAAAAACCCTAACTGAAATTTCAGGAGCTTTCCAAAAATATAAATTTTTCTAAAAAATACCACAATTTGCTTCTTGAAAAGTGAATTTATGAAAAACATAAAACACCAATAACATCCGCAAAATAGATCCAATGGATCTGAAATTTTCAGATATTATGAATTAGAGTGTTTCCAAATTATGATGAAAAAATTGGGAAAAAATTCGATACCCTCTTCAATATATATTCGAAACAAAAAATTAGGGTTTTTGCCCTAATTTTGGCCGAAATCACTGCTCTGATACCACTTGTAAGGATATTACTTGTATAAATCAGAACATATACAGTAGAATAACATGAGAGAACACCAAAATATAGATAAATGATGACAATATGCTCATATAATATCTTTTCCACTTCGAGGGGGCAACCTCCAATACCACTTCGAGGGGGTAACCTCCAAACCATACAATAACACTCCAATACTCAATATCCCGCTTAACTACAACCTTCTAACCCTTATATATGCCATTCTAACCTATGGAAAATATTGAGGCCGACCTCCTAAGAGCATAATAAATCATAAATGAATGATATAATAAGATAAGGGCATGTGTGCCTCATGTCGGAATCTCCATCAACCCATATACATTATAACATCCTTTCCCTAGGTGTATAGCAATTTAGCTCGAACTAGTTTTGTACTCTTTTCTCTTTCTCCCCTATGTACCGAGTCTATAAAAGAAGGGTTAGGGATTATTGTAAGGTTTTTGTTCATTCTTCTTCTCTGCCTCCCCCTTTTATCTCTCTAGCAGGGTTAAAAAGGAGTTTGAACCTCCTCCCCTACTCTGTAAATGGCATTTTTTTCCTCTTATCTGTAAATGATGCTCTGTGCAAACTCGAAGCAATAAAAAATGTTTTTTGTGATGCATTTGTCCATCCTTTGCTCGTTTTTGGTTGTCTCTTCTTGCCTCTCTTCATTGCAGGATATTTGTGCATGTTTTGAATGTTCATTTGCAGATCTGGGAGCTGTGTTCATGGGGTTTTGGAACATTTTCTGTGTGAATCTGATCTATGGTCTATGATGCTGCTGTCCATCCTTTCCATTGCTCACCTCTCTTTGTTCCATGGCAGTTTGGTAGATGATTAGCATTTTCCTTCTCTGGTGTATCACCGTTTTAGTGTAGGCTCTGTTTTTCCTTGTTTTATTTCTCTCATGGTCTCCTTGGAAGTTAGATTAGGATTAGATTATATTTCCTGCACTAGAATAGCTTGTGGCAGGTAGTTTAGGAAAGAGGAACCAACCTTCTCTGGAGGATCATTCCCATTTGCAAGTCCCATAGCTTGGGGAATGATCCAATGTTATGCAAATCACACCAAATGACCTTTCCTTAGAAAAGTAGATCCATAACTCATTTGGGGGTGCTGTGATTTTACACTAATAGTTTTGGCATGCCCAGTGGGACCAAGAGGTCTTCACTTCATTGCAACAAGATTGATGTGCACTTGTTGTAAATCTCCAGCTTACTAGAAGCTTTAGTTTGCACATCTGGCGGCTCCATCTGGTCAAAAACCCATTCTCTGAGTTGCAGACCTGTTCTTTCCATCCATTTCCACTCATTTTCATCCATTCTTCTTTCCATCTCTTTCATTCTTTTCCATTCCATGAAGTTATGTAATCATGACTTCATTCCCTTCATGGAACTCACACTTACGGTAGTAGAGAGCATTTTGAGTAAAGGCAAAATCAGTATGTCTACCCCTATGAGAAACTGCCAAAATAAGTTTGGCTATGGAGCTTTCCAAGAGTAGGGGTATGCGAACAATGAAGACAATCAAATGCAAGATGCTGTTCTACTAGAGAAGATCCAAAAAATGGAGGTTGGCATGGTTTAGTCAAGGGTATATCACAAATGAAGGTGTTCAAGATTGGTTTCAGGGCACCTTGTCTATGGGAAGGCCCTTTTCCAAGACACTACAACCCTCAAGAGAAGCTTGACTTCATGGTTGAAATGCTTCCCCAACTTGCACAATGGATTGAGGAGATAGAAGCATATGAGCAAAGTCTGAATCAACCTTGTCAATGGGTAAGTCATTCAACAGCTCCTTGTCTTTATTTTTCTCCCTCTCAAGCTTTATCATTTCAGCATGATCAAGAGTCAAGCCCTCAGTTTCTTGCCCCAAGTGTTAGTTTCATCCCTCCATCCCCTAGTCTTCCATCCCATCTCATTTTTTCGCCCTCTTCTCTTCCAAATCCAAATTCCCTCCACAAGAGCTAAAGGAAATATCCTCCCCTCAAAATAAACAAGAAGTTTCATCTCCTCCCTCTACACCACAAACAATTGCAAAACTGGTTGAACCCTAACCTGCCACTCCTCTTGTTTTCCCAAGTACATGTTGGGAAGAGTCCCAAGAAACCAATAAAGGAGAACAAAAAGAGGAGGAGCCCAACAGAGAAGAAATGAAAGAAAATATAAAGAATTGGGCTGCTAAATTTGAGTTTACAAAGATTCCCTTGATGGTCAAACCAATAGAGGAGGTCAAGGTTGAAGAGCAAGACGATCTTCAAACAACAGAGGAAGGAGAATCTGCTCAAAATAAAAAAGAAGAGGAGTACATTCTAGCCGTGGAGGAGAAAAATGCAGATCCAAAGGCTTTGAGCACAAAACAAGCTATAGAAGAGCCTTTAGTTCTTCCTCTCACTTCATCTTTCTCAAGCTCTAATGTTGGAGAAGAGTTTGATCTTTCAAACTTCAGGTTGGAGGATGAAAGAAACCATGGTGAACAAGTTACAAACCAAAAAGACACCATGGAAGAGGTTGAACATTTGTAGTAGGACAACAATGAGGAAATGTATTTGTCTAATTTGGAGGATTGTTTTGATGGAGAGGAGCTGGTTGAGTTTCTATTGTTTTCTCCTTCATCATCTACCTTCCAAGCACATGAGCCTACTGCCATGGAGGATAACTTTCAATTGCAACAACCTACATCTTATAACAGCTCTTTGGAATCAAGTTTGGAAGACTCAAACCTTCCATGCTCTTCACAGGAGGAAGAAGAGAAACAGCAGAAGAGTTCCACCATTCCTTCCACGCCATTCACCCAAAGAGGTCTACAAGAAGACTCCATTTTTGGAGTGGAAAATCAGAGAAATGGGCATATCAAACGGATCAGACCTTGCCCAATTAGGTATTTGGCTTCATTGGAGCCAAAGGAGAAGCCAAATCTGGTCATGCCCATTTCAGGGCATGAGGATGAGCTACAAAGCACCAAGGATCAGCTATCATACCTCTTCAATCCAAATGCGAGCAACTAAAAGAGGTATTGGTTTTATCTTCAGTTGATACTTTGGTGATTTGGGTGGAAGATCAACTTGTAGTTAGTTTTTCACTCATCCAACCAGCCATGTTCAGTGCCAAATCAGTTGCATGGCTACCATTTTTGAGGAAGGGAAGCTATTTCTCCCTGCCAGTTGTAGGCTTTGTTTGAGCTCCCTTTGCTCTTTGTTAGAGTAGTGTAGGTAGGTTTTTTTCAGCAGAAGAAGTGCTTATGCACACTCTACATGTCTCATTTGAGGCATGTATGATTTGGTCTTTGTATATAAGTTTTTGTATTACTTAAGAGGGGCATGAGGCCAGGCTCTTAAACTATTAAAGGTAAGAAGGCTCATGTTTGCATATAATAGTTGTAAATTCTAAAAGATCCAAATGTAGAGAAGCTAAAGTCATTTCAAGATATTTTATTTGAGGGACAGAATGAAGCCCTAGGTCAAAACAATTTTTACTCTAAACCCCTTCCCAATATTTTCTTATGAAAATTGAGAGTGCAGACGTGTGGGCAGGCTCAGGGTCAAACAAAACATAGAAAAGGTATGTAATCAAGCTCGCATTGGCTAAGGGATCAAGAATTAAAAGTTTATATTAGTTTCATGTTTATCAAGCAGACTCCATGCCCAATGGATGCTTTAAGGCCACTGGTCTCTTCATCTAGTAGGTAGATGTCCCCGTGAGTCACCAAATTATTATCCCAAATTTACCTCCCCGGAAAATTTGGTCAGAACAAGCCCTACACATAAAGAAAACATGAAGTGAAATGAATTCAAACCCATGAGTTGAATTCATACACCAGACAAAGTGAAAATAGAGGCGCGAAAAGTCAAATTCGACCCTGCACAAGAAGAAATAGAAGAAACGGTTCTTTTGAGCATTTCCATATCTTAAATCTATTTAAAGGGTCATAGGAGGATTCAACAATGGAATTATAGGGTCAGAGAAGAAGGGGCATTGCTACGAGAGAGGCAAGGGGCACAAGGGAAAAATTGGTGAGGATTCAAAGTTTTCGGGATAGAAAACAGGTTGGGAAAGGTCCAAAATTGACTAAGTATGAAGGAGCCAGTGGAGAGAGCCATGTGTCCTAACGACGCTTCTCCAAAGATGAATCTAAAAAGGAAAGCTCAAACAAATGCCGCGTATCCATGTGTCCCAGGTGGGACGGAGGCAGGGTCAAACGGTCAAAAAGAGTCAAAGGCGGATATGGCAGGTCTCAAAATGTGCAAGCGGAGAGTGCCAAGTCTCAGCCTGGTGCATCCCCAAGAGTCGGTCCAAAGGTGGAGACCCAAATGAGAATGAGATTGCCACGTATGAGAGTCCAAAAGATAAAAGGGACTATTGAAAATTCCACAGACCTATGGAGGCTACCAAGTGTCAACTCGATGCTCCTCCAAAGGAAAATTTTGAATTGGGTTTCCAAACAAGTGTAATACTACCACATGTTGCAGGTCAAAGTGGGTCATCGGGGGAAAAGTTAGTTTTTTTCTCCTTACCCCAAAGGGTGTAAAAGTTACAAAATGGGCTACGACTCTGCCAAGAGGGAAAAATTTAGCATTTGAACTCGAGTCAAACCAAAGTGGGGAGTAGGGAGAAAAGGTGAAAAATTTCCTTTTGACAAAAGGGCCAAAAGGAAAAAGTTGGAGCGAAAACCCAACCAAAATATGCCACGTGTCCAAGTGGAGTAGTGGGGCGGCGGGATTTTTCTAGATTTTACGATTCTCACGGAAAAGGGGGAAAAGATAAATTTGAACCCACAAACCTGATTTTGCCCTAATCTGGTTGCCACGTGTTCCATATTAAAGAAGGGGCCCATTTTTCAAACTAGTTTTTGTTATCACCAAATCACAGCACCCTTATGTTTCCATAAGTGCATATACTTGAACTTACGGTGTGATTGGATAACATGGGTACTATCTCCAAGTTGTGGGACTTGCTACTTGAGATAGACCTCCAGAGAAAGTTGGTTCTTGCTCCTAAACTACCTGCCACAATCTACTCTAATGTAGGGGAAACTAACTATTCTAATCTAAATTTCAAGGGACCAGGGAGAGAGAATGCATAAAATGAAATCCTACACTAAAGCGGTGATACACCAGAAAAGGAGGGTGTGAGAGTAGTCTTCAAATGCGTGAAATACAGAAGCAAAGTGCACACTAGAAGAGGTGATGACAGTTCTCCATAATCTAGCAAAACGCATTCACAACAATATTTCAAACATACAAAATGATAATGGATCCCTGCATGAACATAATAATAGACACAATATTCTTGTAATCAAGGTTGAAGGGGCAAGAAGAATGCAAGAAAACACAGCAGGGGAAGATGCATCCACAAACTTATATTTTATTGCTTCCTGATATGCACAGTTCAATCGGTTACAAGAAAAGGTCCTGGATCACCATGCAAGGAGTCCAAAACAAGGGCCTGCAACACATTGGCTTCACAAAGCAATTTTAGTAGAGCTTTTCTACAAAAACTACCTCCCTTTACAATGAGCCCAATACTCCAATTTATAAGAAAATGAGAAGAGAGAGAGAAGGGAAAATGGAAATCTAGAAATCTATCCTTCAACCACTTGTAAGAGGCATTAAATTGAGTAAAATGATTGTATATTACTTGTAAAAGGCTCCCCATACTGTCCCAGGTGCTGCAAAGAAAGAATGATGACCATGCCTCTTAATTGCACTCCCAACTACCAAATAAAAGACTGTTATGAACCGGGCCACATTTTGTAAAAAATATCCATCAATATCTCATAAAATCCAGAATTTCTTGATTTCTATGCATTTGGCTCAGAGCCATGATTCCAATGGTACCAATTTTGTGCGATTTCGTTGAGAAATGCAAAAGTAATGGCCTTCGAGTATTGATGACTATTTTGGGTCTAGTAGGCGTTTTTTTGTCATTTGTGGGAATGAGCATTAACTACCCTGGAGAAAAATATGTTTCTTTTGTGGCATAGAGGACATCATTCTCATTCCAGAAAGTCCAATTTTGTGAAAGTCGGAGCTGGAGTCAAAAGTTATGGTTGTTTGAAGTTTCACGGGTCAAACATTGACTTTTCTTCTTTTGCCTTTGTCCGATTCGCTTTTTGCGCCCCACGTGTCCTTTGCGTACTTTTGTCTCAAATGTCCCTGATACTTGGGAAAAATATCTCCAAACCACTTGAAATGGACTTTCTATCAGCAAATCAGCTTGTGCGGATTCACGTTCCCAGCGCATACTTTTGTCTATTTTGTCCCAAAACCGCATCAAACAAAAACTCTCGATTTTCCTTGCTTTGGGCCATTTCGGTTTTTCGCGTCCCTGCGTCTCTCGCGTCCCAACTGTCCCGTGGACCGCCTGGGACAAAAATGTCTGACTTAGCTGATTTTCTTTGTATTTCGGCCCCAAGCTTGGTATGATGAACCTTGGTACGACCCGCATTGGTATGACCCGAACCCTTCAGACCTGAAATTCTTTAAAACAATCCTGCAACCTTATTTTTTGCATTTTTTTCCTTTTTTCTAACTCGTTGGGATTTCTTCTTGGATGGGAGAGTTAGAGAGAAGCCGAGGGGCCCCCAAAAACATGATTTCGGGCCTTGAATCAATCTACTTGCTCAGGACTGAATAATTTGATGCATGTTATCAAAATTACCTTGAGGGTGAATTTTGGATAGTAGTTTTCTTTCCCATTTTACGGACCTGATCACGAGAAAAGGGGGAAAAATTTGAAGGGCCATATATCTCGACTCGGGGCTCAAAATATTGCAAATATAACATCGTTGGAAGCGTCTCGACATCCTCTATGCCATAGAAAGATAAAAAAAAAATCTAGGCCCTGATAGGTGAAAAATAGAGAAATGTCTTCGGGCCTTTAATGTAAGATCTCCTTGCCTCAACAACTAGATCAAATTCAATCTAATCTTCCATTTCCTCCTTCTTCGAGGTGCTGAATAAGAAAAATGGTACAGTCAAGACAAATTTGGGGGCAGATCTTGTGGAAGGCATTGATGGCAGTGGTTTAACTCGAACTATATTTTTACTCTTCTCTCTCTCTCCCCTTTGTATTGAGTCTATAAAAGAAGGGTCTAGGATTATTGTAAGGTTGTTGTTCATTATTCTTCTCAGCCTCCCCCTTTTATCTCTCCACTAGGGTTGAAAAGGAGTTTGAACCTCCTCCCCTACTCTGTAAATTGTGTGTTTTACCTTTTATCCATAAATTATGCTCTATGCAAGATGTGAAGCAATAAAAAAATGTGTTTTGTAATGTATTTGTCCATCCTTTGCTCATTTTTGGTTGTCTTCTTCCTCTCTTCAAAGTATTGGTGATATATATGTGCATTTCATTTGTAGATGTGGGAGGCTGTGTTCATGGGGTTTTGGAACATTTTCTATGTGAATATGATCTATGGTCTGTGATGCTTTTGTCATCCTTTCCATTGATCACCTCTCTTTTTCTTCTTGGTAGTTTGGTAGATGATCAAATTTTTCCTTCTCTAGTGTATCATCATTTTAGTGTATGCTCTATTTTTCCTTGTTTTATTTCTCTCATGGTCTCCTTGGAAGTTAGAGTAGGATAAGATTAAATTGCTTCCACTAGAATAGCTTGTGGAAGGTAGTTTAGGAAAGAGGAACCAACCTTCTCACGGAGGATCATTCCCATTTACAAGTCCCACACTTGGGAATGATCCAATGTTATGCAAATATCACCAAATGACCTTGCCTTAGAAATCAGGTCCATAAATCATTTGGGGGTGGTATTATTTTGCACTAATAACAACTTTGAGTGATATTTTAAAAACATATAAAACTGAAACAAAACCTAGATGACAATAAACTAATTCTCGTCTCTTTTTTTTTGTGCAGGAGGCATGGATCAGATGAGGGTTTATTACACGTGGACCTAGACTTACCACCCCTAGATCAGGTAGTAGCATCCATATTTCCTCAGATACTTCACAAACACTATAGGATGTTAATGTTGTGATACATGAAGGATCTTTAGGAGGGGACATAGCAGAGAGGAAAAGAGCCATTAGTAAAGGCTTTTGAACCTTCCCGATATAGTGATGAGTATAAGGAAGAGAACTCCCATGTTGAGTTAGCTAGACAAGAGTCACCACAAAGAGGTCATGGAGATAGGGCTACAAGACACATAGACAAATCTAGCATCCCTAGACAAGGTGATGATCCTGTTGAGACACCTAGAGGCAGAAAGTCTACAAAGACAGATCACATTAGAGAGATTCTAAAACTCCATCCATCTCATTTCATTGGGGACACTGGAGGATTTCAAGCTAGAGGCATGGTTGGTCAGCTTGAGCGGATGCTTAAAGATATGTCTATGTACCAACAACATGAAGGATCATGTTTCCATCCACCTTCTGAGAGATGAATTTGAGGTTTGGTGGAAAAGCGAGGAGCAAAATTTCTATGTGCATTCCGAGACAATCACTTGGGAGCTCTTCAAGGAGTGGTTGAAGTAGATACTTGTCCAAGAGGTTCATTTAGTAGAGGATAGATGAGTTCCATGACCTACATTAGGCATCCATGATAGTGGTAGAGTATGAGAGTCACTTCCTGGACCTACTTCAGTATGTAGACTACATGCAAGATGAGTAGGTGAGGATCCATAGGTTTATCAAGGGCCTGAACCTAGACTTAGGAGGGCAATGCACATTCATTATCCGTAGACATTCGTAGGGGATGTTGAGAAGGCTGCAACATAGAAGAGACTAGAGGAAGAAACACCTAGCGAGAGATAGATTTTGGAGCCATATCCATCGGATATATGATACCGAGATCAAGGGGTTCAGCTCCTCCTCCTCGTGGTGGACATGGTTATTTACTGATCTTCATTCAAACCACCACAAAAACCACCTTAGTATGATAGAGTAGTAGGCTCGTCCTCCATTTAGGCATCCACAAAAATTTGATGCTAAGAGGGGATGCAGTATTAGGCCTCCTTCTAGGGAACCCGAGTTAGGACTTAGGCTTCGCTTAGAGTTCATTCAATAGGATATCATCAACGGTGGTCCCATAGTAGTCCATAACAGGTCATCAGGATCCATGACACAAACCACTAGAGTACCTGTAGGAGAAACTTCTCATTAGAGGGTACCTAGTAGTTATTCTTGGTGTAGTGTACTAAGGAATCATTAGAAATAGGGCCCTTAGAACCATAATAAAAAAGGTAAGGCACCTATTTTAGAGCCTATAGTAGGCAATATGGCTATGAGCCACATGATATATATAGTGGTCGAGAACCGCTAGGTAGAGCACCAAGGCATGGTGATTGAGACTACATGTAGCATTGATGGCATTTATATTTCTATTTTATTTGATTCAGCTCCTTAGATTATTTTATTTCTCCATTTGTAGTAGAGAAATGTAGGCTAGTGGCAATTAGGTAGATCCGTAGTTGGGATGTGGAGATGGCTTCTAGAGCCAAGCTCATAGTGGACTCCTTAGTCAAGGAGTGCATAGTTGACCTAGGACCCTTTTCCATGACCTTGGATCTTCATATCCTTCCTTTGGGTTCCTATGGGATTATTTTGGGCATGGATTGGTTATCTGCACATAGGGCTAGGGTTTATTTTTACAGTAAGGTAATATCATGTGTAGATGATTTGGGAGTGGAGACAGTGATAGTGGGAGTTAGGATACCCACCTCTATTCGCACCATATCCGCTATGCAGCTTAAGTAGTGTGCACGATGAGGTTTCCAATTGTATGTTATCACGGTTAATGAAAGATCAGAGGATGAGTCTAGTGGGTTGTCACTTGATGATCATCATATCTTGAGGGAGTTTTCAGATGTCTTTCTAGGGGAGCTTTCAGGTTACCTCCCCACATGAGATAGATT
The DNA here is from genome assembly GCA_018340775.1 of Taxus wallichiana var. yunnanensis. Classification (NCBI taxonomy): domain Eukaryota; kingdom Viridiplantae; phylum Streptophyta; class Pinopsida; order Cupressales; family Taxaceae; genus Taxus; species Taxus wallichiana. The sequence goes on from CM031240.1 coordinate 201,314,180, forward strand.
TTCACATTGATTTGGTTTCAAGAGCAGAACCTATCTCACGAGCGCCTTATATGATGACTACCCCTGAGCTCTGTGAACTCAAGTTATAGCTAGAGGGATTTATTGAGAATTTCCTAATCTATCCTAGTGTATCCCCTTGGGGTGCACCGGTGATTTTTGTAAAGAAGAAGGATGGATCTTTTTTTATTGTGTATCAATTATCTTGGTGAACAAAGTAACAATCAAGAATCGTTATCCCCTTCCACGTATTGATGATTTATTTGATCATATGAAGGGGGCCAAAAAATTTCTAAGATAGATGTTATTTTGGATACCATCAGCTAAGGATCACGGAGGTATATATTCATAAGACAACCTTTTGTATGAGATATGGCCACTACGAGTTCACATTAGTGCCTTTTGGTCTGACGAATGCCCCGTAGTATTCATGAGTTTGATGAATGAGGTATTCTAGAAATTTTTAGATCACTTCATGCTCATATTTCTTGATGACATTTTTATTTACTCATGTATGCATGAGGAGCACCTTCACCAAGTTTTGTAGTGTCTCGAGAGAGCAAAACAATTACATGAACTCGGAGAAGTGTGCATTATTTCAATCAGAGGTACAATACTTGTGTCACATCATTTCTAGGGAAGGTATCTCTATTGATCCTTCCAAGATTAGAGCTATTATGGATTAGCCCATGCCAACTAGTGTGATGGAGGTTCACAATTTTATGGGGTCGGTAGGTTACTACAAGAGATTTGTTCGGGGATTTTCTCAAATTGTGCACCCCCTGTCACTTCCCTTCAGTGGAAAGAGAATAAGTTTGTTTGGTCTGATGGATGTGAGGACTTCAATACACTAAAGGAATGCCTTATGTCAGCACTGATTCTTGTTGTACTGAGACCTTAGAGGGATTTCTTTGTGTGTACGGATGCTTCTTTGGCAGGATTAGGTGGTATATTGATGCAGGATGGTCATGTAGTTGCATTTGAGTCTCGTAAACTCAAGGATCATGATATTAATTATCTGACTCATGACCTTGAGCTTGCAGTAGTTATGCATGCTTTGGTGCTTTGGTGTTATTTCCTTCTTGATAGGATGTTTATTCTCGGAGTCGACTATTTGAGCTTGCATCGCCTCTTCACATAGCCCAATCTCAACGCTCGTTAGCGGTATTAGATGGAGTTTCTATGTGAGTATGACATGGAGATAAAGCATGTGAAGGGTAACAAAAATATTTTTGCTAATGCTCGAGTAGACGGAGGCATTTAGGTATGGCTACTTCACTGGGTAAAACTTGCATAGAAGGATTTTACAACATCTTCCACATGATAGTTTCTACTTTCTGACTAGATTAGAGATTCATTCAAAGAGACCCTTGAAGGGAAGTTTTATGGATTTACATTAGATTCAAATGGACTTCTTAGACATAGAGGTTAGATCTATGTACTTAGGGATGGAGGTTTGAGACAAAATATCTTGGCAAGAGGCTCATTGTAAAACTTATTCAGGCCATCAAGGGGTGAAGAAGATGCATGCCACCTTGAGATAACTATACCATTAGAGAGGTATTTGGAGAGATGTGTCTCATTTTTGTCACACTATTTAGAGTGTCAGAGGGTGAAGGTCGAGCATCAACATCCAATTGGCCTTCTTTACCCACATGTTATACCGAAGTGGAAATGGGACACCATTTCCATGGATTTCATAGTAGGGCTACCAATGTCGAGATACCACCATGATGCCATCATGGTCATGGTGGATAGATTGACGAAAGTGGATCATTTTCTCCAGTGAAGACCACCTATATAACTAGCCAGTGCAGTAGTGAGAGTGTACTTGGATGAGATTATTAGACTGCATGGGATTCCACGGAAGATCATCTACGACCATGATCCCTTATACACATCACACTTCTGGACTACCATGCAACAGGCCCTTGGGACAAGTATAAATTTCGAGTGTAGCATATCACCCACATACGAGATGGACAGATGGAGTGGGTGAATAAGATTTTAGAGGACATGCTTTAGATGTACATCATGGATCATTAGTCAAGGTGGGAGGAGTACTTGTACTTGTTTTAGTTTGTATACAACATCTTCCGAGTTCTAATTAGATGGCACCATTTTAGGAACTTTATGGTAGGGAGTGTAGGACACCTTTGAGTTGGGACAGACTTGAGGACAAAGTATCTATTGGGCAAGCTATGTTACAGGACATGGAGCAATAGGTTGTTTTAATCGATAGAGGTTGCAGGAGGCACATGATAGGTAGAAGAAGTATGCAGATCAGAGGAGAGTTAACCGTAGTTATGAGGTGGGCACGAAGGTGTTCCTTCGTGTCAGACCTCATAAGAGTCCTATTTGTTATGGAAAAGGCTCTAAGTTATCTCCTATATTTGTGGGTCCATTCAAGATCCTAGATCAGATCGGTCCCTTAGCTTATCGTCTAGCCTTGCCACCCAGCTTGTCTCACGTGCATGATGTGTTCCATGTATATGTTCTTAGGAGATATATCCTAGATCCTTCTCATGTATTGGATTGGACTGCATTGCAAGTGCAAGAGCAGGGGAAGATGATGGTGGATCCCATGCATATTTTAGAGCGCATGAACTTAGACCTTGAGGTGAGAGATTGATCAGGTGCGAGTTTAGTGGGATAGGTATGATGAGACTATTGCTACATGGGAGGATGTTATGTTGTTATGAGCCCAGTTTCCACACCTATTTCAATGACTTCTAGGAGGAATTCAATTCTAAGGGGAGGGGGATGTAGTGCCCACTCCTCTTCAACACTTATTATATTTTGATTTGATTATTGTTGACTATAGACATGGATATTATCATATCATTTTGGTTTAGCATGATGTTAGATGATAGAGATATTCTGACTATTGATGGATTGTGATTCATAGTATGATTTGTGTGGATTCTTAGAGACATAGAGAGACATTTTATATTGATGATGATGATGTGTTGTTAACATATATATTATTGACATTTGAAATTCTCATCGTGTTGACTAGGATTTAGCATTTGAACTAATCTCGTGATCTTATTGATATTGATGAAATGGTAGAATTGAGATGTTAAAATTATAAACAAATAATAGCATCATTTAGTTTAAATGATAATATAGTTATATGAGGATGTTTATTGATGAATGTGTGTATATTTATCTTTGATGTATTTTATGTGGCCACGAGGCTGAATGAGATATTGTTTTATTTTGTAGGTAATTGTATCAAAACAATCAAAAGGGTTAAGAGACCAACCACATCGGAATATTGGATGGATACAATGACGATCACCATGGAAAATTGTGTAATGTTTGATGTTTTGTTATTAGATTGTTAGGGGGTCCCCTGTGGGGTGACCTTCAAATGTGACCATGGGCTATGTGTGTAATTCTTTCCCTTTTATTTTATTTGTTGTGGAGTATGTGCTTTATTTTGTGATGTAACTCATTTTATCATTGTTGATTAATGTTCCATAATTATGTGGATTAATGATGTTTATTAATTTATTTGGGGATGTGAAAAAGGGTCCATTTATTAGAGTATTTGGTCTTTTGGATCTTGTGATTTAAGTTGAGTGTATTTGACTTTGAGTGTTGTACACCCTACCTTACTTGGGAAATTCGGATTTGGGCTTAAGGGCCATTTTTGGAGGCTTGTGGGACAAGTTAAGCTTGTCCCACACCTCTTAATTTCTTCTACCAACTATAACTATAGGTTGGGGTAAAAATAGACCCCATTATGTGTTTTTAAGACAAAATATGACATTTATTGCACTTTTCTTACATGGGTTTTTAATTATGTCCTTATGGGGTGTGAGTTTGTGTTGAGTGTGTAAGAGCTTATTCATTTATCTCAACCAAAAATTTATTGTGCCTTGGGGTTGAGGTTTGACTTGAGAGGTGGAGTTGATTATAAGTGATGTGTTATCCTACATAAAGCCACCTCACCTTCCTCTCCTCCTTTTCTATTTATGTAAGTTTAATTGTTAGTTTGGGGCTTAATTTTATTGTGCACATATATTTTGGAGTTAAAGAGTTTTTCAAGTTCTTGTTGAATTTTTGGAGATTTTTGGAGTTGGATTGAGCTTGAAGGAGCTTGGAGTGTGACTCTTTGATCAAGTTCTTACTATGGAAAGGTAGGAACTACACCCTTGTTTTACTTGTTTTCTTTTATATGTGTGTATTGCATGCAAGTGAATGGTTTGTGTGCTTGTTGGGATCATGGGTAGAATGCCTAAGTATGGTGTAGGAGAAGGCTATGGGGATTTTATATTATAGGGAGGCATAAGAGTCTTGTTCATGTTTGGGAGGGATTTGGGTTGGGTGCCCCACCTTTGATAAGAAAATTCTTTTTTCTTACTTGGTTCATTTGAGGGAGACATAAGAGATTGTAGGGAGGCATAAGAGAATGTGGGAGGCATAAGAGGATCTTGAGGGAGGCATAAGAGTTGTGTAGGGTTTTGATTTTTGTTTTGGAGGGTTTTAAGGTGGGAACCTAATCCCATTGGGAGGCATAAGTGATCTCCCCATAGATTCCTTGCTCCATTGGCTTTGAGTTTCCAAGCCTTGTGTATTTTGAAAGTTACATTTTTGTTATTTTTATCCTTGTGTTTGAATGTGTGTTAAATGGTTGTGAAAGTGTGTATTGTGATTTTGAAGCATTGTGTTAGTTTCCATGAGTTGTATCCATTTCTTATTGCACTTTGGTTGCAGTTCGGGGGACAATGAGGAGGACAACATCTTCTTCTTCTTATTGGATTATTGGTTCCGTGAAGAGTGTTGCCGCTTCAGCTTTTTTGTTTTGATTGAATTAAATAAGTGGTGGAGCACTTATTGAAGATTTGGGACTTGGATCATTTGCAGAAGATGAAAAAAAAAATCCTTCATTGTAGAAACTTTTCTTGTAGTTCCCACTTAAGGTGGAAGGCTAGTAATATTGCATTTTAAAGAAAAGTTTCGTGTATATTTCATTTATTAAGTTCTAATATATTATTGAAAAGGAATCTTTTTGCATTGTAAGAGAATGAGTTATGCTCAAAAGAAAAGGAAAGTTCATTGTTACTTGTAGGAGTTTCCATTATTGTAAGAATGAAGGAAGAATTTAGAAGTTGTAAATCATTAAGAATGTATTCTTAGAAAATTTAGAATGTAATATAGTTGCTTGTGATTTCCTTGAATAAGTGATTGTAGTTGTAATGGAAAAATGCACTAAGTTATAGTGAATTAACTTGTTGAAGGAATTACATTCTTGTTGTGGAAAAGAAAGCAATGATACTTAGAAATAGATGGAATTTCATTTCTTCATTTGAGCTTGAAATAATTTTATTGGAAAAGTATTCTTGTAGTTGTTTTCTTGTATACTATTGAAATAGAAAATCCATGTAATTAGTGATTTAATTCATGGAATGAATAAATGTTTTAACCTTTCAACTAGTGTCTTTAGGAAAATAAATCTAAGCTAAGGTTAAACTGTAAATCACCCTAGTAAATTTTGTTTTTGGAAAAATTGATGAAATGATGGTTTTGTTTTCAAAGAATAGGACCGCCACCCTATGCAAAGTGGTAGTCTCTAGATTGTTGACCTGATCATAGTGGCGGTATTTGAACCACCTCCAGGCGGGGAGGTTTAGAAATCATCACCCAGTAGGGGCGGCGGTCATATGACCGCCGGACTTTCTCAGTGGTGACAATTTCATCATTTCGGTGAAAAGGTAAAATCCATGACTATGCAAGTTTAAACTTCATTTAATTAAAATTTGAGACTAAAAAATGTAAAAAGGAGTCTACCAAACATACTATATGGGAAAAGAATCATTGTTTAAGTATGTAAACCTTAGAATGAACATTTAAATGTATTAAATCTCATAGATTAAATGGAAATAGGGTTTTTCCCAAATAGATAACTCAAAAATGGAAATAACTACTCTATATTTAGGGTAAAATCTCTACAATCAACAAATGGAAGACATTTCTATAATAAATCCATAAACTAAACTAAACTAAGCTAGATCTAAATGAATCCCTCCATGGCTTTCCTCCTTGCTTTCATGGCTTCCACTCCTCCAACCTACAAATCAAAGAAAAGAAAAGAGACCAAATGAGGAGGCTAGGGAAAAGAGAAAGGTTTAATAAAATTTCATAAGGATAGTTAGGGTTAGTTTGGAACCCTAGGATCTAGTGGCCACAATTGATTTAATCCAAGGGTTAGGATCAATCCTACAATTGTTAGGTGAGAATAGATATTATGGCCTTTTAAATAATTTAAGTGTATGTGAAATGGGTGAATTGAGCCACTTAGTGCCCTAGTGTATTTTGGGTTTCAAAATGGAACATGGGTTAAAACCAAAGTCAGGGGACAACAAGTCCCTCCTCTTTAATGGGAGAGGTTCCCTTATTGAAAGCTGGAAAAACAAATGTACAAATGTACAACTATCAATGTTTGAATCCTAGTATCATGGAATGTTTTCATACTCAAAAGATTATCAATCAGAAGGAATGGAAGAATAAAGATATGGGAGAAGGAAGAAAACAACAATGCTTTTGGGAAATATATATAACAAAGTATCTCCCTACTCACATTGAACCAAGGATATATAGAAAATGATCAATTACTTCACCACTAATGCAAATATGTAGACAAAAATTTCTAAAGATTACATAGACCAGAACAAAAAAATTTTATTGAATGCAAAACCAATGATCCATTGAATCGAGCAAGGAGAGACAGAGAGATATAAAAAAGGAAATAAGAAAGAAAGAACTTCTGTATTGAATTACTTCAGAATTTACAACCTTCCCGAAAACCAAAATCCCTTTTCCGTGGCCAAAACCATGTTCTTATAACAATCCAGTGTACATCCATACTTTGTCCCAAGAAAAGAATATCCAAAAGGAATAATGTTTGTTGCAGATCTACTTTTGGAAAGTGACATGAAACAAATGCACTCATGAAAACTAGAGGTTCAAAAAGGTGAATATTTCAGGTGTTTGAGCATGATTACTTTAGTAGGGGGCATCTCATGATTTTATTCTTTATGTGGTCCTACCATTTCCACCTTTTAACCACTTTCATAGCACTCAAGTTCTTACTAGTAATTTTTCTCTGTTTTTATCGCGTATGCCTGATAAACTCCATTTTTTGATGATCAAAATTTACAACCCTTTAAACTTATCGATTTGGCTCCATAATAAGCCAAAAATGCATCTCATGGAGAAACAACAAGGATACAGAGAAAAATAATGAAGAATGATTCAGTTTTTGCGTTTTGAAGAGATCTGGTTCATTAATGGTGGTGCTAAAAATAGATGAGTACATGGGGTATCTTTTTCCCTCTTTCCTTCAAATTTGGACCCTACACGTGGCAAGATGCAAGAAACGATGGCCCTTGGGGAGAGATCTACATTTCCTAACATTTGGGACAAAAATGATTTCTCATTTCGCTGCCGCCTCCGCAGATCTGCCAAAGGCCGAACATGTGGTGCCATCTGAGTGGCTGAGGAAATGTAGTTCAAATATTCTATTTAAACTCTTTTAAAAAAAAAAGCTCAAATTCTCAAAACCTCCACCGGTCCACTTTGACTTTTCAATATGAATGTGTGGAACACCATGATTGGAAAAGGGGTCATGACTTAATTTGTAACATTTTAACGCTTTGTTGAAAAAGATCAAGTTCTCAATTTCCTCCACAGGCCCGCTGTTCCGATTTCATTCTTCAACACATGGCATTTGTGACTAGTTGTGGGAATGCGCTTCAGTTTTATACCTTATCCACTTTTGAAAAGGGGAAAAATTTAACCTTTCCCCAAAAGTCCATGCCTCCACCGTTGAATTTTCAACGTAGGCCACGTGTCCCTTTCTGATTGACTGTGGGCCTCAACTTAGAAATTATCCCTTTGCATGAGCGCAGGCAAGCGTGGGCCATTTTAGAACTTTTTGTCCTTTGTGGAAATAGGGCTAAAATTCCTAAATTCATCCACTGGTGCGCTACAGTGCATATGAACTTAAAAAAGGCCACGTGTCCCTTTCTAATTCTTCAACACGTGGCATTACCTGATTGGTTGGGATGTGCTTTTCTTTTTATCTGTATTTGAAAGGGGAAAAATTCTAACTTTTTCCCCGAAAGTCCATGCCCCCACCATCGAATTTTCAACATAGGCCACGTGTCCCTTTCTGATTTGCTACGAGCTTTAACTCAAATTTATCCTTTCGTATGGGTAGGGTCGTGGATCATTTTATAACTTTTTGCCCTTTGTGGAAACAAAGCTAAAATTCCTAAAGTCCCATGTCAGTCCACCAAAGTGCATATGAACTGAAAAAAGGCCACGTGTCCCTTTTTGATTTATTTGCTGGGGATGCAGATCATTTTATAACTTTTTACCCTTTCATCATAATGCCTTAGAGAATGAAATGGATCCATTGCCCCAAACTTCCCTAAAAGCGCTCCAACCAATTAAACATCAATGGCGGGGATGCGGTGCAAATTTGACATTTTTCCAAAATCATGAAAAGTGATAAGTTCAAAAGAAACCCATCCAAGAAAGATCCAATGAGAAGAAAATGCATAGTTTCACTTTTTTGAGCAAGAATTTGATCGGGAAAAGAACGAAGGAAGTTTCAGAAACGGAAAAACCCATTTTGCTCCCAACGAAGAATTTATTTCTCTATAAAAAGGTTAAAAATGAAAGATGCAAGGTCCCATGCATTCCAAATGCATAAAATAAGAACTAAAATCATTTCCCATCCATTGAAAATAGGTAAAATGTTTTAACAAAGAGAAGACTAAGGGAATTTTGATTAAAAACCTTGTGGGAAATGAAACGAGCATCTGAGGAGTTTAAAACACAAATTTCTTCTATGGCAAGGCTCCAATTTTCATGAAATTAGATTCGAAAGGGTGGGGAAAATTGAGAGGACAACAGCTAGCTCCTTCTGGGGATGATTTGGTAGAGGAAAGAGGCAAAATCAAGAACCTTAGAGAATTCTAGGTAATCAAATCAAACCAGTGTCTTAGCCAATGGGAAATGGAGTCAAAAAGAAGTAATACCAACACAGAAGAGAACGCAGAAAGGAAACCAACCAAAACAAAAACAAGGAAAGAAAAATGCTATACAAAATGTACAGAGGGACCGCCAAAACTCCTAGGTTTTGAACAAATTCAAAAATTTCCCACTATAAGGAAGTGGGAGAGGAGAACCATCCATGTAATCTAGGTAAAAAGAGTTCTCACTAGAAAAATGTCTAATTTTAAAAGGACCAAGCCAAAGGGAATCAAATTTACCATGCCTGCCTTGAGGTTCATGCCTTTTGTCCCAAATAAGAACATTGTCTCCCACTTGAAAAGTTCTAGGTTTAGCCTTTTTGTCAAATAGAGCTTTTACCTTGAGTTGATGAGCTAATATTCTGTCAACCACTTGCAATCTATCTTCATTCAACTTCTGGAGGTACATAATTATTTTGTCTAATGAATTGGTAAAGCTAGCATCCTCAATGGCCTTCATCAAATGTAAGGCTAGTAGTTCCAATGTCACTGGTAGCTGAGCTTCAACTCCATATACCACTTGAAAAGGAGACATTCCAATGGCTCTCTTAGGTGTAATCCTATCTTCCCATAAAGCATCATATAGTTTCTTATGCCAATTCCTTTGAGAGTCATTAACAAGCTTCCGAACAATGGTGACCAAGTTCTTGTTAGTTGATTATGCTTGTCCATTCCCTTAGGGATAGTAATCAAGAGTGGGCAAGGGAAATGCCATAGCCATAGTAGAAATCCATCATCTCAGCAGAAGAAAAATTGGAAGCATTGTCAGTGATGATCTTGTTTGGTATCCCAAACCTTATTAAGATGTGCTCCTTGATGAAGTTGCATACTACTTCAGCAGTAGTACTTTTAACTAGAATTTCTTCCACCCACTTGGAGAAATAATCAGTGGTAGTCAAAACATGAGTACGACCTACACTTGAAGGTGGATCGAGTGTCCCAATGAAGTCCAAACACCATTTTTGAAAAGTTTCCTCAATCACCACTGGTTTGAGAGGTAAAGCATCTAATTTGGGTCTTCCAACAAAGGTTTGACATGCTTTGCACTTTCCTACCCACTTTGATGCAAGAATACCTAACATGGAGGATTTTGTGGGCCATGACGGAAGAAGAGAAATGACCTCTATAGGCCTGGTCATGAAAGGTGAGAACAATTTTTTCACTGCTCTTTATCAATACATTTTAAAACCTTCCATCTATGCCTTGTTTGAAAAATGCATTTTCCCACAACACATATCATGAGACATTAATTTGATGGCTCTCTTATCCTTGGCACTCAAATGGGATGGGAATTCTCCATAAGTAATAAAGTGTGAAATTCCATCATACTATTCATTTCGATTGAGGAAAAGAACAACGGGGATATCAACTTCCTCCTTTGACAATTTGGCATTAGCTCCTTTAGCAATGAGTTCACATAAGCCCTTTCCTCGGACCAACTTCATGGGTTTGATCTCAAGATCATACTCCTAAAATTTGGCTACCCAATTGCCTCTCATGGTTCCGAATTATTGTTGTATAAGAATGGATTTAATAGTTGTATCAGGCACAAGCACAATAGAATGAGGGTTGAGGATGTAAAAATGAAAATGCTTCACAAATTTGACCACTACAAAATCATGTTTCTCCATCATGATGTAATTCATCTCATGGAATTTCAAAATATAACTCATGAATCCTATGGGAATTTCATGACCTTCAACATTCTCCTGGGTTAACACAGTAGCTAGAGTACTTTCAACAAAGATAACAATAGATAATGAAGTCCTTTTTATAATCAAGGCATGCTAAGATTGGAGTCTTCACTATAGCTCTCTTGATGTCTTCAAATGCAACCTTTCCTTCAGAGGACCAACCAAAAATATGCTTCCTTTCATCATATGGGTTATGTTCAAAGTAAGTTTAGAAAAATCAGGTATGAATCTTCTTAAGAAGTTGATCTTGCCAAAGAAAGAGTGCACACCCTTCTTGCTTGTGGGGAGAGGGATTTGCTGAATCATCTGGACTCTTTCTGGATCAATCTTGATTCCCTCCTTGGAGAAAATATGTCCCAATAATTTTCCCTTGGTGACACAAAAGATAGATTTCTTGGGATTCAAGGAGATGCCATGCTATCTACACTTTTGGAGATAGTTTTAAGGTGTTGGAAATGATCAGCTTTGGTTTTGAAAACACAATCAGATCATCAAGGTATACAACTATGCATTTTCCCTTAAGACTACCAAAGGCCAAGTCCATTGCCCTTTGAAAGGTGGCACCAACATTGATGAGGCCAAAAGGCATTCTCCTGTAAGAAAAGGTGCCCTAAGGAGTGGTAAAGGAAGTCTTATGTTGATCTACAACACTTACTTCTACTTGATTATATCCTGAGAATCCATCAAGCATGGACATCATTTATGAACCTGTAACAACCTGCAACACTTGATCCATTACAGGAGAGGGTAATTATCCTTCAAAGAGGCTTGATTCAAATTCCTAAAATCAACACAAATTTGGATCTCACCATTCTTCTTCCTGACAGGCACAATATTAGTAATCCATGTTAAATGGTGAATGGGGAAAATTATCTTAGCCTTCAATAAATTTTGGATCTCTTGAAAGATTGTATCAACAATTTTAGGGTTATTTTTCCTCTCCGCTTTACTAGAAGGGCTTGATCCCATGTTTTAGAGGAATGAAATGTTGCATCTCTTTTGGTTGAAAAGCCTTGAGATCATCATAAGAATAGGAAAGAACATCAACATACCTTTTCAACATATTCGTTGCTTTCTCCCTCTCCTCTTGTGTGCAACACTTTCCAATGTTTACTAGCATGGGTTCATTAAGACTCCCAATTTTTATCTTTTCATAGTCAGTACAGACTGCTGATCTCCTTTGGAAGTTTTGGTCTTGATGTACCTATCATGTTTATTAAATAACTCTTCCAAACTTACCAGCCCTTTAGGTATCTTATTACCTTTCAATTTTATGCAGCCATCATGATCCATTTCTTCTTCGTTATCTTCTTCATTTGGGGGCACACACTCTCTAGGAAGATTTCCACTTCCTTCAAAGTACATCTGGTCAAAATTATCTCTAAGTTCAAGGAAAGAAAGTGTTGATCATCATTAAAGACCTGCCAATTGTTTACGTTGTTAGGCACACTAGGAATATAAATCATCTCAATGGTGAATTTATCTTGGGAGAAATCTAGATGAGGATCAAGAGAGAGACCCCGAGATGCCAAGGAATCAGCCCTAGGGTTTCTTTCCCTTGGCATGGCTTCAATGGAAAAGGCATCAAGGAACTCAATAAAATCCCATACCATATTCCTGTAATGTTTCAACCTTCTATTATTTACTTGAAAGAGATCTCGACATGTCTTACAATGAACTCCGTATCTCCACAAGCAAGAAGATTATTGATCCCCATCTATTTTTCCATGCTTAAAATGAGGATGATAACCTCATACTCAGATGTATTATTTGTTTTTTTGAATTAGAGCTTGAAAGAGAAATGGTGAATTTTCCCTTTAGGAGAAATAAGCACCACACTAGCTCCAGAACTAGCTGAGGAGAAGCTCCCATAAAATTCAAAAATCCAAATGCCATTAGGATCAAGAAACACTTCCTTAGGATGGTTAGCCTCATCTTGTGACATGATCATGTAGTTACCATGACCAATGTCCTCATAAAGTATTTGTGCCTTTGGGTCATCTATTTTTGCACGATATATTTAGTTTGTTTCTCAGGAAGTAGCTTCTTCATTTTCCCATTTATTGGAATAAGAGAATGTGATGAATCCATCATGATTTCTCCTCCAACATCTTTGCAAAAATTTCTACTCAGCAGCATGTCGTAGGAAGGGGGAATATCAGCTACCAAAATGGTGGCTAAAAATCTCTTCTCTGGAAAAGCAACAAAGGCTACTTGTGCATCCTTGATCCTTCCAACCAATGGAACTTCTCTACTTTCCATTGAGTAACATGAACCAAAAGTGCAAGTTAGGGTTAAGCCTAGGGCATGAGCTACCTTAGCAGGCATCACATTATCTGAAGCACCAGAATCAATAACACAATTGTTGAGTTTGTGGCCAGCTATGAGGAGAGTGACATAAAATGGTTTGATCTTCTCATCAGATGAAGTGACTACTACCACAAGGCTTGGTTGAGATGAAGGAGGAGTGGGCAAGATACCTTTAGAACTAGGGGATGAAGGCTTGGATTTGGAGTTTAAAAATTATACCATCTTACCAAAGGCCTTGAGATGGGTTTGGTAGAATTCAGCTTCTAAGATCGTAATCTTAGTTTTCTTGAGATGGTTAATAATGTCAAAAGAACTAGAGGTAGATGAAGCATCATTGATAGGAGTAGATGAAAATTTTGACTTATCAACTCTATCATTTTAAGGGCAAGAAGTTTTAGCAGTAGAAATAGATGAGGAAGGAACAACAAAAAATACCTTGGGTGTGGAAGAAGTTGGAATAGGATATCCTCTCCTTGTAATCACTTGGATGACTGTAGGAGGCTCCTTAGATATTTTAGTAGGTTGTACCACTTTCTCCTTCTTGTTGGCTTGCTCACGAGTCATGACAACATATGATTCATTGTTCATCTCTACAACTCTTTCTTCATAATCATCCTCTTCATCTATAAATTCAGTGGTGAGAAAATGGACATGAGATCCACTCAACTCTTCTAATTCTTCATCAACTTCCTCTTCATGTTATTCACATATTTCATCCTCCTCCTTGTCATCAGGCTCCAGCACTTCACATGTTACATTGACTAGAACTTTAACAGGTGGGCCTTTAATTTCCATTCTAGTCTGAGGAGAGGGCAACCGATTCCTGGGATGAAATTTCTTCCTAGGAACATCTTGATAAGGAGCATGTTGGGCTAACTGCTTCTTGAGAGAAATAAGATCATTAGCAAGTTCTGTACCAACTGATCTGCATTAGCTCCAGGAGAAGATGTGGAAGAAGGAGATGCTTTGGATTTGGATGATTCTCTCCTTAGCTTGCCAGACATGATCAGATCATCTTCAACATTGACAACAAATCTCTGATCAACATCTAAAGTGGCAATATTAGCTCTTCTAAGTGCATAGCTCACTTCAGGAAGTTGGGCATTAAGGAAGAAACATTTCTAAATCTGATCCATAGGTTGTGTGTTTTATGGGATCTTGTTAACCAGCCTATTGAATTTGGCCACAAATTCCCTCATGGGCTCATGTGACTCTTTCTTGATTTGAGAAATCTGGGCTAAGAGGGCATGTACATCCTCAAAGAAGTTTGAAATGCTGCTCAAACTGGGTCATCACGGTGTTCTAATTGGTGAAGGATCCAACGGGAGATGATAGAACCAATCAAAAACATTGTCTTCAATGTTTCTACAAAATCTCTAACGAGATATCCTCATGTTCAACTCTCGAGAACACCACAAGCAACAATGAATTCCATAATATTCTCATCTAGATGAACCTTGCCATCACCTTTGAATTTAGGGAAATTCTTTCTATTAACTCTAGGAAATTCATGCAATGGCTGGGGAAGAGCAAGAGGCCCAACCCTTTGGCCCCAAGGTAGAGGAGCTGCCATCCTTGGAAAGATTATTTAGAGAGGAACTAAAACACCAGTAAGAATCAAAACATGAAAATTAGGACTGATTTGATCTCGAGGGATGTCACTCCCATATTTTTTTGTCTCTAGCAGGAGAAGTGCTTGCAGATCTAGTTCCTCTTCCTTTTCTTGATGAAGGGAGAGATAAATATTGATGATCTAGAAGTTGGAAATGAGGGTCTTCTTCCCCAAGGGTTCTTCTACCCCGAGTGTATCTTGGATTTGCTAGATCAAAGATGATTAGGAATTTGTTATTCAAAAACTGGAATCCATTTGCAATGAATTTCCCACCCGAGTCACCAAAAATGTTTTGTTTCAAATGGAAAATGGGTTGAAACCACATTTGGGGGACAAAAAGTCCCTCCTATTTAATGGGATAGGTTCCCTTATTGAAAAGCTGGAAAAAATGTACAAAATCTACAACTATGAATGTTTGGATCCTAGTATCCTGGAATTTTTTCATACTCAAAAGATTATCAATAAGAAGGAATGTAAGAATAAAGAGATGGGAGAAGGAGTAAAACAACAATGCTTTTGGGAAATATAGATAAAAAATTATCTCCTACTCACATTGAACCAAGAAAATATAGAAAAGGATCAATTACTTCACCATCGATGCAAATCAGTAGACAAAAGTTCTAAAGATTACATAAACCGAACACAAAGTTTTTATTGAATGCAAAACCAATGATCCCTTTGAATAGAGAAAGGAGAGAGACATATATATATATAAAAGAGAAAATAAGAAAGAAATAACTTCGTATTGAATTACTTCAGAATTTATAACTTTCCCAAAAACTAGAATCCTTTTTCCGTGGCAAAACCATGTTCTTATAAAAATCCATGTACATCCATACTTTATCACCAAGAAAATAAAATCCAAAAGGAATAATGTTTATTACGGATCCACTTTCGGAAAGTGACATTAAAAAAATGCACTCATGAAAACTAGAGGTTCAAAAAGGTGAATATTTCAGGTGTTTGAGCATGATTACTTTAGCAGGGGGCATCTCATCATTTTCTTCTTTATGTGGTCCTTCCATTTCCACCTTTTAACCACTTTCATTGCTCTCAAGTGCTTACTGATAAATTTTCTCCCTTTTTATCGTGTATACTTGATAAACTCCATTTTCTGATGATCAAACTTTACATCCCTCTAAACTTTTCGATTTGGCTCCATAATAAACCAAAAAGTCATCTCATGGAGAAACAAAAAGGATATAGAGAAAAAGAATGAAGAATGATCCATTTTTGCATTTTACAGAGCTCTAGTTCGTTAATGGCGTAAAAAACTAGATGAGTACATTTGGCTATCTTCTTCCCCTTTTTGCTTAAAATTTGAACCCTACATGTGGCAAGTTTTCAAGCAACGAGCATTTGGGAAAGATCTGCATTTCTAACATTTAGGAGGAAAACACGATTTCTCATATCTCCGCCCTTTGCGGCTCCTCTAAAGGTCAAAACGTGGTGCCATCTGAGTGGCTAAGGAAATGCAGTTCAAATCTTCCATTTAAACTCTTTTTTAATAAAAATATCAAATTCTCAAAAACCTTCGTTGGTCCATTTTGACTTTTCAACATGAATGCGTTGTATACCATGATTAGAAAAGGGGTCACATCTCAATTTGTAACATTTTAACGCTTTGGTGAAAAAGGCTCAAGTTATAAATTTCCTCCACAGGCCCGCTATTCCAATTTCATTCTTCAACACGTGGCATCACGTGTCAGGTTTCTGGGATTCCACTTTAATTTTATACCTTATCAAATTTTGAAAAGGGGAAATATTCCAACCTTTCCCTCGAAAGTTGATTCCTCCGCCGTTGACTTTTCAATGTAGGCCACGTGTCCCTTTCTGATTAACTGTGGGCCTCAACTTAGAAATTATCCCTTCGCATGAGCGGGCGCATGGGCCATTTTAGAACTTTTCGCCCTTTTTGGAAACAAGTCTAAAATTCCTAAAGCCCTCTACCCGTCCGCCAAAGCGCATATGAACTGAAAAATGGCCACGTGTCCCTTTCGATTCTTTAACATGTGGCATCATCTAATTGGTTGTGGGGATGTGTTTCGCTTTTTATCTTTATTTGAAAGGAGAAAAATTCCAACTTTTTCCTCGAAAGTCCATTCCCCACCATTGATTTTTCAACGTAGGGCACGTGTCCCTTTCTGATTTACTACGGGCTTCAACTCAAAATTTATCCTTTCACATGGGCGGGGTTCATGGGTCATTTTAGAACTTTCCACCCTTTTTGGAAACAAAGCTAAAATTCCTAAAGTCCCCCTCTAGTCCACTAAAGCACATATAAACTAGAAAAATGACCATGTGTCCATTTCTGATTCACTACGGGGATGCGGGTTATTTTAGAACTTTTTCCATTTTATCGTAATGCCTTAGAGAATAAAATGGATCCATCACCCTAAACTTCCGCCAAAACTGCTCCAACCAATCAGGGACCCGTGGGGATGCGGGGAAAATCTGACATTTTTTCCAAAATCACCAAAAGTGATAAGTTCAAAAAGAAACCCATCCAACCACATCTAATGAGAAGAAAACGCATAGCTTCACCTTTTCAAGCAAGAATTTGATGGGGAAAAGAACATAGGAAGTTGCAGGAAATGGGAAAACACCATTTTTGCTCCCGATGAAGAATTTATTTCTCTGTAAAAAGGTTAAAAATGAAATATGCAAGGTCCACACATTCCAAATGCATAAAAGAAGAACTAAAATCATTTCCCATCAATTGAAAAATAGTTAAAATGTTTTAACGGTAGTAGACTGAGGAATTTTGATTAAAAATGTCATGGGAAATGAAAACGAGCATCTGAGGAGTTTAAAACATGAATTTCTTCTATGGCAGGGCTCTAATTTTCATGAAATTTGATTCGTAAGGGTGCGAAAATTGAGAGGACACCATGTATTAAGTTAAAAGTGTAACTCTCTTAGTATGTTTTAGTAAATGATGCAACGAAGATTGACACAAAGGCTAATAATTTAATGGAACTAAAGGATAAGGGTTTAATAAATGTGGGTTTGAATGTTATCTTAAGAAGGGGAAAACTATTTAATCAAGTAAAAGAATTAATGAACACTTTTCTAGTGGATTGTAATTAAATTGACATTAGAAATGGATTAAGAATATTTAATTATTAATCTAGACCTGATCCATCCATTGTAATGTAGAAAATTTTTGGTAGGAATTAATTAAACGTATTATAGGGCTTTCGCACCCTTGCAATAAAAATAATAATAATTTTTCGCAACTCTCTAGATGATTATTTTTGGCTTAATGGGGTTTTCAAATGTCAAGAATTTGTGAGTGTTAAAAAGAGATATTGTTGGGGGTCGCGTGGTCTCCCAACCCTTGACTAAGTTATTTATTAAATAAAATGATAATAGGAGGGGTGGACCCCTCCCCCAACAATCTCTACTTGTCATGGCCATATGGTCTACCTCTACACTAGTGCTGCAATTAGTGGGGTTGACCCACAAACTCAAACCCTCTCACCTATGTGTTGCCATTTATAGCATAGTTCGGCTCCAATGTATATATATATATATATATATATATATATA
Organism: Taxus wallichiana var. yunnanensis; assembly: GCA_018340775.1. Classification (NCBI taxonomy): domain Eukaryota; kingdom Viridiplantae; phylum Streptophyta; class Pinopsida; order Cupressales; family Taxaceae; genus Taxus; species Taxus wallichiana. Next base: position 201,332,395 of record CM031240.1, read on the forward strand.
TATATATATATAGTCCTGGATAAAAACTATTCGATGCGGCCCTATATGACATTTTGATCTGTGACAAATAATAATAATAATATATAAAAATACATACAAAACCCTAAATTCTTTGGTATATCATCATCATAAATAATTTAAAAAATCATCCGTAGTCTTCTCCTTATCTCCATGGCCTCTATTCTCCCAAACTTGCTAAATATAAATGAGCAAATGAGAGGGTTAGAGAAAACAAAAAGAATAAAAGGCATCATAGGCATTTTTAGGAAAAACCTTATTCAATGGCCCCAAATGATTTAATCCTAGGGTAGAGATTTCACCCTACACATTTTAAATTGTGAATAATTTTATGGGAATGGGTTGTTAAAAATAAGTGCATGGGCCAATTAATTAATGGGTCACTTGGGTATTCTAACTAATGGGTTAGGAAATGTTGGAACCTTTTCCGTTTGAGATAAATAAATAAATAATTAGTATTTTGGACTATGGGATAGTTAGATAAACATTAAGGGGTTGTATTTGAATAAATAAATTATTTAAAGGGGTTTAACAAAACAAACATAAAGATATTAATCAGATGTTAAATTAAGGGTGTGGCCTAGATATTAATTACCTAGGTGATTAAGATTAATTTACTTAAGGAATGACCTTATAAATTTAATTGATACCTAGGTGAATATAAACAATCAACATTAAATTTATATTAATTAAATGAATTCATTATCAGACAATGAGGACGGGTTTAAATTCCGTAATAAATTTTAGAAGATATTATTAAGTTTATTAAAGGAGTAATGTCTTAAGAAAATTGCACTTTTGTAAATGTGATTAATGTATTTACACATAAAAAAATTCTCGTAATTTTCCTAAGTAAATATAGATTTTGGAGATGGTTTTGTGTGTCAAATTAGTGGGGTTTTACACTTAGTATCAGTCGTTGGTTCAATGGTTGGAACTTGGGCAGACATGGGAACACAACAACCATTAAACATAAACTAAACCTAGGAAACTTGAACCTTTGCAATTATAATAATAATAATGATAATAAAATCCATTCGAGAATGTGTATTCGCCTAAGTGGGCGTCTTGTCAACCTGGCTAATGAGCAATGTTAATTTAGTTTGAAATTCTTCGAGCTTCCTAAGTGATAGGAATTTAGTTAATTATGAATGGGATCTTAGCTCTTGGTTATAGTCATGTGATGGTGTTGACCCCGTAGAGACCCTCCCTTATCTAGATTTCTATTGTGTTTTGTGTACCTTTCAGGGATTAGTGCTAGAGGTAATGTTAGGGGATCCAAAGATTGTTTAGTTTTTTTGAACTACCATTTTTTCTTTATTAGTTAGGCAAGATGGGTTTGGTTTGTCGGTGGCTATAGAATTTGGTGATGTTCCTCTCTTTGAGTACTTAATTCACTTATGGGAGAGTAGATATCATGACACAATGTTAGAGTAGATCCAATTCTCGTATGTATATTCTTAGATGTGAGCTTGGTGTATAGTACTATACCGGTGGCCCACTGAAGGGTACTGTAGAGTGATTGTGATGTAGATATGTCATGTGTTTTATATTTATAAACTTAAAATATTTTATCAAGGACCAATATTTTATTTTAATGATTTGTTGAGAATCTCTGAGGCTCTTCTTACTATTTTTATCTTATTGTGGGATTTTTTTCAAGGATTGAAAATTATACTTGGCCATTTTATTTGATTGTCGAGATTTCTTGGATTTAAAATTTGATTGGTAACTCAAAGCATGGTTGTCTTAGAGGACACTTGGCTAAATGTCATCAAGAATGTTATGTGTTTTTCATCTTATCTATCAGCGAGATGGTTCTATGGTTCTTATGTTATGTTCTCTCATTATATGGGGTACACCCTAGGTGTCTTGATTGTCATCCTAAGTGCTTCAGATCACTCCTTTAGATTTGAAGTTATGGAATGATTTGTGCCTAAGACCTAGGAGTAAACCATTTTGTTACTCAGCTTTTCCTAGGGAGATGGATCTTTGTGTTATGCATGATAGTTGGTATATTTGATGGTGATTATGTTCCTTCTTACACCCTAGTATGAGTTTATTCATTGTCGGGATAGATGTGACACTCAGTGTGAACTTATGGATTATGTAGGGATGGGTTAACTCTTGCATAGTTATAGGTTTCTGGATTCCTACTCACTTTCTATGTATTATTTAAGGAAGATCGACGTGTTGGATTGTAGTCATCTTGGGTAAATATGGTTATACTTAAGTTCCTTTGAACTTTGTGCTTAAATAAATATGCTTGTTTGATCTCAAGGACCCATGAATGATATACACTTGTGTTAAATCTTGTTTTTTTAACATATACCACATTATAATCCATTTAGTATCAAGTTATGTTTAGATAGGTATGGATGCCTTATGCTACATTTTGCTTAGATATTTTGGGTTTTATAGGTCTTAAGTTTCTGACCTTGGTTGTGTTTATGTCATGCTCTTTCATCCAAGGCTATAACTCTTGGCCTTAGAGGCTATGTTTTGGGTAAATCATTTGACTACCCACTTGATATTTTGATGTCCTCTTGGTGAGGAAGTGTGGTGTCTATGGGGTAATTTCCCCTTTGTTGCCTTGATTGTTTGGTTGATGATATCTTGTGGAGGTATAATTTTTTTGGAAACTCTCTCTTATATAGTGAACCTATTTTGAGTATAAACCGTAAACATTATTTTTCCCTCACACTGATCTAAACTCCTTGAACTCATAAAATAAAATTTATAACTTCATAAGGTACATCTTCATCGTATCTCTTATCGATACTTGTGGAGAATCACCTGGGATGCATAAGAGATGCATGTAAATTTTGGGAAAATTCTTGTAATCTTGGTGTGTTCCATTTTGGTTAATGACCTCTTGTTTCTATGAACTTAATAATGTGATAAGCTTAGCTCTTTCAACTCATTTAAATTCAATCGGTAATGTGATAAAAATTAGAATATTATAACTCTTTTTGGGAGGCTTATATTTTCAAAACTTAATAAGTAAATTGGGACATTAGGAAGACAGTTCCTTACTCTAACCTGGTAGCTTAATAGAAGAAATAAAATTATGTGAAAAATAGGAAAGAAACCTCTTATCCTCTCTATAAATAAAATAAATAATTTTTCCTCCTATATAGAAGGGAGAGATATCATGCCAAGCATTGGTGATGACACTCAATGACACAAGGTATGGGATATCATAAAATAAGGATTGCATTAATTAGAAAACTTATAAGAAATATGCTTAGAAAACGTACTAATAACTTTTGTTTTATAATTTTGAATATGGAACGAGTAATTTTATTATATTGAACTCAAGTAGAAAGTATAAATAAATAACCTTGATATTACAAATTGTTATTACATGCCCTAAAATTTATAAAGGATATAATATGAAAGATAGAAATAATTGAAAAGTTCCTTTGAGTTACTTGTATAAGTATTTAATTTTGTTGTGTATGTGATTTATTTATTGTGATGTAATTCTCACTTTATTATTTCTTAAGTAATGTTATTGGTTTAGTTAATTAATCATGTGATTAAAGTTAAATTGAGATGTGACTATATGGGCATTAAATGGGTTAGATAGTCCTTGTTGCTTTCTTGATTTTAATTAGATTTGAATTTATTTTTGTAAGTGTACTTGTCCCCATCACCCAAACTCGAATTTGGGCTTAGATCCCACTTTTGGAGGCTTGTGGGACAAGTTACGTTTTCTCATACCTCTTATAACTTCCTACCAACTATACCTATAATATAATGGGCCAAAATTATCCTTCATGATGTTATTTTCAATGAAGAAGGGACATTTAATGTCACCTTTTTACTTACCTTCTTTATTGTGTCCTTTGGAAGTATGGAGTGGATGTTTGTGTGTGTAAGTGGAACTTGTCATACCCTCACCCACCCATTTATGAGCCTTGGTCCTTATGTTTGACAAATGAGGTGGATTGGAAGAGAAGTGATGTGGCATCCTACATGGAGCTACCTCACCCTCCCTCCACATTTTCTATTTATTGTAACTAATTTGGAGTTTTGGGGTTACTTGTTTTCATTTTTTACCGTTGCATGCTTTTTGGAAAATTCCTTGGACTTCTTACTTGGAGTTTTAAATATTACTTGTGTATTTTTGCTTGGGATTGGATGGTTGTTGTTTAAATATTGAAGGATTTTTCTATGACAAGGTAGGGCGTTAGAACTTACATTTTACTCTCTTGATTGTATGTTTGTTTTGTGTTGAAAAGAGAATGCATGCATGTGTTTATATTTAGGCTTGGGTATTTTTGGCCTTAAGAATGGTATGGGAGTAGGAAAATTAGGACCGTTTGAGGGAGGGATAAGAGATTTGTATGTATATTTAGAGGGATTTTGGTTAGGTGTTTCACCTTGTGAAGATAAAGGATATTTTTTTCAAGAACATTGTGAGAGATTTGTATTTAAATTGCATGGTGTGTCTAAGAATATTGTGAGTGATAGGGACAACAGGTTTATGAGTCTCTTTTGGCAAGAATTATTCTAGTTAGTTGGGATTGAACACACTCCAAGTACTAGTTATCACCCACAAATGGATGGACAAATTGAAATAGTAAATAAATGGGTAGAGAGATACTTAAGATATTATGTTTCAAGACAATAGTTTGCTTGGGTAAAATGGTTACATCTAGCTCAATTTTGCTATAATACTACACATCACATGTCCATTGAATGCCCCTTTTAAGGCTTTATATGGTTATGATGCTAACTCTTTCATGGACGTAATGATGACAGATAGTAGAATGCCTAGTGCATAAGAGTTGGTGCAACAAAGTATGGACATCATGAAATCTCTCAAAGAAAATCTGCACCACGCCCAAAATAGGCAAAAATTGTATACAGATAAGCACCGGAGTGAGAGGAATTTTGAAGTGGATGATTGGGTATTTCTTAGATTGCAGCCCTATAGGCAATCTACTCTCAAACAAAGTGGCAAGGAAAAGTTGAAGCCATGTTTCTATGGGCCCTACAAGGTTACTAAAAGAATCGGTGAGGTGGCTTATGAATTGGAGCTACCCGGGGATGGTAAGATTCATAATGTTTTTCATGTTTCTTGCATTAAAAAGGCACTTGGGAAAAATGTTGTTCCTTCTTTAGAGTTACCCCTTTAGATGAAGAAGGTAAATTGATCTTAATTCCAGAAACCATTATGGAAACAAGGGAGAGGAATTTAAGAAAACGTGTCATCAAAGAATACTTGGTCAAATGGAAGGACCTTCCATTAGAGAATGCTAGATGGAAAAATTCTTCAATCGTAGAGCATCCAAGTCTACAATTGCTTGAGGGCAAGCAATTTTGGGAAGGGAGGACTGTAATGTCCCCTTTTTTAATTAAAAATTAAAAAGAAGAGAAAATTGATTTGCACATGTAAATTAAAAATAAAATATTTTAAATTGTGCAAATCAAAATAAAAAGGAGAAATTCAACCTCACCTTGGGATGATAATTTATTATTTTAAAGAGGTGAATTAAGTGACTAAGAAAGTCACATTTATTTGGGGGATTATTTAATATTTGATATTTAAAAATAAAGTGATTCCTTCTAGGCATGGGTCAATTCATTTGGGGCCCATTTTATTTTAAATCTCTATGCATTTAATGTTTTTGTTGAATGTGATTTTCAGAACATTTTTAAATAAGATTCCCTAGAGGATGTGCAAGCAAAATCTATAAAAGAAGATGTGGTTACTCCTTTTTGGCATGTTGACGGTTTATAAAACTCATCTTCATGCTTGAAGAAGGGATGTATGCCCGCTTATGATAAAAAAATAAAATGTGTTCCTCAACACCACCCATTTGTGAAGTGTGTGTCTATTTGAGCTTGATTTTATAAGTTTTGAAATCATTTCTCTATATATATATATATGTGAGTCGCCATTTTTAGGAGAAGATATAAGCTTGATTTGAGGGTTTAGAGTGTAATTTATGGTGAATATATTTTATTATATGTTGTTGGTTTTTCGTTGATGAAATTGACTTGTTTGGGCATATGTTAAGAGTGTTTTGGAGGGATTTTGAAGTGATTTTAAATCTGTTGTTGTAGAATTATTAATTGCAGATTTGGAACTGCATTTATTAACTTTTGAAGCAAAGGAAAAGTGTTGTAATTAATTTGCATATTTTACCCTAACCCTAGCGATTGGGCTTGGCATTTTGGGGTCTGTTTTGTGTGGATTCTAGTGCATGGAAAATCTGATATTAATTTTTATTAGAAGATCATAATTTTCCCTTTCTACTGCACTTGGTTTCAAGCTAAAAGAGTTAGTATTTTGGGAGTTATTAATTTCCAAAGTTTTAGTCAATTTTTCAAATGAGTTATTATTTATTATTTTTACTTCTGTAAAGTGTATTAGATAAAGGAGTGTAAATACCAACTAGATTTGCCCATCTAAACCCTCACCTTGGCTCACTCCAACCCTATTTGGGTTGTATTGAAGCTAACACTAGGGTTAGTTGAGGTAAACCTAGGAGGGTTTATCTTCTAAGTTGTTTATTTTGCAAGTAATTAATAATAAATCATTAATATCCCACAAGGGGATATTACAGGCCTCTCATTGGAAGACCTCTCATTATCCCTCAAAGTAAACAAAATAATCAAAATAGAGATTATAATGCCTCCGATTCTCCCCGAAAGTGAACCATTCTTGAAAATGATATTGAGAATAATGTAAGGTTTCTCATTTTCCCTCAAAGTATAAAAGTAATCAACACGGAGAATGGGAAGCCACCCATTCTCCGAAAAAAAGTTAATAATAATGTAAGGCCTCTCGTTATCTCTCAAAGTATAAAAATAATCAATACGGAGAATGGGAAGCCTCCCATTCCGCTCAAAAGTGAATAATTCTTACAAGAGATATTGGTATCCTCTCATTTGAAGGCATTTTATCATCCCTCTAAGTAAAAAAATAATCACGATGGAGAATGGGAGGCCTACGATTCTCCCTAGAAGTAATTAATTCTTAAAAATTATATTTCAAGAACTTTCATTCCCAATTAAAGTGAAAAAATAGTTCGAATAATCATTCACAAGAGATATAGAAAGACATCATTCTCTCAATAGAAACAAAAATATACAAGGAGAATGAAACATAATCCCTAAAAGTAAAAAAATAATGAATATTGGTAATAGGAGGCCTCCTGATTCACCAAAATTAGTAGGAACTTGACAAGGTCATAACTTGAGATCCGGGTGTCCGTTTGAGTCCATTTTTTTTTAAACTAAATGTTTTCGATGAGAGGAATACAGAAGAAATCCATCCTACCATTTGGGTCAAGTTTTCCACACATTTTCTAGCCCTAAATATGCCATGTTGAGGTCAAAAATTAGGATTTAAGTTATACTTGCTTTTTTCCTATTTTTAGGCATTAGTTAATTTTAGTCTATTAGTTGCATTATGAGTTAGAAAGTTGGAAATTCCTATAATTTAGGGATGTAGAAGATGCATGGAAATTTTGTGCCCATACGAATAAGCATGCGAACTTACTAAGAATAGCAGGTTCAGTAAACTACTTAAAAATAGTATTTCCACCACCTAGAGTAGATTTAGTCGAGTTAGAGTTTACTTGAAAATCAAGTTGGGAATTGTTTTCATATTTAGGAAATATTGTAATTCATTATTCAATAATGAAGAAGGAGATATATTTTTTGGAGTTCATATTATTTGCAGTAAATCAAGTTTGGTTAGAATTGGCTACATTGTTTGGTATCGAGCTGGTTCGAGTCTTTTAAAACAAATGGTAGGAAGAGGAAGAGGAGGCAAGATTTCAGATGAATAGAAATATGCAAGATCTATAGAGGCAAGTTGTTTTGTTTGTTGTAATGATAACCCATAGAGGAAATCAAGGTGGATATGACACAGATGAAGAAGAAGTTTGTGAAGAGGAGGAAATGCAAGCGCCACCATTAGCTTTTAAAGAAAGGATGATTCACGCATTAGAAGGAAAGAGTGATGGGATAAGAGTTGATGTTTGAGTATGGTGGTAGTCTAAAACTAGAGGAGCCGATAGACTATTTGACTAGTATGGGGAAATTGTTTGAGTGGAAGGCTATGTCAGAAGAAAAGAAGGTAAAATTTGCATGCACAAAATTGAAAGGTCATGCTATGTTATGGTGGGATCATCTACAGAAAGAGAGGTCAAGAAAGGGGAAAGAAAGAATTAGAATGTGGAGTAAGATGGAGAAGAAGCTGAAAGATAAATTTATCCCTGTGGATTATGCACAAACCCTTTATAGGAGGTTTCAAAATCTCAGACAGAACCTACAAATAGTGCAAGAATACACAGATGAGTTCTACAAGTTGTCCATTCGTGTAGAGCATGAAGAAACTGAGGAACAAATGGCTGCAAGGTATGTAAATGGGTTAAAATTTTCTATTCAAGATGAGATAAGTATGCATAGGATTAAGACATGGAGGATACCTATCAATTATCCTTAAAGGCCGAGGAAAAAAATGTCAAATTTTTAGGAGATCACTTGGAATGAATAGAGGGGTCTCATCTTCCTTTTAGGGATGATTTGGTTTCAACCAAGGTAGGGGAGAATAATATCACAGATTGGAAAAGAAAGAAGATATGAGAAGGGATTTCTAGAATCAACAAAGAGGTAGAGGATTTTCTAGGGGTAGAGGATACGCTGGAGATAGAGGATGGGAGGCTCCACGAAAGCCATTTTTTGTTATAGATGTGGTGAAGAGGGGCATCAAGATTTTGAATGCCCACATTCTTATACACATGATAAGAGGAAAGGAGATGCACCAAGAGTAAATCTTGTTGAAGCTAAACAAGTAGAAGATGAACAGGACCTAGAAATTCCACCAAATGTTGGAGAAAATTTGATGATCAAGAGGACGATGATTTCTCCAAGAAAGGATATCAAGGGGGATGCATGGCTACGTACAAATATTTTCAGAACAAGATGCACTTTTGGAGGAAAGGTATGTAATGTTATTATTGATGGTGGTAGTTGTGAGAAAATGGTTTCAAATGAGATGATCAACAAATTTGGAGTGCATTGTGAGAAGAATCCTAACCCCATCAGTATTGCATGGTTTAAAAAGGGTAATGAAGTTACTATTGATAAGAGATGTTTAATAAGTTTTTCTATTGGGAAAAGTTACAAGGATGAGATTTGGTGTGATGTTATTCTTATGGATGCATGTCATATGCTACTAGGAAGACCATGGAAATTTGACAGGAATTTATTCATGACAGGGGAAATAATACTTATGATTTTTGGAAGGATGGCACAAAAATAGTTTTACTACCTCTCAAGGAAGAGGGGAAGGCTGAAAATATGCTTTCTGGAAAGGAATTTGTGAAAGAGGCAAAGGTAAATAGTTTTTGTTATGCACTAGTTGCTAACAAGGATGAACCTCCAAGTGCAAAAATACCAAAGTATAAATAACAGAATTAACAAAAGAATTTTTGATGTTATTCACGATGAGCTACCTGATGGATTACCACCCAAAAGAGATATTCAACACCATATTTATTTTATTCCGGGATCTTTCACTCGCAAATCAAGTGACTTATATGATGAGCTCGAAATTGCATGTTGAGTTGAATAAGGCAAGTGGCGAGCTCGTGAGAAAGGGCATCGTAAGGGAGAGCATGAGTTCATGTGCAACCCCATCTTTATTAACACCAAAGATTTATGAACATGGAGAATGATCACCGATAGCAGAGTGATCAATAAAATTACAATCAAGTATAGGTTCCCAATACCTCACCTTGATGATATGATGGATGTGCTTGCTAGATCTAAGTATTTCACCAAGATTGATCTTCAAAGTGGTTACCATCAAATTCGGATCAGAGAAGGAGATGAGTGGAAAAAAACATTCAAGACAGGAAATGGATTATATGAGTGGTTGGTGATGCCATTCGGGTTACCCAATGCACCTAGTACTTTTATGAGACTAATGAACATCGTCTTTACGAGAGTACAATGGTAAGTTTGTTGTGGTTTATTTTGATGATATCTTGATCTTTAGTAAAACTAAGGAAGAACGTTTGAGGCACCTAAGGGTGGTATTCAAAGTGTTAAGGAAAGAGAAACTATATGCAAATATAAAGAAATGCACATTTATGCTAGAGATTTTAGTATTCTGGGCTTTATTATTTCAGTAGATGGGGTACAGATGGACTCAAAAAGATAAAGGAAATTATTGAATGGCCTACTCCATGGAGTATAATAGAGGTAAGAAGCTTTCATGGTCTAGAAACATTTTATAGAAATTTTATTAAAAATTTCAGTAGTATTGTAGCACCTATAATAGATTGCACAAAAGGAAGGGAGTTTTTGTGGACAAAGGTAGCTGAGGATAGTTTTCAGTTCTTGAAGAAGAAGGTGATAGAGGCACCCATTTTGGCACTACCAGATTTTGATAAAGTGTTTGAGGTTGATTGTGATGCCTCACATGTGGGTATTGGTGTTGTTCTAAGTCAAGGTGGAAAGCCAATAGCTTTCTTTAGTGAGAAACTAAATGAGGTAAGAAATAACTACTCTACTTATGATGTGGAATTTTATGCAATTGTACAAGCATTAAGGCATTGGAGGCATTACTTAGTGCCTAAGGACTGCACCATAGAGCCCTCAAGTATGTGAATACACAAAAGAAGTTGAATAGTAGGCATTAAAAGTGGGTATCATTTTTGTAGGGTTATACTTTCTCTCTAAAATATAAATCAGGAAAACAGAATCAAGTTGTAGATGCATTGAGTAGGTGTGTGACTTTGTTTACCACTATGAAAAATGAGGTGGTGGGTTTTGAAGCAGTAAAGGGTTTGTATTCTTCTGATATTGATTTCAAGGATATTGTTGAAAGGTTAATCGTCCATTGTCAGAAAATGCGGTAGATGTCCTAGATGATTACATTTTATAGGATGGATATCTATTCAAGGGACACCAACTATGTATTCGATTGGGTCTATGAGAGAGAACATAGTGAAAGAGTTGCACTGAAGAGAGGATTGGCTAGGAATTTTGGTAAAGATAAGATGATAGCCTTGGTTACGAGAGAAATACTATTGGCCACAGCTGAAAAGAGATGTGGTAAGATATGTGGGGAGGTGTTGAACTTTTCAAGTCTCAAAAGGCCATGCACAGAATACAAGGTTGTATATGTCGTTTCCTGTTCCTAAAGGGTCGTGGAAAGATCTGAGTATGGATTTTGTTTTGGGATTACCAAAAACACAATGAGGTAATGACTCATTTTTTTTGTTGTTGATAGATTTTCTAAGATGGTTCATTTTATTTCCTGTAAGAAAACAAGTGATGTGATAGGCATAGCATATATTTTTTTCAGATAAGTTGTTCATTTTCATGGTGTTCCAAAAACCATTACTTTAGATAGGGACACAAGGTTCTTAAGTCACTTCTGGCAGACTTTATGGAAGAAATTGGGAACTCAATTACAGTTCAACAAAGTGCCTATCATCCTTAGACTCGATGGGAAAACAGAGGTGGTAAATCGAGTTTGGGAAACTTGTTAAGGTGCATCGTCGGGGAAAAGCCAAAACAATGGGACTTAGCATTACCACGTTTGAGTTTGCATATAACAGATTCCGTAAATAGATCCAAAGGATAGTTTTCATTTTTAATTGTGTATGGGAGTAATCCAAATGGGGTCTTATATTTGGTATAAATACCAGTTGATGGAAAAGTTAGTGATGATGCGAAGCATTTGCCGAACATATACAAAAATTATAGGAAGAAGTGCGAGAAGAAGTCAGAGAGTAGTAATGATAAGTATAAGGAAATAGTAGATGTGCATGAGACGGAGAAAGGTATTTAAATTTGGTGAGTTAGTTATGGTATATCTGCAGAAGGAAAGGTTTCCAAAAGGCACCTATAACAAGATGAAGTACAAGAAAATTGGTCGCTGTAAAATTATGGAAAAAATAAATGATAATGCTTATGAGGTAAAATCCAAGGAATTTTGATATTTGTCTAGTGTTTAATGTTTCAGATTTGTATTATTTTCATGGGGATGGTGAAGAAGTGGATGTTATTGATGAATTAGTATATTGGAGGTAGCAGGTTCCAGTAAAGAAGAAAGAAGAAGTGGATCGATTCTAGATAAGAAAACAATGGATAGAAGACATTGGAAATACAACAAATATTTGGTCCATTGGAAAGGACTAGAGAAAGAGGAAAAACTTGAGTCATAGAGTGGGAGATTAATAAGTTAGATGTAGATAAATGGAAGGAGTTTGAATAAGACATCTTGCAAGAGTTGCGTTTTTTGAAGCAGGGAGAATGATGCGCCAAAATTAGCAGGAACTTGACAAGGTCATAACTTGAGATCTGAGTGTCCGTTTGAGTTTTTTTTTTAAAACCACATTTTTCGATGAGATGAACACATAATAAGTATTTCCTCCTAGTTGGGGCAAGCTTTTGCCACGTTTTCATGCCCTAAATCCGCCATCTTGAGGCCGAAAATTAGGATTTAAGTTATAGTTTAGTTTTTTCCTATTTTTGGGCATTAGTTAATTTTAGTCTATTAGTTGCATTATGAGTTATAAAGTTGGAAATTAATCTAATTTAGGGATGTATAAGATGCATGGAAATTTCTGTGCCCGTACGAATAAGCATGCGAACTTACTAAGAATAATAAGTTCTAGTAAATTGCTAAAAATAGTAATTTCGCCACCTAGAGTAGATTTAGTCAGAGTTAGTTAGAGTTTACTTGGAAACTCGAGTTGGGAATTGTTTTCCTATTTAGGAAACATTGTAATTCATTATTCAATAATGAAGAAGGAGATCTATTTTCTTTGGAGTTCATATTATTTGCAGTAAATCAAGTTTGGTTAGAATTTGGCTACATTACTTCTCATTCTCCTAAAAAGTGATAAATTATTAAAAGAGATAGTGGGGACCTCTCATTTGAAGACTTCTCATTATCCTTCAAAATAAAATAAAAATAAAAATGGATAGTGGTGGCCTCTCATTTAAAAGCCTCTTATTATTCATCAAAGTAAACAAAAATAATCAAGATGGAGAATCGAGGCCTCCCATTCTTCGTAGAAGTAATAAATAATTAAACAATATATTTGGGGCCTCTCATTCCAATTTAGAGTGAAAAATAATTCAAATAATAATTCACAAGAGATATAAAAAGACATCATTCTCTCAAAGTAAAAACATCTTCAAGGAGAAAGAGACATAATCCCTCAAAGTAAAAATAGAATGAATATTAAGAATGGGGGCCTTTGATTCTCATTGAAAGTGAGCAATTATTAAATGGGATAATGGGGGCCTTTGATTCTCCTTGAAAGTGAGAAATTATTAAATGGGATAGTGGGGGCCTCTCATTTTAAGACCTCTAGTTATCCCTCAAAGTAAACCAAATAATCAAGATGGATATTGGGATGCCTCTGATTCTCCCTAAAAGTGAACCATTCTTAAAAAGGATATTGAGAACAATGTAAGGTCCATCATTACCTGTCAAAGTATACAAAATGAACAACACAAAATGGAAATCCTCTCATTCTCTTCAAAAGTGAATAATAATGTAAGGTCTCTTGTTATCCCTTGAAGTATAAAAATAATCAACATGGAGAATGGGAAGCCTCTCATTCTCCTTAAAAATGAATAATTCTTAAAAGGGGTATTTTTGGCCTCTAATTTGAAGGCCTCTTATTATCCCTCAAAGTAAACAAAAATAATCAAGATGGAGAATGGGAGGCCTCCCATTCTCCCTAGAAGTAATAAATACTTATAAAGTATATTTTGGGGCCTCTCATTCCAACATAGAGTGAAATTATTTTCAAACAATCATTCACAAGAGATATAAAAAGACATCATTCTCTCAAAGTAAAAAAAAATATTCAAGGATAAAGAGACATAATCCCTCAAATTAAAAAAAAAAGTAATGAAGATTGAGAATGGGAGGCCTCCCATTCTCCTTGAAAGTGAGAAATTATTAAATGGGATAGGGGGCCTCTCATTGGAATACCTCTCATTGTCCCTCAAAATAAAAAAATAATAAAGATGGAGATGTGGATGACTCGATTCTTCCTAAAAGTGAATAATTATTAAAAAGCTTATTGAGAACATTGTAAAGTTTGTCATTATCCCTAAAAGTATAAAAATAATCAACATGGAGAATGGGAAGCCTCCCATTCTCCTCAAAAGTGAATAACAATGTAAGGTCTCTTGTTATCCCTCAAAGTATAAAAATAATCAACATAGAGAATGGGAAGAATACCATTCTAATGAATTCAAGCTTAACACATACACAAATACTCTACAAATATCTTGAACTCAAAAAATAAATCTTCTTCTTTGTTATTCAATCATGGATTACAATGTTTCATAAATAGAAAATCAACACACAACTTGAGTTTCCCATAAAACTCTAAATAACTCGACTAAATCTACTATATGTGGCATAATTTACTATTTTTAGCAATTTACTAGAGCCTGCTATTCTTAGTAATTTCACATTCTTATTCATACACGCACAAAAAATTCCACGCATCTTCTACATGCCTAAATTAGAGCAATTTTCAACTTTCTAAAATACCATACATTTAAGAGACTAAAGTTTACTAATGCCCTAATAACGGGAAAAATTGAACTATAACTTAAATCCTAATTTTGGCCTTCAGATGCCAGAATCGGGCCCAAACATGTCCCAAAATGTGCTCAAACTAGTAAGGATGGTTGACCAAACGGTGCACTCATCTCATTGAAATAGGTGGTTTCAAAAACTAGACTTAAACAGAGACACCGGAGGATAATTTATGACCATTTTAAGTTCTTGAGGCATTAAAATTAGTGCATCATTCTCCCCTACTTGGAAAAAATGCAGCTCCCGCAAGTTATCTTTTAAAATTTTTGCCATTTATATTTATCTAGCTTATTAATTTCCCAATTTATGACTGTTGGTCACTCAAAATATGGTACTTAGCGAAAAACATACAGAAGGTTCGCACGGAAGAGCAGAGTGCATTTAAAAGCGTGGGAGGATTGGGAAAGAATCACGTGCTAAGGACAAAGACATATTTGAGACTTAGCCATTTTGATGATGATGAGCTATTCTTGAAGATAGCGTGCCGAACACACAAACTGGTTAAAAATGCGCATGTCACACATTAGCTATTTTTGGAGGATCAGCTACGAAACGCTTTATATGGGTACATATTGAGAATAGATTTACTACTGACTGTTAACTAGAAGAAGTCTATTGTTAGCACACTTGCATGTGTGGCTATTATTATAACGGCGTGTGGCTAATAATAATATGTGACCTATTTTGGGAATAGATAAGTGGTGAAGGGAAAGTCCCCACCCTTATAAATATGTAGTGAATTGTGTAGCATATAAAAGGATGTAAGAAATGAGTTATTGTGAGGTTATGCTGCCAAATATGATGTGCGCATAAACTATGGTATTATCTATTGTAATAAGCTTTTATGTATTTATCATGTTTAAATGAAATGGAGTGTATTGGCTGAAACAAAGTATCAAATCTTGAGTATAATTGGTTCTTGCATGCTTGATTTCATCATGGTTATCATTTAAGTTTTTATTCTCTAGATCTATATCTGAACTTTCACTATAGAATGATATAGTAGTCATGCATCTGAATGTTATATGTCTTCATCATGCTAAAATCCTACAACAACAACCCTAAAGAGGGGCCTGGTACCTTTGTGCACTTCGAGTGAGCATTCATTCTAGGCTAAGTGATGTGCTAGAGCGACTGGAATTTTACTATTAAATTCTACACTACATCATTGGTTCCATTACTAGGACCTCTTTTTCAGTTTTTTTTAGGATGGTTCATGATGAAGACATACCGATTGACCCTAGAAAGTGTTGAGGAGTGGATACACAACCTGGAAGAAGAATACGCATGGAGGTTCAACACTAGATCTGAGTTTGATGCACGCACTTGGGTGGAGCAGAATATGTATGATTGTTTGTATGAGAGCTTCTTTGCTATCTTTCTGATAGAACTATATGAGTGGTTGGTTGCTTATGCGTCTAAATGGAATCGGAGGTATCATACACTTTTTTAGATGTAGGAAATATTTTGGGCCTTTATGATGTTAATTTGATTTAGACTCATGCTATAGATATGTGGTTCCATGGTTTTTGAACAACTATATCTTAGAGTACTCAATTTCCACTTATTCATGCCCAGAGGTAGCTGAATTCCAATTTTTATGATATTCCTAGGGAAATTACTGCAAGGCATTCCACTAGCGATCAAAATTTTGATAGTAACTCTGAACTTTGAGAAAAACCAATGGTGAAATAAATCCCACCAAACATGGGGGCAGGAGTAGGTTTGGTGAAATATGGAAGACGACCTTTTCCACGAGTGCACATCTAAATCAACCTAATAACCTTGCCCTTGTGCTTGGTTTTCCAAAGATCTAGTACAACAAACAATTAACAAGCTAATTTAGGTAGTGGCAGAGCAGAGTGAGTCATATAAAAGCAAAATGATGGTAGCGTAAATGACTTCATTTTTATATGGGAGTACCTTTTGGGTGTATCATCCGCATGAGAATTTAGGCACGTAGACTTTTGGATTCTCTTCTGGGAGTAGTAGCACTTTGTAGAGTGTTGGGGTATAATTGAGTATAATTATTGGGACACAGGAAGTACATCTTCTAGTCGACCTAGTTACGAGTTAAGATCAGGAGATATAGGTGGCAATAGCTCCAGTGGATCTGGTGGTTCTGTAGGTAGAGGAAACACAAGAGGTTCTAGATTAGGTGGGTAAGTTTTGCACTAACCGCAGAATATTTACATGGAGATGTCTCTTTGTCTCATAGAGTATAGGGGCATAAAATATGCTATTGAACATGTGCACATGTGTGAAATATTGTGGCTCACAAAAGGAATCATGGATTTTGAGTGTAGGGAAAGTCAATTTGCTACTGCATTAAAAGGGTGTGACACACGCTTTTATAGAAATTTTGACCCGATCGAGACTTGTAGACTATGCAGCCTCAAATTATGATTTCCTTAAAGAGTTTCACATCCTTGAGTTTGAGAAGAAGAGTATAAGTGCACTCAATGATATTAAGCAAGGCACTACTAAAATTTATAGAGAGTATGATGCTCATTTCAAAACATTGTTATCCAAGTTGTCTTATGATATCCATGCAAGCAAGCATGCACAATGGTTTTTTGTAGGTCTGATTACACCTTTTAGGAGGGTGCTATCACATAAAACATACATTGATCCACGCAAGGCACTTGAAGCAGCCTTACGCGATAAGGAAGTTGGAAGTATAGACACTAGGGTGAGCTCATTCTTAGAAGAACAAATTGCAGCTATGGTGAAGTAGTTGGAGAAGCTATCAACCAATTCAACACATGAGATGAGCAGGATTCAAAGGTGCCAGATTGTAAAGTGGAAGGTTATACAAAGGATACTTATCCCCATAGATCAATGCACTTGTTGTTATTGGGACAAAGGGAAGTACATCTTCTAGTTTGACTCAGATTACAGTTCAAGATCAAGAGGTATAAGTGGCACTAGCTCCGGTGGATTTGGTGGTTCTGTAGGCAGAGGAAACACAAGAGGTTCTGGAACAGGAAGGTAAGGTTTGCACCAACCAGAATATTTACATGGAGATGTCTCTTTATCTCCCAGAGTATAGGGGCATAAAATATGCTACTAAACACGTGCACATGTGTGAAATATTGTGGCACACAAAAGGAATCATGACTTTTGAGTGTAGGGAAAGTCAATTTGCTACTGCGTTAAAAGGGCGTGCACACAGCTTTTACAGAAAGTTTGACCCTAATTAAATTTACGTAGAATATGCAGCCTTAAATTATGATTTCCTTAAAGAGATTCACATCCCCGAGTTTGAGAGAAGAGTATAAGTGTGCTCAATGATATTAAGCAAGGAACTACTGAAATTTTCAGAGAGTATGATGCTCATTTCAAAACATTGTTATCCAAGTTGTCTTATGATATCCATGCAAGACAGCATGCACAATGGTTTTCGTAGGTCTGATTACACCTTTTAGGAGGGTGCTATCACATAAAACATACATTGATCCACGAAGGCACTTGAAGTAGCCTTATGTGATGAGGAAGTTGGAAGTATAGACACTGGGGTGAGATCATTCTTAGAACAAATTGCAGCTATGGTGAAGTAGTTGGAGAATCTATCAACAAATTCAACACATGAGATGAGCGAGGATTCGTTGCATAGATTGTAAAGTGGAAGGTTACATAAAGGATACTTATCCCCATAGATCAATGCACTCGTTGTTGTTGGGACATGGAATTACATTTTCTAGTTTGACTCGATTCACATGTGGAGTTCAAGATCGGGAGGTATAGGTGGCACTAGGTCCGGTGGATCTCGGTGGTTCGTAGGTAGAGGAAACACAAGAGGTTCTAGATCGGCGGGTAAGGTTTGCACCAACCACGAATATTTACATGGAGATGTCTCTTTGTCTCATATAGTATAAGGGCATAAAATATGATACTAAACATGTGAACATGTGTGAAATATTTTGGCTAACAAAAGGAATCACACTTTTGAGTGTAGGGAAAGTCAATTTGCTAGTGCGTTAAAAGGGCGTGCACACAGCTTTTTCTGAGAAAGTTTGACTCTGATCGACTTACGTAGACTATGGAGCCTTAAATTATGATTTCCTTAAAGAGTTTCACATCCCCGAGTTTGAGCAGAAGAGTATAAGTGCGCTCAAGGATATTAAGCAAGGCACTACTAAAAGTTTCAGAGAGTATGATGCTCATTTCAAAACATTGTTATCTAAGTTGTCTTATGATATTCATGCAAGCCAGCATGCACAATGGTTTGTTAGAGGTCTGATTACACCTTTTAGGAGGGTGTTATCACATAAAACATACATTGATCCACACGAAGCACTTGAAGCAGCCTTACGTGTTGAGGCAGTTGGAAGTATAGACACTGGGGTGAGCCCATTCTTAGAAGCACAAATTGCAGCTATGGTGAAGTAGTTGGAGAGGCTATCAACAAATTCAACACATGAGACGAGCGCAGGATTGGTGCACTGATTGTAAAGTGGAAGGTTACATAAAGGATACTTATCCCCATAGATCAATGCACTCGTTGTTGTTGGGACACGAGGAATTAAATCTTCTAGTTTGACTCCGATTCTGAGTTCAAGATCGGGAGGTATAGGTGGCACTAGCTCGGTGGATCTGGTGGTTCTATAGGCAGAGGAAACACAAGAGGTTCTAGATCAGGCGAGTAAGGTTTGCACCAACCGCAAAATATTTACATGGAGATGTCTCTTTGTCTCATATAGTATAGGGGCATAAAATATGATACTAAACATGTGAACATGTTTGAAATATTTTGGCTAACAAAAGGAATCACGGCTTTTGAGTGTAGGGCAAGTCAATTTGCTAGTGCGTTAAAAGGGCATGCACACAGTTTTACTGAAAGTTTGACCCTTATCGACCTACGTAGACTATGCAGCCTTAAATTATGATTTCCTTAAAGAGTTTCACATCCCTGAGTTTGAGCAGAAGAGTATAAGTGCGCTCAATGATATTAAGCAAGGCACTACTGAAATTTTTAGAGAGTATGATGCTCATTTCAAAACATTGTTATCCTAGTTGTCTTATGATATCCATGCAAGCAAGCATGCACAATGGTTTGTTGTAGGTCCGATTACACCTTTTAGGAGGGTGTTATCACATAAAACATACATTGATCCACACAAGGCACTTGAAGCAGCCTTATGTGATGAGGAAGTTGGAAGTATAGACACTGGGGTGAGCTCATTCTTAGAAGAACAAATTACAGCTATGGTGAAGTAGTTGGAGAAGCTATCAACAAATTCAACACATGAGACGAGCGGAGGGATTCGGTGCACGATTGTAAAGTGGAAGGTTACATAAAGGATACTTATCCCCATAGATCAATGCACTCGTTGTTGTTGGGACACAGGAATTACATCTTCTAGTTTGACTCAGCGATTATAGGTTCAAGATCGGGAGGTATAGGTGGCACTAGCTCGGTGGATCTGGTGGTTCTCAGAGGCAAGAGGAAACACAAGAGGTTCTAGATCGTGCAAGTAAGGTTTACACCAACCGTAGAATATTTACATGGAGATGTCTCTTTGTCTCATAGAGATAGGGGCATAAAATATGATACTAACATATGAACATGTGTGAAATATTTTGGCTAACAAAAGGAATCATGACTTTTGAGTGTAGGGAAAGTCAATTTGCTAGTGCATTAAAAGGGCGTGCACACAGCTTTTCTGAAATTTTGACCCCGATCGGACTTACGTAGACTATGCACCTTAAATTATGATTTCCTTAAAGAGTTTCACATCCCTGAGTTTGAGCAGAAGAGTATAAGTGCGCTCAATGATATTAAGCAAGGCACTACTGAAATTTTTAGAGAGTATGATGCTCATTTAAAAACATTGTTATCCAAGTTGTCTTATGATATCCATGCAAGCAAGCATGCACAATGGTTTGTTGTAGGTCTGATTACACCTTTTAGGAGGGTGTTATCACATAAAACATACATTGATCCACACAAGGCACTTGAAGTAGCCTTACGTGATGAGGAAGTTGGAAGTATAGACACTGGGGTGAGCCCATTCTTAGAAGCACAAATTGCAGCTATGGTGAAGTAGTTAGAGAAGCTATCAACAAATTCAACACATGAGACGAGCGCAGGGTTTCGGTGCACAAATTGTAAAGTGGAAGGTTACACAAAGGATACTTATCCCCTGTAGATCAATGCACTCGTTGTTGTTGGACCATGAGATTTTCCATTTAAACCTTGATGCTAGTTGCTTCCTATTAATACAATGCGCGATAAGGAAGAACATCTCTTGTTACTATAAAATCTGCAGTCCACAACTCATGACACGTAAGACTCTTTGGGTGATTGGTCAGATCCATGACACTATATATATTATTGTATGATAGATGGGAGTTTCAGATAACTCTAAAGGAAAGAATGAGCATTAGGATCAAGAAATTAATTAGGTGCGTTATGATCGAAATGAAGGGCATTTTGAAGGTGAGCATGGTAAAGGTTGAGGATACCGTGGTGGATTCGAATGAAGGTGTCATGGCAATGGAAGAGGTGAGTTCCCTCATGGAACATATTATACATGTGGATCTCCTGACCACTATAGGTGTGAATGTCCTCATAATATTACATGTTATTTTTGTGGAAAGAATCATAGTTATGAGGAGTGCTTGGACTTGTATGAGCATCTTAGTAAGAATCATAAATAGGAAAACAAAGGTGCGTGGATGGTTAGGATAAAACACGCTATGGAAAATCATTGGATGCCCAAGTTAGAAGCAGAATCTGAGGCATTACATGTAAATATCACGACCGCGCTTAAAGTGGCACGCTAAAGATGCATTGTAGCAAAGGCCTACCTTCACTAAGGAGGAGGTTCTACATGCATGGTACCCAAATCCCACCCATTAGAAGGAGGTTTATGTTAATTTTGGAGACTATTTTCATGTTTGAAAGTGTTGAAGATCTGTACACTAAGATTATGTACACTTTCCATAGTTGTCTCACTTTTGGCCTTAAAACATTCCCGATATAATCGGAAACGTTTTCTTCTCACATGGGTGGGATTTTTGACCCATAGGTTTATGGGACTATTTTGGCCCATGGTTTTGATACCCACGGTTTTGTAAATATTTTGTTAGTGCGAAATCACAAAGACCCTTGGATGTTGATCGATTTCTAGTTTCATCATACTAGCATCCAAAGTGTGATTGCACAACATTAAATCCTTTCTTTGAGTGTGGGACTTGTGAAAATGAGAAAGAAATCTCCAGAGAAGGTTGGTTCCTCTTCCTAAACTACCTTCCACAAGCTATTATGGTGCAGAAAGCTAATCTAATCCTAATCTAGCCATGCCAAGGAGACAGAGAGAGAGAGAGAGAAAAGGGAAAAATAGAGCCTACACTAAAATGGTGATACACCGAGAGAAGGAAAACGTTGAACATCTATCAAAATTGCCATGGAACAAGGAGAGGTGAGCAATGAAAAGGATGGACAGATGCATCACAGGCCCAAGGATAGATTTCATATAGAAAATTTCCCAAAACTCCATGAACACATCTCCAAACCTATAATGAGTATTAAAACATGCACAAATACTTTCAATGAAGAGAGGCAAGAAGAAAGACAAGCAAAGAACGAGCAAGGATGGACAGATGCATCACGAAACATGTTTTTGTTGCTTCAGAAGTTTGCACAGAACATCATTTTAATGGTAAAAGGAAAAAACACCATTACAGAGTAGGGGAGGAGGTTCGAACTCCATTTTCAACCCTGGAGAAGAAAAGAAGGGAGGGCAGAGCTGAAAAGATGAACCCTCTTTAGAAAGAAGCCCCTCCTTACAATTTATAGGAAGAATGAGAGAGGGAAGAGAGAGGAAATCTGAATCTACCCCAACCACCTCATTTAATTCATCTTATTATGGTGGTAGGTGAGAACCCTAGCAAAAGCGATGAACTGTATTTTGCATTTAAGCTGGTTGTTGAAACGTCATTTCGCCATTATCACGAACAGAGGCGTTTTTGATTTTCTCTCCCAAACTGAACCAAAATGCAAGATTGACCTAGGAATCGTGTAGATAATTTCACCAGCTTTCCATTGATATAAAGAACGTGAAAATCGAGCTCTGGATCGAAAGTTATGGCGATCTAAAGATTAGGGCAAAAACAGGCCAAAACGGATCAGCGGGAAAATATTTGAATTTTTCTCGTGCTCGCCACTTAGATGACACGTGTCAGGATTTGATTCATCCACGGGTTCATCCTCTGAAAATTTATTTTGGGCCCTTCCTTAATTTCTTTCCACTTGGACATGTGGCACTATTTTATTGGCTAGGGTCGAGGGCGCACTTTGTCCTTTTAATTTTGGTATTTTTACTTTGGGAAAATTTTCCCATTTCTCCCCGCTCCACCACTCAAGTGCCACATGGCACGATTTCATTGGACGCGGCCCTTCTTGACCATTTCCTTTTGTTTTTGCCTTTGGAAAAATTTTCAAAATTTTCCCGCCGGGCCGATGAGGTGAAGACACGTGGCGAGATTTGATTGTTGGCGGCTCTTTCAACTTTTCGCATCCCTCACGTACCTTTGGCCCGAATGTCCCAAACGAAAATCTCCTACTTGGCCGATTCGGGCTTCCTTGTCCCTCTTTGCGGTGAAGACACGTGGCGAGATTCCATTCACTCTCGGCTCTTTCGGCTTTTCGTGTCCCACGCATACTTTTGTCCCAACTATCCCGGGCTGCCTGGGACAAATATCTCGAACCACTGAAATGGACTTGACTTGCGCAAACCGTCTCGATCCGCGTCCCACCGCGTACTTTTGGCCCGAATGTCCCAGACCGCGCGAAACAAGACTTAGACAATTTGTTCCCTCTTCGGCCGATTCGGCTTTTCGTCCCGATGTTCCAACTGTCCCAAATGTTGCGCGAGAATGCGCATTGCGGATTTTCGGCCGATTCGTGCCCCGACGTCCCAACTTCCCCAAGGACTACCTAGGACAAGACTTTACCGATTTTCTCTTTATTTCGGCACCAAGCTTGGCTTTTGCAATTTTTTCACATTTTCTAACCCGTTGGGTTTTCTTCTTGGATGGGAGAGTTAGAAAGAAGGCGAGGGGCCCCAAAAAACACAATTTTGGGCCTTTAAACAATCTACTTGCTCGGGACTGAACAATCGATGTATGTTATCAAAATTACCCTTGGGGGAATTTTGGATAAAAATTTGATGACTTAGCGGGGTCATCTCGCTTGTTGGATGAAGCTACCAGTTGCCTGAAGCATCCATTGGGCATGGAGTCATGAGTTGTAATCTTGAAACTGATCTGAACTTTGAAAACCTCCCTCTGAGCCACTTGAAACCCACTGAAATGGAGTCGTTCTCACCAAAATGCCACTGAAATGGACTATGCAAGAGAAAAACCAACACCACAAAAACTATGTACAGAACTGAAAATCATACATGCTCCAAATGGAACATGTAGAGTGTGCTCAAGCACTTCTTCTGCTAAAAGAAAACCTACCTACTCTACTCTAACTGGAAGCAAAGGCAAGTTAAACAAACCCTGCAATTGGTTGTGAGAAATAGCTTCCCTTTCTCAAAAGTGGCAGCCATGCAATTGATTTGGAGCTGATCATGGCTGTTAGGATGAGTGGAAAATCAACAAGAAGCTGGTCTTCCACCCAGATCATCAAGGTATCAGCTAAAGGTGAATCCAATACCTATTTTAGTTGCTCTGCATTTGGATTGAAGAGGTATGACAGCTGATCCTTGGTACTTTGTAGCTCACCCTCATGCTCAGAAGCAAGCATGACTGGTTGTGACTTCTCCTTTGGCTCCAATGAAGCCAAATACTTGATTGGGCAAGGTATGGTCCTTTTGATATGCCCATAGCTCTGATTTTCAACTCCAAAAATGGAGTCTTCTTGAATGGATGGTGTGGAAGAAATGGTGAAATTCCTCTATCCTTTCTCTTCCTCCAATGAAGAACATGAAAGATTAAAATCTTCCAATCTTGGTTCCAAAGAGCTGCTTTATAAGATGCGTGCTCCGGAAATGTGTGCTCTCCTTCATGACAACAGGCCCTGGTGTTTGGAATGTGGATGATGAAAGAGAGAATGGTGGAAACTCAACTGGTTCTTCTTCATCAAAACAGTCCTCCAAATCTATCAGTTAAGCTACCTCATTGCTGTCCTGCTGCAAATGCTCAACTTCCTCCATGGTGTCTTCTTGATCTGTAACTTGACCACCATGGTTTCCTTCATCCTCCAACATTGAGTTTGAGAGATCAAACTCCTCTTCGACATTGGAGCTAGAGAGAGATGAAGTAGAAAGAAGAACTGAAGGTTCTCCTGTAGCCTGCTTTGTGCTCAAAGCCCTTGGATCTGCAATTTTCTCCTCCACAACTAGAATGTGCTCCTCTTCTTTTGGATCTGGAGCAGCTTCTCCTTTCTCTACTACTTGAAGACAATCTTGCTCTTGATAGAACTCTTCCTCTAACACGAAGTTTTTCAAGTCAAACTCTTCAATCTGCTGCTCTAGAGGACAAGTTGGGACTGCAAGATCTTCTTCTGAGATTTCTTCCTTTATGGCTGATTGTGCAACTTGAATTGAATCAGCATTCCCTTTAAATAGAGTGCCAACACGGACACTACTACTTTCTCGAGCAAACCGATTGCTGATATGCTTCTTCTTTTTGCTCTTCTTACGCTTCCACAAAATCAGTCTTAACCATCATTTGTTCAACCTTAGCCTCTTCGTAGGTTTAACCATCAAGGGATCTTTGTCATCCCAAATTTCTCAGCCCAAACCCTCAAGTTGTGCTGTCATTTCTTTTCGTTGGGCTCCTCTTCTTGCTGTCCTTCATGGCCGATTTTTGCAATTTCTTCTTCCCCACATGGAATTGGGAATGCAAGAGGAGGGATGGGTTGTAACTCAATTGATTTGGCAATTTTTTGTGGTGGTAGAGGAGGTGAAACCTCTTGTTTCTTTGGGGAGAGCGTATTTATTTTAGCTCTTGTGGAGGAGATAATTGTTGGGAAGGAAAAAGGAAAGAAGAATTGAGGTGTGGTGGAAGACTGAGAGGTGGAGACATGGGATCAACATTTGGGACAGCAGATGGGGAGTTTAGAATTTGCAATTCCAAATGAGATGATGTTGCTTGAGTAATGGGAAGAGAAAAACCAGATGATGGTGTAGAACTTACCCATTGACAAGGTTTCTAAACAACAAGTGTATATGCCTCTATTTCTGTTGTCCATTGTGCAAGTTGGGGCAGCATCTTCATCATGAAGTCCAGCTTCTCCTGAGGGCTGAAGTGTCTTGGAAAAGGGCCTCCCCATGGACAAGGAGTCCTGTAACCAATTCTGAAAGCTCTCATTTGAGCTGCTTTTCTCGGACTGCACCATCTTTACCTCCATCTTTTAGATTTTCTCCAATAGACCAGCATCTTGCATCTAATTGTCTTCATTATATGCATACTCTTGCTCTTGGAAAGCTCCATAGCCAAACTGATTTTGGCATTTCTGCTCATATGGGTATGCATGCTGATTTTGAATTTGTTCAAAATGATGATTTGGAGGATTTAAAAACATGTTGGAGGTGGGAAACATTATCTGCTGTTGTTGAAAATGTGAATTCTATGATGGAAATGAAGTCATGATTGCACAACTTCATGGAATGGAAAAGAATGAAAGGGATGGAAAGAAAGATGGATGGGAATGGATGAAAAACATGTTTACAACTTCAGAAATGGGTTGCTGATCAGATGGAGTCGCCAGATGTGTTTGCAAGTGCCTCCAAAGGCTGAAATCTTCACAGGAACACACCAACCTGCAAAAGATGAAGTGGAAGACATCTAAGGTCCCACCGGGTCATGCGTAACTATTAGTACGGAATCACAACACCCCCGGATATTGATCAGATTTCTAGGTTGATCATACTAGCATCCCGGTGTGATTGCACAACATTGAATCCTTTCTTTGAGTGTGGGACTCATGAAAATGAGAAAGGAATCTCCAGAGAAGGTTGGTTCCTCTTCCTAAACTACCTGCCACAAGCTATTCCAGTGCAGGCAAGCTAATCTAATCCTAATCTAACCATGCCAAGGAGAGAGAGAGAGAGAGAAAAGGGAAAAACAGAGCCTACACTAAAATGGTGATACACCAAAGAAGGAAAACTTTGAACATCCATCAAAACTGCCATGGAATAAGGAGAGGTGAGCAATGGGAAGGATGGACAGATGCATCACAGGCCCAAGGATAGATTTCACATAGAAAATGTCCCAAAACTCCATGAACACAGCTCCAAACCTGTAATGAGTATTAAAACATGCACAAATACTTTCAATGAAGAGAGGCAAGAAGAAAGACAAGCAAAGAACGAGCAAGGATGGACAGATGCATCATGAAACACGTTTTTGTTGCTTCAGAAGTTTGCACAGAACATCATTTTAATGGTAAAAGGAAAAAATGCCATTACAGAGTAGGGGAGGAGGTTCAAACTCCATTTTCAACCCTGGAGAAGAAAAGAAGGGAGGGCAGAGCTGAAAAGATGAACCCCCTTTAGAAAGAAGCCCCTCCTTACAATTTATAGGAAGAATGAGAGAGGGAAGAGAGAGGAAATCTAAATCTACCCCAACCACCTCATTTAATTCATCTTATTATGGTGGTAGGTGAGAACCTAGAAAAAGCGGTGAACTGTATTTTGCATTTAAGCTGGTTGTTGAAACGTCATTTCTGGCCATTATCACGTACCAGAGGAATTTTTGATTTTCTCTCTCCAAACTGAACCAAAATGCAATATTGACATAGGAATCGTGTAGATAATTTCACTAGCTTTCCATTGATATAAAGAACGTGAAAATCTGAGCTCTGGATCGAAAGTTATGGCGATCTGAAGATTAGGGCAAAAACAGGCCAAAACGGATCAGCGGGAAAATATTTGAATTTTTTTCGTGCTCTGACACTTAGATGACATGTGTCAGGATCTGATTCATTTGCGGGTTCATCCTCTAAAAATTTCTTTTGGGCCCTTCCTTAATTTCTTGCCACTTGGACACGTGGCACTATTTTATTAGCTCGGGCCTGAGGGGCGCACTTTGTCCTTTTAATTTTTGGTATTTTTACTTTGGGAAAATTTTCCCATTTCTCCCCGCACTCCGCCACTCAAGTGCCACATGGCACGATTTCATTGGATGCGGGCCCTTCCTAACCATTTCCCTTTTGTTTTTGCCTTTGGAAAAAATTTCAAAATTTTCCGCCGGGCCGATGAGGTGAAGACACGTGGCGAGATTTGATTCATTGGCGGCTCTTTCGGCTTTTCACGTCCCTCGCGTACCTTTGGCCCGGATGTCCCAAATGAAAATCTCCTGCTTCGGCCGATTCGGGCTTCCTTGTCCCTCTTTGCGGTGAAGACACGTGGTGAGATTCCATTCGCTCTCGGCTCTTTCGGCTTTTTGCGTCCCACACGTACTTTTGTCCCAATTTGTCCCGGCTGCCTAGGACAAATATCTCCGAACCTCCCGAAATGGACCGACTTGCGCCAAACCGGCCGATTCGCGTCCCACGCATACTTTTGGCCCGGATGTCCTAGACCGCGCAAAGCAAGACTTAGACAATTTGTTCCCTCTTTCGGCCGATTCGGCTTTTCACGTCCCACGCGTCCCGATCGTCCGAAATGTCATGCAGACCGCCTTGCGACTTTTCGGCCGATTCGTGCCCCGACGTCCCAACTGCCCCAAGGACCGCCTAGGACAAGACTTAACTGATTTTCTCTATATTTTGGCACCAGCTTGGCTTTTGCAATTTTTTCACATTTTCTAACCCGTTGGGTTTTCTTCTTGGATGGGAGAGTTAGAAAGAAGCTGAGGGGCCCCAAAAACATGATTTTGGGCCTTTAAACAATCTACTTGCTCGGGGACTGAATAATGATGCATGTTATCAAAATTACCCCTGGGGAATTTTGGATAACATCTTCTTAAGCAGATTGTCTACTTATATGGTTTTCGCATATGGTATATATTACGTAACATTGCAGATGTGTTTTCAATTCGGGTGTGAAGTCTCAGTATAGTTTGTTGAGCATAGATCCAAACAAATCGTGTATGTATTGAGAGATTGGTGGATTGTAATAAAATCGAGCAAGTGATTATTGGTAGACGTAGCCCAAATTGGGTGAACCACGTTAAATATTGTCTTTATGTTGTATTATTTTATTCTACACTTTTATTTGAGATCTATAATATTTTCTCGCATATTAGTTTCTCTTTATTGCAATTCTCGTGAGGGATTATTCTACATATTTTATCCCTTATTTCCTAACATTTACCGAGGAAACCATGGAGGAACTCAAGAATCTTCTGTGGTGAAATACAATATTTAAAGGAGCAATCACGGAAGATGGAGCAAAAGAAAGCATTAGAAAACGTTCAAACGATATGGATGACTTGAGAGAAGTGTGCAAATTTTTTTCCATGAGAATATAATTCCACTATTGGGGAATTGGTTAAAAATAAACACTTCGCGTGCAAATCTTGAGACTGGATGGGAGATCCTGCATGTAAATCTTCCTCCTCATAGTCTAGATTATGATAAGGAAATAAATATGAATGTTGTTGTGGATGGGTGGATTTTGAGTAATATATTTATTGATCTTGGCGCAAAATTCAATGTTCTTACCTTATATGCATTGGTGCAAATGGGAGACCTCCATTGCAGTCATCCTCTAATGTATTGTTAATGGCTAACCAGACTAAGGCCACTTGCATCAGAATTTTAAAAGATGCATCCATTATCATACTGAGCCAAGTTCACTAGATATTTTGAGGTTTTAGCGCTGGCGCAGTCGAGATAGCTTCCTAGCTCTATTGGGGATTCCTTGGTGTGTGCAAATAATGCTGATCTTTGGTTCAACAAGGGTTATATCAGTTTTGAAAACAAGGAGGAAAGAATTATTATCCCTTTAATGAGATGGAAAATTTGTGCCCTATGTTGAGCCCTTAAGTGAAGAAGAGCATAATAGGATTTATGTACGCGTCATCTAGGATCCAGAGATGCTTGATCCATGTAAGGAAGGAGTCCTTCAATGGGAGGATGCACGATCTATTGGGCTCATAACACTTATGACTTGGTAGGGTGCACAGTAAAGGGAATATTTCCTAAGGGCATCAAACCATGTTATATCGGGAGAATAGGTAACAACGCGGTACCTTGATACGCCAGAGAAGGAGATCATATGGTGTTCATGTGCACCATGGAAGAATAGTGGGTAGAGCTACTTGAGATAAGGAATATGCAAGCATATACCCTACGCGGGACAACATTGCACTGGTGGCTGGTCCACAAGGATAACCTTGTAGGATGGAATGAAATTAGGATTTCTCTTGCCACTAGGTTCCTCACGAGAAATTCACCTACTCAAATCTGCACTTATCATGGTAATCAACCTTTTCAGCACCACATTCAACAAAGTGTGAGAGACTATGGACAAAGGGGCAGGAAGCTTTACCACCTTTTCTCTGGGTGCACAAGTTTTATTTCACTTTACATGCATGTGCGTGTGCTCGGTATGTATATGCACAACTCCATATAGAGAATGGAAATTAGCAGGATTTAATTGTAGGAATGACCCAAACATTTGACTTCTTCTCTACAAAGCTTCTAGTGGAAGAAGCATTAAAAGTCATAAAGTGCTTAACTATGGGAGATAGTGCCAAGGCTGAAGAACTCATTCAAGAGTTATTGGATGAAGAAAACTCAGGAGCACGTCTTGCTAAAGAGAGAGATGCTGATGCCACACTACTTTAATGTGCTTACATTGAGAAAGAAAAAGGATAATGGTCTACTTAGTGGATAATGAAGAAGTATAAAATCTCGATGTAAACCATTCAATAGGTAGGCATGAGGTGTTGGATAGTACAGATAAGACCACGCACGCATACCATGAACCTATGAATACAAATAAAGTGAATATTGGATCATATGTTGAGCCTAAGGAGGCCATAATTGGGGACTATTGGTCAGACTCTAAAGTGGCAAAAATCATAGAGTTACTACGGGATTATTAGGATTTATTTCCTCGGGGGTACCATGAGCTTAAAGGTGTGCATGAATCATTAGGAGAGATGAGGATACAACTTAAAGAGGGTGTGCACCTAGTTAGAAAGAGACCCTACAGGATGAACCCCAAATTGCTTGAAAAGGTCAAAGAAGAGAATAACAAAATGTTGAAGTCTAGAATCATCAAGCCCTTGGACGAGTTAGAATGGGTTAGTCCAATGGTGATCAGTATCAATAAGGATGGATGGATTAGGATCTATGTTGACTACAGAGAGCTGAATGTTGCATGTGTGATTGAACCCTTTCCTATGCCATTCATTAAGAAAATACTAGATGATCAGGGGATCATTTTTGAAACATTCCTAAACATCCCTAAATGGTGTTAGTGCAAAGTAGATCATCTCGAGAGCTTTACAACGACTATGAGAAAAAAGCGGACATCGGGAGCTCTAGATATGTCCGGTCAAAGTTCGGTCAACAGGAAAGTCAACTCTAGTCAACTGGTCAATAATGGACCAATTGCACTGCGACACGTGGCGAAAAGGCAAAGGGAGTTTTTAGTTTGGTTTTCGATCACCGGTCTCGACGAGCGTAAATGGTACACGGGAACAAGAGGCTCAACTTTTATTACGGAGGGGAGCCCGGCCGCCGTGTGGACTAAGGTATTATCGCCGACGTGGTGGGTCCACAAGCCACCACGTGGCTTGCCACCACTCGTCGAATTCGCTCGACTTGCCTATCAAGGGTCGACAAGTGGTATTTATTGCTATATTTCATTATTGAAATATCATATTATTGTGTGGTCGAATTTCATAGTGCTTTGGTAATTATTCATCATGCATTGCCATATGGTTCCAAGTCATACGTTTTGAATTGACCGAGTTCATTACTATGTTTGCTCGGTGTTATTTCCACACAAACTAGGATAGACCTAAGAACTCAGAGGATTACCCAAATTTATTGGGTCAGCTTCATATTGTTTGGGTCATTTAATATCCAACAGCTCGGCCCATGTATTCGGTAACTTATCCAACAAACCGCCCAACTCGGTTGGGATTAGAATGCACATTATTCGGCCCACATTGTGGGCAATACAAGCAAACCCATAACCTTTGCAATGTGGGTAAACAAACAGCCAGCTCGCCACTATTATGTGGCCAAACAAAACGGTGGTATGTGTGGCCAAAGCCACGTTTTAAAAGGCGGCCCTTTGTATATTTAAACTATAAACTCACCTTTCACGCCGAGGATGTGGGATCTTCCCACATAAGAGATAACAAAGGCTGCAATAAAATGAAGACCGTTGGGTTTTGAACCCACGACCTCTACTCCCAAAGACCTATCTGCCCAACCAATTTGGCTACAAGCCCGGATGAGATAAGACAACGCTCAGTGTTATTTAAACAACACTCAGGCAGTGTCTGTGAGAAAGAGCTTAAGGACCAGATTGCAGAGAACACCATTTTTGAAGGCCGTGCACTCAGATTGGGCATTCGGAGTAAAAAGATGAAATGAAGGAAATTATGAGAAGATTCCAAATATGTAAGGTTTGATCTTTTTTGATGATTTTTATGCTGATTTTGGAAGCTTTGAATGCAGATTTTAACAGGGATCTTCAAGACAGCTAGTTGGAAAACACGAATTTCAATGCACTTCTAGTCCGAATTGTGACTTGGTGTAAACATGAAAAGTGTTCAAAATTCAGATCTGATCTCAGAAATATAATTTTTTTCATAGAATGTTTTTAAATCTCCATTTGTAGGTGTTTTTCTAACACGATTCTATGGGGATATCACATTGCGAAAAATGTAGGAGCCATGGATCGTTCTTGGGACAGTTTCTGCTATTTTTCAGAGTTCTTGGGACATTGATCAGCTCATTTGCAGGTTTTGATTCATTATTGGTTGTTTGTAAGAGTTATTGTACTTGCATTTCAATATTATTAATGGATCGGTTCAATCTGAACCCGGGGACGTAGGAATTCCGAACCCCGTAAACAATCTCTTTTGTTATCTGAATGTTTCAGTTTTTCTGATTATTTCTTTGCTACACAAGTTTTCCGCACTTCTATGGATGCAAAATAATCAGAATTTAATCAAATTTTGGATTCAAGAATACTTAAAATTGGTTAAAAAAATCACGATCTTTGGAAACTTATAAAAGTGATAAAAAATACAACATCACGTTTTCAGATCAAGTTTGGTATCAGAGCAGTTAGATTGCCGGATTAGCTTCTAATTGTGTTTGGCTTCAGTTTCGGTATTGATTTCATTATTCAGTGTGCGAGAGATTTTGGGGCTTGTTAATATTCTTTTGCGGTGTGCGGTTTGGAAAGTACAGTTGTGTGATCTCGATCGATCGGTTATGTGACTAGCTAATCAACTATTTGCATTTATTTAACCTATAATGTTATTTTGGGTTTTTGTATGTGTTTGTGCAATGCAGGAAGAGATAGCATGTTTTTGTGGGTTGATACACAACTTTTTGTGGACAAAAAGCCTTTCTTAGTGGGGAGGTGTGATCAGGGGATCATTTTTGAAAACGTTCCCTAAACATCCCTAAATGGTACTAGTGCAGTAGATCATCTCGAGAGCTTTCCAACGACTATGAGAACATGAAAAATGGACATCGAGAGCTCTAGATATGTCCGGTCAAAGTTTGGTCAACGGGAAAGTCAACTCAAGTCAACTGGTCAATAATGGACCAATCGCACTGCGACACGTGGCGAAAAGGCAAAAGGGAGTTTTTAGTTTGGTTTTCGATCACCGGTCTTCGACGAGCATAAAAATGGTACACGGGAACAAGAGGCTCAACTTTTATTACGGAGGGGAGCCCGGCCGGTGTGTGGACTAAGGTATTATCGCCGACGTGGTGGGTCCACAAGCCACCACGTGGCTTGCCACCACTCGTCGAATTCGCTTGATTTTCCTATCGAGGGTAGATAAGTGGTATTTTATTGATATATTTCATTATTGAAATATCATATTATTGTGTGGTTGAATTTCATAGTGCTTTGGTAATTATTCATCATGCATTGGCATATGGTTCCAAGTCATACGTTTTGAATTGACCGAGTTCATTACTATGTTTGCTTGGTGTTATTTTCCACACAAACTAGGATAGACCTAAGAACTCGGTGGATTACCCAAATTTATTGGGTCAGCTTCATATTGTTTGGGTCATTTAATATCCAACAGCTCGGCCCATGTATTCGGTAACTTATCCAACAAACCACCCAACTCGGTTGGGATTAGAGTGCACATTATTCAGCCCACACTATGGGCAATACAAGCAAACCCATAACCTTTGCAACGTGGGTAAACAAACAGCCAACTCGCCACTATTATGTGGCCAAACAAAACGGTGGTATGTGTGGCCAAAGCCACGTTTTAAAAGGCGGCCCTTTGTATATTTAAACTATCAACTCACCTTTCACGCCGAGGATGTGGGATCTTCCCACATAAGAGATAACAAAGGCCGCAATAAAATGAAGACCACTGGGTTTTGAACCCACGACCTCTACTCCCAAAGACCTATCCACCCAACCAATTCGGCTACAAGCCCGGATGAGATAAGACAACGCTCAGTGTTATTTAAACAAACACACGACGAGTTTGTGAGAAAGAGCTTAAGGACCAGATTGCAGAGAATGCCATTTTTGAAGGCCGTGCACTCAGATTGGGCATTCGGAGTAAAAAGATGAAATGAAGGAAATTATGAGAAGATTCCAAATATGTAAGGTTTGATCTTTTTGATGATTTTTATCCTGTTTTTGGAAGCTTTGAATGCAGATTTTAACAGGGATCTTCAAGACAGCTAGTTGGAAAACACAAATTTCAATGCACTTCTAGTCCGAATTGTGACTTGGTGTAAACATGAAAAGTGTTCAAAATTCAGATCTGATCTCAGAAATATGATTTGTTTTCATAGAATGTTTTTAAATCTCCATTTGTAGGTGTTTTTCTAACACAGTTGCAGGGAGATCACATTGTGAAAACACTGTAGGAGCCATGGATCGTTCTTGGGACAGTTTCTGCTATTTTTCAGAGTTCTTGGGACATTGATCAGCTCATTTGCAGGTTTTGATTCATTATTGGTTGTTTGTAAGAGTTATTGTACTTGCATTTCAATATTATTAATGGATCGGTTCAATCTGAACCCGGGGACGTAGGAATTTCCGAACCCCGTAAACAATCTCTTTTGTTATCTGAATGTTTCAGTTTTCTGATTATTTCTTTGCTACACAAGTTTTCCGCACTTCTATGGATGCAAAATAATCAGAATTTAATCAATTTTTGGATTCAAGAATACTTAAAATTGGTTAAAAAAATCATGATCTTTGGAAACTTATAAAAGTGAAAAAATACAACATCACGTGTTCGAGATCAAGTTTGGTATCGAGAAGCGTTAGATTGCCGGATTAGCTTCCAATTGTGTTTTTCTTCAGTTTCGGTATTGATTTCATTATTCAGTGTGCAGAGATTTTGGAGCTTGTTAATATTCTTTTTGCAGTGTGCGTTTTGGAAGTACAAGTTGTGTTTGCAGGAACAGGGAATCATGGGCAAGTCATCCAAACAAGAGCAACTGGATGAGCTTGAAGCCATAAACCGCCAACTCCAAGAAGAAAAATCCTTCTTGAGAGATAAATTTTATTCCTTAGAAGAGGAAATAGTGCGGTTAAAATCTGAGCCACAATCCTCTATGACCAAGAAAGAGGAATATGCCAACAAGATGCTTGAAGAGAGCAAGAAGTTGATGGGCTTTGTTAAAGAGTTGCAGGAAGAAATACGAACCAAGGATGCCCTCTTGGAAAAGCTACAACAAGGTGAACACAAGAAGGAAATGCCTTCCAAATCGGATGCGGTGCAGTACTATGACAGTAATGCTGTAAGTCGTTCACATTTTAATTCTTCCTCTCATTTAGTTTCGGATGTTCCTTTGGGGTCGGTTTGAAAAACACACTAACGGAATTGGGTCTAAGCTAATGCTTAAGATGGGATTTAATGGAAAGGGCCTTGGTAAAAATGGACAAGGTGATGCTAACCCATTACGGGTAGAGGATCAGCCTCGGTTTGTAGGTTTGTAGGTTTGGGTTAGGTTTGCATTTCAATATTATTAATGGATCGGTTCAATCGAACCCGGGGACGTAGGAATTCGAACCTCGTAAACAATCTCTTTTTGTTATCCGAATGTTTCATTTTTCGATTATTTATTTGCTACACAAGTTTTCCACACTTCTATGGATGCAAAATAATCAAAATTTAATCAATTTGTGGATTCAAGAATACTTAAAATTGGTCAAAAAAATCACGATCTTTGGAAACTTATAAAAGTGATAAAAATTACAACACACGTTTTCAGATCACTAGAATGCATTCCAAGGAGAAAAATCTATTCATTTACAAATTGGTTATCTGGGTATCATCAGATTAGGATTACCTGGAGGATCAAGAAAATACTTCTTTTACTACTGAATGGGGTAGCTTCACCTATACTATGATGCCTTTTGGTCTGAAAAATGCACCTATTGTATTTTCACGCATAGTTGTTCAATCATTCAAGGATTTTATTCACAAATTCTTACATGTTTATTTGGATGATTGGATGGTGTATGGATTAGTTAAAGATCATTGTGACAATCTACACTTGATGTTTGAAAGATGTAGACAATTAAGTATCTCTTTGAACATCAAGAAGTGCATATTTGCTACACCATTTGGAATATTGTTAGGACACATAATCTTCAAGGAAGGTTTATTGGTAGATCTAGCTAAGGTTACGGTCATTCTAGCCTAAAAGAGTCTACCAGTCAAAGTGAGGTACTTGGATTCTTGGGTCACATGGGTTATTATAGGAAACTCATAAAGGGATATGCCAAGGTTGTTGCACCTTTGGAGGAGTAAATAAAAGGAAAAGGTACGTCTCTCTGGGGAGAACCGCAACAACATGAATTCGAGACATTAAAAGAGAAACCTATTACCGCACCTATTTTTTGTTTTCCTTCGTCGGACCAACCATTTCATGTACATGTGGATGCCTCTGGCACCACCATTGGTGTGGTATTGGCTCAGCATAGAAAAGGTATTATAGATCATCCTATCTATTTTTCTAGTAGAAATTTGACTCCTACAGAACATAATTACACAACTACAGAGCGCGAAGCTTTTTCAATGATCTATGCACTACATAAATTCTAATAGTACCTGCTAGCTACACCATTTGTCTTTTATATAGATCACATGGCATTGAAGTATTTGGTAAACAATCCCATTTTACAGGGGCACATATGCATATGGGTACTCTTATTTCAAGAATTTGATTTCATAGTTGTGGTAAAACCAGGAAAAGCTATTTTGGACAAGACCATTATTCCATAATAAATTGAAGATACCATGCTAGATGCATGGTTATATAGGTTATAATGAGCACCATTGGAATTAGAGGATATTTTTGTCTTTCTATGAATAGGCATGGCACTAGAAGGAATGAAATCCTTAGAGAAGAAACAACTTGCTATATGCACGACACCATATATGTTAATTAGTGGTGACCTATAAAAATTAGGCCGAGATGAAGTATTGCGTCGTTGTTTACTAGAACATAAGTGAATAGATATCATGGAGAAATCTCATTTGGTATTGCAAGTGGCCACTACGCAGGTGATGCCATTGCGTGCAAGATTATACTCATTGGTTTATAGTGGGAGACCCGTATAACGATTATAAAGATTATGCAAGGCTTGTGATCATTGTCAATGTCTTGGGAAACTAGGTAAACGAGATGAAATGCCTTTAAGACCTATTAATAGTGCGAACCATTTGAGAAATGGGATATAGATATTTTTGGTCCTATTTCACCAACCGCACACAAGACTAGATCATGTTATGTTATATCATAACTTGCCTGATTATCCGACAAGGTGGGTAGAAGCAACACCTAAAAAGTATTGTACAGTGGTTATAATAGCCTGTGTTTCTATGGGAAAATATTATTACATGGTATGGATGTCCTTTAAGTTTGACCAGTGATAGGGGCACACACTTTCTGAATGAGACAATCAGAATTTTATTGGATGAATTCATGATTACACACCATAAGAATACACCATATCATCCTCAAGAAAATGGGATTGTTGAGGCTTTCAACAAAAATTTGAGCCAGACATTGAAAAAAATTGTGATGTTGGACGAAAGGATTGGGATGATAAAGTATCTGCAATACTTTGGGCATATCGAACAACATATAAAAGGTTGAACAAAGCCACACCATTTCAGTTAGTGTTTGGTGTAGAAGCAGTTCTTCCTATGGAATTCATGTTACCATCTTTGTGTATTACACGTTGCTGGAGGTCTAGTTGATGAGCAAGAATTAGAAGAATGGATTGAAAAGTTAATTAAGATGGATGAGTGATGAGCAATAGCATGTTAGAGTTAAAAAAAAAAAAAAAGAAAAGGCTAGGTAGAAAGCATGTCATGATAAGCACACCAAGGATAAAAGTTCATAATTGGACAGATGGTGCTCCTTTATGATTCTAAGTTTTGCGCCATCCAGGAAAACTCAAAGTACATTGGTTGGGGCCGTATGTTATCACTCACATACTTGAAATAGGTGCTTGCCAATTAGAGGTGCTTGATGGATCATTGTTACCCAATTACTTTAACAAGAGTAGGTTGGATCCCTACTATAAATACATCATCTTTGTGTTTGTAATAAGGTAGTGTTGCCATTTAGATTAGGTTTTGAATTTTGCATTTTCCTTATGTAGTGCCCCGTCCCTCATTCTTCTTTTTCTTCTTCAACTACCGTGTTGCTAAGTGTTTAACGTTGTTGTGCTCCTGCTGATCCTTGCTGGCTTCACCTTTTCGATTACCCTATTAAGGAAAAATTCTCTTTCTCGAATTCGATAGGTGGTTTGAATGATGACTTGATGTTGTTAGAGCGTGACCAACTAGAGGGATCACCCACGTAATAATAATAATTATTTCAAATTGTCGGTTCGCTATTATTGTCTTGGTCAAGCTTGTATGTTGGTCCTTGTCAATGTGATTAATAAGTAGTATTAAGTTGTAATAATTATAGTAATAAAAATAGTAATAATATTATTATTTTAAGTATCGATCGACGATGAATTCATTATCCGATCGTCGATTTGTTATAAACTTTGTTGTTAACTATCGATAAGTGATTTTATTGTTAGATCGGTCACTTCGTGGATCGATCCTCAATTCACGCAAGAGGAGGGTATCCTGTTGTGACGTTGTGGCTGGTCCTTGTCTTGCGTTCGTTTTTGAAACTCCTCTCTAGTTCCTCCTTGGCCGACCGAGTCTCCTCTCGTACTTGTTTTTAGGTATACCTATTTTAATGAGAAGATTTGGATATGTATGCGTACCTGAAAATGGTTTCAAATGCCTCTGGGATGAAAGGAGATTCTTGTTTGTCACTGTGTTGTTTGTTGTACGCAAAGGAAGATTATTAAGTACATTTGTAAAAGGAAAATTAAAAATAAATAAATTAAATAAGTAAATATATGTCATAGACTAATTAAGCAAATGCATAAGCTTATATAGTTACTTAATCCAATAAAAATATTATTATAATTTAATATAAAATAAAATAAAGCTAAATGGAGGAGGGTGAAAAAGCTCTAAAATTTGTAGTTAGGGTTTTTGTCTTTTTGCTTTTGGAATGGGTGAATTTGGGGGGGCAGAGCAAAACCAATGCCAAATGTCTTCTCATGGAGTGTCAGGGTTATTGCAGCCTCCTCCCAACCTCCCATCCTGCGCCAACATCCTCCCAACCTGTATCAAGCTCAAACCCCCATACCTACGTGTACTTCCATCAAAGCATAATGGAGAGAGGATTTATGTCAGATGTTGTAGTCGCAAATACTTGGGGGCGCTGTTTCAGTGTTGACCAAATGAAAGAACGAGACAACTTCTCATGGAATATGAGGACAACAATATACAGAAGGCATGGGTTTCCTCAAGAGACAAGTCACACTGGTTCATGCGTGCAACAAACAGGTCTCCAACCTGCTGAGTTTTCATTTGCCAGGGTGCTTCCAGCCTATGCCAAAATGGAAGCTTTGGAGCAGGGTATGGTCGTCCATCTAAGCATAATGGAAATCTATTTTTTATTTCAGTTTTCCCTCTCCCAATCTGCGCCAAAATGGGGATTTTCTTACCCGTTTTTGTAGTTGCCATGAAGTTGGAGCTGCTCATGTAAATGCAGAGTGTGTGGTTTAGTATGGTCCTGCTTGTTTCAGTCCGACATCCAGGTTACCTGCTTGGTTTTTTTGGAAAAGCATTGTTTGATATAAGAGATTGTGCAGATTGCCTCTTGGAGATTTTACCTTCAACTGAAAAGCCTTTGTTGGTTCTCTTCGGGTTGGAGTATGCCTATGCAATAGGCAAGATGAAAGAGGAATTGGGAGTTAAATTATTAACTGGAAATAGATCAAATACAGAAATCAATTTTGTAGAAGTCTTGTGCTCAGCAATGGATCCATCATTACCCAATGCGAATAGCATCCTTAGGAAGGATGAAAGTAAAAATTCAAACAATGCGGCACTGTATTGTGATCATCCAGCTGGTGGCAGTGAGAGAGGGGTCCTCGATGAGTTGGCTGATTTGAATCAAATTGAAAAATTGAAGCATGCCTCTGAATATTGTCTTGGTGGTTTGAAATGGGTTCGTTGGGAAAGCATGAGGAGTTTGAGCAAAGGTGAAATGGTAAAAATTGTGGACGCTCATGATCGGTTCGACAAAATGCTTAAGCAAGATGTTGAACCGAAGCCTGCGGGTTCGACCGACTCCATTCCTTCCAGGCATGGTTCATCTTCCCTTACCTCTCATAATTCTCGTGTTTTAGTTCT
This sequence comes from Taxus wallichiana var. yunnanensis, assembly GCA_018340775.1. Taxonomy (NCBI): domain Eukaryota; kingdom Viridiplantae; phylum Streptophyta; class Pinopsida; order Cupressales; family Taxaceae; genus Taxus; species Taxus wallichiana. Next base: position 201,372,905 of record CM031240.1, read on the forward strand.
CTTTTGCAACTTAATAGAATTTTAAAATATTAGGAGTTTAATACCATTAAATTTTTATTTACACTCGTTGCAAAAATGATGAAATGTCATGTCGAAACTCACTAAGTCAAAATAAACCGTGTTGAATAAACCATGAACTTCCACCCTCATTACGAGGTGATGTAGAAAATGTCCTACCAAACTAAATCGCTACAAAATTGTTTTATCGACCAAACAAAATTAACTTCCCAAAGAATACCATTGATCATCTCCTAGTTTAAATACTTAATTTTTACACTTTTCATAGACTCATTAAGTACCCTTTGTAACTCTTAAAATGAGAGGTTAAGCTTCATTCGTGTACCTTGTTATGCGAGGAGTCACCTTGACCTTTGGATTGACCCCAAACGAACATATGAGATCTTTTTGATGCTCTTATAGGAGCCCTGTTACACTATTTTACAATAGTAGAAAGCTGTTAAATCTAGAAAGTTGGCTTTCATTTTGAATCGCCATTTGAAACCTGGATAGAGAAATTATTTCCGTCTTCGCAAACCTCTAGTGTTTATACTAGACAATTGCATGCAACATTTATTTAAGGGAAAAGAACTTTTCTAGATAGTTTGGAAAATCAATTTTGTAGGCCTCCATTCACAGTTTGATGAGGTCAAACTGGACCAATTTTGACTTGTCGCTCTAGAAAACTTGTTGCCATTTGAAAATGGTTTTCTAGTTCTCAGCCCGATCGACTGATGAATTCTCCTTATATAGCGGAACTTGTAGGAAGTTTCTCGTTGTGTGATCATCAATCGAACGTCAGTTATGGACGTGGTTTTCTGGGCCCTTGACCTAACTTTTGTTCATTTGCAACTGGGTCAGCTACAACCAGTAGCCCCAGAAAACTAGCCACCAAACGCAAACCATTCACTTTTTCCTAATTCCGTCAGTTGCTATGAACTCTTGGTATATCTAGGGACACGTAGAAATTTAATCATGGTGTGCATTCTCATTGGAAGACAACTTTTGGAAGCGGTTTCTTAGCCTCCAAGCCCATTTTGAACGTTCTTGTAGCTAGTAAGAAAATGTAAAAATAGAAAGTTGTGGAACCTCGTCGGGTTGCCAAACCACCATAGATACTTTTGACACATGTAAATAACTATTTAAAACTCTATAGTGTAACTACTTGTGTGAAATAGAACTTTTGACAAAATGGTGTTTTCTCTCTCTTCCCTTCTTTTTCTCTCTCTTGGGTTACAAAATGAAATAAAATGAAATGTAATGAATACATGTCTCTAAACCTTTTATTTCGATTGCAAATTGTAATTATTATCATATGTAAATGGGAAACTGAAAAATGATAATTATGTTAGGTTAGGGTGGATGCCATGCCAGCGAATTATCATTGATATCATGCTCACGTGGTTTTGTAGGATGAAAGAATGATGACAAAAAGGTGAAGTGTAATTCATTTAGTATCATTGTAATTTATATAGTTCATTGTTAAATGAATAAATGTATAATGTTGTCTCATGTTACAGAAGGTTATATTTGATAAATTGTTGCTATGTATGAGATGTTGGTTTTCAGGACACCTAGGAAATGTGCATTTAATCATAGGTCAATTTGATTTATAGTATACCTGGTAAAAAGGTTTGATATTTATATAAGGTAAATGAAATTGAAGTAATACCTTGTAGTGCATATTTAGTGTTCAATAAATGATTAATGTGTCATTTTGTGCATTCATACTTGTAAATGAAATAAAGAGAATTAAATCGAAACACTCTACCCTTGTTCAATATCGGGACATAACTTGTTTTTCAGGTGTGTTACTTTTACCCTAGAAGACATTGTAAGTCGTAGTATGAACTTAAACTTTGCACTCGATGGAACGTCCTAATCTAGGAAAATCAGAGCTCAAGAATGGGCTTATCATCTTCAGTCAATATGTTTAGTGACATTGTCATAAACCTGGTAGATAGGAGTGACACAATCAAACCTTTCTTGGAGTATGTGATCTAACTCCACCTTCGTAGCCTAGTGGACTACCTTGTCATCCGAAGATAGACTTAGAATTAAGTTCTTCATCGAATGAAATCCTGTTCGATCCGATGGCATAGATGGAGGTTGTGACTTAGTTGTTCTAGGTCTTAAACTCTTATTAATGAACTCCTTAGAATTGCTCAGCTAAATGTGTTACCGTGGTTTCTCTCAACATAACACCTTGGTCCCTTCTTGAAGGTGGTTTAGCTTATATTTGTCCTCTCACTTAAAACTCTTATATAGTTGAGGGGTAGACCCTTAGGTGAAGTTGGAATTAATATAAACCTCGGTTGATTTGGTTGTTATAGTGGGTTCGTGTGAAGCTTCAAGTCTTCTAATCATTTATGTCTTCAAGAGGTTAGACAATCATTTCATAACTCCATTTACAAGACAATGCTAATAATAAGACCATAATGTGACGTAGAAAATAAAGCATATAAGAGTAAAGACAAGATTTGAGGTTTCGGATTAATGCCACCCTTGAAGACCTTATATCTCGATTAAAAATACTCTTTTGTTTAAAATAATATGAATTGTTCAATGGTGTGATCAACCTTCAAGAAAACAAAATACATATATAAAACAAAATGGATTTTCACAAGTCATTGAATTAGAATAACTATAGTAGGGAAATAACTATACCGTGATCGAGGAATGTTTTGTGGTAAAAAGCTATCTTGTATTTAAATCTCCGTTAAATCCTAATATCGCTATATGGACACCAAGTCACATTCACATGAGTTGTAAGAGTAAAAAGGTAGACATTGAATATATGTTTGAGAAGAATATTCTTAACATAAGGACAAGATAATTAGGTACTTTATATGCTTTTGAATTATGTCAAATAAGTATGCAAGTTATGGAAAATTTTGTAAAGAATAAGAAGCCAACTAAAAAGGGTCTAACAAAGATTTTAACCATGGAATGTACTTAAGAATCTGTAGGTGGCCAATCGAGAAATTTATCCTTGTGCAATAATGTTCTTGGAGTGTTAATTGTAACCAAATACAAATAAAGAAAAGATGTGTTGTGGGTTTTCCATCCTTGAGTCATTCTTATTTGTGGTTGGGTATTTCTAGTATTCATTCATTGGGAAAAGTGTAGCATCGTCATGCCTATGTTGTTTTCATGTGTCTATGTGAGTTAGTGACTTATGTGATTGTCGTATGCGAGTCAAGTTTTTGTACTTGGAGCTTGTTGTTGTGTGTGTGGTGAGCAATGTAAGTAAAAAAAATTATCCTGGTATTTTATTGTTGTAATTGTGTGTGTAAAATGTGGGCACTACATATGGTATCAGAGCGGAGGTTCATGCTCTCGAACCTCTGGGGCAGATTGGAGTTGTGATGGTGTTGCATGATGGTGTTGGATATTGGAAGAGTAATGTGATATATGTGTGATGTGAACTATGTCGTAATTGTGAAATTGTGAACACACATGTTGTGCATGTCACTTAGTGTGTATTTGTTGTCATGTTGATGTGTTGATGATGAGAGTATTCACTCTCTATGTTGTTGATTCAATGAGGAATTTGTGTGTAATGTACCACCTTGTTGTGTGTGAAAGGAATGATATTGTGAATTGCAGAGTGTTGAAACATTTTGAACTTATGTGATGTGAAGATGTAATGATGTATTGCATGACAAAATCGATGTAAAGTGAATGGAATTTTATCGTGATGTCATCACCATATTGTGATGAGTTGTGTGCATCTTCGTGTTGTATTACAATTGACTATGTTGTAAGGTTAGACATTGTGTCCCTCATATGTATAATTCATGTAATATGTGATGGTTCATGTCGTGATTTAGGGGCATATGGTGAGTATGATCCCTAGTGTACAATGATTGCACTTTGGGTGCAGGATGTGGTAATGTGATGTATCGTAACCCATGAAAGTAATGATTGTGCTATACCCTGTATATTTATATCATGCATGTGTAAGATGTTATGGTTATTGTGCGTGAATCACCATTGTGTTAGTGATGTAGTTATGTGTATGTTGTGGACCTTACACTAGATGACCCTAAGGGGATAAAATGTCAAGAGTGTATGTGTGGAGAGAGGAGGTGTGGACCAGGTTTTCATAATCTTGAGTCGAGTACAAGTGAGGAAGTGGAGTCTTATATAGACTGAAAACCCACTTCTATCTATTTAGTATACTTTGAGCTTGCTCAGTATATTGTGGGTGCGCACCACCTTAGGCTCAACTTATGCAACTAGAGTTCCCTGCTCTTTCTTATTGGATTGTTCATTGGACAATCCTATGTAATTTTGACTATGTTGATCCTTGTGGGAGTTTGGAGGGATGATTTAGGAAGAGATGATGACAATTACATTATTTGATATACTCATTTCTGGTTACATGTATATTTTTACGAGCTGAGGCTCGATGTATGAGTGCCAAGAACTCGATGAGTACCCCTTTGGTGGAGGTATGAGGCCACATAGTGATTGTAATGTGTTATTTCTTTATATGTATTTTATTTGTAAATTAATCCTTATCTCTTTTAGCTAGAACCGATTGTTTTCTTGATTGAAATGTTCTTATATTTTGGGCATTTATTTGATTGTTGCATTAACATTTGGATTTTGCACTAACCATGGCTAATTAGCCATTTGTTGTTCTTAGTTTTAAAACTTTCTTTCATATTTAAAAGTTTTGTAGCCTAGCCCAAGGCTTTTGATTTTGTAACTTGGCATTTGAATGGATTGTTATATTGGTTCTAATGTCGTAATGTGTTGGAATAGGGTCATGGGATTAACCATGGAGTGGTTGAACCTATGGACCCACTTCATTGTATGGGGGTATGCCCCAAGGAGTTACAGATAACTAGTGGGTTATTGAACCACGAGTTATTATGTCACTTGGGTTGGGGTGATAGGGCTCTATGTGCCTATGGCCATAGGGTGACCCGACCTCATTAAAAGGAGAAAGGAGATGGGCCTATATGGTTGAGTGACCTATTATTCTTGATGGGGCTCTATGGTTGAGTGACCCAACTTGGTTTTGACACTATGATTCTTTCTCTATGAGAGGTATATGGAGATTATTTGGTGATGCTTTGGGGAGGTATATGGAGTTGTATTTTGTAGTTTTGGAGATATCTGGAGTTGTTTCATGATGCCTTGTGATGTGTGGAGTTGGTATAGTGAGTATGTGTACTCTTGTGAGTCTCGTTAGACATTGTTATGGTTGAGGATTGACATTTCCATTTGTATTGACTATTGGATATTGGATTGGAACTATGTCGTTATAGTCATGGATTTCTTTGGGTCTTGTGATACTCATTGTATATGTATCAGCATGTGGATTCTATTTTTCAGTCTCATATCTGTACTGGATCGATGTCTGTGACATAATCGTTGAAAATTACTTGCTATGTGGTCTACTTGTTGTCATTCCATGGTTTGGTGAAACCCTTGTGATGTGATACGATCGTGAAAGTATGTAAAAGTATGCTTGTGAAATTTTAGTGTTGTGTATGACCCTGGTAAGGTGTTGTGACTGTAGTTCATGATGGGAACTCACATGAATGAATAAACTAAAATTCTACAAAAATGAAATTTTAAAGGACTTAAATTAAGAATAATGTTAATAGAAGGAGATTAATGAAATAACGAATAAGAGGGAACTACCAATCTTCACAGAACCTTGAAAGTTAAAATTTCTACCAAATGTTCCTAGGGCCACCCCGTGACCGTGATTTTGTATCTGAAATCTTAACCTTAGAGTGTGCCTTCGCCATATTCATTCCTTGTTGCTTACCATTTCTCCTTCTTCATTGTATGTCACATCGAGGATGATGCTTTCTTAAGGGGAGGAGAATGTAATGCCCCATCCCTCATTCTTTTTTTTCTTCGACTACCATGTTGCTAAGCATTTAACGTTGTTGTGCTCCTGGTGATCCTTGTTGGCTTCACCTTTTCATTATTACCCTGTTAAGGAAAACTTCTCTTTCTCGAATTCGATAGGTGGTTTGAATGATGACTTGATGTTGTTAGAGCATGACCAACTAGAGGGATCACCCACGTAATAATAATTATTCTTTCGAATTGTCGGTTCCTGCTATTATTGTCTTGGTCAAGCTTGTATGTTGGTCCTTGTCAATGTGATTAATAAGTAGTATTAAGTTGTAATAATTATAGTAATAAAAAGAGTAATAATATTATTATTTTAAGTATCGATCGACGATGACTTCATTATCCGATCGTCGATTTGTTATAAACTTTGTTGTTAACTATCGATAAGTGATTTTATAGTTAGATCGGTCGCTTCGCGGATCGATCCTTGATTCTCGCAAGAGGAGGGTATCCTGTTGCGATGTTGTGGCTGGTCCTTGTCTTGCATTCATTTTTGAAACTCCTCTCTAGTTCCTCCTTGTCCGACCGAGTCCTCTTGTACTGTTTTTAGGTATACCTATTTTAATGAGAAGATTTTATATATGTACACGAAAATGGTTTCAAAGCCTCTCGGGATGAAAGGAGATTCTTGTTTGTCACTGTGTTGTTTGTTTTCACGCAAAGGAAGATTATTAAGTACATTTGTAAAAGGAAAATAAAAATAAATAAATAAATAAATATATGTCATAGACTAATTAAGAAAATGCATGGAAAATGCATAATCTTATATAGTTACTTAATCTAATAAAAATATTATTATAATTTAATATAAAATAAAATAAATCTAAATGGAGGAGGGTGAAAAGGTTCTAAAATTTGCAGTTAGGGTTTTTGTCTTTTTGCTTTTGAATGGGCTTAATTGGGGGGGTGGAAGCAGAGCAAAACTAGCACCAAATGTCTTCTCATGGAGTGCCAAGGTTAACTCGACCTCCTTTATCCTACCAACCTGTATCAAGCTCGAACCCCCCCATACCTGTGTGTACTTACATCAAAGCATAATGGAGAGAGGATTTATGTTAGATGTTTTATTCGTGAATACTTGGAGGTGTTGTTTTAGTGTTGACCAAATGAAAGAATGAGACAGTTTCTCATGGAATATGAGGACCGCAAAATATACTGTGAAGGTGTGGGTTTCTCAAGAGATAATCACGATGGTTCATGTGCAACAACCAAGTCTCCAACCTCGCTGATTTTTCATTTGCCAAGGTGCTTGCAGCCTATGCCAAAATGGAAGCTTTAGAGCAAGGTATAGCCATCCATCTAAGCATAATGGAAATCTTTTTTTATTTCCAATTTTACCTCTACCAATCTCATAAAAATGGGGATTTTCTTACCCATTTTTTTAGTTTCCATGAAGTTGGAGCTGCTCATGTAAATGCAGAGTGTGTGGTTCAAGATGGTCCTGCTTGTTTCAGTCTGACATGTAGGTTACTTGCTTGGTTTGTTTTTGGAAAAGCGTTGTTTGATATAAGAGATTGTGTAGATCCTCTTAGAGATTTTACCTTCAGGGTGAAAAGCCTTTGTTGGTTCTCTTTGGGTTGGATAATGCCTATGTAATAGGCAAGATGTCAAAAAGAGGAATTGGGAGTTAAATTATTAACTGGAAATAGATCAAATACAAAAATCAATTTTGTAGAAGTCTTGTGCTCAGCAATGGATCCATCATTACCCAATGCGAATAGCATCCTTAGGAAGGATGAAAGCAAAAATTCAAATAATGTGGATGTAGTATTGTGATCAGGTGGTGGCGGTGAGAAAGGGGTCCTCGATGAGTGGCTGATTTGAATCAAATTGAAAAATTGAAGCATGCCTCGAATATTGTCTTGGTGGAAGAAATGGGTTCGGTGGGAAAGCATGAGGAGTTAAGAAAAGGAAAAATGGTCCAAAATAGTGGATACGCTCATGATCGGTTCGACAAAATGCTTAAGAAAGATGTTGAAAAAGCCTATGGGGATGACTCCATTCCTTGGGCATGGTTCATCTTCCCTTACCTCTCATAATTCTCATGTTTTAGTTCTCTTTTACAACTTAATAGAATTTAAAATATTAGGATTTTAATACGTTAAATGTTTATTTACACTCGTTGCAAAAATGATGAAATGTCGTGTCGAAACTCATTAAGTCAAAATAACCCGTGTGTAATAAAACATGAACTTCCACCCTCATTAGAGGTGATGTAGAAAATGTCCTACCAACTGAATCACTACAAAATTGTTTCATCGACAAACGAAATTGACTTCCCAAGTAATAATGTTGATCATCTCCCCGGTTTAATAGTTAATTTTTTCACTATTCGGAGACTCATTAAGTACCCTTCATAACTCGAAAATGAGAGGTTAAGCTTCATTCGTGTACCTTGTTATGCGAGGAATCACCTTGACCTTTGGATTGACCCCAAACGAACATATGAGATATTTTGATGCTCTTATAGAGGCCTATTACACTATTTTACAATAGTAGAAAGTTGTTAAATCTAGAAAGTTGGCTTTCGTTTTGAACCGCCATTTGAAACCTGGATAGAGAAATTATTTCCATCTTCACAAACCTCTAGTGTTTATACTAGAAAATTACATGGAACATTCAATTTAGGGAAAATAACTTTTCTGGATAGTTTGGAAAAGCCATTTTGTAGGCCTCCGGTCCCAGTTTGACGAGGTCAAACTAGACCAATTCTCGACTTGTCGCTCCGTAAAAAAACTTGTCGCCGTTTGAAAAATGGTTTTCTAGTTCTCAACCGCATCGACTCGATGAATTCTCCTTATATAGGGAACTTGTAGGAAGTGTCTTGTTGTATGTTCATCCATCGAACATCATTTTTGGACATGGTTTTCTGAGCCCTCGAGATAACTTTTCTTCATTTCCAGCAACCGGGTCACCACGACCAAGTAATTTTGAAAGCTAGCCATCAAATGCAAACCGTTCACTTTTACCAATTCATGTTTTTCACTTCTATGAACTCTTGGTATATCCGGGGACACGTTGAAAGTTAATCATGGTGTTCATTCTCATCGGAAGACAACTTTTGGAAGTGGTTTTATCCAAAATTCTCCGAAGCTCATTTTGATAAATGCATCAAATCTTGTAGTACCAAGTAAGAAATTGTAAAAAAATCATGTCTAAGAACCTCTTTTTTCCAAACCTAACTCTAGACCACACCTTTGACACAAGAGGAAAATAACTATTTAAAATTATATGTGTAAAAGTTTTGTGAAATACAAACTTTGACAGAAAAGTGTTAAAAAATGGCTAAGTCCTTTTCTCTCCTAGGTTATGAAATGAAATGAGGGACAAATGTCTCTAAACCTTTTATTTCGATTGAAAAGAATTATCATCAATATGTAAATGGGACAACTAAAAATGATAATTATGTTAGGTTAGGGACGAAAAGTGGAAAAAATTAGCTAATGATATCATGCTCACATGTCTTGGGACAGTAGGAAAAAAATGGTACGCGAAAGACACGAAAAGGCTTGAATGTAATTCATTTAGTATCATTGTAAATAAGTTCATTGTTAAATGAATAAATGTAAAAAGTTGTCTCATGTTATAGAAGAAAAATTGTTATCCAAAATTCACCCGTGAAAGGTAATTTTGATAACATGCATCAAATTCCAGTCCAAAGCAATTATATTGAGGACGAGGCAAAAATCATGTTTCTGAAGCCCCAAAAGTTCAATGGAACTCTTTGTGAGGTAAATATATTTAAATAGAGAAAAATTCGGCAAAAAGAAGAGGAATGCTCATTCATCCAAAAATCATGAAAATGGCTAGTCCTTTTCAACCACGGGATAGTCGGGAGTAAAATGATTGCCAGCACTCGTGAAGGCCATAACAACGTTTGCATTTTCAACGAAATCGCCATAAATTTGGACCATTGGAACGCGTGGATCGGAAATGGACTGGCCACAAAATGAAAAATTCTAGATTTGATGAGAGCAAAATTGATGGATTATTTTTATAAAATGTGGGACATATTGGGCATAAATACCAATGGATCGGTTCGGCCGAAAAGATTTAATGGCAGGCATGGTCAATTGAAAACGCAGTGACTAATTTGGATCGGCCAAATGAGAACTTTCACACCGGGACAATAAGCAAGTAATATACGTAACCATTTTACTCCATTTAATGCCTAAAAATTTGTCAAGGATAAATTCACAGTAAATGGGACATTTTTCCTTTTCTGGCTCTGAGCTCTTTTTTTGCATAAAATCGAAGTGTTATATTTTATTAGAAATTTTCGTACTAGCAGCAAAGTCAAAATTGCTTGGGGAAGTGTGGACGTGAAGGCCCTTATAGTGGACTCCTTAAGAGGCATGGTGAAAATCAGCCCTTATCTGCTGCGTAACACATGTAATATGGGGGCCTTTTGAAAAGTGCATATCATTTTTGAAGCAATAAAAAAGTCAACATTTGACCAGGTGAATCTTCCCAAACGGTATTTCCATAACTTTTGACTCCTTTAGCTCATTTTCAGAAATTGGATTATTATGTTCTATCAGAGGATAGATATATTTAAATAAAAGAAAATATTTTGTGAATGACCAATCATTGCTATAAATAATGACAGAAATGGACTTTTGCGGACCCATGAATATAGGTGCACTTATCTTGTAATAATTTTGCATTTTCGAACGAAACTACTCTCACACCCTCCTTTTTGGAATATGCGCTCGAGTGTAGGCTTACATTCAAGAAATTCCAGATCTATTGATGAATATTGATTAGAATAGTTATTTTTAACATTAAAGTAGATCCAAGTCAGTTTTATTTGGAATATTGTTGGAATGAACTTGCTAGATTAGGAGGTCATCATTCATTCAAGTGCAAGTGCCCACATGGAGATAGATCATTGTGAATAATTCACAATCATTTCAAGTATAACCACTTTGGTTAAGGACATTTGATTTCCATTCTCTCTCTAACTTCTAACTTTTTTCTATAAATTGGAGTGTTGGGCTCATTAGTAAAGGAGAAAGGGTTTAAACAAGAGCCTACCAAAATTTCTTTGTGAAGCTATGTGTATCCCAATGCCCTTGTATATGGTGCATTTGGTGACCAATCACGTGCCCTTATCTTGTAATATATGTGTGTGCTCATCGAAGATAACTTTTTGGATGATAACAGGTTTCTTAGCCTGAGCCCATTTTGAATGTTTTGTAGCTAGTGAGAAAATGTAAAATAAGAAATATGTGACTCTCGTAGGGTTGCCAAACCACCTAGGAACTTTCACACATGCAAATAATGTTTAAAATATATAGTGTAACTTGTTGTGTGAAATAGAACTTTTGACAAATGGTGTTTTCTCTCTCTTCCCTTCTCTTTCTCTCTCCAGGTTACAAAAAGAAATAAAATGAAATGTAATGAATACATGTCTCTAAACCTTTTATTTCGATCAAATTGTAATTATTATCATATGTAAATGGGAAACTGAAAAATGATAATTATGTTAGGTTAGGTGGATGCCATGTAGAGCAATTTATCGTTGATATCATGCTCATGGTTTTGCGGAGGATGAAAGAATGACCCAGAAAAGGTGATGTGTAATTTATGTTTAATCATCATGAGTAATTTATATAGTTCATTGTTAAATGAATAAATGTATAATGTAGTCTCATGTTATAGAAGGTTATATTTGATAATTTGTTTGCTATGTATGAGATGTTGGTTTTCAAGGACATCTAGGAAATGTGCATTTAATCATAGGTCAATTTGATTTATAGTATGCCTGGTAAAAAGGTTTGATATTGATATAAGGTAAATGAAATTGAAGTGATACCTTGTAGTGTATATTTAGTGTTCAATAAATGATTAATGTGTCATTTTGTGCATTCATACTTGTAAATGAAATAAAGAGAATTAAATCGAAACACTCTACCCTTCAAATATCGGGACATAACTTGTTTTTCATGTGTGTTACTTTTACCTAGAAGACATTGAAAAGTCTAGAATGAACTTAAACTTTACACTCGATGGAACCTCCTAATCTGAGTAAATCAAGAGCTCGAGAATGGGCTTATCATCTTCATTAGTATGTTTAGTGACATTGTCATAAACCTGGTAGATAGGAGCGACATAGTCAAACCTTTCTTGGAGAATGTAGACCTAACTCCTCCTTCGTAGCCTAGCGGACTACCTTGTCATCCGAAGATAGATTTAAAATTTAAGTTCTTCATCGAATGAAATCCTGTTGGATCCAGACGACATAGATGGAGGTTGTGACTTAGTTGTTCTAGGTCTTAAACTCTTGTTAATGAACTCCTTAGAACCGCTCGGCTAAATGTGTTACCGTGGTTTCTCTCAACATAACACCTTGGTCCCTTCTGGAAGGTGGTTTAGCTTATATTCGTCCTCTCGCTTAAAACATCTTATATAGTTGAGGGGTAGACCCTTAGGTGAAGTTGGAATTAATCTAAACCTCAGTTGATTTGGATGTTAACTTGGGTTCGTGTGAAGCTTCAAGTCTTCTAATCTTTTATGTCTTCAAGAGGTTAGACAATCATTTCGTAACTCCTTTTACAAGACAATGCTAATAATAAGACCATAATGTGACGTAGAAAATAAAGCATATAAGAGTAAAGACGAGATTTGAGGTTTGGATTAATGCCACTCTTGAAGACCTTATATCTCAATTAAAAATACTCTTTTGTTTCAAAGAATATGAATTGTTCTAGGTGTGATCAACCTTCGAGAAAACAAAATACATATATAAAACAAAATGGAATTTCATCAAGTCATTGAATTAGAATAACTATTGTAGGGAAATAACTATACCATGATCGAGGAATGTTTTGGTAAAAAGCTATCTTGTATTTAAATCTCCGTTAAATCCTAATTTCTCCTATATGGACACCAAGTCACATTCACATGAGTTGTAAGAGTAAAAAGGTAGACATTGAATATATGTTTGAGAAGAATATTCTTAACATAAGGACAAGATAATTAGGTACTTTATATGCTTTTGAATTATGTCAAATGAGTATGCAAGTTATGGAAATTTTTTAAAGAATAAGAAGCCAATTAAAAAGGGTCAAATAAGTGTGTTTGTATGCCAAAAGATAATTACTATTTGAAGAATTTTTATAGGCAGAGGACTGCACATACCCTTAGTATGGGGTGGTTATTGTTATCTAGGTAAAGGACTCGCTGAAAATAGGTACACATGAAAGGAAAAAACTACTATGGGTGCTAGTCAAGTTGAATAATTGAAACAAAAAAAGAGTGCATCTGGAAATGAGGACCATAGGTGGAGATGAATGAAGAAACAAGTATAATGCGAGGTAAGCAGAGGCCATGGGAACTACCAAGGGAAGGCACCGTGGCGAGGTACCGGGCACATGGAGGCATGTAGAAGAGAAGGTTGTGGCTAGAAGGTAGGAAGGCACGCTAGAAGGTAATAGCTTGGGCACAAAGATGTATCATGTGGAAAGAAAAAAATTTCAATTAATGAGAGGATTTTTGTAGGTGAAGAATCTATAAATGCACTAAATTTTGAAAATCTATATAAGGACGGATGCGAGTTCATTTTTACTATTGCAATTGAGAGAATTTAAAAAGAGATAAGTGCAAATGAGCCGAGAAATCATGTTGAGGTGCGAAGAGTGTGAAACCAGACATGGAGAGAAGGTTTGTGCATAAGAGAAGCTTACGTTCCCATAGGTGAAGGGTTTGAGCAAAGTAGACATGTTACAAAAAGATAGGGCACATGATTTCCACTAGGGCATGAAGATTTGAACTAGGGTTTCAACTTGCTCGATTACAGAGGGTAGAAAAGAGAGATTTTTCAAATGGCACCGAAGAAAGCACCCGCAATAGGAGTAAAAGGGAAGAAGAAGGTCAAAGTGGAAGAAGAAATTTCTCCTGAGAGTAATTTCTCAGAAATGTAGTATCCAGAGGGCATGATCATGGGACAAGAATGGGATTCCCACATCCATAAATGTAAAATCAGCGATTACAACCATCGTACATCAGATAATAAGAAGGAACTAGATGCATTGTTGAGCAAAAAAATGAACAAGTGCATAATAGAAGATATGCCAGTGTACGATGATGCTAGTGAGAAGTTACTAAAGCAGATTGGAGTCTATCAGTTGTACGATTTGCCATACTTTGGAAATTATGAACCATTGTATCGATGGTTGATGAGAAGAGTCCATGAGGACTTCTTCTACTTCACCGGATGGAGGGTTAGAATCACAGCTTGCCTTGATTTCAATGGTGACAAGACTAAGGGCCTCAGGAGTAGATCTAGAGAGCAACTTAAGAGATAAAGTAGCGATCCTAGAGACAAGGAAGGAGATGGGTTATACCAACATTCTAAATGACATGGACATCAAAAAATTGAAGAAGTACCCAGTAGTGCACGTTAGTACACATCTTGTAACAAAGTTGAATGACCAAGAAAGGTGGTCGCAGTGAATACAATGTTGTTGCACGTTACAAGGAAGATGTCTCAAGGAGTGATCTACAATATCTCGGATCATATAACAAAAAAATCATTGAAGAAGTGTGTATAGGTAAAAGAATTAGTTTTGGCACTATTTTATTTTTTTTGTTTTTATGGAGATTAGAGTGCCCGATGGGCCAAAGGAGAATATTTGGGAGTACCCCATGGAACACAAATATTTGGTGGAGAGATTTTATAAATATTTATGTGAAGGGATCATGGGTGGGCCATTTAAACAGAGGACGGAGATGTGGTATGATAGGCTTCACACGACATTTGAAGAGGAGTGACACATACCGAAGGAGTTGCCTTCAGTGGTGGGTAAGGCAATATATTTTGCACTCTACTAAAATTTTTGTATCGCATGATTTGCGATGAAGGATGAAGCTTGGAAACATTGGTGAAAACTACCAAATACCTTCATATCATGCTACTTCTAGGCATCAGTTCACTAGTTCACAGATGCGTGCCACCTAAGCTTCATCACAAATAAGGTAGATTGTGACTACCACACTCTGAGAAAGACATATGTATATCCAGGATGGAATGCCTACATTGAGAGGCTTATCTCAGATATAATAAGCATGAAGCTAGTAAGCTTGGCCATTGGAGACATTGGACCAACGCTTGTGTACCTTCAACTCAAGCCCAAGCTAGAGAACAATAAGTATGTGGAGAATGATTTCATGCTCCCAGGGCCACCAAAAGGTAAGCATATAATGGAAAATGTTGCAAAGCACCTAAGTCTACATAGAAAAATAGAGGTAGATTATGAAGAGGAGTACTATGAAGATAGTGGTGGTTTGGAGCACAGAGGAAGGAAAAAGCCTACATATAGGGTATAAGTGAGCACGTGACTACCCCACCCTAGCCATAAGAGGGAGATGATGAGGAATTAGATGCAGTCCAAGGATATCATCATTTCAAAAGGGTGTTTAGGAGAACTAGGACCCAAGGTGCTACTCCATAATCAGTGTGCAGATCACCTCGAATCTCTTAAGAGAAGGAGATATCCGAGAAGAGAAGAAGGAAGTTAAAGTTGAATGAGTAGGAGGAAGAGTCTCGAGGACAAAGCACACCTAAATATCCTACTCCTCTAGAGAACATGGAAGAGCCAAAGGACAAAGAAATGAAGGATAGAGAAGAAGGAGAAAAGGAGGAAGATGAGAAATCGCACGAGACTTCTTATGGAATATCATAACAAGCTCCAAATATTGAAGCTCAAGTACTTAATGGGCCAAGATCAAGAAGAAAAAGTGGATAATATGTTGCATCGGTCATGGGATATGCTGAGGACATGGGTAAAATTTTCGCTCCCATTTTCAAAGCATAGTGTTACCAAAGGAGTTGTATGGGTGGGAGTGATGGATGAATATATGGAAACAATACACACAAGGAAGCAACTAACATGGTCTATGCACACGTACATGGAAAAATAGACTTTGATGTATGTGAAGAGTCATGTGTATTAAGGAGGTTGAAGAAGACACCTCAAGCCAGACGCATAATAGTAAATCCCACTATTCATCGGATGAACAAGTGAGTAATACTTTGGTTAAAGTCTCGATAGAGGTGACATGAAGAAATGTGAACAAGGCTGCAACAATTAGGGCACTACACGAGAAGAACTAATAACTAAATATGTAGAAATAGTGTGCCTAAAGCAAGAAAAAGACTTGAAATAGAAGAAGAACACTATTTTCATCAGCATGACAAAGGAAATTGGGGACAATATCATGAAAGAAAAGCCACACTTAAAGCCTAAGGTAAGAAAAATGTTTCCTTCAAGAACGCATTATCTAAAAACCTTGGTGGACTTAGTGCTTTAAGATGAACCTCTGTGTATGCTAGCACAAAAGGATCCAACATAAGAAGCGAGAGAGGAAAAATCTTTGATGATGAGGAAGATTGCATCATATGAGGTGTTGCTCGAGAGCTACTAGGAGGAGTCAAGAAAGCAAATCAAACATTGAATATTTGTATATCCGAGAAGTTGTTATAAGAACCATGACCATTATAAAGGACAATGAAGTCTTAAAGTCCATGAATAATGAGATCTTAGTCCATGCAAAATGATTAACACTTCTCAAGAAAAAGTGCGAGGCCCTTACAATGACAACACAAGAAACACACAAGGAAAGGTAGGATGAGCTTGGGACATTCATCACGCAAAAGATGAAATTATTAGAAGGGAGAATTACTACAATGTCTAGCATTGTTTTGGTCTTGTAGAATGAGAAAGGATAAATTGTAAAAGATGAGCTAGATTCGATTGTAGTAGATATCCGAAAAAATCCAAAGGCTGCGCTCAATGATTGGAAGACTTTATAGGTAAAAATAAAAGAAGAATATCTAGAATTGATTCTTCCGGTTGAAGCAAAAGATGTTGCAGGGTAAATTCATTCTTTTATTCATAAAATTATTTCTATTTTTCTATTCATATTCTTTGATTCATTTTGGAGACAACCATTGTCAAGGTGGCAATGCAATTAGTGTGGGGTAATGTTGGTCAGTCAAAATATGGAACTTAGTAAAAAACATATATAAGGTTCGCGTGGAAGAGAAGAGCGCATTTAAAAGTGTGGGAGGATCGGGAAGGAATCACACGTTGAGGATAGAGACAAATTCGAGACTTAGCCATTTTCACGATGATGAGTTATTTTTGGAGATAGTGTGCCAAACACACAAACCGGTTAAAAAGTTGTGCAACACGCATTGGCTATTTTTGGAGGATTGGGTACAAAGCGCTTTACATGGGTATAGGCAGAGAATAGATTTACTACTAATAAGTGACTAGAAAAAATTGATTGTTAGCACACTTGCATGTATGGCTATTATTGTAATGGTGCGTGGCTAATAATAGCATGTGACCTATTTTTGGGAATAAATAAGTGGTGAAGGGAAAGTTCCCACCCTTATAAATATGTAGTGAGCTGTGTAGCATAGAAAAGGATGTAAGAACTGAGTTATTGTGAGGTTATGGTGCCAAATATGATGCATGCATAAACTATGGTATTATCTATTGTAATAAGCTTATGTGTATTTATCATGTTCAAATGCAATAGAGTGTATTGGCTGAAACAAATTATCCAATCCTTAGTATAATTGGTTCTTGAATGTTTGATTTCATCATAGTTATCATTTGATTTTGTTATTCTCTAGATCTAGATATGACCATGCATTATAGAATGATATATAAGTCATGCATCTGAATGTTTTAAGTCTTCATCATGCTAACATCCTGTAAAAGCAACCCTAAATATGGGGCATGGTACGTTTGTGCACTTTGGGTGAGTGCTCATTCTAGGTTGAGTGATGTGCGAGCATGCATGGGATTTTACTGGTAAATTCTAGGCTGCATCAATGACCCATGTGTTTTTCTCTTGTTCCATTCCTTTCCAATGTACCAAATATTTGTTGTATTTCCCAGTTGCATGTTCACTATTTTCTTTAAAAATATGAGGCACTTCTTATTTTTTCTTCAATGGAATCCTCTCCGCCTCCAATCCACTACTTTTCAAGAACATCCCCTTCTTCACCATCCCCATGAAAATTATATAAATATTAATCACTAAACACTTGATAAATATCAAAATTCCCGAAATTCTACCTCATAAGAATTATCATTTAGTTTTTTTATAATTTTGTAGGGAAAAATATTCTTGTAATTCAATTTTTATAGGTTCCATTTGGAAACCTTTCCTTTCAAGGTATACCATAACTAACTCACTAAACCGTAAACACCTTTCTCCTTCTTTACACATATGTTATTTCCTTATACTTATCATTACTATTATGTTACTTCTTTTACACTTCTTCCTATAATTGTTGTATATGCTTAGCAAATGCTTCTTCATCATCACCGACATGACAATCAATTGGTAGCTACACCAAATCAAACATCACGTTTGGGTTACTCCCATACATAATAGAAAATGGATTATTTCATGTGGATTGATTTATCGATATATTAGAAACAAACTCATCTTGTGGTAATGCTAAGTCCCATTGTTTTGGATTTTCCCGAATTATGCACCTTAACAGGTTTCCCAAACTCCTATCCACCACCTCTATTTTCCAATCATTCTGATGATGATAGGAACTACTAAACTATAATTTAGTTCCCAACTTCTTCCATAAAGTCCTCCATAAATGACTTAAGAACTCGTTGATATGGAATCTCAGCACCCCTGATTGTTTACAACTCGATAGATTGAAACTGTAAGTGTGATTGCGTAACATGGATATTTTCCCAAATTTTGGGACTTCGTGATTGGGAAAGCTCTCCAGATGAAGGTTGTCTTCTTGTCTTATCCTAGTGCCAACTACTCCAAAGTGTAGAGAGTTACAGATCTAACCCTAATCTAATATTTCCAAGGAGATAAAGATAGAGAAAATACATGAAAATAAAACCTACTCTAAGGGAAGGTGATGCACCAAGAAGGATGTTAAACAACTTGCATAATAAACACAACAATACCGAACCTTGTAAAGAAAAGAAAAACCATACACAATAACCTTTCATGTAATGAAAGATCATAAATTTAATAATATAACATAGAAGAGGTTTTGAAGCATCCACACATCCAAATTTATTGCTCTCAAAATTGATACAATACACCACACTCAAGCTCAAAGGCACATATTTTTCATTATAATGTCTAGTAGGGAGGTTTGGAATCCCCACAAAATATCTTACAAACAAGAGGAAAAAGG
Source organism: Taxus wallichiana var. yunnanensis (assembly GCA_018340775.1). Lineage (NCBI taxonomy): Eukaryota > Viridiplantae > Streptophyta > Pinopsida > Cupressales > Taxaceae > Taxus > Taxus wallichiana. The sequence goes on from CM031240.1 coordinate 201,391,989, forward strand.
GAGGGGCATATACAAGTTTTCCAACATTTTGAAATGAGCCCCTCCTTACAATATATAGGAAGAATGAGAGAAGGAATTCAAAATCTTACTTCAACCACCCTAAAATGCAATAAAATTATCTATAACAATGATGGTTTCCACTACAAAACCCATACATTCTTGTACCTTTCCTTTTTGGGGAAAATGGAAGCCCATACCTCATCATTTGGGTAGGTGAAAAACCTCACACATTCCTCTATAATGGCGGACTATATTTATTCATTTTAAAATAAAAATACTTACTAAAAATAAGAAAACAAGTTTGTTTTGTGTAGAGGACACCGAGAGATTTCTAAAAAGTCTGATTTTGTACAAATATGAGATTCGAGTCAAAATTTATGGCCATCTGAAGATGAGAGTGTCATTTTACAATTAATGTGAGTGGTTGGCTTTGTCTTTTCGGACTTCAAATTGCATTGCATCTTCCAAAATCTGAAATTTCAGAATTTTGGGATTCAAAAATTTGGGAATTTTTATTTTAGAGTTTGAGTTATTGTTCATCCACCTGAGTTTGTGAAACCTCCAAAACTCTGAAACCCCAAAGTTTGAAATTCAGACTTTCAGGTTTCAGACTTAAAGTTTTTATTTTTTGCACACTAGGGCTTCAATGTTTCGAAATTATGAAACCCTAAAGTCTAGACTTTGGGTTTTGGACCTTTGCATTTTTGAGGTTTTAGGTATTTTAGGTTTTGGGGTTTAAAAAATTTCAGGATTTTAGGGTTTCGAAGATTTTAGGATTTTGGGTATTTCAAGATTTTGGGGTTTTGGGGATTTCAGGATTTTTTCATCTACTCGACCCTGCTGCTAACTCTGAACTCCCAAAATATTGAAGTCTGAATTTCAACTTCATGTTTCATAATTTTCTCCCTTAGGTGTGGCACTATTCACCATGAGCTCCCAAGACTCCAAAACTCCAAATTTGACCTGCCTTTTATGCGTTGACCTCAAAATCTTAGAGCTTTGTACTCCTTGTCTCTGGGTTTCACCATTTTTTACTTAGGTCTACCTCTAAATAATCACACCTCAAAGTTTGAATTTCAGACATCGGAGCTCCTTCATTTCCTGAACTCCTATGCAATGTGCTCGTCTTGCCTAACCTGTTCATAAAATCCCGAAGTGTGAGCTCCCATGGCTGAATCAATCCCTAATTTCTTTGTGTGGAGTCATGTTTGTCCAATTTTTCTTGAGGGGAAAAATCAGATAATAGAACTTTGTGTCCCTATCTAAAGTAATAGATTTTGGAATACCATGCAAGTGAACAACTTCTCTAAAAAACAAATCTACTACTCTTATCGCATCACTAGTCTTCTTGCATGCAATAAAATGACCCATCTTAGAAAACCTATCAATAACCAAAAAAATTGAATCATTACATCTTTGTGTATTTAATAATCCCTAAATAAAATCCATATGTTGATAAGATAATACTTGTTAGAGATCACAAAAGAAGTCCGTGTGGGAGAAAAGGCCAAGATCAAGGGTGCAGAGGGAAAGGAAGAACTGCACATGGAGGGCAAGTTGAGATTTCAGGACTTAGCTGATTTTGAGTATGCATTAACTATTTTTAGAAGATGGCGTGCAGAACACACCAATGATGCAGAGATGTGTGCACAATGCATTGTTTATCTTTAGAGGATAGATCGAAATTTTTTACATGGAGACGAGCTAAGAATAGGATTGTCACTTCAGTTAACTATAAGAGTTCTATAGATAACACACTTTCATGTGTGGTTATGCCTATAAATTGCGTGTATGGCTATTAATAACATGTGCCTATTTTTGAAATAAATAAGCATCGAAGGGAAAGTCCCCACCCTATATATATGTGTGGATATATGGAGATATAGAGATATTTGCATATGACTAGATTATCAGTATCAAATCCATGCGCGCATCGACATAGATTTACTTTACTATAAGGAGCTTCTTTGTTTATTAATAGATGGAAGATATTTCTTTGAATCTAAATGTCATTCCCTGTGTGTAATTGAGTAGTGCATGTTCTTAATTCAATCATGATTATTGTTGAATTTTTTTCTTTCATAGATCTAAATGTAGCATGCATTGTAAAATGATGGATTATTCATAGATCTATATGTTTCTTCCTTCATCATGCTAACATCCTACCATAACAACCTCGTTGGTTTCTCAAACGTGCACCGCATCTCAGATCTCGGAAGGGCCGATGTGTTTGAGAGGACAATGGAACCGTCCCCAAGTTGTGGGACCTTGTGAGCTTGGGATGGATCTCTTGAGGACAGTTCCTTTATCTTTTCTACTCTACTACTACTCCTAGTGCTAGAAGGAAAACTAAGCTAATGATGCCAAAGGACTAAGGTAAGAAGGATAACATGATGGAAAACACTAAAAGGTGATAACACCAAAAAGAGGGGTGAACACTATCATTTCTAAGCGAGAGTGAGTGGAGATGTGTGAAAGATGTTAGGCACGAGTAGCACAACAAAAAAACGTATCAACCGGATCATTCTCATGGAACACAACTAAATATGGAGCTGCAAGGGACCTGAAATAACCACAACTAGCACTTGACATAAGATAAAAGGCAAGACGAAGGAATGGAAGCACATTAGGATAGAGGATAGTCTCAAAACAGATGCTTTTATTACTTCCAAAAATGGACAGAGCTGTTACAATGATGAAGGAGGTTGATATCCACATGCAAGAGCCAAACATAGAGGTCTGCAACTCAAAATACAGAAAATATAGAGTCCTTGGAAAAGTGCGTAAGGATCTAGAGTGTCCAACCTAACAAATGATCCTTACTCTTACATATATAGATGAATCCATGGAGGAAGAAGGGAAAAAGGAGGGAAACCCAAATTTGAAATACATTTTCCCACTTCTCACCTACCAGATCCACCAAAATTTGAATTTTGAATTTCTAGCACTGTAGCCGATATCGTAGCTTTCGACAAGCCAAGAACATGTGCTGATATGAGCTTTGTATCAAAATATACGATTTTGAAAGATTTCAAAGTTTTCGCACACAAAACACGTGGCACTCACGGATTGCTTGAAATGAATGCCAACTTGTGTGAATGCTTGTTGTCATTTTCTGCCATGTGTCACCCACTAGTTTATTGTCTAGATTCTCGTGCCTGTTGGCGCGCTTTGATAGGTTACATGTAGCACACTCAAGTCCGAGTAAGATGATATGGCATAAAGGATCGGGATGTAAGAAGGAGTAAGGTGTGAGAGCGAGGGGCAAGCGCATGAAAGGGAAATAGAGGGGAGGAACACGTGTGGGAGGAATAAAGAAAAAAAGGGCGTGCGAAGGAACTGAGTATATGTAAGTGTGCAAGAGGAATGCTAGGGACTTAGCTGATTGGAAGATAAGTCTACAAAGGTGTGCACAAGGAGTGCATGACGGGATAGGAGAGAAAGCAGGTGCACAGGAGGAAGGTGCACAAGGGAAAATAGGAGGAGATAGAAGAATGTAAAAGGGATCATGAAGGCGCATAAGGGTGTGCAGAGGAACTGCAAATGTGCCAAGGTGTCAAAAGAACAATCTTGAGTATACACACCCTGAAATGTGAAACACTAGAGTTAGAATGAAAATATAATTTATCGAGATAACTAGGAGAGTTATTTGGATAACACAACCCGAAAGAGGGACCTGGTACCTTTGCACACTTTGGGTGAGCACTCAATCTAGGATGAGTGATGTGCCTAGTGCGTCTAGGGTGTTATCTGGTAAATTATATCTTGCATCACCATACTCAAATCTATACATGGCCCTTTATGGAGAGGAAATGGCATATAAAACCCTTTGTTTTATGCATGGCCTTTTGAGACTTGATAAATTTTACACCTCTCCACATATCTTACCACATCTTTTTTGAGTTTTAGCCAATTGTATTTCTCTTCTACCAAATTGATAGTCTTATCCTTACCAAAGTGTTCTAACTAATCCTCCACTATGCAACGCTTTCACTATATTCTATCTCATAGACCCAACTAGAATACATAGTTATCGCCCCTTAAATAGATAACTATCCTATAAAAGGTACTCATCCTAGACATAACTCGCATCATCCGACAATGCAGACTACATGACCTTTCAACAGTTGTTCTTGAAATCAACATAAGAATATTACAAATCCTTTATAGCTTCAAAACCAACCACCTAATTCTCCATAGTTGTAAATAGAGTCACATGCCTACACAATGCATCCACAAATTGTTCTATTTTCATTATTTATGCTTTAGAGAAAAATTATAACCCTGTAAAAATGATATCCAATTTACATGCCTATTATTTAACTTCTTTTGTGTATTTACATATTTCAGTGGCTATGTGGTCTATAAATAATACAAACTCCTTAGGCACCAAGTAATGCCTCCAATGCCTTAATGCTTATGTAATTACATAAAATTACACATCATAAGTAGAATAGTTACTTCTTACCTCATTCAGTTTCTCACTAAATAATTCTATTGGATTCCCACCTTAACTTAGGAAAACACCAATACCCACATGTGATGCATCAAAATCAACTTGAAACACTTTATCAAAATATTGTAGTGCCAAAATAGGTGCTTTTATCACCTTCTTCTTCAAGAACTGAAAGCTATCCTCAACTTCCTTTGTCAAGAAAATTCCCTTCCTTTTTTGCGGTGCTGTTATAGGTGCTATAATATGCGGTAAATTTTTTAATAAACTTTCGGTAAAATGTTGCTAAACCATGAAATATTCTTACCTCTATTATACTCTATGGAGTAGGTCATTCAATAATTGATTTTATCTTTCTAAGTCCATCTATACCCTATCGCTAAAATAATAAAACCTAAAAATACAAAAGTATCTAGCATAAACATGAACTTCTTCAAATTTTCATAAAGCTTCTCTTTCCTTAACACTTCAAATATCACCCTCAAATGCCTCAAATTTTTTCTTTATTTTTACCGAAAACCAAGATATCGTCAAAATAAACCAAACAAACTTACCATTATAATACCACAATATAGTGTTCATCAGCCTCATAAAAGTGCTTAAAAAAGTGCAGAGATAACCCGAATGGCATTACCAAACACTCATATAATCCATTCCATGTCTTGAATTTTGTTTTCCAATCGTCTCCTTATCTGATCTCAATTTGATGGTAACAACTTCAAAGATCAATCTTAGTGAAATACCTAGATCTAGCAAGCACAACCATCATATCATCAAGGAAAAGTTATGGGAACCTATAATTGATCGTAATTTTATTGATTTCCTACTATCTCAGTGCACATTATCCATGTTACATCCTTATGTTGAGTTAATAAAGTTTGGGGTACACATTGACTCATGCTCTCCCTTACTACCCCCTTTCTTATGAGCTCTGAAACTTACTCATTCACAACTTCATGCAATGTCTAGCTCATCATATAATTTTCTTAAGTTGGAAGTGAAGACACTAGGATCAAATCAATATGGTGCTAAATATCTCTTTTGGGTGGTAACCCATCTGGTAGTTCATCAGGAATAACATCAAAAAATTCTTCTATTAATCCTCCCACCTCTACTAGTATTTACATGCACTTGCAGTTCATCCTTATCTGTGACCAATGCATAGCAAAACCCAAAGTTGCATTTGTCTCCTTCACAAATTATTTAGTGAAAGCATATTTTCATCCTTTCCCTCTTCCTTAAGAGGTAACAAAACTATTTTTGTGTCATCCTTTTAAAAGTATATGTATTCTTCCCGCCATCATGAATAATTTTTCTATCGATTGCCATGGTCTCCGCCTAGAAGCATATGACATGCATCCATTGGAATAACATCACACCGAAACTCATCCTTATAAATTTTCCCAATAGAAAACTTATTAAACATATGTTATCAATAATAACTTCATTACCCTTATTAAACCATGCAATACGGTAAGGTTTAGGATTCTTCTCATAATGCAAACCTAGTTTCTCAACCATCTCATTTGAAACCATGTTCTCACATCTACCACCCTCAATAATAAAATTACATAACTTTCCTCCTAAAGTGCATCTGGTTTGAAAATATTTGTACATAGCCATGCCCCCTTTAACATCCTTTCTTGGAGAAATCATCATCCTTTTTATCATCATATTTTCTCCCACATCTAGTGGAATTTCTAGGTCTTGTTTGTCCTTTTCTTGTTCAAATTCAACAAGATTTACTCTTGGAGGGTCTTTTTGCCTCTTTTCATGTGTATAATAATGCAAGAATTCAAATTCCCGATGCCCCTCTTCACCACATCTGTAGTAAACGAATGGTCTTCATGGAGCCTCCAATCCTCTCGCCCTAGGAAATCCTCTACCTCGTTGATGATTTAAGAAACATTGTCTTGTATCTTCTTTTTTCCACTATGAGGTTGTTTTCGACTACCTTGAATGAAACTAGCTTGTCCCGAAAGGAGGATAAGGCCCCCTATTAATTCCAAGTGACCTCCTAAACATTTGACGGTTTCCTTTTTCTTCATCCTTTAAAGCTAGCTGATAGGAATCTTCCATGCTCTTTATCATGTGTATCCTTATCTCATCTTGAATAGAAATTTTTAATCCATTTACATACCTTGCATATATTTATTCCTTATTTTCTTCATGCTCTACATGAATGGATAATTTTTAGAACTCATCTGTGTATTCTTGCATGGTTTATAAGTTCTGTTTAAGATTATGAAACCTCATGTAAAGGGTTTGTGCATAATCCATAGGGAGAAATTTTTCTTTCATCTTCTTCTCCATCTTACTCTAGGTCCTAATTCTTTCTTTCCCCTTTCTTGACTACTCTTTTTGTAGGAAATCTCACCATTATAAAGCATTACCTTTTAATTTCATGTTGCAAATTTTACCTTCTTTCCTCCGACATGGCCTTCCACTCAAAAACACTCCCATGCTAGTCAACCGCCTATCGGCTCCTTTGGTTTTATGATACCTCCATATTATAAAACATCAACTCTTATCCCATCATTATTTTCTTCTAATTCTTGTAGGATATTTTCTTTTAAAGCTAAAGGTGGTCCTTGTGTTTCCTCCTCTTCATAAATTTCCTCTTCATTTGTGTCATCTCCACCTTTATTTCCTCTCTCGGGCTATAATTGTAGTAAGTGCAACAACTTGTCTCTGTAGATCCTACATGTTTCTATTCATATGGGCAATACCTCCCCTCTTCTTCTTCCTCTTCCTTCCATTTTTTCCTCCACCAAGAATCGAAGTTGCTTCAATACTAGATAATGAAGTCAAACTTAATACATACACAATTACTCTGCAAACATGAACTCAAAAGAATAAATCTTCTTCTTCGTTATTCAATCATGGATTACAATTCTTCATAAATAGGAAAATAACTCACAACTCGATTTTCCCATCAAACTCTAACTAACTCTGACTAAATCTACTCTATGTGGCAGAATTTACTATTTTTAGCAGTTTACTAGAACCTGTTATTCTTAGTAAGTTCACATGCTTATTCATACGGGAACAAAAATTTCCACGCATCTTCTACATGCCTAAATTAGAGGAATTTCCAAATTTCTAACCTACCATACATTCAAGACACTAAAGTTTACTAATGCCCTAATATAGGGAAAAACCAAACTACAACTCAAATCCTAATTTTTAGCCTTCAGATGTCAGAATTTAGGATTGAAAATGTGTCATAATTTTCTCCAACCGAAAAGATGGGTTGAGCAGTGCATTTGTATCATTGAAATAGGTGGTTTAAAAAATTAGACTCAAATGGACACCGAGAGCACAAGTTATGACCATTTTAATTTCTTGCTAAAATTATTTTATCACATTCTCCCTAAAAGTGAGCCATTCTTAAAAAGGATATTGAGAATAGTGTAAGGTCTCTCATTATCCCTCAGAGTATAAAAATAATCAACACGGAGAATGGGAAGCCTCCCATTCTCCTCAAAAGTGAATAACAATTTAAGGCCTCTCATTATCCCTCAAAGTATAAAAATAATCAACAAGGAGAATGGGAAGTCTTTTATTTTCCTTAAAAGTGAATAATTCTTAAAAGAGATATTGGTGGTCTCTCATTTGAAGGCCTCTTAACATCCCTCAAAATAAAAAAATAGTCAAGATGGAGAATGGGTGGCCTTTTATTCTCCCTAGAAGTAATAAATTCTTAAAAAGTGTATTTTGGGGCCTTGTATTCCAACTTAGAGTGTAAAAATAGTTCAAACAATCATTCACAAGAGATATAAAAAGACATAATTCTCTCAAAGTAAACAAGAATCTATAAGGAGAATGAGATACCTTATATTCTCATTCAAATTGAAAAAAAAAAATTGTTAGAATAGGAGGCCTCCCATTCTAAATTCAAATGAAAAAATAGTCAAAAAGGAAAAATGGAAGCTCTTCCATTTTACATCAAAGTGAAGAAACACCAAAGATGTAGAAATAATCAAGAGTAAGAATGAGATTCCTCCCATTCTACCTTCAAAGGAAAAATAGTTAAGAATGAAAATGAGAACTCTTCCATTCTACATCAAAGTGAAGAAACACTTAGGATGTAGAATGAGAGGCCTCTTAAAGTGAAAATCAATAAAGATAGAGATTGTGAGGCCCCCCATTTCCCTATTGTATTTGTTGAATTTAAATTATGTTGCATTAAAAAACATGTAAGCACCATAAAACACATTTAAATAAGAAACATATAAATCTAATTTAAAATGTGTACTCGATATTTTGGTTTTTATCAACTATACATGGGAAATTTCATGTTGATGGGAATTATAATTTATACTAACAAATATGTCAAATTTATCACTTTGACTTTTATTTGCTTTATAGTCACCTCTTTTTTATCTATATATATTATTTTTATATGTATTAATCTATTCCTTTTTTTTTTTTAATTTATAGATTCCTACAATGCAACAACCATACCCCTTTCTAACATCCTAATCAACTCGAGGTTTGTTTTAACTCCAATTACACCTAAGGATCTACGCCTCAACTATATATGTGTTAAAGGAGAGAGGACATATTAATGCTAAACAACCTTCATGAAAGACCAAGGTTTTATGTTGTATTCACCAAGGTATCACATCTAGAGAGAGGAAAAAAAGAGTTCATTAACAAGAGTTTAAGTCATAAAACAACTATTTCACTCTCTCCATTTGTGTTGTTTGGTGGTCCCACGAGGAATTCATTCGATGAAAAGAAATAATTCTAGATATAACTTTGTAAGACCTGGTAGTCCACTAGGATACTAAGAGAATAAAATCTCTACTTACTTTGTAAATGGTAAGGTTACACTACATAGTCATTGCTTCGAACAAGGACTCTTAAGGTGACTTCCAAAGAGGCCTCCACCACTCAACATAGTGTCAGACCTGAAGTGAAGGCATTCTCCTTACCCCACGAATGATCAATAGACCAAGAAGGAAACCACATACTCCATGGATACCCCTACAACATCGAACATGCATACAACATCGCAGTATATATTTGTTCTATGTCCACACTCAGCTCCACGACCTCCAATCTGACACACAGTCGCAACCATGGTACTCCAAAAGATGACATCTGGCGATGCATTTCTTTGAACAACCATAAAGCGCCCTCAAGCACATTGTTTTGTGTAAAACTTGCAAACATAGCATTACATGAAACCACATTTTTTGAGGTATTTGATTCACCAGATTGTGTGCCCGGTTGAAGCACTTATAAGAAGCCACATTCTGCCAGCGATCAGGGGTGTCTTTATCATGGATGGCCAATGCCTTCTCAAACATTTTGTTCTCCTTGCCACTCCACCCGCATAGGCTCTCCACCTTTCCACCATATTTCTCTGTCTTAACACAAACTCCTCATTCGCCTGCACAATCCCCACATTCTACGCTGCAACCAAAATGGGTATCACAATTTCTCCATTCCTGAGGCTTTCATGTAGAAATCCAACTAAGAGCAAGATTGGGGTAGCATTGACCAGTGTAGTCATAAATCCCAGCGATCATAAATGGGTGTGAATAACAGGCAGAAACATGATAAGACCAGACACCTAACAAGAATTTGGAAAAGTTGTTTCTTCACAAATTAAAAGAAAATGGGATGAAAAGGGCCCCAAGGTACTCCACCTGTAACATCTACCTAAATACCTTTCCCTTCTTCCTCACGTCTCCACTTTCTCACCTGACCCAACCTGCACCATGCTCCCTTCCTGGAAAACCAAACCTAGGTCCCTTCACGTGCCTTCACATGGGGGATCACCTACTCCATTCCCTGTCTCCATCAAAATTAACTCTTACCTAAAACCAATGAAACAATTCAGTCCAACTTTTATTTTATTTTTTTTTTTCATTATTATTATTTAAAAAAATGTTTGGCACTACAACTAAGACCAACAAGACCTGACGATTTACTAGATAATGGGATGGTTCATTAGTGAACACTTTTATTATACAAGATCCATTTATAAAACAACATATTTGGTTGTAAAATAATAATAGTGGGAATGTGATTTTGTAACTACATTTTCCGCCACTTTATGTTAGTGATAAAACATTTGGTCACATAAAGTAGTTAAAGATGCATACTTGAGAGAAGTCTGGATAATCCCCATGATGTATAAGAACACATAGATGTGGTAGAAGAGTGTGTCGAATGAACCACATAGCGTGATGACCCATAGATCAATGTGTCAATCCATGTAGAGCAAGAATAAATTTAAAACCATGATGAAGTGCCCTAAACGAGAGTGATGATTTTGAATTTTGTATGATGATGACGTGATGGGGTAGGGAGTGATCAGTTCCCAACTCAATTGCATGTGTAGGAAAATGGAAGGATTTGGGCATCTTTCTGCAGAGGAATAGTATAGGGAGAAAGGTGTGTTATTATCCAACATGTAACTACATCCTCAAAAGATCTAATGTTGTTGTAGACAGATATAGATCAAATTTTGAATGATTTTGGATCCAAAGATTTCGATTAAACATATTGACTCATATAAGAGAAGTTTAAGAAAGGAAGTGACGTCTCATTGCCCCATTATAAGGGTATGACCGCAATGTGTGGTGGATTCCAAGTTAGGTCATCTGGGAAAGTAATAAATGTAACTCCCAAGTTAGGTCATCTAGGAGGCTGAAATTTGTTTTATTGTATTGATTAAATGGTATGATTTCAAATTTTAGATAGTTGAACATGTTAGATTAGTTGATTAAATATTTTACTCATAGACTTATTTTATGCTTGTTGCCCCTAGGTTAGGTCATTAGGGGGAATCGATAGAAAATGATGAAATATCGCATGGTGTATTAGTAAATTTTCAAAAATGATGAATTTATAAGTTTTGAACGATCGTGTAGTGATGTAAGGGGAATTATAGGATGACCCCAATTGTATGCCCCCCTTTTGGCAAAAGGGGAAGTGATAATGAGAATGAACGTTAAGCCAAAAACAAGCCTAGTAATGACAAAGGTATGGTAGATATTAGGAAAATATGGGTGGATTGATTAAAGGACAATTTCAAGAGAAATATCATGTGTGTCGTGTGTATGGTATGATGATAGGCAACATTCTCAAGAGAATGCCACAAATGGGGTCTAAATTAGAGTAAAAACACTCAAGTTATTGGAAAAATTGTGCGACGTGTATTAGCTATATAGTAAATGTGAATTATGACCATAATAGATGGAATAATGAAAAGTGACTATAAATAGTAAGGCAAAAAATTGATTAGTCAACTTAGTTTTCTTTTCACACGAGTGTGTGAGAGATATCCGAGTGTGTAAGGATGCCACAAGTTAGAGCAACATGATCTAGCTTTTTGAGGTGGTAACAACCATGGTAGCATCGTGGATGACATAAGAGTTAGTAAGTGAAAGTTTTTTTGAAAAGTTCGTGTGTATAAGTTGTCTTTGGTGAATTTTTGTGAAATTGTGATTTTGAATTTTTTTGGTGTTTTGGGCCTAGACAAGAACTATGAAGGTGCTAGTGGCATTAGGGATAGGAGTTCCCAAACCTAGGCACTGGTTTTGTGCTCCGGGTGCCAGTCTCGCTTCTAGGTGCCCTAGTCTAGAAAGCTTGGATTTTGTCCAAAATGGTGTAAATGTGATTTTGGTTATGTAGTGATGTCATAAGCGAGTGTGTATGTATTTGTATGTTGTTCTAACATTGTGTTTTGTGTTGTACAATGAGACATCCAATCGATGGAGTTCCATGGTAGTTGCCACTTGAGTACATTTCTCAAGTTTGGTTTATCAAATGATGATTAGGAGGTTATAGGTTATGTTAGCCTATGGCATATAGCCAGGATGGGGGATGTGACCCAAAACATGCCGATGTTGACAACATTATATGAGAAATGGTGTGTGGATACTTGTACATTTTGGCTACCTACAAGTGAGATGAAAATCACACTAGAGGATGTATATCGCATATTGCGATTATTGATTGTTGGTGAGAGGGTACATGTCATGGATATGGAGAATATGGAGATATAGATGAATGCCGCTAGGTGGTATTTTATAGGAACTTGAGTACTGCTAAGTCCCATATTAGTTTGGATGTTATCTTGAGGTAAGTGGTTCCGTGTTTGTGGAAGCTTATAGTTGTGGTTATATCATCATGGATCAGTAAAGGGAGGCGTTGTGGGAATCTTATATAAGATGCATGATATCACCATTGGATAGAGGAGGAGAGTACTAGGTATGCATCGACATGGTGTATGTTGGCCCACCTAAATAGAGATATCTCTACAAATTTACATAAGAGGAACAAGAAGATGGGATTAGAGCTACTATGTTATTACATGTATGGACCTACGAGCATATAGAATTATCGAGACTAGTTGGTGGTCCATGAATAGAGTGGGCTAGGAAAATATATTCACGAGGAGATGGGTTAGTGTGTAAGGACAAAAATGGATACTCGATACCTAAGAAACGAGTTGAGGGTGATATATGAGGCTGATCCTGGTGAATTGTGTCGTAATGGAAAGAGGTTCTTTGACTCCTTTTGCATGTTTTCCTAATCCATTTCCATTGAAACCATAGTGGCCGATGTAGTGATATCTAGGGCCATACTATTTGAAGTTAGGAGGAGAGGTGGCTGAAGTATGGGATTTAGGTGAATGATCAATAGCATTGTAATAAAAAAATGGAGAGGGATCTATTAATGCTTCATAAACCACACCTTGATATAAAAATTTAATATGCACATGAAGGGTTGAAGGGACCACATTCATGGCATGGATCCAAGGCCATCGAGGAGAAGATTATAGTTAAGATTGTTAGGCATGACATGGAATGGGATGGACAAAGTGCATGGCCCGAGAGTAATGGGAAGCGTGATTGTACCTAAGACTCATTTAGGCACATTATCGAAGCCACAAATGCAAATGGATGATGGAGTTAAGGAGGATTTAGATAGGCCAAGTTGTGTGAGGAACATGAGATTACATATGTTAATCTCAGATCTATTTTTGACTAAAGCTCACTTAACCCCTATATTATTGATACAAAATTGAATATAAAGGGGGGAATCATTACTTAAGATAGACTGAGAAGCAATTTCATTAGATGTAAATGTGATATGCTCTTCATTGATAGAAAAAGTAATTTAGTAAAACTGTGATATAGATATTCGGGAGAGGTGTGAGGATGAATATAAGTGTTAGCCAAAAAAGATTTGATTTTATTTTGACAATCAGAACTATCTTATTAAAAATGCATGGAGAGAGACCTCCATGGTGAAAGGACCCTAAGATAATGAGGTGGAGAAGAAGAGAGGACCCAAGAGTTCTCGAATGATGGCTTCACCAAAATGATTATGTGAAAAAGTAAAATTATAGCCTAATCTAATGTAAGTTTACAATAAATAAATGAATAATGAAATACAAAAATAATACCCAAGAAACCGAGAAATTAATGTATGAAACCTTAAGTGCAAAGAGGGTTAGAAGAGCCTTAGTTGATTTGAAGAGGTTGTTAGACTGTGTCATAGTGGAGACTAGATGAACAAAGATGGAATATCATCACACAAAGGCCTCAAAAAAGAAGATCTAGAAGATTTTGCTGGAATGGGGCACTGTAGAGGGATGGGGGCACCCATGGGGGACATGGTCTATTTTTTGGGTGCCTAATTTGTGTAGAGGTCTAGAAACAAATTTCATAGGGTTTCCAACAAACTTTCATTGTTTATAGTTACTTATGTCAAATTCCAATGAATCTCATTGTGAGATCTAGAATGAATGGATTACTAAAACCCTAAATAAAGCATCAAAACCCTAAAAAGAAAGATACAAATGAAGGGGCCGAATATCCTCAACTAGCTAAAATTATGGACTTATGATTGAGAATTGCACTACATCTCATACCCAATGTAGTTATGTGTGTGTGTGCGGAAATTTTCCCTAGGTTGTTCTTGTGTATGATACACTTGAAGTAACGAGAATGTAGCTAGATGAAGAATGTAAATAATGTGTGCGTGGAAACAATAAACTCCCCTCCTATGAAGTGTGATGCAAATGAACCAACCTTTGTCCCTTGTGATGGAGCTAGATGAATGCAAATGGAGTTATATATGCTTGGATATATGCAACCTTAGGTGGTGATAGATAGTGCTTAGTGTTGGTCCTTTAATATGATCACATAACTTTATATTTATATGATTCCCTTGCTTGAATTTCACAATTAACCCCGAAAAGGACAAATATAAAAAGATAAGATGCCAAATGGCTAAAAAGGACCCAAAAGTGTGAGTAAAGTACAAAAGAGGATTGAGGCACTCGGAGGGGATGAGGCACCGACACCGGCATCTGGTGGGTGCCCGAATCAAGAATGAGTAAAACTAAAGAATGGAAAGACAGATCGAGTAAATAAGAATGAAAGAATAAAAGTAGAAGTATAAAGCAAAGAAAGGTGGCCAAAGACATGGGTTGATTATTACTTTTCATACTTATGAATCATGTAAATAGTAGTATGTAATCGGACTAAATAATTACCCAAAGTGTGTGATTTTGTGTCTACACTAAATTAGGAAGGGTGAGCTCTCAAGGTGATCGGGACCAATATTTTGTCCTCAACCATTTAATCTAGTGCTAAGAATTTTGTGTGTAGTTCAACAACCCGATGTAATTTTTTGAATTTTTTGCGGATCCATGGATAGGGTGTGAAGTGTTGATTTGCAAATAGAGAATCTTGATCCGATCTTTAGTGTCATAAATGGCAAATTTATCTCATGTTGTCTTTGTTGTCGTTGCATTTGAGACATGTGGTTGCATGCAATCATTGATTCTAAACATGATTAGTATCAAGGATTTGGCATCATCTTTTCATATTTTAATAGCTCATCGGGGTCGGTAGGAACCAATACAATCCCTATGACAATGTCTAATAGTCCCTCAAACTGAAGGATGGTATGCATATTTATTTTCTAGGTAGCATAGTTCAACCCTTTGAGAAAGGCGTCAGACAGAAGCAATTTTGGAGCAGACAATGCAAAATAAAATTATTATTTTATTGCTTTATGGGAGAAAATTACAAAGCTTTTGACTTACTGGAGAGAGAGAGAGAGAATCGAGCTTTGAGATAATATCGATAGTCTCTTTTCTTGGTAGCACACATTGAACAAGAAATAGTCTAGAAGTCACTGGTGGATGATCTCATCAAAGTGAAGGATTCTAGTGTTGCGGAGGGCTTTTAGAAAGGTGAAATAAAACCCAGAGCTCTCTTGAGCGATGGTAATACGCTACTTGTGAGTCTTCTACATGGCTTTCGGCAGTGAGATTTGTGGCCTCTGAGTCTTCTACACAGCTTTGGACGGTCCTAGGACTTCCCTAATGTGATCTGGGTTATTCTTATTTTTGGGTATGTCATTCTTAGTATTTAAGCATACAAACTCAAATCTTTTCTAGAAAACCCAGATTAGAAATGTGAGATACATGCGTGCTACAATTTGCAGCAAGGTGTCTGCACGTCTTCCTTGTCCAGATCACCAATGTCAGATCCCACACAGGTCCGCAACATTTTCCCTTGTGTTGGTTTTTGAAGGCTCAAATAGCCACGTCTCCACTCTACTACATGCCAAGGGAAACAAAAAGAGCCAAATTAATTGACAGAAAACGGCAAGTAAGGGATGCCCTCTTAGTTTCTTATGCCAAGAACAAGTTGCTATCACTCTAGTCGTTGGTTTTTGAAACAACCACGTATGAGTAGGTAAATGCCAAAGAGCCATGCAATTGATCTGCTCAGGTCTCTAGATATCATCGCAGGAAGCATAGAAAAACATACCAATGTAAACAGATTCAGTGCAAACACGTCCTCCTTTTGCTGATAAACGCCCTCCTTTCACCTTCTGATCATTTGACAACAAAAAACAGTAGCTACATGTCTAGTCGCCACACTTTTTCTCTAATAGAGGTCATTGTATTTATTTTCTTGCAGGCGCCAAGACAACATTCACGTCTGCCAAACAACTCCGCCGCGACTTGCCTCCAGATCTCCTCGCACGATGATCTCATGCACAACAACAAATAATGCTTATTGATCATTCTCCACCACGGAGGAAGGATTTATACAGAAATGAAGAGAAATTGTACTCCAGTTGTTAAACAATGATGTTATAGTTAACTATGCTCTAACTACCAGTTCTATCGTGAACTACAGTCCTAGATGTCTAGTTCTACCTGCCACCACTCTACATTAAACATAATCCTAATTTGCTAACAAAAATGTAGAATATGACCTGTATGGAATGTGATTTATCTTTTAATGTGGACTATTTATGTATAAGGAGTAAAAAAGGTATTATTATATTTAATTTCATTAAATAAATACTATATTTAAAATGTTCCTGATCGTGTAAAGTAGGTATATTATTGAAGATGATTTTTGTTTTACATATGAATCATTTTTTAGATATTGTGAAATGTAGGTACGTTATTGAAGATGATATATAGAACACAAAAAGTGTTGATCATCATTTTGTTTTTTATTGATTGTTTATGATTAAGATGTAGTGACACAAATTTAATTTATTACAAAAAAAAATTGTGATGGAATGGGATGTTGAAACTAATATATACAATTATGTGAAATCAATTATTTTCAATCCACTATGATCAAAGTTTGTGCTATTACATTTATATTTGTGCTATTACATTTATATTTGTGCATCTTTCACCGATGCAAATACATGATTACAAAGTTAGCAATCGATGCACATGGTTATGGTTTCTAGTTGTATATTTCTTATCTATGCATTATAGTTATTTATAAGCACCAATGCCATGGAAGCACATAGAATTCTACGGAGTTGAGGAAAATTCTTGAAGGAAATAAGATAAATAGGAGATTGTTAACAGATTACTTGATGAAATTTAAAGAAGTTTGGAAAATTTTTGAACCCATGTGCCTAGGAGATTAATTATTCATCTTGGTAGAAATTTTCTCATTTAATTAATGAGATAAGGTATGTCAACTTGTGTCATGCTCTCATCTATTGGATACCATAAACCTGTGCCATAAATAAAGTTGAAGTCATCCATTTTCCTCCTACATTATAAGAAAAATCATGAATTCATCATCTCTTGTTGATACCCAACATATACTTAATAACTTATGCTCCATAAATAATGTTGAATTATCTTAACATAAGAACTTGTTACATTTTCACCAAGGTCATTAGTCCCCTAAAAACTTCTTCCTTGCCCTTAAATACTTGCATGATATGCTTACCATGTGCATGGAAACAAAATGCCAAGCCATCCCCTCATGATATAACATCCTTGTCCACAACCCATAATTAGGAAAATTCTTGAAGCCTTACTAGCCCCCTTTTCAAAGACACTGAGTGTTCTCCTAACATGCGAAAGAAAACAATTTAATGAAGTAATGTGGTGTTGATATTTACAATGGATGAAAAATCCAAGTGTTAATGAAAATACCAACTAATGTTGATGATCGAGAGAAAGGTACTTGTACACACCCAAAATTGCATGTGTTACATTGTCGAAAAATGGTTACAAAAGTCCCCAATGATGATTCATGTCCTTTCACAAGGTGTTCGAGTTCCTAAACCCATTCACAATACATATTTTTATCCTAGACATCCTTACTTAGCTTATCCATGCTTTCTTCCAACCTCCCTCTCATTTCTTTGCATCTTTTGGTCTTTAATGTCAGGACCTCCGCCCTGCCTAGGCGATGGTTCTAAAACCGCCGCCTAGGAAGGGCGTCGGGTGGCGATCTGCACGCGCTTTTTATAGAACTTTTCATGTGTGATTTTAACATGCGTGATTTTACTTAACTTGACTTCTAGGGTGAGTTTGTGAACCAAATTACCTAAAAATAGTCTTGATTTCTCGGTATTCTTCCCCTTCTATTTTTAAATAGATTTAATTAGTTTAAACTACCTCTTCACCGAATGATTTGACACTCCAAGGCTTCCTTGTGCACGAAGGCACATCCCAACCAATTCCTATATAATCAATTCTTGTATTCAAGAAAAGGGCCTAAGAATTTTGTGTATCTTGCATCTATGGTTGCCACAATCTTCTTTGGAAAATGCATAGCTAGGCTTGTTCACTTGTGTCATCTCTCTTCCACTTGTAGTGCAAACCGGACTACATTCAAGATATCATTTCTCAAGTGCCTTTTCATGCGTTGATGCCTTTACATTTCCAATTCCTTGGACTCATATTGGCACACATAGAAAGAAAAAGTAAAGCGAAGGGACAAGTCATCACACACAAATGGATTTATCTTTGTTATGTGAATTCTAGGTTGGAATTCTTTGATTTGCTTCATTGCTACAATTTATCATTGTCAAATCATATCAAATATAAATAAATCAATTTCCCTTCTGTTGGTGCTCAAAATTGTCTCTCCCCATTTGGGCCCTTGAAGATTTATTGATTCACGGCCTCTATCATTTTCTTCGTCCCCGTGTTGTGCTTGGCTGGTCTTATTGCCATTTTTAATATACTCCTGGGTCAAACATCATACATGGGTCCATATTTGTCTCATGGTTCCTTTGTTCCTCCGGAAAAGGTCTATGTTTTGAGTCCCCCATGCTCTATTCCTTCAAAACTCATGTTTTCCCATTGTCTCCATTTTCCATAGTCAAGATCTATTGTCCTTGCCATTTTTTCCCTAAATACTTGAAGAAAAATGAATTGATGTGTCCCTAAGGATCGTGTTTGAGCCTTACAACATTTCTAAAATCTCTGTCCTTGAAGAAAATTTAATTTTTGGCTCGAATGGAAGTTTTTCTGTATTTTACGGTTTGATGGGCATTTCTCCTAGTCAAATTTACATCCTTGCATCAACAGGGAAATGTGGCATCCTTTGGTTGGATGTGGCTCGACTAGACACTTCAAAATTCTATAAAAGGCCTCAACTTTAAAATGTGTCCACGTGGAGGAACGAACCTCGTTTGATAGTCTACATTTTGGTCTAGCTTTGAAGTAGTGGCGAGAGGACATGTCGAGGGTCTACAGAAAGAGACACGTGGAGGCTTCCACTGGGTTTCCCAAACTTAGAAAAATTTAAATGTTTTGGGAAGTCCAGGACACGTGGAGGAACGACACTCATTTGACGATCTACTTTTGGGATTTTCCTTAGAGTAGCATCGAAAGGCCATGTGGAGGCTTCCGCTATTTGGCCTAGACCGAGACAAATTTTTATGTAATGGATATACTTTGGCGAAACAGGGACACGTGGTGAGCCCGTGCTCATCTAGAGTCTTAAAATTGGGCACCATTTTGAAGAAGTGCCATGAGGACATGTGGGGCACTCCACTCACTTTGCATATTTTCTTGGACTTTTCAATGGCCAAGGGAGACTACCTCAGAGCTTGAAAAGTGGCACCTTCCACTGAGCTTCAAGCCTTCAAACAAATTTTGTTGGAGTAGGACACATGGCAAGCCCACGCTCGTTCAAGGTATCAAATTTTTGGGACCGCCTCAAGGTGCACCGTGGTGACACGTGGCAATTTCAAAAGTCATAAGGGGTGGGGAAGCGGACCATCGAGGCAACATAAAAAATTTTCTCCTTTGGCTCATAAAGGTAAAAATATCAAAAATGGCCCATAAGCCCAATGAGGGAAATAGTCAATGTTTTGCCCTGGTCAACAAGTGGAGGTGTGGGCTTTCAGAGGAAAAGTGAAAATTTTCCCTTTGAGGAAAAATGATTTAAAGGCATAAAAAGACCCGGGGTCCCACTGGGACCCACATTAGAGACTTGAAGCGGAGCTGTGGGGGAAACTTGGAAAATTTTCCTTTTTCCAAAAGAGAGTCAAATGGTATAATTTTTCCGTGGTTCCTTTAGGACCCACCTCAGGACACGTGTCAGGCCCATTTTCAAAAGTGGAGGTGTGGAGCAAAATGTAAAATTTTTACATTTTTCAAATGGTCAAAGGAAAAGTCAAAAGGAAGCCCCGAGCCTATTTTTACATCTTCGCATGGACGGCCATCATTCAAATCAAAGATCAATGGTTGCTGAGTGTTTGAATCTGATTTTCCACCCATTTTTTCGTAAATCTCTCGTAGAGGTGCGAGTATTCATGATTTCTTGTTGTTTTGTACACGCCAAACAAAGGAGCAAGTTAATTTTGATATCTAGAGTTTGGTGGAAGAGATCTGGAGGCATCTTTCGCCACTAAAATGGTCGACTCTCGAGCCCAATCTGATTTTGCATTTTTATTCTTCCAAGCATGCAAGGAGCTAGATTTGATAGATTTGGGGTGGAAGTGGTTGGAAAATTAAAGGAGGAGTAATCTACGAGAGAAAGGAGTTGAATGCGGGAAGAAATGAAGAGATTTTCCCTCAAGCACCAGGAGACTTTTATAGATCTGATTCGTGAATCATGAAAGAATCATGGCGAAACCTTTGGTGCATTTAGAGTCTTTGTCTTTTAGGAGGAAGAGGATCTGTGGTAAAGGTTATAAAGGGAAAAAATTCATCATGCAAATGGTTGGGAGTTGTTGGAAAGATTAGAACTGATCCTCTCTAGTAGAAAAATTAATAGAGCCCATCCATTTTGAGAAGGCATGTCTAAAAAGCCTTTATATATCTCTTTGTGTCAAATTTAACCATGTCAAGATGGTTTAAGTGTACATCCATTGAAAAACTATGAGATTGTTCTTGAAACTTTCCCTTTCCGATAAATTTGATCAAACTTTGAGTTATCCTGTGTTAATATTTCAGAAAAGTGTATTTATTTCATCTCTGAATGCATACGAATAGTTTTTCTTGTTTCTATTACAATCTTGTACCAAAATATGGAACAATCACATAGGTCTCATTCCTCGTGATAGTTTAGTGGCATCTGCAATTTCATCTCTCAGAAGAGCCTTCATCTGGGAGTGGGATAAATGGTTTAAAATCACTTTTCTTTCATTTTGTTGATAAATATTCTCTGTAAGCCTCTAGGTGTGCCTGGGAAATGACTTGGTTTATATCTTGGTGCTTTATTGGGTTCTCTAACTTGAGCCTTCGTGATATAATCCCGTGTTATGTAAAAGAGTGCTAATTTGGGCCTCCATTGAAGCACATATTCTAGTTGAGGAAACAATTTAAATTTTTGTGGCATTTTGTTGATTGAATCTTTCCATTTTGCATAAGATCTCAAGGATCTAGTGATTCAAGTTCATCTTATCTCCCCTCCCACTAAAAATTCATTTAACAACAACCAATCCTACCCATCCTACCCTATTTGTCATGTGTGTATGCCAATGCACAATCCTCATCACCTAAACATGCAGAAGCAAGCAGGGTCTCAAATGTCTTTAGTAACCTTTTCCTTGTTGTGAGAATATCTCCATAATCTGGAAGTGACAACTCGTGAGAGTTAGATTTGGTGTGTTGATCATATTTTCCCAAGGCCTTCTCTATAAAATTTATGCAAAAGAAAGGTATTTGTATCTCCTTTCAAATAATAGAGGTTACAAAATAGGTTCTCTTACCTTGGTTGAAAGGCACAACCTAAAATAGTTAGGATAAGATCACATCCTTGTAAGGTGCTACCCACTCTGTCGAGCACGAGTGCCAACAAGTCGAGATAGATTGCTTCCCGGCTACAAAATGACATATAATCATTTATCTACCTCTAAGTGTCCTGTTGAATCCATGATGCTACTTGGCCTTTGAAGGAGATTAAATTTGGGTACCAACATGCTTCTTACACCATTACCACGGACATTATTCGAGGTTTCAAGTTCAAGTGTTGTATGTAACTTTTCCATTCTCTACAAGTTTTCCATGGGTATTCATTGATAAATTTTGGTGAAGATAGGTCAGATTTTTCATTTTGAGTTTATATTACTAATGAGACACTTGATTAATCATATTTTAGTGCATTTTCACAACTAAGTTGGAAATCTTTAGTGGCGACTCCCTATTTTTTTGATTCTAATAAGGACCAATGTCTTAAACCTCTGTCAAGTAAAATTTGTTACTAATATTTGTAAAGTTGGAAGGAAGAAGATCTTTCTTTGCTAGGGATCCTGCTAGGACATTGTTTCCTGAGTTAGGAAAAGCAAAGTTAGAAGGAAGAAAATCTTGGAGAGTTGTGGGAGATCAATAGACAAGAAGGGGATCTCCATTGATGAAGGTGATGGCCCATCATTGAAGACTGCCATTCAAGTGACTCTGAATCAGGTAGCCTCTTTGTGGAATTGAATTCTCCAACTAGAGAGGGGCCTTCATTTGATTTTGAAAGGTTTTCTTCCCATTCTGCCCCTGTCTTTTCAAAAGTTAATAGGGATTTCCAAGAA
Source organism: Taxus wallichiana var. yunnanensis (assembly GCA_018340775.1). Taxonomy (NCBI): domain Eukaryota; kingdom Viridiplantae; phylum Streptophyta; class Pinopsida; order Cupressales; family Taxaceae; genus Taxus; species Taxus wallichiana. The sequence continues at coordinate 201,414,742 of CM031240.1, forward strand.
GCAAGGCCTTTAGAGGGTATCCATTTTGAAAGCTACACTCTTGTATTTCAAAGACCCCTACCCCTCATCAATTTTTTTCTCCCCCAAGATCACCTCCTCGAATCAATATGGCTCAACCTAGACCTCCATTTGTTGTAAACACCTTTGGACCTATAAATTTTTTTGGAATGGCTGGTTATATAAGTGCAGTGCCTCAAGATGTGAGGACAGGACTACCAAAGTTCTAGGGAAACAATTTCATAACTGGTGATCATCATCTAAATATTTTCTCAATATGATGAAATATTTTGAGGCCGAGCATGAATATGTATACATCAAATTATTTGTTCACACTCTAGAGGGGGATGCAAGGGACTGGTATAAAGCATTTCCAGATAACTCTATTGATTCTTGGGTTGAGATGAACAATGCATTCAAATTGCAATATGGTGATAGGACTGACCCTAGGTTTCTTTTATCAGAATTTGAAAACATCAAAAATAATCTCAATGAGTAAGTACATGATTTCAGAACAAGGTTCAATAAGACCTTGAGGAGATTTCTGTCAGGATAAGGCCTTGTGATGAGTCATGTTTGATCAAATATACTGATGCATTTGATAAAAAGGATGCATATTACTTAAGAGACAAGAACCCCACAAAATTTAGGTAAACATTCATCATGGCCCTACAAATAGAGAATAATATCAAGGAAATATGAAAACCTTCAAGGAGGGAAGGTGTAAACCTCTAGAAAAACCTCGAGACAAGCAAGGCTCCTAATTTAGAAGAAGTTGTGAAAACTTTGGGGGGGTTGTCAAGGAGATCTCCTACAAACTATCTTGGGATGAGAAAGGTGTTGGGTAAAGCGTTCACAAGGACAACACAGAAACAAGGCCAAGGCAAGTTTACAAATAATCAAAGATCGATGACAAAGGAAAAAGACATGTTGGGTTTAGAAATAGGCAGCCACAAGGTAGAGAAAATAGAAAGGGGCCACGATCCTTGGTTATTGGAGTTCTGTTGTGGAAGAAATAGAAGTCATTGATTGGTGTGATAAATGTTTCATGCCCCATGCTCCTTGTGAAGAAGATCAACAAGAAGGAGAAGAAGTTGATGATGAAATTGATGATGATGCCTGCATGATGGAGATCCCTGCAAGTTCATCAAGGGAAGAAACTTCAACTGAGGTAATAAGTGCTAGAAATGCTGCCATTTTTTGGGATTTCATTCACCGAGTACCTATTCTTCCTCCCTCTCATACTTTAAAAGTAGACACTGTGCAAGATTTTGAATTGACCACAAATGATTTTGAATACTTGAGGGCATTAATGATTGAAAAGTATGATGGAGGAGTTCCTTCAGAAGAAGATAGGAAGCTATTAATGAATGTTGTAGTTGCCCAAGAAAAGGAGCACAATACCAGAAGTAAAGCTGCCAAGGGGCCATAAGCCAAGTCAAAGTTTCCATTGCTTACCAAAGAAACCCCAAAGAAAAATACATCTGGAAGAGAGATTGTTTCCCCAAGAAAAATTGGCATTCCTTCCCATGCTCAAAATGGAAAGAATCCCATTCCATCTAATGAATGTGCCAATCTTCCTCTTAGTGTTGCTTTACCAAAATTTTACCCATATGACATAGCCCAAGTTTTGAGCTAAATCAAAGTTCTATCCCAATTTTGAGCTTCTTAGGATCCCTGAGCACAAAAAGAGGGATTTTGAATATTTAGGATTCAAAGGAGAAGAAATCATACAATGTAGAGATGTAAACAAGGTTGAGATGCCCCTTCTTGTTGCAGAGTTGGAAAATCCAAAAGTGTTGGAAGAAGCGAGAGAACCACCGAGAGGTTTATTTAGGAACTTCTTTGGTTAAATCCTATTTGAATGTGAATCCATTTTTCACTACCCTTGTTATCAAAGATAAGTTGTTACATAACTGCATGTTTGATTCTAGAGCTTCTTGTAATGTCATGCCTCTTGAGGTCATGAATGAATTAGGTATCAAAGTTAACATCATATGGGAAGTGCACTGCTATGGACTTTAGAGAGGTTCCTATGGTGGGGTGTGTCAAAGATCTAGTTGTGCAACTTGCATCTTATCCTGAAAGGAACTTAAGGCTTTATGTATTGAAGTGGGGGATGTTGTTGTTAAGAAAGTGGGAAGCAAGTGTTGGTGGTAGTTTACAAATGGACATGTCTTATGCCACTATTACCATTGAAGGTAACTTGGTAAAATTATATGGAGAGAAGAAGATGATGTATCTTATTGAAGACCCAAACAATGTATCTTATGAAGTTTTGAAGTAGATGTTGATCCTAACAACTTTGTGAGTTTTGTGGATTTCAGGGAGTATGAAAGTGTTAAAAGAAAGGCTCCTGAGTATGATGTATTTTATAGGAATTTGGTCTATGATTCAGCCTTGAAACATTTTGAATAATGTGACTTAAGCACAATGGAAGAGCTTCAGAGAAAATTTCAAATGTTTTTTGGGAAGTCCAGGACACGTAGAGGAACGATGCTCATTTGAAGATCTACTTTTGGGCTTTGACTTGGAGGAGCGCTGGAAGGACACATGGAGGCTTCCACTACTTGGCTCTAGAACTTAGACAAATTTTTATGCAAGCTTTGGATACAATTTGGAAGAATAGGGAAATGTGGAGCCCACGCTCGTCCATAATCTTAAAATTAGGCATCATTTTGAAGAAGCACCATGAAGACACGTGGGGCACTATGCTCACTTTGCATATTTGCTTGGAATTTTCAACGGCCAAGGAGACCGCCTCGGAGCTTGAAAAGTGGCACCTTTCAGGCGAGCTTCAAGCCTTCAAACAAATTTTTCTAGAGCAAGACACGTGACAAGCCCGTGCTCGTTCAAGGTATCAAATTTTTGGGACTGCCTCAAGGTGCATCGTGGTGACACATGGCAATTTGAAAATTCATAAATGGGACGGGAAGTGGACCATCAAAGGAAACATAACATTTTTGCTCCTTTGCCTCATAAAGGTTAAAATATCAAAAATTGCCCACAAGATCGATGAGGGAAATAGTCAATGTATTACCCTAGTCAATGGTAGTGGTGTAGGCTTTTAGAGAAAAAGTGAAAAATTTCCCTTTGAGGGAAAAGGAGTTAAAGGCATAAAACACACTGGGGTCCCACTAGGACCCACATTAGAGACTTGAAACGGAAGGGTGGAGCTGGGGAAACTTGGAAAATTTTCCTTTTTCCAAAAGAGAGTCAAATGACATAATTTTTCCGTAGTTCCTTTGGGACCCACCTCAGGACACGTGTTAGGCCCATTTTTAAAAGCGGAGGTGTAGAGAAAAATGTAAAATTCTTACATTTTTCAAAGAGTCAAAGGAAAAGTCAAAGGAAGCCCCCGAGCCCATTTTTGCATCTTCCACGTGGATGGCCCACATTCAAATCAAAGATCAATGATTATTGAGTGTCTGAATCTTATTTTCCCGCCAATCTTATTTTCATGATTTCTTGTTGTTTTCTACAAAATAAAGGAGCGAGTTAATTTTGATATCTAGAGTTTGGTGGAGGATATTCGAGGCATCTTTCACCATTAAAATGGTCGACGACTCTCGATCCCGATCTGATTTTCCATTTTCTTCTCTTGAGAACGCAAGGAGCCGATTTGAAAGATTTGGGTGGAAGTGGTTGGAAAATTGAAGGAGTAATCTACGAGAGAAAGGATTTGAATGCGGGAAGAAATCAAATAGATTTGCGCTCGAGCACTGGAGATTTGCAGATCGATTATGTGAATCACAAAAGAATCATGGTGAGCACTGGTGCATTTAAAGTCTTTATCTTTTAGGAGGAAGGAGCTCTGTGGTAAAGGTTATAAAGGGCACAAATTCATCATGTAAATGGTTGGGAGTTTTTGGAAGATCGGGAACTAATCCTCTCAAAGTAAAAAAACCCGACAAAGCCCATCCATTTTGAGAAGCCATCTAAGAATCCTGTATATCTCTCTTTGTGTCAAATTTAATCATGCCAAGGTGGTTGCAAGTGAAAATCCATTGACAAGATTTGAGATTGTTCGAAAAATTTTCCTTGCGAGATAAATTTGATAAAAATTTGAGTTATCCCATGTTAATTTTGAGCAAAGTGTATTATTTCATCTTTAAATGCATACGAGTAGTTTTTCTTGTTTCTATTGCAATCTTGTACCAAATTATGGTCCAATCACATAGGTCTTAGTCCTTATGATAGTTTAGTGGCATCTGCAATTTCATCTCTCAGAAGAGCCTTCATCTGGGAGTGGGATAAATGGTTTAAAATCACTTTTCTTTCATTTTGTTGATAGAGATTCTTTGTAAGCCTCTGGGTGTACCTCAAGCGTGACTTGGTTTAAATCTTGGTGATTTATTGGGTTCTCTAACTAAATCCTTTGTGATATAATCCCATAGGTTGTGTGAAAGAGTGTTAATATGGGCCTCCATTGAAGCACATATTCTAGTTGAGGAAACAATTAAACTTTTTGTGGCATTCTGTTGATTGAATCTTTCCATTACGTATAAGCTTTGAAGCATCCGGTGAGTCAAGTTCATCCTGTCTCCCCTCCCACCAAAAATTCATTTAAAAACAACCAATCCTACCCATCCTACCCCTGTTTGTCATGTGTGTATGCCAATGCACAATCCTCATCACCTAAACATGCAGAAGCAAGCAGGGTCTCAAATGTCTTTAGTAACCTTTCCTTGTTTTGAGAATATCTCCATAATCTATAAGTGACAACTCGTGAGAGTCATATTTGGTGTGTTGATCATATTTTCCCCAAGGGATTCTCTATAAAATTTATGCAAAAGAAAGGCATTTGTATCTCCTTTCAAATAATAGAGGTTACAAAATAAGTTCTCTTACCTTGGTTAAAAGGCATGACCTAAAATAGTTAGGATAATATCACATTCTTTTAAGGTGCTACCCACTCGTTTCGAGCTTGAGTGCAAACAAGTTAGATAGATTGCTTCCCCAGTTACAAAACAACATATAATCATCTATCTACCTCTGAGTGTCATGTTGAATCCATGATGTTGCTTGGCTTTTAAAGGAGATTAAATTTGGGTACCAACACCTTCATTTACAACTAATTAGTTGATTTCTAAGAGGGTTTAAATCATTAATAAGAAACTCTTGGTGATGAATCTTCTTCTTCCCATCATTGTGGATTTAAAGGAGCGAATATATGTAGGAGGTTGTCTACATATCATAGATCATTTGGAAAAGTTCTTGTTTTAAGTTAGTCTAGTTTCAATACACTCAAAGACAAGGTGAATAACCACACCATGTTATTTGTCTTTTTAGTTTTAGTGTAGATGTAGGTTTGATTATTTAGAATAAAAGCAAATTGTTGTTTTTGATTGTAATATTTCAATTTTGTGATTTGTTTAGATTAGTTTCCCTTCGTGATAGCATAGATTGTTAGTTTCATCTTAGTTAATTTGGACACTTTAAACTAATTCAACATTGAGATTCCGTTAGAAAAACCATAGGAATTTACACACTAATACATGGAGGGTGTTTAGAGACATTAATTAGAAAAACAATATATATTTTGTCTCTAATTAATACACCCTCCTAAATTTGTCTCTAGTTAACTTATTTAAATATATAATAAATTTTAATTAAAAATACTGCTTTTTTGTAGTGTGGCTTGCTTTTTGCGGGAGTTTTGTGGGAAAATGAATGCGGCAAAAAAATGGTAAATGACATTGAGTAGAGAGGATTTCATCCTCGCGACATGCAAATATTAGGCAAGGAGGAGGCGAAAGCAGGTATCGCATCCCTTTTGCCTATTTTTTTAACATATATGCAAGATTTGGTTTGTGAGGGTCTGGTACTTCGTGGCTCTAGTTCGTGGCTCCTCTACCCTACATCTGTACCCTTCTTGAGGGGATTCATATCTAGTTTTTCATGCCCTTCCTTTGCCCCATGATTGTGTTTCGTGCCCTTGTTTTTGGGTCTTCCATCTCAGATTCGTGGCTCGAGGCTTGTCCATCTGTATCGTGGCATGCAGTGTCTGCTTCATTGGTTAGTTCAACTACTCAGGAGGGCACGAGAGTGTATTCCAAAATTGTGGCTCTGGTTCTGTCTGCGTCCCCCATTGTTCTCCCTGCCTAGTTATCAGTTTGAAATACCCTTGTTGGGTTTGAGTTTTTGGTGTAAATATCCCAGGTACTCTAAACCCTAACATTCTCTGTAATAGTTAGAGACAATATTAGTCAAGTATATACTTCATGCATGAAAATGACCCTCTTTGTCTAAAAATTTGGCTTTTCTCGGTGCGTGAAGTATATAGGGTGTGAGATTTACTGGGGTTCAAAAGTAGTAGGGCTCGAAGCCTAAAATTTACAAATGTTTGGCCCTGGTTTGCAATTGCGGCAGGGAAACCTGGGGACAGATTCAATGATCCACGCAGTGGATATGTTTATTCACGGGTTCATTGAGTCCGGGGGAAAGGTTTGGGGGGTAGGGTTTATGGATGCATGGAAAGTGTTTGACGACATGGGCTTTTGCTGAGTTATAAAATATTTTATCTGTTTCACATCTCTCTTCAGATCATGTATTTTGCTTATGTCGTATACCTACAAATTCACACTTTCAAGTAAGAAAATACACAATTGAGACCTATTTTTTGAAAAAATTTAATGACTGTGCATTCCATCCCCACCAATATGCATAGGCCATGGGTGATAGAAAGTAATCAAAATATTCCATGGCCTTTGTGGATTTGTGGAGTTGATTGTATGAACATCCCTTGAATCCTTATATACACTTATTCGATATGAGTCCATAGCGAAAAAGAAATAAAAAATAGAACTGCATACCCTTTGGTTTCAAAGAAGAAAATAAAATATGGTTTTGAGGAGTTTCCTGTCTTGGTTCAAAATCTATTGAATAACTCAGAAGAATTTTTGCAGTTCCCTCTAATGAAATATAGTTGTGTTATATTTTCTTGAAATAATTGACTTTTTAGCTAGTTTGGTTGAATCTTCAGAGGGTTTATGGATGCATGGGGTTAGAAAATATTTTCTTTGCTACACAAATCTCTACAAATCATGTATTGTGCTTTGAATTTTTTTAAGATATGTGCATTCCATCCAATCCACCAATATTTACAATCTAAAGGTATGAGAGAGGAATTAAACTATTATACGACCTCTACAGATTTGTGGAGTTGATGGGATGAACAACCCTTAGAGCTTTATAGAGGCTTCTTCGATTTGAGATCATAGCAGGAAAAAAAGAAAATAGAAAATACATGCACAACCCTTAAATGGCCTGTCCATAAGGGTGGAGTTGATGGAATGCACAAGCCTTACAATTTTTTTTCTAGCTCCCTCTACCTTGGTCCAGAATGTATAAAACTCTTGACACCCTGCACAGAGCCCCCTCTACATTTCCATAACTATACATAGCTTTACTCTACACTTTGTGAAATTAGAGTTAAACAAAGAAAGCAAAATACATGAGCTGGTATAAGTATTTATTTTAAATTTTGTGTTGTGTTTTTCTTGAAACAAATGATTTTTTAGCTACTTTGGTTGAATTGGGGGAGAGGGTTTAAACATGCATTTAAATTGTTTAATGGATATAGAATTTTTTAGTTTGATCTCGTCACAACAAAAATAACTGTGAGTTGCATTTAACTCCATCTGCGCTTAGACCAACATTTCCTTTGATAGAGGCAATGTAAAAACCTCATGTCATGTAACTTTGTATTTGGAGTGTGGTGAAACTCAATGTGTAGTTGCGGACTAGTATGCATGTCTAAACAAGACTCCCCTGTGATGGATGCATTAAAAAAATCTCATGTCATGTGTTTCACTTTTGTTTTTAAACTTTAAATTCACAGTGCATAGTTGAGCAGTGTACAACTGCATGCTACTAGAGGGGATGTGTGTGGGGTTTTGAGTTTTTTATAATTTATGGGCAGAGGATGAGGAAGTTTTAAAAATTTGTAAGACCTCTATCTAAATTTTTGTGGGATATTTTTATTTTTCGTGGATGATGGAAAACATCGACAGTGGGTTTCGGTCCACAACAATCACTTTTAGCTAAAACTAGAGTGTCAGTGGTGTATAAACCTAATCTTTATTAGTTGTAAATGTGGATTCTTATTCAACCTACTTCCACATTCTCATGCTTCCAACTTTGTGCAAAATGGGATTTTGAAACAAGGTATGGACACTAATAAAGTATTACGAGAAAATGAGAAGAGTTCCCTTTTTGGCCTCCGCATTAAGGAAAATCAATATGCAAAATTTAAAAGCATGCACAAGGAATACGATCTGCAATGGGCTAACTTCACCCAGAGTAGTCTAAACTCTATATTGTGGTCACCAACAAGTAACTCGGCTATGGAATGTACGCCTCCAGTTATGTTGGCCTCTGGATTGTTCAGGGTCTTCTACATAGGGGTTCTGATTTGCATACCACTATCGAGAATGGAGTATATATATCTTAAAATGGATAAAAATTATGAGATGAGATGAGATTTGTTGATACGACAACTTGAGTGCATGCGGAACTTTGTCAAAAGCCATACTACGAGCTCAATTCCTTAAAGAATCCACTATTCCAAAGGGAATCCCAAATTTAAATCCAGGAGACATGATACAGTATTTAAATTATGTAAAATACGACATCAATTTTTTTGTGTGGCATACCTCAACAAATGAGGTTGAGTACCTGAACAATAATACTAAATCCTTATTGAGGCAACTACGTTGAAGGTTATCCGATAATGGGAATTTACCCAATAATTAAAACAAACATCGGTGAACTTGTTGGGTATGGCCTTGTTGGTTGTGATGTACCTCAATAAAGGGGTTTGAATACCTATGCAACAGTATTCATTTTATTTGTGTTTTGAAATCCAACCTAACCTAATACAAAATTCAAGAATTTAACCTTTTTACAAGTAATTAGTTGATTTCTAAGAGGGTTTAAATCGTTAATAAGCAACTCCCGGTGATGGATCCTCTTCTTCCCATCATGTGGATTTGGAGGAGAGATTATATGTAGGAGGTTGTCTACATATCATAGATCATTTGGAAAAGTTCTTGTTTTAAGTTAGTCTAGTTTCAATACACTCAGCACATGTGAATAACCACACCGGGTTATTTGTCTTTTTAGTTTTAGTGTAGAAGTAGGTTTGATTATTTAGAATAAAAGCAAATTGTTGTTTGTGATTGTAATATTTCAATTTTGTGATTTTTTAGATTAGTTTCCCTTTCAACAGTAGCATAGATTGTTAGTTTCATCTTAGTTAATTTGGACACTTCAAACTAATTCAACATTGAGATTCTGTTAGACAAACCATAGGGAATTTACACACTACTACATGGAGGGGTGTTTAGAGACATTAATTAGAGACAAAAATATATTTTTGTCTCTAATTAATACACCCTCCTAAATTTGTCTCTAGTTAACTTATTTAATATAACAAATTTTAATTAAAAATACTCTATTTTTTGCAGTTGTGGCTTGCTTTGCGGGAGTTTTTGCGGGAAAAATGAATGTGGCCAGAAAAATGGTAAACGACATTGAGTGGGAGGGGATTTCATCCTCGCGGCATGTAGATCTTAGGCAAGGAGGAGGGCGAGTAGGTATCCGCATCCCTTTTGTTGTTTTTTTTTAACATCTATGCAAGATTTGGTTTGTGAGGGTCCGGTACTTCATGGCTCTAGTTTTGGCTCTAGTTTGTGGCTCCTCTTCCCTACATCTGTACCCTTCTTGAGGGGATTCGTATCTAGTTTTTTGTGCCCTTCCTTTGCCCCACAATTGTTTTTTGTGCCCTTTTTGGGTCTTCCATCTCAGATTTGTGGCTCGAGGCTTGTCCATCTGTATCGTGGCATGCATTGTCTGCTTCATTGGTTAGTTCAACTGCTCAGGAGGGAATGAGAGTGTATTCCAATATTGTGGCTTTGGTTTTTCGCATCGTCCCCATTATTCTCCCTACCTAGTTATCAGTTTGAAATACCCTTGCTAGGTTTGAGTTTTTGGTGTAAATATCCCAGGTACTCTAAACCCTAACATTGTCTGTAATAGTTAGAGACAATATTAGTCAAGTATATATTTCACGCACGAAAATGACCCTCTTTGTCTAAATTTTTTTCTTTTCTCGGTGCATGAAGTATATAGGGTTTGAGATTTACTAGGGTTCAAAATTAGTAGGGCTCTAAGCCTAAAATTTACAAATGTTTGGCCCTGGTTTGTAATGCGGGCGGGAAACTTGGGGATGGATTCAATGATCCACAGCGGTGGCTATGTTTATTCACGAGTTCATTCATTCCGGGGAAAGGTTTTGGGGGTAGGGTTTATGGATGCATGGAAAGTGTTTACAACATGGGCTTTTGATGAGATATAAAATATTTTATCTGTTTCACATCTCTCTTCGAGATCATGTGTTTTACTTATGTCGTATACCTACAAATTCACACTTTCAAGTAAGACAATACAAAATTGAGACCTATTTTTGAAAAAATTAATTTGTTCATTCCATACATCCCACCAATATGCACAAGCCATGGGTTATAGAAAGTAATTAAAATATTGCATGGCCTTTGTGGATTTGTGGAGTTGATTGTATGAACATCCCTTGAATCCTTATATACACTTATTCGATATGAGTCCATAGTAAAAAAGAAATAAAAAATAGAACTGCATACCCTTTGGTTTCAAAGAAGAAAATAAAATATGGTTTTGAGGAGTTTCCTGTCTTGGTCCAAAATCTATTGAATAACTCAGAAGAATTTTTGCAGTTCCCTCTAATGAAATATAGTTGTGTTATATTTTTCTTGAAATAATTGACTTTTTAGCTGGTTTGGTTGAATCTTTAGAGAGGGTTTATGGATGCATGGGGTTAGAAAATATTTTCTTTGCTACACAAATCTCTACAGATCATGTATTGTGCTTTGAAATTTTTTAAGATATGTGCATTCCATCCAGTCCGCCAATATGTACAATCCAAAGGTATGAGAAAGGAATTAAACTATTATATGGCCTCTACAGATTTGTGGAGTTGATGGGATGAACAACCCTTAGAGATTTATAGAGGCTTCTTCAATTTGAGATCATAGCAGAGAAAAAAAGAAAATAGAAAATACATGCACATCCCTTAAATGGCTTGTCCATAAGGGTGGAGTTGATGGAATGCACAAGCCTTACAATTTTTTTACAGCTCCCTCTACCTTGGTCCAGAATGTATAAAACTCTTGACACCCCACACAGAGCCCCCTCTACATTTCCGTAACTATACATAGCTTTACTCTACACTGTGAAATTAGAGTTAAACAATGAAAGTAAAATACATGAGTTGGTATAAGTATTTATTTTAAATGTTTGTGTTGTGTTTTGCTTGAAACAAATGATTTTTAGCTACTTTGGTTGAATCAGGGGAGAGGGTTTAAACATGCATTTAAATTGTTTGACGGATATAGATTTTTTGGTTTGATCTCGTCACGACAAAAAAAAACGAGTTGCATTCAACTCCACGCGCCTAGACCAACGTTTCCTTTGATAGAGGCAATGTAAAAACCTCATGTCATGTAACTTTGTATTTGGAGTGTGGAGTAACTCAATGTGTAGTTGCGGACCAATATGCGTGTCTAAACTGGACTCCCATGTGATGGAGGCATTAAAAAAATATCGTGTCATGTGTTTCGCTTTTGTTTTTAAACTTTAAATTCATAGTGCAGAGTTGAGCGGTGTACAACTGCAGGCTAGTAGAGGGGATGTGTGTGGGGTTTTGAGTTTTTTATACTTTATGGGCAGAGGATGAGGAAGCTGTTAAAAATTTGTAAGACCTATGTCTGAATCTTAGTGGGAGATTTTTATTTTCGTGGATGATGGAAAACATCAAGGATCAGTGGGTTTTGGTCCACAACAATCACTTTTAGCTAAAACTAGAGTGTCAGTGGTGTATAGAACCTAATCTTTATTAGTTGTAAATGTGGATTGTTATTCAACCTACTTCCACATTCTCGTGCTTCCAGCCTGTGCAAAATGGGGTTTTGAAATAGGGTATGGACACCAAGTAAAGCATTACGAGAAAATGAGAAGAGTTCCCTTTTTGGCTTCCGCACTAAGGAAAATCAATATGCAAAATTTAAAAGCATGCACAAGGAATACGATCTGCAATGGGTTGACTCCACCCAGCAGTAGTCTAAACTCTATATTGTGGTCACTAACAAGTAACTCGGCTATGGAATGTATGCCTCCAGTTATGTTTGCCTCTGGATTGTTCAGGGTCTTCTACATAGGGGTTACAATGTGCATACCACTATCGAGAATGGAGGTATATATATCTTACAATGGATAAAACTTATGAGATGAGATGAGATTTGTTGTATACGAAAACTTGGTCTGCAGAGACTGTCAAAAGCCATACTCTGAGCTCAATTCCTGAAAGCATCCGCTATTCCAAAAGGGAATCCCAAATTTAAATCCAGGAGACATGATACAATATTTAAATAATGCAAAATACGACATCCAATTTGTTTTGTGTGGCATACCTCAAGAAATGAGGCTGAGTACCTGAACAATAGTACTCAATCCTTATTGAGGCAACTACACCAAAGGTTATCCGATAATGGGAATTTACCCAATAATTAAAACAAACATCGGTGAACTTGTTGGGTGTGGCCTTGCTGGTTGTGATGTACCTCAACAGACGGGGTTGAATACCTATGCAACAATATTCATTTTATTTGTGTTTTGAAATCCAACCTAACCTAATACAAAATTTAAGAATTTAACCTTTTTACTTGTGATGAACGATTGCACTTAATTTTTGATCTGCCAACCGAAAAGATGGATTTGCCATGTATCATTGTCTCATCATATTCTGTATGTATCATGTTTTTTCTTCATGGATTTATCACTTCTTGTGTAGTTATAGTGCATTGCAGCGGCATGAGAGACCTGAATCATGTGCCAATTGTTTAGCTTGTCAACCTTTTTATTCAATATGGACCCATAACTACAAGAGAATATTGGCCCCAACTAGGACGTACACCTCTAGAGGATTGGCTGTGTTTGTTGAGGATAAAATAAGTTTGCTTACAACCTGCAATAAATTTTCAATTTGATTGAGAATCCATTTCCCACATTACCATGAGAACATATGATTCTTTTGATATTTTATAAATACAGTTGTTTATATTCTCTATCTTGTTGGTTCAATGAAGTAATATCACGCATTGTGATAGAGTATAACTTCTAAAGCAACTTCTTCGAACTAGCCCCAATTCAATATTCTACAAACATAATTTGAATCAATCACTTTTGAGGCTTGTCATTTTAGTAAATATCCAGCACTGTGATTGAGTGTAACTTCTATAACAACTTCTCCAAAGTGACCCCAATTCAATATTCTATAAACATAATTTGAATCAGTGACTTTTGAGGCTTGTCAATCCCTTATCTTATGAGGTTCGAATCATTTCCAAATGTTATGTACTTCAAATGGATAACATTGCATATATAAAGGTTAAAAGTGAATAAATCTGCAAGTTGCAGACACCACCTTACAAATAAGCCTGAATAAAAGAATTGAAAATACTTCAACTGAGAGAAAATGTAATTTAACTCTATTATTGGCACTTGTGTTATCAATCATATCACCTGCATCTGTAACTTTAATATACAAGAGACAAGCCTCTGCAATGGAAACATTGCTGATACCAATGAATCTTTGAATATCCGCTTGACCCACTAACCCTACTTTCTAGGTATATAAAATTAGTAATATAACATAAATTCTCTAGAGGGAGATGTATGTTTGGAAAAGCGGCAGAGGCAAGCGTGGGAATCTACAAGTGACTCTTCCACGTACACGACCTCTTGAGGTCATGCCGAGACAGCCGGTGGGTGTAGAATATGTGTGGGATTTAGACAAACTAGTTAGGAATTCTAATGTCTTCGACACACACTCATGGAATTTGTGAATCTAAGGCAAAGAAGGCCCTTCTAACTTGGACTGGTGTGATAGATCGATTGGCAAGGATGACTGCTCAAAGGCTCCAATCAATATCGAGCTCTAGCATGATTCGATCTATGGGTTGTGGAATACGTAGGAAATGACCTGGGATAGTTTCGTGTATGTCTCCTGATAAGGTCATATGGTGGATGGTGAATACAATTGACTCTACGGACGATTCTCTGGCCTAGTCCAAAATTCTCTAGCTTTGTTAGCCACTATATCTAGTAAGGAAAATTGTTCGATGATGATGGGTGGAAGTGGAGTGGATCTGAATACCAAGGTGCGTAGCCTAGCGTCTATATCTGATTGACTTGTGGATTCGTTGGGTTGTGGGATCTGTGGATCACAACCGTAGACTCTTGGTTTTTACGGTCCTGTTATGGTCATGAAATCAAGTCCTAATTCCTAATATCCAGTAATCATACGCTTTCTTAGCTTCTATGTTTAGGACCAATAACTGTGTGATCTTCTCAGAATATCTCACAGGCGTTCGTGCAACCTGGATCCTTAAACTAGTATCTACGTCTGTGAGAGTGTCTCCTGCACCTGGCTGTGGGACCAAAGGATCACAACCAAAGGTTTGTTCTCTTTCGAACCCTTCTACAGTCATGTGAATGCTTTTCCTAGGGCAGTCTGTAATTTGGTTGATTTGACCAAAACATGTGCGCTTGGTCGTCTTCTATGTTTAACCCTCTCAACTGAGAACTGATCAGTTGTAAATCTATTGTTGTTCGGAATACTTGTATTCTGAGATTTTGGTCTATGTCAACTATTGTTGTGACGAGGTTTGGTTGAGGCACGATTGGCTCGAATATGTATTCTCTGGGCTCCCGAGGTCCCGTGATTGTCATACAAAATAAAATGTAAATCTAACTATAACAAAGGAAATTCTAACTACGTGGAATAAATCTAAAACATATATAACCTCTCTTTCTCTAAGAAACCTTTTAACAATTTTAAGGAAAGCAAGCTATTTAAACGTATCTAGAAATAATAACTAAATAACAATTTAAAACAAACAAGATAACCGAGTGTAGTTATTTTCTGTGCGATTTGTAGATTTATTCTAAATAATGCAATAACTTTCCTAATCTACTTGCAAGATTCTCGATCCTACCTCAGAAGTGAGGAGTGAATCATAGTCTCTCAGAAACTATCAATCCTCACAGCTTCCCTGGCAATATCGAGAATAGAAATTCTACTGAAATAAAGCAATTAACTATTCTATTTGATATGATTCTAACTAGAACTTTGAAAGTTAAAACCTGGATTCCGCAGAATAGTGGCGAATCCGATGGTGTGTGTGATCTTGTCCCCTCAGTATGATCTCCTCATTCTTTCGTGTTCACGTGGATCCAGAAAAGTGTGTAATGCTAGCATCGACAGAAATAGATATTGGGACAAGGACAGCTCAGAATGCAGACTGAAAAATGCGAGTAGGAGAGGGATAGCGCAAGAGTACAGAGCTTGGCTTATGCAATTCCTAGCGGGATTTTATTGTGAGTCATGCAACGTAAAGCGACCAGAACTTGAAACTATCTTGTTTGAAGAGAAAAACCTGCAACTTTAATGGCTTCCTAAGCTATTCTACTCCAATGGAATGGATAAAACAACAACACTATTTGCACAAGCTGGATATGTGGCTTACCAACAACTGAACAAAACTAACTAAGCCTGCAAATGAACTGAAACTATGGATTCTAAACAAGATAAAAGACTGAACTATGAAAATCAGAGCATGAAAGTGAATGAGGGGCAGACCATTTGCTTGTGCACAAACCATTTATTTATAGCTTTCATTCACCCAAAGATCAAAACCAAACTGAACTCTAAAAACCATAAACAATGGCCAAACACTATTCCAGGGGACCAAAAACATAAATGCAAGCCCAAGTCGGCAAAGAAAAGCTGGTGAAACGTTGATATTTTACGTGAGTCGCGTCAAAGTGCTTTCTAGAAAACGCGTGCAGGACCGCCGCTCTGAGCAGGGTGGCGGTTACAGGACCGCCGCCCTGATCAGGGTGGCGGTCACGAGACCGCCGCCCAGGCAGGGCGGCGGTTTCGTAACTGAAGGGCAAAAGGCCAAGAAAAGAGGAAAAAAGGGGAAAACAAAGGACACGGGGGCTAAGCGGGGCATGCGGGATGTTAACGCATACTCGAGGGCTTTTCCGGATCCCGAACACCTTGCGAGGAGACCTGTATCATCATTGGGGAACTTGTTACACTTTGTTCGGCAGTACAGTACCTTACAATTTTGGGTACGTACATATTGCCCCCTCGGAGAAGCGTTTTAGCCATGAAGAGGCATAAAACGGTGGGTCCGAGTATGGCAGTCCCGAAATGGGAAGTTTAGAAGTTATACCTTACACGTCCGTGTGTTGAAATGATGCCATCCAAAATTCCCGCTACCTGCAAAATGAAAAGAGAACTCAAGTGCAGATAGATACAATAATTTGGAAAATAAACGCTAAAATAATAGGGAATGAGAACGTACCATTCGTGCGGGGATAGGGACTTACCTCCATCAGCGCTCCAAACCTGCGAAAAAGTCTTTTAAAATGAATCAGGGTCTATATATATGAAAGTGGGCCCATTTTCCTATTCATTTGTGCGAGTTGATTTGATTGTTTTTGAGCTCTTGGGCCCACGGTGACGGTTTCTGCGTGAGTAGAGTCAAAACGTTTGCAGCGAGATCGTGATCATGCCTCCACGTGTGGAACACCGCCGCTAGATCACAGGTTGGTTTTCTTCAATTTTGTGTTTTTCCCCCTTTAATTTGAAATGCTAAATTTGTTGTAATGGGGGGGTCATTTTTGAAAATGCTAGTGTTAAAAGGTTCATCTAGGGGGGGCGCCTACTGGGTAGGCTCCGTTTTTAGGTTAAATGGTCTTTTTTTGCTTGTTTTTAGGCTTTTTAGATTAAAAACCCGCGTGGGTTTTCGGACCACGACCGCCGCCTGGCAGGGCGGCGGTTACATGACCGCCGCCCTGTCCAGGGCAGCGGTTACACGACCACCACCTTTAAGGCGGCGGTTACAAAACCACCTCCCTGCTCAGGGTGGCGGTTTTGCACAGAATGCAAAAGGAACTTATATTTGAGATTGCACTTATATTTTTGCATTTCTACGTGTTTTTATGACTCTCTCGGTATTGTTCGGATATTAACTTGCTCTGTTTTGTGTGTTTTTGGGTGTATGCAGGCGAGAGAGGAGTACATTAGATGGAGGAGAGAGAGAGAGTGTGATTGGCTCTCAGGGGTACTGGATGCTCTCTCACAGGACGAGGAGGACACACTACAGAGAGCCGGCATATTGCGCATATCACGCGTGCCCCACGTTGCACCATCTAGTCACATCCTTTGTGACTTATTTTCTTATTGGGATGCAGATCGGAACACCTTCCGATTGCCAGGGGTCCGTGGTGAGTGGACCATCACATTAGAGGACGTTTACCGCATTCTGGGGGTCCCGATCATCGGGAGGTGACTTACATTAGAGACAACAGGCTCACGGGCACAGATTGCATAGTGGGCAGCATATATGGGAGATGCAGTCATCTCCATGGGGTCGAAGAAGGGGGTGAGAGTTTGATCCATTCCTTCTTTGCCTATCCCCGTATTTCGACAGGCCATCATGGGGATCCTTGCCTCGAGATTGATCGGGGACAAGGGAGGGGACACACTGTTATATTGTTGGGCCCCCATCATTGCACAGATAGAGGGGCATGGCCGGATATACGCCTGGGGTGCAGATATTCTGGGGACCACCTACCATGATCTATATAGGGTGGTCCATTTACAGGGACAGTCATTGAGCCACCCAACTCTAGTCATGAGTTGGGTGTATGAGCATTTTATCCCTTATGGTAGGGGTGTGGAGGTGGCAGACCCTGGGGCTGTGAGGGCAGCCAGATGGACGGACATGTCGGTGCTCAGAGCACCTCATCAGCCAGTTGCCTCCCTTACTACTGCAGACATGGAGGCGACACCGTACCGGCTTATGGCCGGCATATGGGGCGAGGAGACTCTTACCCTGATCTCCTGCTCCACCACAGGGCAGCTTATTGATCGAGTGGGACGAGTGGAGGTACATCCTTTCGGCCGGGTTCCTCAGTAGTTTGGCCTTCCATATATGGGCATGCTTCCCCCAGTGGCACCAGTTTACAGATCAGTTCGCGAGGCCAGAGGGGGGCCTAGAGGCCGAGGTTGGACAGTGATCACTCCTGGCATTCCCATTGCAGCCAGGAGGATAGTTCGTGCTAGAGGGAGAGCTGGTGCACCTCGGGCACCTTTACTTCAGATTGCTGTGGGTCCTGCTCATAGCAGCGATGACCCCATAGATATTGACTCGACTCTGAGGAGCTCATAGAGGGAGGGTCAGAGGAGGAGACTGATGATAGTGATCCTGAGTGGCATGACACTCAGGACATTATGCGAGTAGAGAGGGCTGAGCAGAGTGCAGAGAAGGACACTCTAGTTTCAGAGGAGCCACTCTCTCAGGGCCATGGTGGAGAGGATGAGTCAGTTGCAGGGTGACATGTTGCTCTGCCACGGGAGCAGCCCCTCAGTCGGCAGCGGCATCCGCGGCAGGTGCCGGCCCCAGTGACCCATCTTGGATGCCTGGGGATCGAGTAAGTTACCCTTCTCCCTTTTAATGTTTATATGTATGCTCTCCTTAGTTGCTATTGTCGTATCTTTTAGCCTCTTGCTTGGTTTCTGATTCATTTTCTCCTTTGTTTGCAGAGACTGTTGACGAGTGGCGGGATTTGATCCGCAGGGTATGTACCGATTCCCTGATGATCCCCATGGATAGGACCCGTGCGGAGCTATCCGTAGATGCCGGGGAGCCCTCAGCAGCCGGTAGGCATACCGATGTCTTCGCTCCCATTTGGCACGTGGCCAGGATGGTGTCGACCCTCCGTACAGAGTTAGCGGGCTACAGGATGGCTGAGCGCCTCATGAGGAGCCATTCTCGTGGTGAGACCATGGCTGCCCCTCGAGACCCTGAGCCCTCCATACATTCAGAGCGCCGGCGCAGCCGGAGTCCTAGGCGTGGGCGTGCACCTTCGGAGGGGTCGCGTAGGGATTGAGAGGCCTCTTGGCCCTCGTGTACTTTGTATTATATATTCTTTGTATATCACGGGCTCTTTGAGTGTTTTGACCATGCTTAGAGCATGATGGCATTGTATATAAACATTGATTATTTATATATATGCATTCGTTTTTGGATCAAAAGCTTGGCACTCATGTTTTCCTTTCTATTTCCAGTTTCCTTGTGTATACTACGATGTATGTTTATATGCTTTTTAGATGTATGCAATGGAGAACAGATGATGCAAATGTTTGCTTTCTTTTTGTGTTTCATGATGCTGATACATGATATTGTAGATATATTGTGATTTTGAATCTTAGCTTCTGTGAGCAATTTGGATACCTCATGTTTGTTTTGCAGAGTGATGAATATAACCAGCATGATGAACAGATTAACTTGCCCCACTCCTAACTCCACGCAACTAGTAAGATGCGAGGGCTCATCACCGAGAGCTAGAAAGGGCACAAGTTATGAGGTGTAGCTGAAATGATAGTGATGAAAGACAGACAAAGCTTTGGTGGAACCAAATTGGATGCTACAAGCCAACTCCACTCGAGTGACTCCATAGTTTTGGGTGCAACTTGCTTTGCGGTTTATCTAGACTTAGACCCGTAGATGGCCGCATAGTAGACAAAATCTGGGTTTTTAGGATTTTAACTCTCTTGGAATTTTGAACATCTGATTCATTCGTTTTTGACTCAAAGTTTGAATTGTTTGTTTATGACCTTTTAACGTTTGCTTTGTCAAGAGGACCCCCTACACTTTGCCCCACGCTACTAGTAAGAAGCGTGGGTTTATCACCATGGGCAAGGCATAGGCGAGTAAGGGCATTTCCATCCTTTCCCAACCCTACGTCACTAGTAAGAGATGCAAGCTCATCACCGAAGGTTGGTGGGGCAAGGAAATGTGTAAAATTAAAATTTTCTGTTTAATCAGTTGTTGACTTGCTTATTTGAGTAAAATGTCAGTATGTGCTTATTTCCAAAGAGATGTATATATGGGATAGATGTGACACCATGAAGCTTCTAGAACAGACCATAGGCAAGACACCTATCCTAAGAAGAAATCAAAGTGAGAACAAACTTGCAGATCTTGGTATGGTTACCGTTAAGACTTTGTCATGTTTGATTTTATTTGATAAAAGATTCCGAGATGATTTGATGATACATGAAGATGGAGAGGTATGATTAAAGAGCTTTATGCCAACAACATCATGAGTTTGTAATGAATTGCTTTGAGAATAGATTCCTTGATCACAATTTATGTAAGAAACAAATGGACAAAATGATCTTAATCTATATGAAGATGCAATGTAGATAATTATACAAGTAGTGCTAGTTGCTTATGCGTAGAATCGCTTGAGGTGCAGGGAATTGACTATTTCACCAAATTCCTCACCTTCTAGCGTACATAAGAGGTAAGCACCATTTCCGTAGTCCTTCATGACTTGGTATGGGCCCAACCATTTGGGCTGGAATTTCCTTCCTTCGCCGGTCTTCTTGTCGATCCGGTTGTCTAGCCTTAGAACTAGATCACCTTCGTATATGTCGCATTCATAGACCTTCTTGTTATACTGCCGGCACATTCGGTCAGCATAAGCTCTATGCCGTTGTTCAACATCTAACCTAGTTTCATCTAGGCTTTCTAGTTGGGAAAGACGTGCTTCTCTGTAAGCGTCTTCATCCAGAATCCCTTGTAGTGAAATGCGGAGACTGGGTATTTCGACCTCAAGCGGGAGAACTGCTTCTGCCCCAAATACTAGCGAGAAAGGAGTTGCTCTTGGTGTTCTTATTGAGGTTCGGTGGGCCCACAAGGCCGGATATAACTTCAAATGCCAATCTCGTTTGTTTTCTTTCACCATTTTAAGGAGAATGGCTTTCAGTGTCTTGTTTGTCGCTTCAGCCTGTCCGTTGGCTTGGGGATAATACAAGGAAGCCGTATGATGGCTTATCTTAAATTTGTTGCATAGTTCGTGAACTTCTTCATTTTTAAAAGAAGTTCCATTATCGGAGATAATGATTTGCGGGATACCGTACCTGCAAATGATTTGGTTCAAAATGAACTTGGCGATTACAGAACCAGGTACAGTGGTAAGAGGCATAGCCTCTACCCATTTGGTAAAATATTCAGTGGCCGTGATTATGAAATTATGGCCATCTGTGGATGAGGGAGAGAACTTCCCTATTAAGTCTAGACCCCATGTAGAAAAGGGCCATGGAGTAGCGATTGGTTGCAGAGCTTGTGCCGGCATATGAATCTCATGGGAGAATTCTTGGCACTTACGACACCTGCGTACAAACTCTATTGCGTCATGTTCTAGAGTGGGCCAGAAATAGCCCATTCGATGTATTTTTCGAGCGGTGGCGTGGCCACCGAAGTGACCTCCACATATTCCGCTGTGAGATTCATGGAGAATCTTCTTGGATTCTTCCGTGTCGATGCATCTTAGGAGCATTCCATCGAAATGCCCTTCGATAGAGAACTTGCTCTATAATGACGTATTTAGCTACGATTATGTGTAACCGCCTTCTTTGTTGTGGTGTAACTCCTTCTGGGTACGTATGGTCCATGATATAATTAATGATATCAGTGTACCAAAGACACTCAGAGATAGAGGGTCGGGCTTCGATGTAGTATACGCACTCATCTGGAAAGTCTAAATCTACTAAATCACCTCCATCTAATGGGTTGTCGGCTAACCAATCTGCGATGATTTGTCCTTTAACCGACTTCTGATTTACAAATGTTAATTTGAATTCTCCCATTAAGGTTATAAAACGTCCAGCCTTTTTAGACAATGACCCTTGTGTGAGGAAAGTCCGTAAATGGTCCGTTTTTACCATGACCTTCGTTTCTTGATTCAGCATATAATGTCTTAGGCGTTTAGTAGCAAAGACTATGGCAAGGCATTCTCGTTCTGCCTGTGTATAGCGTGTTTCATAGTCGAGCAGCGTTCGGCTGATGAAATAAATCACGCGTTCTCTCTTGTTATCATCTTCTTGGGCCAACATACAGGCCAGCGAGACATTGGTAGCTCGTGAATATAGAATTAATGGGTGATCTAGCTTAGGTGGCATTAGCGTAGGTGGTGATAATAGGAAATGCTTAACTGCTTCAAAGGCTTCATTACAATCTTTGGTCCAATCAATGCTATAGTCTTTCTTGAGTAAATTGTTGATTGGATGAACGGCGAAGCTTAAGTCTAGGATAAATCTTCGGATTGCACCCAGCTTTCCGAGGAATGACCGATTCAGATTCATCGAGGTGGAACCATTTCGAGGACAGCCCGAATTTTGGTTGGGTCAACGTCTATCCCTCGTGACGATATGATATAACCTAAGAGCTTCCCTCCCGTTACACCAAAGACGCATTTCTCTGGGTTTAGTGTGACTCCGTATTCTATTAGACGTGAAAGAATGACGCGGAGTACTTCGGGATGGTCACAATGCTTCTTGGCTTTGCTTGATAAGTCATCTACGTAAGATTCCACGATTTTATGAATTAGATTGTGAAATATGTATGTCATGGCCCGCTGGTATGTAGCACCGGCGTTCTTGAGACCGAATGGCATAACAGCGTAGCAATAGGTTCCCCAAGGAGTTATAAACGTGGTTTTAGCTTGATCTTGCTCAGATATTCTGATTTGATTGTATCCCGAGAATCCATCCATGAGAGACAAAAGTTCAAAACCAGCTGTTGCATCAACAATAACATCTATGGATGGTAATGGGAAGTCATCCTTAGGACATGCTTTGTTGATATCTCGAAAATCTATGCAGATGCGTATCTTTCCATTCTTCTTGAGAACGGGAACGATGTTAGATACCCATTGGGAGTAGTCGACTGGCTTGATGAATCCTACCTGAAGGAGTTTTATTACCTCCTCCTTTACCATGAGAGCTACTTTGGGCTTCATGGGTCTTGATTTTTGTTTAATTGGCTTTGCATCTGATTTAGTGACGAGGTTGTGCACCACAATGTGGGGTGCGACTCCTGTCATCTCCTTATAATTAAATGCAAACGCCTTCTGATGTTCTTTGAGGATCTGAGTATGTATTTCTACTTCTTCTGGGGTTAACGAAGAACCTAGTTTCAATATTCTCGGTTCATCTTCTGTCCCGATGTTGACATCGATTGTTTCTTCAATCAAAGAGGCATTACCCTCTTCGAACTCAGGTGGTGCTGGAGGTAAATCCAAATCATCCCCATTTTCTACTGCGTATATGCTAGGTTCCATTTGTGAGGGATGATCCATCACGGGATTTCGAAGTAAGAAGACGAATGTGGAATTAAGGATAAATCTAGCATATGATAGGAGAGATGTAGTGCTGCATAGGCGTTTAAATAATCCCAAGTAGCCGCATCACTATCAATACGGTCTAGGATGGTAGATTCACTTCCGCTTGAAAGGGGATTTGTCATTGTTTTTATCAATGGTTCATCACGAATGGACACCGTGAACCGGGTATCTTCTAACTCATTGCTTGGGGTAAAACGTGATGCTGAAGTTGCTATTGAATCGGTGAGAAGATTTTTCTCTCGCGGAATTGCTTCAATGGATATGAAGTTAAACGCCTTGCTTAAATCTAATACGGCTTCTTTGTAAAGCTGCAAGTGTTCGGCTTTAGTTTCGTATACTTCAGAAACTTGATTTGCCACTAATTGCGAGTCTCCTAAGACTCTGATGTTATCAACACCAATTCTTTTGGCTAGGGTGAGGCCAAGGAGGAGGGCTTCGTACTCAGCGCCGTTGTTTGTGCATTCAAAGTTTAACTTAAAGGCGAATGGGAGGACTTTCTCCTCGGGTGAAGTAAGAATTATACTGCCCCACTCCATGTGGCATTTAGCTCCATCGAAATGGAGAGTCCAATACTTAGCGGGAGTATAGATGTTGGGGCATCTGCTGCATTTGCGCACTCTACTTCTACCATACAGAGGTCCTCTACTGGAAGGGAACCAACACCTAGGGAATATCCTATGCCTACTGAATCAAATGGTAAGAACATTGGTAAATCTTGTTCTATTAACTCAATGATTTTTGCAGTAGTCCCTAATGATACCATTTCTTTAGCTTTATCGTTAGGGGTTGGGGTTGTTTTGGCTATGCTGATAGTTTCAAGATCCGTTGTAGGTACCAACTTCTCCTCTGGTTTTGGGTCAGTGGGTTTATTAAGTTGGTTTGTTGGAAGTTCAAATTCTGAGTGCACACCTGGTCTTTTCTTTAAATCAGCTAGGTGCAAATCGAAAGGTTTTGGATCGCCTTTGGCTACAAATACCTTTCCTAGATGCAAGAATCTTACTTCTTGAAATAACGTAGAAGGGATTGCCTTCATTCGGTGTATCCATGGTCGGCCGAGTATCATATTATAATTAGTTTCCCGATCTATAATATAAAACTCAGTCAGGATTGTTTTGGGTCCTAAGGTGACCGCAGTATTATAGTTCCTATCGAAGTGGCTTTAAGGCTATCATAGCCTCTCAATGTATTTCGAGTGGTGGAACAGTTTGTTTCCCCATATCCTAGTTTTTGGAGGAAAGAGAAAGGGACTATGTTAACTGCGGCCCCATCGTCAACCATTGCCCGTTTTACATAGTTATTATAAACCCATACTTGTAAGTGTAAGGTTGGATCACCTCGGCGTGTGATCTCAGCATCTGTGGGCATTTTACTTATTTTGAATATGAATTCGACATCCTTGTCCGGCTGCCCCGGAGGGTGGATATCAAAATCTACGTGATTTACTTGTGTTTCAGGAGGTGGTGTGATGTTAATTAGATGACCTAGACCTAATGCTTCCAAAAGAGCAGCTCTATGAGGAGGAGAATTCTTTAGTAAATCCAAGAATGAAATGTGTGAGAAGGTCTTTGTTAGGTCACTAATTAAATCATAGGCACCTACGGGTTTTTCTGCTATTTGTTGACTCTTATATGTTTCTGGCAGATGACTTGGGCTCGGTTGAGAGAAATATTCTCGTGTTCTTGTTATAGCTTCGATAGGTAGTTCAACGTCTAATTCTACCAAACTGACTATCTTGGGTCTCGGTTGACTTCTAGCGTGGTGGCAGTGATGGATTTAGTGAAGTCGAGGCTTCATGATCATTGTTTCTGTCATCATTGCACCTTTGTTTGTTCAGTTGGATTCAGCCTATTCTTATCATGATTTGGGAGTGGATCGTTAAAGATCTTGGGAGCATTCGAGGGAAGCGCCCCTGCGGCGTATTTGGTGGTGATGACATGGGATGCGCAAAAACAAATCGTGAAGAAGCTGTCTTTGTTCTTCTGGAAAACGTTGCATGAATTTATTGTAGTCACGACACGTTCTAGTATCATGACCCCGAATTTTGTGGAAACCACAATAAGAATTGGGATTGTAATTCCTGTTTTGTTGGTTTGGTGTATATTGTGGCCTAAAATTCTGATCAAATTGTTGCCTATTAGGATTAAAATTTTGCATTTGTTGTTTCTGGCTTTGGTTTTGATAACCAAATGAGTTTTGGCTTGGCCCTTGTATAGGATTTCGCCGTTGTTGTTGTTGTTGTGGATGGTTAAAATCCACTGTATTGATTGTCGGGGTAAAGTTGTTGTTTCGTTGGTTGTTTGTTTGTGATGGAGTATTGACAACATTTACCCTCTTGGGCTAGTCGGTTACTCCATCCGTTGTTACACCCCGATTTTTGTTAAGGATTTTGGGTCCTTGGTTGACATTCGTGGTAGTTGTAGTGTTCTGGCTGGAGGTGATTAACCTCCCGTTTGCTCCATATGTTTTACGGCCACTATCTATCGTTGCTTGATCTATTCGAAGAGCGCTCTCAAGTACTTCATCGTAAGTTCTTAGTGGGAACTTTTGGACTTCTTCCTTCACCTCTCTGCTGAGAGAATGAAGGAATAAATCACATAGTTCCATCTGATCCATGTTTGGAGCACTTGCTGAAGAATAAAGAACTGTACGCCACCTCTGGATGAAATGGGCGACAGATTCATTGTGTTCTTGTTTAATGTGTAAGAATTCCCGATTCTGTTCTCAACAGTTTGTTCATGTCAAATGCCTTAATGAACTTTGATACGAGTTGTTTAAATGAATGGATGGAGGCTCGGGTATTCTATAATACTAGTCGAAGCAATGCCCTCAAGGTTTTGGGAATATTTTAGCAACAACCCCATCCCAAGGGAGTAGTTCTCGTATGGCTGTAGCGTAAGCCTTGATATGTGCGTTTGGATCTCCCTCACCCTTGAACTTGGGTAAATCAGGAAGAGGTCTTGGAAGCATGACGCTTCGTATGGTGAAGTCTAAGGCTTCTTTCAAATATTTGAATAAGTCCCTATCGCATAGTTTTCGACCATTGATGGTGGTTGCTGAGGGAGTGGTGGTGGGATGGGTTGTTGATATGGTGCAGCGTATGCGTTGGCAGGGGCATAGGGAAGTCCCTGTGTTTGAGAAAACATGGGAGAGGAGAACATATCTCCTTGTGGTGATTTGGAGTACATGTTTAAGTATGACGGGGTATTGTCTAGTAATGGATTGTTTGATACTAGACTGGGAGGAATAGTGTTAGAGATGATGGGCCTTGTTGGCGTTTGTTGTGGATAGTGAGGCGGCATGCCTAACGTGCCTACTCCTGTGAGGAGATCTACTTGGCCAGGGTGGTATGGAGGATTGGAACTTCCTGCTTGCATGAATGGAGAATTTTGACTTGCTTGAGCAAGTTCTAACCCTCTCACTTTTTCTACTAACGTTGAAATGACTTCATTTGGTGAAGTCACGGTGCTTTGCCTGAGCGAGGCATTTGTTGTATACCCTGGTGTTGTATAGGCATGTGATATCCTGTCATGAACTGATCGCTATCTTGCCAAGTTTCTCGAGAGCATTTCCTATATGCAGTGGCATAGAGGTATTTTCTTGAAAAGAGACCTCGGGTTGTATTTGTAAACCTCCTATAGGTGGGTACATACCCCGAGAATGTTGTTCACTCCTAGGATAACGTATTGACCATTCATCATCTAAGACCAGATATGGGTCTGATTGTCTACTAATTTGTGGTCTAAGTAGCATCTGAGGAGACGAACCAGATTCTCGGTAAACGTCATATTGTTTGAACCTGAAGGCTCTGTTTGTTGCATTTGAGGGGGTTGATCTAACTCCTCAGTTTGAAAAGACGAATTATATCTGATTCTTGGGGTTTGTGTTGACAACTAATTAGTTGAATAGTTGTCGCCCCATACTGAGAGTGAGGGTGATGATTGCCTATTCTGTTGGGCGTAGTATGCCTCGAGACCCAAGAGGGGTCTGCCATATGCATCGAATCCCGACATATTCGGGGGGTATATAAATACCCACAGAATAATGGGAAGGAGCGAAGGTGATTTGTGAAAGAATACGTGATACTATGACTCCGAATGAGAAAGTAGGAAGTTTAAGTCAGCTTCACTAATTTTGTTTGCTTCACGTTGGGTTCACCAATTTTGTACGCCGGAAAAGTGACAGGCGAGCGTGGGAATCTACAAGTGACTCTTCCGCGTACCCGACCTCTCGAGGTCGTGCCGAGATAGCCGGTGGGGGTAGAATATGTGGGATTCAGAAAAACTAGTTAGGAAGTCTAATGTCTTCGACACGCACTAGTGGAATTTGCGAATCTAAGGCAAAGAAGGCCCTTTTAACTTGGAGTGGTGTGATAGATCGATCGGCAAGGATGACTGCTCAAAGGCTCCAATCAATATCGAGCTCTGGCGTGATTCGATCTATGGGTTGTGGAATACGTGGGAAATGACCTGGGATAGTTTCGTGTATGTCTCCTGATAAGGTCATATGGTGGATGGTGAATACAATTGACTCTACGGACGATTCTCTGGCCTAGTCCAGAATTCTCTAGCTTCGTTAGCTGCTATATCTAGTAAGGACAATTGTTCGATGATGATGGGTGGAAGTGGAGTGGATCTGAATACCAAGGTGCGTAGGCTAGCGTCTATATCTGATTGACTTGTGGATTCGTTGGGCTGTGGGATCTGTGGATCACAACCGTAGACTCTTGGTTGTTGCGGTCCTGCTATGGTCATGAAATCAAGTCCTAATCCCTAATATCCAGTAATCGTACGCTTTCTCAGCTTCTATGTTTAGGACCAATAACTGTGTGATCTTCTCAGAATATCTCATAGGCGTTCGTGCAACCTGGATCCTTAAACTAGTATCTACGTCTGTGAGAGTGTCTCCGCTGTGGGACCAAAGGATCACAACCAAAGGTTTGTTCTCTTTCGAACCCTTCTACGGTCATGTGAATGCTTTGCCTAGGGAAGTCTGTAATTTGGTTGATTTGACCAAAACATGTGCTGCTTGGTCTGTCTTATATATTTAACCCTCTCAACCGAGGCGATCGGTTGTAAATCTATTGTTGTTCGGAATACTTGTATTCTGAGATTTTGGTCTATGTCAACTATTGCTGTGACGAGGTTTGGTTGAGGCATGATTGGCTCGAATATGTATTCTCTGGGCTCCCGAGGTCCCGTGATTGTCATACAAAATAAAATGTAAATCTAACTATAACAAAGGAAATTCTAACTACATGGAATAAATCTAAAACATATATAACCTCTCTACTTAAGAAACCTTTTAACAATTTAAGGAAAGCAAGCTATTTAAACGTATCTAGAAATAATAACTAAATAACAATTTAAAACAAACAAGATAACCGAGTGTAGTTATTTGCCTGTGTGATTTGTAGATTTATTCTAAATAATGCAATAACTTTCCTAATCTACTTGCAAGATTCTCGATCCTACCTCAGAAGTGAGGAGTGAATCATAGTCTCTCAGAAACTATCAATCCTCACAGCTTCCCTGGCAATATCGAGAATAGAAATTCTACCGAAATAAAGCAATTAACTATTCTATTTGATATGATTCTAACTAGAACTTTGAAAGTTAAAACCTGGATTCCGCAGAACAGTGGCGAATCCGATGGTGTGTGTGATCTTGTCCCCTCAGTATGATCTCCTCGTTCTTTCGTGTTCACGTGGATCCAGAAAAGTGTGTAATGCTAGCATCGACAGAAATAGATATTGGGACAAGGACAGCTCAGAATGCAGACTGAAAAATGCGAGTAGGAGAGGGATAGCGCAAGAGTACAGAGCTTGGCTTATGCAATTCCTAGCGGGATTTTATTGCGAGTCATGCAACGTAAAGCGACCAGAACCTGAAACTATCCTGTTTGAAGAGAAAAACCTGCAACTTTAATGGCTTCCTAAGCTATTCTACTCCAATGGAATGGATAAAACAACAACACTGTTTGCACAAAAGTGGATATGATAGGCTTACCAACAGTGAACAAAACTAACTAAGCTACTGCAAAAAATGAAACTATGGATTCTAAACAAGATAAAAGACTGAACTATGAAAATCAGAGCATGAAAGTGAATGAGGGGTAGACCATTTGCTTGTGCACAAACCATTTATTTATAGCTTTCATTCACCCAAAGATCAAAACCAAACTGAACTCTAAAAACCATAAACAATGGCCAAACACTATTCCAGGGGACCAAAAACATAAATGCAAGCCCAAGTCGGCAAAGAAAAGCTGGTGAAACGTTGATATTTTACGTGAGTCGCGTCAAAGCACTTTCTGGAAAACGCGTGCAGGACCGCCACTTTGAGCAGGGCGGCGGTTACAGACCGCCCGCCTGATCAGGCGATGGCGGTCACGAGACCACCGCTTAGGCAGGGCGGTGGTTTCGTAACTGAAGGGAAAAAGGCCAAGAAAAGAGGAAAAAGGGGAAAACAAAGGATGCGGGGGCTAAGCGGGGCATGCGGGATGTTAACGCATACTCTCGAGGGATTTTCGGATCCCGAACACCTTGCGAGGAGACCTGTATCATCATTGGGAACTTGTTACACATTGTTCGGCGATCTGAGTACCTTACAATTTTGGGTACATACGGGAGCTTGCTTTCCTAAAGGAAATTTATCTTTTGAGAATGACGTGGCGTAAAATTATTCATCCACTATTCCATGTCATAATCCCAAAGAAAGGAAATACAAATACAACTGATGGCCACCAAAGAAAAGGGATGACACATGATCAAAGAAGCCGATATTACAAGGTCAATCTCCATCATAGTCAAAGAGTGATTGAACATCAAGAGACCAAACTGCCATGGTCAATTAATTTAAAAAATAAGGGAATTTCAACACTTCTTTTAAATCAAAATCACTTCAATTTGGTAATGCCCAATTGAGGAAATGTGGTCTCGAAATATTCCAAAGAATCGCACATTGATTTGAGTGAAACTATCATTAGCTTGCATTCATATAAATTCATCTTTACACATTAAATATTAGCAAGTATAAAGCTTTGATATTTCAAATAATTTTCACTTTTCTAAATAAATATCAGTGTTTATGTTTATTCATGCAAGCTTGAAACTTACATTTTCTAGTATAGGATTCTTTGTACAATTCAAGAAATTTCTCCTGAGTGTCTGGTTCATTTTGTCCACATCGCACACATGTTTCCAATATGAATCATGTACTCCTGTACATGAGGCATTGAAATAAGATCTAATTTCTAAAGAATGTAATATTTTCATGGATATTCTAAGTTACCTGCAAAAGTTAGGCCTGCTGCATTGCAAAGAGAAATCATTGGTAAGAGTAAAAAATAAGGCGCATACAAAATCTAATTCTAAAACTAGAAGCCTCTTGATGAATAGGAGAAGGCAAGGTTGTACGGTTAGAAGTAACATTTGTCCTTATGTCAATCGATCTTTCAAACTTTTTTATTTTCTAGTGCTATCCCAGCATGAGCATCCACGCCTGGTCTGGTATTGATGGCACCCAACTATACCACATAATGAGAATCAGATCTTGCAGTTTCAACAATGAGTGGTTGAGAACATGAAGCCAAGGATGGATAACGCAGAACATTCAGTGAAGCTACAAGATGGCACTCCACAATCCTTTTAAATCAGTATTGGACTTATATAACATATTATGAATGTACATCAAACAAGTATTACAGTAAGAATCATATTAAATCTTGGAATCTATAGGTGTGTAGTGATCAACTGACCTTACCTCACAGAATGCTTCAGGAACAACCTTTCTTGCTTCATGAAGCACCATGTGTTATCCAAAATTCACCCTCAAGGTAATTTTGATAACATGCATCAAATTCTTTAGTCCCTGCAAATAGATTGAGTCGGGAAAAATTTCATGTTTCTAAGGGTCCCCTCATATTTTCTAACTCCCCTGTCCCAAGTAGAAGAGAGCAAGTTACGAGAAAATGTGAAAAAAATTACAAAAACAAGCTCGGGCGGGGAAAAATCACGATAAAAATGGCTAAGTCCTAGTCCTCAGCATTTGGGACAGTTGGGACAAAAGGCGCGAAGGCCGAGTTCGGCGAAATGAGAACTTTTGTCCGGGCAGTTGGGACAAATTGAACCTTTCAAAAGGCGAATTTGTCCCAGTGCGGTCCGAAACCAAATGGGACATATGGGCTGCAAGTATGCTGAACCGGCCAGTTCCCGAAATGGGAAATTTCAGCACCGAAACCAAATGGGACAAAGGGACGTGGGGACGCGAAAATCCGTAAATGGCGAAGGGATGGAAGAAAAGTCGACGTTTGGTCAGGAAACTTCAAGCGGCCATAACTTTTGACTCGAGCTCCGATTTTCATAAAATTGGACTTTACGGAATGAGCATAGACGTCCTCTACGCCAAAAAAGCTAGATTTATTAATTTTAATGAGGGTAGATATATTTAAATAAAAGAAACATATTCGGCTCCGATCGATCAATGCTCATTCCGTCAGAATGCTTGAATGACTTTCGCTGCAGGACCCAAAATACCATGCCCACACTCGAAGGCCATAAATTTTGCATTTTCAACGAAATCACACAAAATTGTACTTTGTTGGAATCGTGGTTCTAAGCCTGATTTGAAATCAAGAAATTCCAGATTTGATCAGAAATTTTTGGGTTTTTAAGAAAACGTGTCGGGTTGAAGCATGTGTTCTATTTGGTAGGTGGGAGTGCAATTAAGAGGCATGGTCATCATTCTTTCTGTTGCAGCACATGGGACAGTATGGGGAGCCTTTGCAAGTAATGGACAACCTTTTCACTCAATTTAATGCCTCTTTTAGGTGGTTGAAGGACAGATTTCAGGATTTCCATTTTCCCTTCTCTTTTCCTTCTCATTTTCTATAAATTGAAGTGTTGGGCTCATTGAAGGGGAGAGTTTTTGGGTAGCAAAGCTCTGTCAAAATTGCTTTGTGAAGCTGAGTGTGTTGTAGGCCCTTGTAGTGGACTCCTTGCATGGTGATCCAGGCCCTTATCTTGTAATAGATCAAGCTGTGCATATCATGAAGATATGATAAAATATCGGTTTGTGGATATATCTTCCCTAATTTGTGTTTCTCTTGCATTCTTCTTGCCCCTTTAATATTTCTACAAGTATATTGTGTCTATTTATTATGTTCTTTCAGAATTCATTATCATTGTGTGTGCTTGGAATATTGTTGTGAATGCATTTTTTGGATCATGGGTGTCATCACCTCTGGAAGTGTGCACTTTGCCTCTGTATTTCACACATTTGGAGATTACTCTCACAGGAGTGTATCACCGCTTTAGTGTAGGCTTTCATTTTATGCATTTCTCTCTTGGTCCCTTGGAATTTTGGGTTAGAATAGCTAGTTTCTCTGCATTAGAGTAGATGGGCAGGTAGTTTATGAGCAAGAACCATAGCGCACTTTCTTTGGAGGTCTATCTCAAGTAGCAAGTCCCACAACTTAGAGATAGTACCCATGTTATCCAATCACCTTTGGATGCTTAGAGTGATCAAACTAGAAATCTGATCAACATCCGAGTGCTTGTGTGATTCGGTGATAACACCATGCTCACAAAATTTGTTTGGGACTTTCAAATGATTTTGAGGAGAAATGGCTGAGGAAAGATAAAGGGCACTTTTAAAAATTGTGATTTGAAAAGAAACAATTAAATCCATCAATAGGTGCCTGCAGCTCATACTCATGAATGAACGGAGGTTAATTAATAAAATTGCATGCTCAAACTTTCCTTTCCTTCGGGATTAAAAGAATCCTATATGTAACAAAGCTGATTCAAAATTGTGCTTCTAACTTTTATTTTTGGTTAGAATGTTTCTAAATCTGGTGTTGAGTATATCTCACTCTAATAGTGCCCTTTCAAAGGCATATTGTATCTTGATAGGTGAATGTTACTTGACAGTTCAAACTCTCCAATATCTCTATTCAGGGAGGGGGCTAGGCTACTTTATATAGAATAGAGAGAGGCACCGCATCCCCATGTATAGAGAGGAATAGGGACCTACTATCTATAGATCTCACCCGTACCTAACCTATATAGAGATCTGATCTAGGGGGTGGGGAAGTTGGTAGGACAATGACTATGGAGCGCTAGAGGAGATAAAAACTCATAAGCAATTTGGCGAAGGTTCTGCTACTATAACTTTTTTACCGCCTAAGTTATGCACTGAAGAGAATCTTTATACGTAAATTTGTAGATTCTACCATTGTTGGTGATACTCATGAAGTAGAGGATGCTTACCATCATGGTCTGATAGATTCTACTATCAATACAAAGGAAGCCATGGCAGACATAAATAATATGTTTGGGAAGCCACTGAATTTTGAAAATCCAAAATCAGTAAATCAAGCATGGAGGATGCAAAAAAGCAAGTAGCCTGCTAATGTTTTTCAGTTGTTTGTTGATGAAGATTTGAAAGAACCACGTTCAGTACAGAAACACATTCTGTCCAAAATATTAGAGGAAGATACTCCTATTGTTCCATTGGAAAAATACTTGAAGGTATTTGTTGATGAAAATCTCATCTATAATTCCTCTGATGAAGCCAATTCATCCAAGTATCTTGCATCTGTTCAAGGCTTGCGAGTATTGCCCAATACCAGTTCTAAAAGGAACCAAACTACAACATTTGAGGAGAGAAATACAAGTAAAGACTGGGCACTCTCTTCTGTACCAGGAGAGTTTTATCAGGATGGAATAACTACAATAGAGAAAAATGGCAAAAACTCAAAAGGAAAAAATGGTCATAGACAATTTGGAAACGTTGGAGAAATGAATATGCCTTCCAAATCCTGTAGCAAGAACACAATATTAATGCATAAATTTGTAGATTCTACTATAATTGGTGATAGTAAAGAATTGAATCATCACGGTCTTGTTGATCCAACCATTAATACAAAGGAAGAAATGAATGAAATAAAAAATATGTTTTTGAAGCCACTTTAATTTGACAAGCCAACAAGTAAGAAGCGACCACCAAGGGCTGAAACTTTCAAGCAACCTGTTGAAAACTTTCAGATATTT
Organism: Taxus wallichiana var. yunnanensis; assembly: GCA_018340775.1. Classification (NCBI taxonomy): domain Eukaryota; kingdom Viridiplantae; phylum Streptophyta; class Pinopsida; order Cupressales; family Taxaceae; genus Taxus; species Taxus wallichiana. The sequence goes on from CM031240.1 coordinate 201,449,153, forward strand.
GCAGATGAGGACTTGCAAGAATAGGGAATGAAATGATGATGATTATAGCGGTGTAGGAAGACACTTGATATTTTATTTCATGCATCAATGATCTAGAGGTATTTATAGATGAAGATATTGTGAGTGATTCCGTAAAAGAACCTCCAGAAAATTTAAATCATCTAAGGATCTTACACCTATACAGGATTTGTAGGCATCAATTTATGAAAGTCCTAAAAGGATGCAAGAGAAGATATTGAACAAATGCCACACGTTTGACAGCATGGAACACTCATTTCCACCGCTTGATGTTTATCAAGATGATGTTCCTATATATCAAATTGCAATAATCTCATCCTCCGAAGTGGAGATTTTGCCTAAAATGGGAGGAGGAGCTTATTGTAATTTCTCAATGTTAAATACTGAAGTTGCAATAGTTGAGTAAAAGAATGTGGCATCTCTTTTAAATCACTGCAGCCAGATAGATCTAGATGTCTAAGGCTATTTAATTCCTCAAATTTAATTGGAAATGATTGCATGCCTTTGATATTTGTTAAATCTATCTTAACCAAATTTTCAAAATTTAGCTTTCCTAACCAGCCTTTGATATATGAGGTTGTGATGCAAATAATCTGTTAATTCTGATGACAATGACTAAATTTCACGATGTAAATGATGAAGAGAAAAATTTCACTCACTTTGGTCATACAAATGGTGTAAATCTTCAAACTTGACATGAGTAATTTCCAACACTCTTGGACAGGAGTGGACAAACTCCCTCCATAGTATTTGTCTGGTCAGGATGCTTTCTAGCTTGATATTTCTTGGTTTCTACAAGATTTTTCCTACTTTCTTTGGATTACTATTCTGACCGAAACTATCTTTAGGCTTGATTAATGTTCCTCCTTGTTAGTATAGTTTTAATGTTATAATACATTACAATGAGCACACTGTAACTTATTCTCGGGTTTGGAAAATTCTAAGATAAAAAATAAAGGCTATATTTGAAAAGATTAAGTGGAGTAACACAATAATAAAGTAGAATAATCTCTTGTCATTATAATATATAATCACAAGATACGTGCCTTGATAAGAGGCTTCTCTGCCCTCCTTTCATTTGAGAAAGGAATTAAAATATTTCATGACTTGTACATTTGGGCAGAGAAGCCTCTTCTCAAGGAACATATTTGGTCATTAGATATTATAATGACGGAGCTTGTAGAGTATAAATTGGATTGATATTTGATATCTTGGACAATGAAAATCAATCTACTTTATCTCTCATGAAAACAAAGACCTATGATAAGTTCCAAGATTCAAGTTTTCTTCCAAGTTAACCTTGTAACTTATCGTAGGTCTTATTGCAGCATGGTTTTGAATATCCTGGACCTTCTCATGCTATTTTGTTTTCATTTTTAATAAATTAGATTTCTTTTTCTTGTCTAATTTCTTCATTTTTTCCTTTTTCAGGTTTTTCATTGTCTTCTCTTGTTCTAGTTGGTGTGGAGTGGCTTTAGTGCAAGAAGGTAAGATAAGATGACATTCTAGTCCTAGATATATTGGTAAATAATTAGGATGTGCAGATACTTTTATTCATTTTTTAAAAATATTTTTGTATTATTATCATGAGTGTTACTTTTTTTGTAGGACACTATTACCCAATTAACCACTATTCTTGGAAAAAGATGGAAAGACGGGTACTTTCATTTCCGTCACTTGTATTATTTCTTTAATGAATTGAATCTCAATGAAGATTATTATTATCATAGTCATGATTTTTTTAATAATACTCAGATCTTAAATAACACTCATAATGGACCCTATTTTAGCTTACAAAAAATGGATAAGTAAGGGCCAAGGACCATAATTTTCATGAGTAGATGGAATATATAATGGCACAAATGATCTCATAGTTCAAACTAATGTTGTTTTAGTTTATGGAAACATCATAATGGAATTACCTATTTCAAACTATAAAAATATAAGTCTCAAGTTTGAGGTAGATGCTCATTATTTAAAGCATATGATTTATGAAGGAAAATAGTATATCTTCATCTGAATGTTCATATGAACATTTACCGAGACATACTCAGGGTAAAATGAATATTTTAATGAAATGATATATTTTACTTGTGAAAAGTGAAAAAATATAAAATTAAAGAAGTGTCGACTCGTTGGTATCCATAGGTTGAAGTATGGAGTTTATATAGAAAGAGGTATACTATAATGAAATTTCAAAAATTCTTGTGATTAAAAAATATAAAATTTTCATATCGCATTATTATTAACTATTTTAAATGATATTGTAATGTTTAGCCAATCCAAGTTCATAATAATGTTGATGAAAGGGCATATGACAATGATGATAGTGACACTCACAATGAAGGATAATACACATATATGGGTGATAAACTTCTCAATTAAATGAGGATGGAGTGAGCGAATTTTTACAAGACTTCTACACATATCTTTGAAGAAGTTGATGATTCACCCCTAACTCAACTTGTTAGGATGCCTCTTTACCCAAATGCAAATTTGTCTGTATTGGAAACACTTATGTTATTTTTGAACTTGAAAGTAATGCATGGAATGGCGAATACATGCTTCACTTATATCTTGAGGTATATTTTAAACTCCTCTAAACTATATCTCTCCATGTCATTCAAGTTTTGAATATTGTGTATAGTGAAAATATAAAGATCTTTTGTTGTTTTATGTAGACTTTTGTGAGATAACTTCCAAAGGAAAATAAGATGCCTTGTTCACAAAAGGAAGTATATTCAGCAATGAAAGACATTGGGATGGAGTACAAAACATATGATGCATGTCCAAATGACCATATCTTATATTATGGAAAAAATGAAAATTTACAACAATGCCCAATATGTTTCACCAATAGATATCATGAAGATCAAGTGTCCAAGAAAGTTCCTTATAAGGTTCTACGCCACATTCCAATAACACCGAGGTTTGAGAGGATGTTCAAATGTAAGGATTTGGAAAAATTTATGGACTATCATGCACTAAGAAGGTTCCAAGATGGTGTCATGTGTATGGTGCCTAATAGAAAAGATTGGAAGGAGCTTGAAGAAAAATGGCCTGATTTAAGAAATGAGTCAAGGAATGCAAGACTTTCATTGGCTATGGATGGTGTCAATCCTTTCGGAGATATTAGAACAACATACTCTGTTTGGCCAGTTTTCCTTATTAACAATAATCTTCCCCCTTGGATGGCAATGAAAAAAGAGCATGCAATGCTAACTCTAATAATGCAGGTACATGAACTTCTTAGTGCTATGTTCTCTTGAAGATGATGTACATTTACATGAATATATTTAAATTTTAATTCACATTTTATTCATAGGAAAACACTAGGTGAAAGATATGGACACATACATGGAACCTCTCATTGATGAGCTATGTGAATTATGGAAGGGTGTCAACATGTATGATGTATCGAGACCTAGCAATGATAGGATCTTCCTTTTCATGCAATACTTATGTGGACAATTTACGATGCTGGGGCTCTCTGTGTGTTGTGGTAATCTTTTTATCATATTAATTTGTAATCATTCTATTTATGTTGGTGCCCATTAATTAAATATGGTTTCCATACTAATTTTTCAGGCCTACAGACTAAAGGGAAACATGGTTGTCCATCATGTGGGCCAAACATTGTATCTAGGTAATCAAAGGATCTTAAAAAAACCGTGTACACGATGAATACAAACACTTCTTACCTCAAAACCATCGTTATCGCATGCATGAGAAAAATAAGTTCAATGGAAAGGAAGAGGAAAGGAGGTGGGAAATCAGAACCCATGGAAATGATGAAAAAGGAAGGAGAGCTTATCCATTAGGAATGAAAAGACTATCTATGTTTTATAAGTTAGATTATTACGAGCATCTCCCAATAGCTCATCTATTTGATATAATGCATATTGGAAAAAATGTGGTAGAGTGCTTATGGAAACATATAAAAGGAACCAACAATGAAGACCAAATAAAATTAAGGAAGGACCTCAAAAATGTCAATATGATGACAAGCATGTGGTTACATGAAAATAACACATATGATCCTATGCCATGGGTTCTTACAAGTAGAGGAGAAACAAAATATGTTTGATACTATGCGTGCCATAAGATTTCTAACTAGTTTTGGTGTGACATTAAAAACCGTATTCACAAGAGATGGTTCAAAGTTTTACGGAATGAAAACACATGATTGGCATAATTGGATAAAGGTAATTCATGATATCATATATTTCTTGGTAGTATAATTGAAATTTTCAATATATTACTAATGTAGAAGATAATATATAGTTTAAACGCTATTTTTCAATGTTGGTGTTGTAAGATAGGAAAAATACACTACTAACAAAGAAGTAAAATACCAATAATCATACCTCCTCCTTCGCATTCCGTTGAAACCTCGGAATGGGCTAGGAAACTGGATTGAGCCCAAATTTTGTGATATGTAGGTGCTTTTCTTCAAGATGGAGCAAGACCTTCCTATGCAACAATGATCCTCTTACTTTGCACTAGATGGGAAAAATGATTATGAGGCTATTTTGGCATTAGGATGAGGTAGAAGGATGTTCTTTTCTCAAAGGATGCAAGAACTTAGATATGGCATGCAAGCTTATTCTCCATGTGTTTAGAGGGGAGGGGTAAGGTTGTATTTATACTGGGAGTGATACACTTAGATTAATTTAAGTAATCATGGTTTGAAAATGTGGGCAAGATTAAGTGAGTGGTTTGAAAATGTGGGCAAGATTAGGTGAGTGGTTTGAAAATGTGGGCAAGATTAGGTGAGTGGTTTGAAAATGTGGGCAAGATTAGATGAGTGGGGGCCACGAAGAATGGGTGAGGATTTGAATTATATTTTTAATTCATAAGTGGAGGATTTTAGGTGAGTGGGGACCACGAAGGGTGGGTGAGGATTTGAATTTGAATTTTTAATTCAATAGTGGAAAAACATGGAGAATAATGACATGTGGTGAGGATTGGGTTATTTTTAAGATTTTTGAAATGGATAATTAATCAAATTATATTTGATTAATTCAAGTGTATTTTGTGGGAAATGAGGAAGGGGAATTAATTGATTTAGGATAGATGTGAAATGGGGTGTCTATAGGTGTAGTATATGCTTCTACAACAATACAAAGCACTTTCAACCACGACATCGCACAAACAATTTACAAATTGTCCAAATATTTGAGGTATTATAAACCATCATTTTTATTCAATAATTAATTTTTTTCCTTCTATAAATATGATTTTCAATGTCTTTATAATTGTTTTAACATATACTTTGCAAATATTATAAGCTTGGTGATATGTTAATGCTTATTACTAAAATTTATAGGTGGGTATCATCTAAAGAGATATAGCCAAATGAGCTTAACTATTGGAAGAGGAATTTTCTCTTTTGATGTGTGACATTCAAATGTGTTTCCCTCCAAGTTTCTTCAATTCTCAAGAGCACTACGTTATACACCTTATAGCACTGAATTAAGGAGTAACCCTTCATGTGTGGGTTCTCTACAAATTCACCCTCCAACACCACAACATGCTTCCTAGACAAGTATCATAGAATCACAAGCCAATATTTTAACGCTCCTACTAGATACTCTGAATTTTATGAAGTTAGACGGGGAAGTAATTAAGCAAATTCATGCATTGGAGTCTACATTCTGGAAAGTACAGGTCTTATTGCACTTGAACAGGTATGCTTATGATAATTAATTATGTATAAAATATTCTAACAATCCTAATTATCATTCATGTGCTATAAAACAGTCATAAAAACAATTTTTCATATTGCATGGTTTACAATAGTCTTAACAAACATTCATGCTCTATACATACGGGAAGAAAATGGCATGCCCCTAATGTACTATAGGGAAAGCTACTACATGTGACCCCTACGATGCGCAACAATATCCATAGTGAACACAAAAGGAAAGAAAGAGGTTACAATCTTGTTAACCTTAGATGGAAATGTCTTAAAAGATGAAATGGGTTCAAAAATTTCCAATTTCTATTTCATCACTTGAGAATGCCTATTTGGAAATACCATACAAGTGGATTGGAGAAAGCAATCCAATTTTAAGAAAGATGAACTTTTTGAAGATGTTATAAACGAGTTTGGAAATCCCAGTTTTAACAAGGATTTTCATAATGGATTATGCATGAAAATTCATTCATTCTAAAAGAGACAAAATAAGATCAAAGCTAACAAATGACCGAGATATCCTCGACCGGCTTGGATCACTAACCAAACAACATGGGATGAGCTTATCAAAGATGCCAAATTGAAGAAAAAGTCCTTCAAAATCCAAACTACATGCCATCTGCACAAGAAGGAGGTAAAAAGACCTTAGAGATATAACAAAGGCTACTCAAGCTAGGTTGTCAAGTATTGGGTCCCATAAATTGGGGTCGGATGGGTATAATAGTATTCGTGGGAGCTTGGTAAGTGAATAATTTCATTTATTTTTTTATATTTTTTCGGTGAATTGAATGTATTAGATGACAAATGATACTTGATAAATTAAAATGTCTTTGTACACTTAGGTTCACCAATTTCGAAAGGAAGCTTGGATGAAGATCTGAAATATGCTTTAATGCATGGTTCCCAAGGCCTCCAACAACATATGATAGATCGAGGGGAGAAATTGGTCATTGAGCATGAATCGAGGTAAGTTTATTATAGTATTTGATGACATAATAAAACATTTAAGTATCAATGTTGTGGTAATTTAATTAACTAAAGTATGTTATTTAATAGGATGTGCAACAATCAAACTCCTTAAAGGGTGAAAGCGACGGTGAACATGAAGATGCCATAGAAGGATGTGATGATTTTGTTGTTGGACAAAATGAATCGATTGACCTTCTTGTAACTCATCTGGAAACAACCTAAAATCCAAGAGACAAGAGTTCGGGATGATTATCATGTTGCACCATCTATTATAGTTCCTCGTCAAAAGAGGACAAAAAGAATAGACATTTTTCCTATCCGGCTAAATATATTTAAATTGATTTGTTATTTTATGAATTATTGGCTATTTCATTACCGGTGAACTTATTGGTTGTTTTATGATTTGAATTTTAAGTATACTAGTGAACTTGTAAAAATTTGAATTATACCTTACCAATCAAATCAGTAACTTCTGCGAGGATACATTTTATGTGTCTTCAACATACCTAGTAACTTGTCTATATTGAAGACCTGTATGCACGTGAGTATAGACTACACTTCTTGGAGATTGCATGACTTCAAGGCTTGCTTTAGTATATCTATTTCTTGAGATTTTCTTTACTGTCTAAGTTCATTCGTATTCCTTTGATAGCCATGTACGGTAAATGTGGACAAGAAATTTTAATTTTCAAATGTGTGATGAAAATCCATCCCATATTTTAATTTCACGGATGTGTGATGCAAACTCATTCAAGATTCTTCTAATCAGATTTGTATGATTAAATTTGTAGGCTTCTTCTAATATCTATATGCCTCATTAGAATACACATATATGTGAGGTCCTTTGTTATATTGGTGAATGAGTCTTATGCTTGAGTTTGGTGAATGAGTCTCATACGATTGCACACAAGCTATGAGAAATAAGTTGCATTCAATAATTGATAAATTTTTGAACGCGGACTTTGATCTCTTGGTGTTCTTAGACAAGTAATGTAATTCTTGAGTTGTGGCATAGTTATAGGAGTTTTCAAGGTTTCTTTATTATCATAAAATGGTGGGCTACATGATTTCGGTTCTCCAGATACCCATACCAATAATTTTCATCTTTATAATTGACAATAGTAATATTGTTTGGACATATGCCACAACTTGTTAAAGGGAACATGTAGTTGTTTTTATAGATCAGCGGCGTGTGATCGGGCTCTATAAGCTCATCTGCTACTTTTGCATCATTTAAGGTAAAATTCTCTCCCACTTATAAACAATTGTTTAAATTTATCTATGATGACCATGCCTGAATCATGGTAATTACCTCTTTCATGTCAGATTTCAATTGCCATGTTGTGTTTAATATATGAAGCACTCTGTGAAGTATTTTCTAGCATTGATTTTGTGTTTATGCAGGTTGCAGGCAATGAAAATCCTTCGATTCTTATTTCCTTTGCTTCAAAAACAATTACCAGAGGGTAGATTACTTCAAAGCTACATGTGATTGAGCTTGGTGCACAGCCAGGTTTGTAGTTGTTCTTGATTTATACCTCGAAACATCTTACAGGTTGCAGAGTTGTGGGTTTTTCTCTCCTCCAGCTATTTTTTGATATTGCAGATGAATAATAGGATTTACCTTGTGATTTTTTACTTTTAAAATGGTCCTTGGGCTTTATGCAAAAGAACATCAACTTTCATAGTTGCAAATCTTTCATATGGGCTTCATGGTCTTAATATACTTTTACTTTGAGCAAAACTACAAGCTTTGTTGTTTGATATTTATGATGTAACTTGTTTATATTTATGTCTGTATTTGATGATAAAGTATATTCCTTATAGAAAAGAACTGATTTCATCTTTTATCTGTTGCACTGATATGTGAAAAGCTAGTATGAACCACCTGAGTTCATGATTAGGATTAACCACCATATAGCTCAAAATTTCTGGTAGTTTGAGTTGTTAACATTTAAAGATCTGTTTCTGTGCCGATTTTGTTGAACTAAATCTTGATTTCAACCACTCAGAATCATCTATGTTGTTATAACTAGCATATTTAGATGTGGAATATAATGTTCCCCTGAAAACACATTGACATTTACACATTGATCATAACGTTCTTTACAGATGTGGGGATGGTCTTATAGATGTGACTGTGGGTTCAACTGCTATCACTATTTCCAACAACCATCTTTTTGACACTGTTGATTCTTAATCTACTACACTTATTTTTTGTTAGTGTTGGTCATAGAATTTGAGCTTACACCTAGATCAGGTATTGTTGATGTTGACCATTTCTTTGATTATAATGGAATTTTGGAAGGTTAACTAAGCTTCCACCTAAATCCTTGTTATTGTTTAATGAAACTGAAAGCTGAAACAAAACAGGACAGTGGACTTTGTTTAAGGACTTCTCTAAGATCACATTCTCAGTTCATAAAAGAAGCTAGGGGGAGGGGGTGTTTTATAACTATTTGTTTGTTTCTCATTCAGTCAATGAATATAAAACATGCAATTTTATTGTATGCTCTCAACATTTTCCCCATCTCTGATCATTGTTTAAAGCTCTGGAGTTTCTTGTGTCATTTTCAGCTTACACACTCATATTTTGCTCTACTGGAAGTATTGTGCAATAGCCACACAAACGTCATTGTAAATCTGGATACAAGTACCTTTGCTCACATTGTTGGCTCATTAGAATCTGGTCTCAAAAGCCTGGATGTTAACATCTCTACTCAGGTATAACAAAACAGCCTATACAGTTAACTAATTCCTTTATGGTTTTCTGTTCTTCTTGCTATTTGATGGGGAAATAAAAACTAAACACAAATTTGCTTGCTCACTTTTCATCTTTTGCAAGCACATCAGGAATGTTGTAGCCATTTTTACAGCATGTTGTTCATTTCATATGTTATATTTGACTTGCAATATTGCCTGTTCCTCATAAATTGAATGAATTTCTTTGGAACTAATATCTAGCTTGTATTTTTGTTTCACGTCAGTGTGCTTCAGCTGTAGACAATTTAGCAGCTTTCTATTTCAACAATATCACAGTGGGAGAGACACCGGCATTACCTTCTGTTGTTAATTTAGCTCGACATATTGCAGAATGTCCCAATTTGTTTCCTGAGGTATGTATTGAAAATTGAAATACCCTTTACCCTTGCAAAGCAACAATTGTAAGATGATCTGTAAGACCTTGGGAGACACAATGACTTATGACTCATTCTAAATGTGTTCGGGTCAAACTTCTGTGGGAAATTTGTACTAAATCTTTTCGGTAAATAAGAAATTTATTTGTTGTCTTCAATTTTATACCTTGAATCTGCAACTTCCGATAGAAGTTGGATACTTTAATTTCTTTCAAATATTTGATAATTAATTGACCATAGTCAAATTATAGCCCAAAGTGGACTCAAACAGTCAAATCCGTATGACATTAATTCATACGGAATTGATTCATAACGTAAGGATTCATATGGAATTAATGTCACTGTTTTGACTCTGAGTCCACTTTTGACTATAGTCAATTAATTACAGGCCCAGGAATGAGTATATTTCTTTTCTTTATTGAAGTTCCAAGAATGTTCATATGTCTTTCCTTCAGGATGCTTTTCATTGAAGAGATTTTAAAGATAATGTGGAACAATTTGATGGACCTTCTATATGCACTTTTTAAATAATGGACCTTCTATATGCACTTTTTAAATATTATATATGGGAATTATTCGGGCATACAGAAGATAGGAAGTGGTCTTTGCAGACATATTGTTTTGCAGTGTAATTTGAAATTCACTGTAGTCAGCACTTACAAAAGCTCATATATGTGTGAATTTATTAATCAATGTATTCGTGTTCATCAAGGTCACTTATGTGCAAGGGTGCACTGGTTACTGAGTCCATAGCATCTGATATAGGCCCCCATAAACTTGGGTGTCGGGGATTTCATGTTGATCCTAGGAGATATCTGCTAGCCAACACTCTAAATCACTGGAATTCACACTATTATGTGGAAGCAAATTATAAACAAGAATTTAGAATATCAAAATAACATTAATCCATTAGACAATAACAAGATATAGACCCATAACATAATTTTATTAGTCTGGTTGTTCTGTACATGGCATCATATTGAAAGAGTTGTGTGGCGGTCTATCTTATCTATCTAAATCTATGTAGGTACATATGCATAATGATACTACCAAAGGCCAAGGAACCTTTATGGAAGATGAAATGACTACTCTTACATTCCTAAGCCTTTGTCTTAAGTTGATTTTAAATAAGCATGTCTGATTTGTTTCTAGTGTTGTGTAAAAGAAGAGGAAATCAAGATTAAGAGCTACGTCTGCCTACAAAAAGTCACTTTTCGATGGTCAATCAAGTGAATCTTCATCAAGCTGATCTGTGAAATGCTGCTTTGATGGTAAATAGATAGTTCAAATCTTTTGTGTTGATGCATATTGACAGCCCAAACATCTATTTCTACAGCCAACAGGCTTCACAGAAGGGAAGTTGAGATGATATTTTCCAGGAGCAGCAAGCTTTATTTTTGAGAAGCCTTGATTGAGTCTGGTGCCTTCCAACCTGGATGCTGCAATGACATTATGAAACTGGATATAGCATTTGAAGTTGGAAAATTATTTGATGTGTTAAGAATTAAGGTTTCATTAAAGAATTGAATTCTTGACTTTTGTGGGTTTAAAAGAGTGAGTATATGGTGGTAACATAACAGCTAAATGAAATCAGAAAGGTTGATTGTATTATTTTTGAATTATCATGAAGCGTGTGTCATAGTTCTGCATAATTAGTGGAGCAGTATTACAAACCGACTCTTGGATTTTACAATATGTGACTCTAGACACATAAGAGTAACCTTAACAATTTAAAATACCTTTACCTGCAGTTCAACAACTTGAAATCAAAAATCTGGAACTCTCGGTAATTTTCTTCACTCGAGAGATTGTTTTTAGGGGTAACTCCCTATTTGGCAATTTACTAGCTGAACTTGGAAATTTGAAAAATCTTGGTAACCACATAGCATTCCTGCAACATTGGGTAACCACACAGCATTGAGGAGGCTAAAGTTGTCCAGGAAATTCATTCTTCGGGGATCTAGATATTAAATTTTCCTCTTCTACAGAGGTTCTATCTGCTCATTCAAATAAATTCTTAGGGACCCTGCCTGCATCCTTGGCCAATTGTACATAGCTTAAGCTTCTAGATTTCAGCAAGAATAGAATAGAATAGAATAGATTGATTTCAGCAAGATCACAATTATTCATGTTTATTGTGGATTATCTTGACTCATTTTCTGTTATACAGGGGCATTCTCATCAATCTGCTTTGAAATTGCTTTGAAGCAAGGTAGCTTTAATTGGTCTATTGGTGAGTGTTGTGCCTTAATGGTTTCACTTGGGCATTGTTTGTATATAATGCTTGTACGTTTTTACTCAATTTTCATGCATGTAGTGTAGAATATCCACTAAAGAAAAAATAGATGAATAATGGCTTCTTTTTTGTTTTTATGTATAGGCTTATATCGGAACATTTTCACTAGGCATGTGTGGAATTCTAGGGATTATAATGTTTGAGGTTAGTCCTTGATATAAGTTATGAAAATGGATTGATAGTAATGAGTTAGTGATAACTAATTTTTTAGAACAAAATGTAAAGATCAGGTCGATTTAGTGAAAACTAATTATTGTCCTAATTTAAATGTAATTTGTGAATACTTTTGGTAGAATTGGAGTAAAATATGTGATCATAATTTCTTAGAATCCAATGCACCTTCACTGCTAACGATAGTAGAGAATTGCATCAAAGTTGAGACAATCAAAGCGAAGAACATGAAGATGACTGCTGCCGATGGAGAGGCAATTGCTCAAAAAGGAAGTTGCTCAAAATTGAAGTTAAGAAAAATAACCTCAAAGTAGCACTAGGGAATCATATGGATCACTTGAAGTTGGTGGTGGAGAGAAGGTGTTAATATTGTATATCAAGGGTTAACAGAATTCAGACACCCTTTTGTATTTTATCATTGTATTTCAAGGGTTAACGGAAATTCAGACACCCTTTTGTATCTTATCTTATTTGATATTAATAAAATATTTGTGGACCCATTTATTGGGCACAATATTTAAATCAAATTGTTGTTAATTTATAATATTAATTACCAGACCACTCCGACATCATAGATGATATGTAACTTCGTTGATTGCACTATATGATATTTGGTTATTGTGTAGTTTTAAAATTCATATTTTTCATTCTTTAAATTCGTATAATCTCTAGAGAGACAATAAAAATTGAAATTAGTAAATTGTCTCCAGTGAGACAAAATGTTAGTATTCGGTATTGTCTCTAAGGAGACAATAATGATATTGTCTTTAGAGAGACGAAAATGATATTGTCTCTAGAGAGAAAAAATTATATTGTCTCTCAAGAGACAAAATATGTATCAATCATTATTGTCTCTTGAGAGACAATAATTAGAGACAATATTAGAGACACCCACTTTGAGACAACAATAGAGACGATATACAACTATTTTATTGTCTCTATTTGAGATAATTTAGTCAAATTTTATCTCTATTAATGTCTCAAATGAACCCCCGCCCCGACCCCCCCCCTTGTAGTAGTGACACTACCCATTCATAGCCTCTAAACCCCCTTTTTCAACTCAACTATTAGGAGATCACACTATCGGATCTTAGTCAGCGATAGTCCTATAGTTAGCCACACATATTTTCACATTGGCTGCCCCGGCACAACCTTGGGGGTCAAGTGCGGTTGAATGTTGCATGTCGATTTTCATCGGTCAATACCACATCAATTAAATATCTTAAAAATAAATGTCTATAACACGAGCAAGTACAACTTCACAATTGCATATATAGTTGTACAACAATCCATTTATTGCAAAAGAAAATCACTACCAAACCATAAAGTGTGTGTGTGTGTGTGTGTGTGTGTGTGTGTGTGTGTGTGTGTGTGTGTGTGTGTGTGTGTGTGTGTGTGTGTGTATCTTACATGATTAAGAAGTTAACTCTCTACCAATCACATCTCACCCAAAAAACTAAAAAAACTATACTTGAAACATTACTAGCATACTTATCATAAATGAATTTATGTAAAATATATTACATAGATTTATGTAAGATAATTACACTAGTTAATTAAAATTATATAATAGAAAGTGTTTATATAAATAATTCATTTACATAAACATTCATACATATCTTAAATCATATGCATAAAAGACATTACATATCACAAATCAAACAAAACAAAATAATAAAAAATATTAGTCCACTTAATTTTTAAAAAAAAATCCTAACAAATATCAAATCTATTTATCATGAATTTTATGGAAACCTAAAGCTAATAAAGATTTTAAGATAAAAAATAAAACTTAAGTAACAAATCTCCCACTTAGAACCTACAAATAATTAATTAAAATTATATAATAGAAATTCATTTAATTTTGAAAATAAATAATTCATTTACATTAACATTAAAAGCATTTATGACATTTAATTTATTTATTATAATTTTGAAATCATAAATGAAAAAGATTTTAAGATAAAAAATAAAATTTATCTATCAAATTCTAGAATGACTTATAAACCCAAAAATTCTTTCTTCTGCGCACACACAAAATTTAATCTCTAGTTTTTATAAATTCACAATTATAAATTATTATTTTTAAGCCATAATAAAAAAAAAAACAACTCACAATATTACACAGTTAAAAGATGCTCTCGACATAAAAATAAAAAAACGAACTCGATGAAAAAAAAACCACATACAATTAACTTGTCGATCGCTACATCCAATTCAAAAATACAAGTTTTCCGAGGCGTACTTACCATGGAATTGGTCGACGACGTTATGACGAATTACGTACGGGAATAGCTAAGGATCTCTTTCCTATTGTGTCCAAGTATAGACTTTTCAAACCCTTGATAAGACACTATCTGAACGCGGATCTCCCATTATTCGAAGTATAGAATTTTCAAATCCTTAACAAGACACCATCTAACCGTGTGGAATCTTGCGAAGTGCTAACTCGTTTTAATAACGGAAGCATTCTCTGCTAATGTCTCGCTGCATATTCCATTTTGGAGTAATTGCGTTTGCTATTTTACTCCCTTGCTCGGAATGCCTCGACCTTGGGTATGATTATTGCAAAAACAGTCAAACATGCGGCAATACGAGATTCATTTTCCTTTCGGCGTAGGAAATAATGCTGAATGTGGTTTGCCAAAGTTCCATATCAACTGTGTGGATAGCCTACATCCGGTACTTAATATTTCTAGCCAGTATTACACAATATTACAGGTTTCCTTTGATGATATGAGAACTTTACAATGACTAATGAAAATGAATTAGAAAGTTGCCAAGATTCAAGTGAGCTTGATACATCCTGGGACTCGGCCATTACCTTTTTAATATATCGGTGAACAAAGCGTTGATCTATCTGTATATAAGTGTGAGTGGCAAATGCGCACCTATAGTATTCTTTCCATATCAGTTCCCATCATGTTCTCCTAAAATTTTGACGGTTAAAAAGGCATCAGTGCAATGGAATATCTCCCAAATCTCCCAAGAATGTCTCAAAGGTACCCATAGAATAGGAACCGTACATGTAAATAGTTGGCCGAGGCTCTATCACACAGTGATTTGTGGCCCCATGTCAAAATACTATCGGGCCTTGCGAGCATACCACATATCGGCCTCGGACATCTGTGTAATACTAAATTGTCTTTGCACCGATCAACTCTGTAAAACTCTCATATATAGGCTATAGCTACGGCTTCCCAACATAAAATGCTCCACGGTTGTAGTACTTAGCTCTAGGCCATCCTCAGGCCATTGGAAATGTCTATATGGCCTCCATACTACCGCGGCATGTTGTAAGTCATCCAAATCTCGGCGGTAATGGTAGGTGTCTCCCATATTCGGCCACATGTCATCACCCTGATCGAAACCCGGCCCATGCAGAGAAGGCTCTTACGGAGCTTAGACCCTCAGCACACTTGTGGGATGACCATACAATATAGTCCCATGCCCAAATTTGTAGTAGTTTTGCAAATCCTACCATCTTTTGCGGTAGTATGTAGTCGGTTGAACGTCCTAATATAAATGCACTAGTATGCACTGCAGCCCCGATAGTATGCCTCACCATCAATCAAACCAGTGTATCACTATAATAAGGCCAACCGGAAATGTGGCTCCGGTTTTGTTAGAGAGTAAAAATCCACTAACAAAAGCCATCAGGTATACTACGACTCAATCAAGCTTAGGATCCTCTATACACGGTGATAATCTCATTGTCATCTCACGGTGTGGTATATCTAGAATATTGAATAACTCTAGCATACACTCATCTTGATATCAGGTGGTGACTAGTGTGCGATTCAACTCATACTGGATGGGGACTCACATAATATGCCATATGTCCTCCAAGGTAATAGTAATCTCGCTTCGAGTGGGAATAGGAAGCAATGAATCTCACTATGAGACATGTATTAGGGTTACATTTCTATCTACTTGTCTAATTTTCTAGTAAATTCTTCTTTCATTCATTTAAGGTACTAATTTTCACTTTCTTCTATAAACAATCTCATTTGTTTTCATCTACATAGTTTATTTAACTTGACTTATAGGACGCGTTTGTAGACCAAATTGCCTAAAAATAGTCTTGATTGATTGGTATTCCTTCCCCCTTCTATTTTTAAATAGATTTAATTAGTTTTAACTACCTCTTCACCTAATGACTTGGCACTCCAAGGCTGCCTTGTGCGTGAAGGCACATCTGACCAATTCCTATATAATCGATTCTTGTATTCAAGCAAAGGGGTTGAGAATTTTTGTATCTTGCATAGTATTGCTTTGCCACAATCCCGATCCTGCTGGAAATTACATAACCAAACTCTATACACTTGTGCTATCTCTCTTCCACTTGCATTACTGACAGGCGCCTTGGCTTCTGATTTCTCAAGCACCTTCTCCTGCTTCTTTGCATTTGCATTCCCAATTCCTTGGACTCATATGGACACACGAGAGAAAGAAAAGATAAGGCGGGGGACAAGTCATCACACGGATGGATTTACCTTTGTTACTGTGAATTCCGGGTTGGAGTTAGTGTTTGATTTCTTTCATTGCTGCAATTTATCATTGTTACATCATATCAAAAAGAATAGAAATCAATTCCCCTTCATTTACAAGTAATTAGTTGATTTCGAGAGGGTTTAAATCATTAAGAAGTTAACTCTCTACCAATCACATCTCACAAATGAAAAATAAATAAATTTATGTAAAATATATTACATAGATTTACGTAAGATAAGGTATCACTAGTTAATTAAAATTATATAATAGCAAGTATTTATATAAATAATTCATTTACATAAACATTCATACATATCTTAAATCATATGCATAAAATACATTACATATCACAAAGAAACAAAACAACATAGTAAAAAATATTAGCGCACTTAATTTTGAAAATGAAAATCCTAACAAATATCGAATCTATTTATCATGAATTTTATGGAAACCTAAAGTTAATAAAGATTTTAAGATAAAAATAAAACTTAAGTAACAAATCTCCCACTTGGAACCTACAAAGTAATTAATTAAAATTATATAATCGAAAGTAGTATTCATTTAATTTTTGAAAATAAATAGTTCATTTACATAAACATTAAAAACATTTACGACATTTAATTTATTTGTTATGGTTTGAAATCATAAAGATGAAAAAGATTTTAAGATAAAAAATAAAACTTACCTATCAAATTCTCGAATGACTTAGGAAACCCAAAATTCTCTCTCCTCACACACACAAAATGTAATCTTTACTTTTTATAAATTGCAATTATAAATTATTATTTTATGTTTAAAATTTTTCTAAGCCATAAAAATAAACAACTCACACTATTACACACTTTAAATGCTCTCAACATAAAAATAAAAAAACTAACTCGATGACAAAAAAAAATCACACACAAAAACTTCTCGGCTATGTTACCTACTTACCACATACATAATACAAGTTTTCCGAGGCGTACTTACCATGGAATTGGTCGACGACGTTATGACGAATTACGTACGGACATCTAGAATAGCTAAGGATCTCTTTCCTATTTTGTCCAAGTATAGACTTTTCAAATCCTTAACAAGACACTATCTCTATTTTGTCGAAGTATAGACTTTTCAAATCCTTGACAAGACACTATCTGACCGCGTAATCGCCCACCTTTGTAGACTTTTCAAATCCTTAACAAGACACCATCTGACCGTGTGGAATCTGTCAAAGTGCAAACTCGTTTTAATAACAGAAGCCCTTTGATTCAAAGTTGTACGTAGTTTTCACTATACTCATATAACTTTGATTCGAATTCTCTGCTAATATCATCTGTCAATCCTTCAATGTCTTGCTGCATATTCCTTTTTGGCGTAATTGCCCTTGCCCTTTTACTCCCTTGCTCGCAATGCCTCGACCCCGGGTATGGTTATTGCAAAAACAATCAAACATGCGGCAATACGAGATTCATTTTATCTTTCGGCGTTGGAGATAATGCTGGATGTGGTCTGCCAGAGTTCCATATCAACTGTGTGGATAACCTACGTCCGGTACTTAATATTTCTAGCCAGTATTACACAATATTACAGGTTTCCTTTGCTGATAGGAACTTTACAATGACTAATGAAAATGAATTAGAAAGTTACCAAGATTCAAGTGAGCTTGATACATCCATGACTCGGCCATTACCTTTTTTAATATGATCGTTGAACAAAGCGTTGAGCTAGCTGTAGATAAGTGTAATGACAAATGCGCACCTACAATATTTTTTCCATATCAGTTGCCATCATGTTCTCCTACAAATTTGACGGTTAAAAAGGCGTCAGTGCAATGGAATATCTCCCAAATCTCCCAAGAACGAATTCAAAATTGCAGAGACTGTGAAAAAAGCAAGGGTTTATGTGGCTACAACACTTCCAAACCAGAGGAGTTCCTTTGCTTTTGCGAGGATGGGCCACAGCCAAACAAATGCCCCAACGGTAATCTTCCTAAAATTTCTATAGACCTGCCTTTTTATTTTCTTTCCTAGGCCTGAAACTTGAACATGAACAAAAAACATAAAAAAATAGCTCTGAAATTCTGGCTTTCTCATTTTCTTCTGCCGATGTATTCAAATAACTTTAATTTTGCTATAATCTTATTGACCTTCCCATATTTTGAACAGGCAAGAGAGCAAACCTTCGGGCTGTATTAGGTAAGGGTTTTCTTCAGCGGATTTCAACATTTTAGCTTTAAAAAAACTCATGCTAGATTTGTTAATGTTTCTTAACTGACTATTAATATCAGGCGCGGCCATTGGAGGAAGTGCGTTAATATTGATAACGACATTATTACTTGTGGTTGTTTATAGAAAGAGGTCGTCCTCCTCTAAGCTCCATCTTATGAATTCAACGTCTTCAAAGGTGGAGAAATTCCTACAAGATTATACTCATCAAATGCCACCAAGGTATTCATACCCTGAGCTCAAGAAGATCACCAACAACTTTGCAGATAAATTGGGCGAAGGTGGTTTCGGCGTGGTTTATAAAGGAAAGCTCGCAAGGGGTAATTTGGTGGCTGTCAAAATTCTTGATCAGTCACGGCACAGTGACAGTCAATTCATGAATGAAGTTGCAACTTTAGGAACCATTCATCACTTTCATTTCGTTCGTTTGTTAGGGTATTGTTTTGAAGGATTCAGAAGCGCAATTGTTTACGAGTACATGGCGAACGGATCTCTGGCGAAGTTTATATTTGTAGAAAGAGATGTACTCGGGTGGGAACAATTGTATTCAATCGCCGTGGGGGCGGCTCGTGGAATTACTTATCTACACGATGACTGCAACAGCCGCATCATTCATTTCGACATCAAACCGCACAATATATTATTGGACGCGGATTTCACAGCCAAAGTAGCTGATTTTGGTCTGGCTAAACTTTGCGGGAAGGGAAGCGATCACATATCAATTACAGCAACCAGGGGGACGCCAGGGTATGTGGCGCCAGAGCTTTGGTCAAGAAATTTGGGACCTGTGACGGATAAATCAGATGTTTACAGTTTTGGAATGTTGTTATTGGAGATGGCAGGAAGGAGGAGGAACATCGACGTGCGGGCAAGTCGTTCGAGTCAATTGTATTTTCCAGAGTGGGCGTTCAAACTGATAGAGAAAGGGGAGTTAGAGACGAGGTTGAAAGAAAGAGGAAGCACAGAAATGGGATCGGAAGATGAGGAGAAGGTGAGGAGAATGACAAAAGTGGGACTGTGGTGTATTCAATACAATTCCAATGATAGACCGAGTATGAGCAGGGTCGTCCAAATGTTAGAAGGAAATGGTGATGATGTCACAAATCCACCAATGCCTTTTAACTCGACACCTTCGCCGGAAGCACCATTGCTATCTTCTACCGAAGACTCTTTGTCGATGGTTTAACAGGGTCGTGACTCAGGTATCGAGATGAAACGCGTTAAGGGCTTTTCTTTCCTCCTCTTCGTGTGGTTTGTGAGGAAAACTATTTTCTTTGTCGCAATGTAAATGAGATAGCGGGATAAGCTATACTTAAGGTATCTAAATAAGTTTATCTGTTCTAAATTAGCAATTGTACGTGCGTATATTTTGATTTCTTAACAATTTGATATATTGCATGGTTTTTCCTCCAATATTTAATGCCATCATGTTTTGTACGTTTTTAAAGATGTTTGTTACAATACGTAATAAATTGTAGAATTCCATTCTAAACTTAAAACAAGTATTTGCCTATAATTCTTTAAAGTTTTAGTAGTGATTATATATATATATATATATATATATATATATATATATATATATATATATATATAAATAATCACTTTGTTCTATAATAAGATTAGTTAAATAATTTGTACGACATCCTCATTTTGTGTACATGTCTATCTAAGTCTAGTTGTTCATGTCTTAAAATTTTGATATATTGTATGGGTTTTGCTCCAATATTTTATACACTTTTCATCAAGTTTTGTATATTTATAAAAGTATTTAATACATTATCCGATAAATTGTAAAATTCGATTGTAAACCTATAATTAGTATTTGTCTATAATGTTTTAACATTTTAGAACTAATTATATTTTGTGTATATTTTATAATTATGTTGTTTTATGACAAGATTGCATAAATATTTTGCATGTATTCTATAAGAATACTCATTTTGTGTGCATGTCTATCTAGGTCTAGTTGTGATGACATTATATGATAAAAATATATTCCAAATTAAGTTTTGATCGATCTTCATACTCTGTGAAGGCTTCACTTCTAGTCCACATGTTGGAAGGATGCCGATAAATATTGTTTAGTCTAACTTTACGATTAATTGTAATTGCTTAAATATCTCCAAAGCCTTTTCAACAAAGCCATTCTGTCCATATGTAACAATGATTGCAGTGCATGAAACAAACTTCAAGTTTTCAGTTTGTTAAACAAATCGCCTTATAACCTCGAAAAAACATATTGGGATTTTTTTTTTGAAGAAAACATTCGCCATAGGTCTTCACTTAGATGGAAATAACATAATACATTGAAATATACATGTTTTTTAATAAGGAAAATTAAAAGTAATATAAGCTTAGGTATTTTATAAGGGTGGAAGGGTTATTATAATTTATGTTGATCAAAAGTGTATCAAGAGTGATGGTGTGGGATAGAAGTTAATAATAGTAATCCTTTATTTCTCCTTTGACACTTTAATCAACTTTTCGTTAATGTGATGTAGAGTACCTTGAAGATAATCGAATTGAAAAAAATATGAATAAAAATATGAGAGATACAATGGGTGGGAACATGGGGATTCAAATTGTGCAAGTTTTTAAACTAGATTCGGGCCATGGATATGAGGGAAAGGAGGTAAAAAGAAACAATTTTTGGGGACAAGCTCTTGGGTGGTGCATGGGATACAAGAAAATCAGATCTCCTGCATCATATCCTCTTTGGAGCAGTGTAAAGGTCCTTCTCTTGATGTTCTGAAGCATGGGTGGAGAAGGAAAATAAACGGTACTATTTTTTTCTCATAGGAAGATTTGTTGGGATTAGACCCAATAGAGACTCATTTAGAGCTCGGGTTTATAGGAAATAGAAGCCACTAGGATGTCTAGAGGTAATAACCACGACTTCGAATCCTTTTTGTTCAAATTCAGATTGGAAGAATATCTTATTGGAGTGATCAACGAGATGGCCTTGGCTATTTGGTTAAACTATTTTGCACATCTCTAGATGGCGCCCCAGACTAGATTTAGGGTACATGATTCCATGTGCCTTCCTTGTATGGGTCATGCTACTTGCTTTGGATTTAGAGTTTTTGGAAAATAAAATATTGTAGGGGATAACCGAAAACCTTTGGGAGATCTGTTAGTTTTGATCCCACCTCTATGGCTCGGACTCGAATGGTTTTGCGAGGATGTGTGTAAATGTAATGCCCCATTTTTCACACCACAAAATTAGACACGAGTCTAGAAAATTATGGCAATTTTTTAAAAATGTATTACATTACGGCTATTTAATAAATTTCCCTAGGACTACGGATTAAGTGCACCATTACACTACACTTAACATTATTTAATGTATTTCCTATTGTATATTTAATTTCCTTCCCATTCAATTAACACTAATGCCCCCATGCTATCACATTTATTTATTAAATCGATATCTAAGGGCCCCCATAAAGTCCAACCTAACATGGCTCCCTATTATTCTTATACACCCACAAATATATTCACCCCTCACCCCCAAATAATCATTTACATCTCATATCTTAAAAAGTAAAAGGGCTTAATACCCACCCTTGGATTCTTTTAATCCCAACCTTTAGTAACTAGGTTTCTGTCACAACACTAAATTTCCTTAAGGAAGCTTTTATATCTTTTTATTCTCTTTTGGTTGCCTCATTTGCATAGGTTAAAAATAAGGAAGAAGATGGAGAAGAAATGGATCCAAGGAAGCCATTGTTGCTTCCTTCCACCTTAGATCTCTAGTTTTTTTTTTGTTATATTTTCCTCTCTAATGTTATATTCATATTTCTCATTTGTTTGTGATATAGAAAATACTAGGCATAAACATACATACATACATACATACATAAACTATTTTATGCCCCTCACGGGAGGCGAGATCGATCCCTAAAGGCTGCCGTGCATGGGGGTTGTTTCGAAGAAGAAGGAGAGGGGTGACAAGGTGTTGTGAGGAGGGGAAAATGGATATTGGGGGGGAAGGTGCATGGCAGTCGTGACCTATCCCTCTCAATCTTACATTTTATTGTTTCTTTAAAAAAAAATAAAACCCTTCTATGAAAACCTTGATTTCCCATATTATATATATCCTTTCCAAGGATAAGATGTGGGTTCTATTCCCGCTACCCGCTTAAGGTAAATTTTAAGATCTTATACAAATCCTCCTTCATGAATTATTTGATTAATTCTGATTTCCTTTACAGAAATTTCCTTGAATCGGTAAATCAACGATTTTTCCGTGAGGATCTGACATTAAGCCTCTCATACCTACTAATTGGTGAACCTGAGATGTACTTCCTCTAGCTCCCGAGAAGGACATCATATGTACTGGATTAAAAGGATAATTCATCTCCCCCATATAGCTATAGGGGTCCTATCGCCATCTATATATCTATAGGGCTCCTCCAGGGTCGAGGGCCCTATAAATATCTATCTATATATATATATATATATATATATAATCAGGTTTTATCACATAAATTGTGAGGGCTTGTAAATATGGAATCTCAATAGATATTCTTATTTTTTAACACAAATATGAATATCCATAATTATATACTTACATATATATGAATTACTATATATACACTTATAGATATATAGGTATATATAAATATAATGAGGGTTTAATAATAAATTCAAATGTAGTATTTAATGTGCTAATATTTCTTGAAATTTGGGGATATATATCTAACAAAATTTTTAAATAAAAGTTTATGGAGATAATCATATAAATGTGTGTGTGTGTGTGTGTGTGTGTGTGTGTGTGTGTGTGTGTGTGTGTGTGTGTGTGTGTGTGTGTGTGTGTGTGTGTGTGTAAGGACATACATACAAAATTTCTAAAAGTATAAGGACATGAAAGGATTTTTCTTAAAACTGGTTTACATAGTTTTCGGGAATAATAGAATGGACATTCACCGTATAGTTTGCAAGATGAATCACATTCCAAGGAAATATGAGTTTCGTATGAGGATAAAACAAGCCTAGTATCTTTTCTTAAAGCTCAAAATAATGAGGTCAAGGTTGAAATCGAAAGGATTGTTTTAAGAGCTACAAAAATACTAAACTTCACTATTTCCTTACATTTAATACTAAGCAATACAACAAGCAAATCTGCAACCTTTCCTTCCATAATACATACAAGTAGAGAACCCTTTTTTAAAAAGAACAAATACATTCCAACTACATGCAAAAATAGGTAGCAAATATACATTCAATATAAGAAGTATGAATACCTATTTTAGTATAAGTGGGCCCATTACATTCCTAGTTCTAAGATTCAACATAATGAGTGCAAGAGTTACATTTCAATGGCTCTTTTAGGTGTTAAATCAAATCTAAACTACACTACCCTTTTCCCAATTTTATCATAAGTTAACAAGTGAAATATGGAACCAACCATCTTCATTTTCATAATCTTATGCAAATAAAAATCACTTTTGATATCCACAATTAACTAAAAATAATATAAGCTCATTTTTCTTAATACAACAAGTAAGACAAATGGGTCAAGAATAACAATTTTATTTTTCCAAATTCATTCATTTTATCTAACCTTAATTCAATACATATGGAAATGAAAACCTTTCTATTCCATAACCTAAACTATACAATTATTCTTTCAATGAACATGAGTATTCCCAAACCCTTTTTTTTAAACAAGGTTTAGAACCAAGCTCAATAGAAAGAGTAGGAGGCATTAAATCAAGAAAAAATCAAGCTTACATGTAGTTATCATGAAGTGCGGTACCTTGAAAATCAGATAAGAATGGCCATTGTTGTGGATGGGGCATTCGGTGTAATTTTCCAAACATGGAGTTATCATGAAGTGTGGTACCTTATGAATCAGATAACTCCTTGTAGAAGTTCGGTTCCTCTTCCTAATCCTCCCTGCCACAACTACTCCTAATGCAAGTAAACCCATTGACTAAAACTAATCTAATGCTTCCAAGGGGATAGGGAGAGATGTATGAAATAAAACATATACTAAGAGCGGTGATACACCAAAAAAAGGATTTTTAGTGTAAGAACCCCTTGGTAGAATACTAGAAAAACTCCTGAATTTTTATTTTTTTTAATTTAATTTATTAATTTATATACATTCCTTCATGTGAGTTTCCATATAATTCTACCAAAGAAAAGAATCAAATCCCTAGTTCTTAACTTAAACTATCCACGATGTAGAAACCAAAGGGAACAACTAATGCTTGTTTATATAAAGGGAAAGTACAATAATCAAAGGGCATCATCTATTTGCAATTTAATCAATTGACTAATATTATTGTAATAAAATAATTACATAAGAAAATGAATGCATTCCACCTTGTTAAATTCAATAAGCATAGAGATAATACTAGCATATGAACGTAATTACATAGGAGCTAATTCATTACCCAATTATTTTTGAAATAAAGATACTAATGGTACAAAAGGTGTTTTGTTTTCAACTTAGTACATATTAGTTTTCAAGTACACTACATAATCATTATGCTCAACATGATTCTCTTGTTTTCTTTACAATACAAATTACAAATAAGAATACAATATTTTGTTGAGAGACACTGATATGGAAGAACATAAGGATAATTCTCAATGTGAGCACCATTGAGATAACACCGGAGATCATGTCAATATCACAACAATGAATCAGGAGAAGGAGAGCATCATCATAGCGCTTTTCCTCGATCACGAGATGCCTAAATTTGGTTCCCCCGCACAACTCTCGTATCCCGAGAGTGGCCCTACCCTTCATGAAGAAGGTAGATATGAAAATTAATACCAAAAGAGAGAGTGTTCCATGTATATAAATCCCTATATCATATGACCTAACCAGTCATGATGCAATACAGGATGGTGAAGAGGAGAAAAGAATAATTCAATTCTTTTTAATACTACCTAACCATTCATGATGTAATACAAGATAGTGAATTGGAAAATAATAATTAAATTCTTATTAATACTAAGTATTAATTTCTTATGGCCATAAGACTTAGATTACAAAGGGTTAAGCCCGGTGTATCCTAAGTCGTAAATGAGACATGCTTAGTAACCCCAAACATTGGATCAATCTTTGGTAACCCCACAAAATTACCCATATCCACTCTTACTGAGTCATGGTGATGACTAAACTAATCTCCTTAACTATTTAGTCCTACTTTCTAATGTTCACTATACATTACTCATAGTGATTTATTCATCTCATCCCTCATAACCTCATCTTTGGTACGACAAATTACTTGCAAAGGTAAACACAGTCTTAATATGTGAATAACTCAGATAGGTATGTGGGTGATAACACATCATATCGATGAACCAAAGTATTATTTACCCCACTTTATTGAGGATTGTTAAATTCAATAAAACAACATTCTAATTATAATTGTATGTTTTTATGATAATTATAGACATAGTAAGTTTGATTACTCGTTGTAAGGTGTAGAAGCATAAGAAAAATTAGAAAATGTATCCATACATGTTTCAACTTGTAATATAACAAAGATATGTTAGATTTTTGTTTATTAACGTTATGTCATAGTTTTACACTATCCCACATGGGATTCTTAAAACCAATTAGCTTGTTTGGTAAAGGTAAATTCGTGCATCATAATATACCCACCTAGAATACTTATTTACTTGTATATGAAAATTGATTTAGTATATTCTTTCTCAAATTGTGATTATAATCTTGTTTATAATTTAGACATATATCTAATCATGTAATTGTTTTGTATCAAATTACTTATAATCTATATCCTCATTAAATTTCCAAATTGATATGTGTGATGAGAACTCGGATCTATAGACACCAAACTAGGGTGTTTGATAAGGCACTTACAATACTAATTGATTTTGAATAATTTATTTTGGAAAACTTGTTGGGGGAAAATACATTCCTCATGAGATTGGAATTGGAATTCAGATTAATTAGCTTGCATATATACTAATACACAAATATTTATAATCATATCTTGCCCCTCTAGATTATTAAGAACTACCAATAATCATCTACATTTCCTTCGTTTACCCCCATATATCAATACACTTATAATTATATTTACTTATAGCATGTTAATTTTAAATATAATATAATCCATTGTTCTCTATTTTATAATCATTTAGGTCCATATACCTTAAACGATTATCATTCTTGTATTTCCATTATCTTTTTATCTTTTTATTTGAAATTTATAAACTCCACGATTAGTAATTATTTTAATTAGAATTTATTTCTTTTTGAAAAACTTAGCCCAAAATTATAAGTTTATAATTTACATTATTTTTTTCTTTTTTCTTCCTTTAAATTTTATTCTTGTTAAAGGATTATGAGATTTAAAAATAATAACTATGAAATTCTCTATATATAACGATTAATTATGTTATTAACCTAGAGGATGGAATAATTTAGAACTAACAAGGTTGTTGCCATAAAATAATACTATCATTTACACTAATAAGGATCATATAAAATAGGAATGAAAAAATGAAATATAATATTTTAGATTAATGTGGAGCATATAGGTCTTTTCATTTCATAAAAATCTTAGTGGAATTATAACTACTTTGAGATTTAAAAAAAAATATATAGTTACACATTATTTAATATTTACTTATCAACATAGGAATGAAGAAAATGAAATATAATAACATATAGTTATTTTCATTTCATAAACATCTCCACAGGATTATAACTATTCGTAAATAAATAGTTACACATTATTTAGTATTTACTTATCATCTAAACATATAGTTATTACATTTCATAAATTTAGAGTTACACATTACTCTTATAAATTTATAGTTACACATTATTTAGTATTTACTTATCAACATACTCCCATAAATATATAGTTACAAATTATTATTATTTACTTATCAACATACAATCGTAAATATATAGTTACATAATATTTAGAAACCATACAAGTAGCTTGGTTTTATAATTTTGAGCATAGAGGTAAAGTAACAAAAAAAAACTCTTAGATTTAAACATTTATTATGCCCTTATCCTTCTCTCCAAGATCAAACACATATTCTTATTGAATTATATAATTCTAAACTAATATTGCACAACGAAGTGTGAAATAAAACCGGATAAAAAAAGATCTTCACAAAGTAAATTCATACAAAAATGCCTACCTGTTCAAGATGCACTTATTTATTTATTTGTATGCATAAAGAGATCTCAAAGGATATCAAATTTTCACTCTAACCGTTATGTCTCCTTCCAAATTTTCTTTTAGCTCCTTGCCTACTCCTTTACTTGCATATTTCTTCCAAAATAATATGTTGCTCTAAATTCTTGGCTCCCTTTTTTTTCTCCCCAAGAAAAATGTTGTCTCTTCCTTTATTGCTTTCATTATTTATAGATTGAGGATTCCTTTTTACTGGTTTCTAATTTAAATGCATCCTTCTTTATTACCTTATGGGATTCCATATTTCTTAATGAACCCTAGAGAGAGAATTTAAAATTGCTCATACCTATTAATTGAAAGGGCACACCTTCCAACCTCCTAGTGAGCCGAGCAAAAATCATTTATTTTTTTTTTTTAATATATATTTATTTTCCTTTATTTCTCTACTCAATAGTTAATGCAATAAATTTTTAAATGATGGCCATCCATCTTTGACAAATAAATTCTTTCCTTTTTATTTTATTTATCTTTTTATTGACATTAATTTTTCTATAATATTCTTCCATAATTTGGAAAATATCATTAGAATAACCATTTTTAATTAACAATATAAATGTATTGATTTATTTTTATGTACATTTAATAATATAAATATTAAATTATATATTATAAATTAATGAGGAGATGGTTAGTTCAAAAATTTATAAGTACATTATGGTAAAAAACATGGAACATACAATGTGATTTTAAATTGTATGTGAGGGTGGACCTATAACAAACCCAAGTTAAGATGGAGACTCGAATTCTAACAAGGTCACCTAAGTACTCTTTGGTATTGTTGCATGCTAAGAAAGAACAAAGTGTCCTAATAAGAGAATTTGTAAAATGACACAAAAATACTTACCCTATTCCTAGGTGGTATACTATGCCAAGTTGCTAAGGTTTAGGGATACACATTTCCCTCTCTCTTTTGGTACCATAACTTTGTATCTACTCTCCTCTCTTGATGATGCTCTCCCTCTAGTCCAAGGGAAATATATCCTGCAACCAACTCATAACAATAACACACAAGTAGTTAACCAGATCATGATATAAATTTGACATGATATAATAGAGGAAGTGCTAATCATATTATTTTCAATGATAATATTTATCTCAAATTGCATTTAAATAAACAAAATTAAACATTCTAGCATAATAATTCACAACTCTACATAATCAATCACATATGTTAATTATTACATCAATTTTTGATACTACAGAGAGGGATGTGACATCCCTCTCCTTTGGAAAATCCATCAGCCCAATGACTACTGAAAACAAAACTAAACAAATAAATGTGGAAAAGTCTTGAAGACTTCATCATAGTCTTCCCATGTTGCACTCTCCTTAGAGTATTGGTCCCATTGGACCTTACATTGGGAGACTTCCCTATTTCGAAGGTGATTTTATGAGTATCAATTACCCAAAGGGTTTCTACCAGAACCGCCCCTCGATCATAAACCTACAATAATCTCTAATCAATTACATATGACATTTCAGCATGATATTGCTTTAGAAAATATGAATGAAAAACATTATGGAGTCGAGACAAAGATGGAGGTAAAGAAAGCCTATAAACTACTAGGTTCACAACTTATAGGACATCAAAGGGTCCTACATAACATGGAGCAAGTTTGGATACCTTACCAAATTTGGTAGAACTTTTATTGGGTTTGAGTCTAAGGAAAACCTTGTCTCCTACTTCAAAAGTTCTTAGGGTTCTTTTTCTATCTGCATAACTTTTTTCTAACTACATTTTCGAAAAGTATCTTTCTAATTAGTTTTACCTACTCCTCCATTTCTTGAAGCATTTTAGGACCAATCACAACATGATCTTCTTTCTTGTCCCAACTGATAGGTGTATGACACTTCCTTCCATAAAGTGCTTCAAATGGTGTCATACCAAGAGTGGAATGGTTAGAGTTATTGTAAGAAAAATCTACTAAAGGAAATTACTCCTCCCACTTGTATTATTGGTCCATGTAGTACATGTGAATAATGTCTTCAATACTTGATTAAATCTCTCTATTTGTCCATCAAGTCTTAGGGATATACAATGTCCTAAAATTAAGCTTTGTTCCTAAAAATGCATGCAAGGTGTGCTAGAACCTTGATGTTATAGGAGTGTCTTGATCTGAAATTATATTTTTAGGTACTCCATGGAGCTTGAATATCTCCTGTAAAAACCTCGTTCTAACTATTATCCAATTTTCCCCTCATGCCAAATTGGATGAATAACACCTAATGGGTCCTAGGCACCTAAACGGACCCAATGGGTGAGACAAGGCTACAGGAAGTTGTGGGGTCTCAAAGGGGGACATTCATGGATTTTTGGAGTGAAAATAATATCAAGGAATTTTTTCCTCTTCTCATTTTTGAACCTTAATATCAATTTAAAAAATGACAAAATGCGGGCCTCGTGGGCACACATCCACCCTCAAAATAAGGAAAGATGGAAAAATCATGTCGGGCCTCAAAATACCTCATATGTAGTCCTCATCAGGGATTTGACATGAAGAAATTTGAAAAATTCCTAATTTGAGAGCTCCAGGGTAAATAATTGCATTCCTAGACCGTAAAGGGCCACCAAGCTAAAATAGATCTCAGCGAGCTAGAGTTTCATTAGGTAAGCATGTCACGGGAAGGTTCGCTATAAGTAGCTCGAGCATTGAAGGGTGAGATAATTGGCAAGATGAGTCATGTGAATGGTCATTTGAGCCATGTTGGGTAGGAATCCCTGGCAAATAAAGCTCGAGAAGATTGAAGGGTCGAGCTTCAGACAAGTGAATGCCATGAGGGTGATGAAGTGCTCATTTTGACAAGATATGGAGTCTGTACATCTCATGGTGAAGGAATAATGTAAGCTCTCCAAGGATGAGATCAGATTGTGAGGTGGAGATCTCGTGTGAGCTTAATAATGAGTCGGGAAAGGAGAATAAAGAGCTTTATTGGTAAGATATGGATCCCGGGTCGAGTTTTGTAAGAACAATATAGGCTCGGCTTTGGGAAATGAGATTCTCGAAATCGATCTCTTAGCATACACGACTGGGTATATAGCTAATGAAGGCCATCTCACCCGGTGAGTTGTGAATTAGGGCACCAAAGAATGGCTCAGTGTGGAAGCATCGATGTTGATTGAAACCTAGTTGAATGAAGTTGACCATGAGGGTCGATTTGACTTGGCATGGGTGTAACAAGTTCGGCATAAAAGTGTAGGATCGAGCGGTGAATTTTAAAAAGGGCTGAATCGGGCCATCTAAGCATAATTAAGGATAGCTCAGCATTAGCACACGTTGTAGAATTTAGAGGTTATCAAGATTTTAGGTTCAACAAGATGGCTTGAGAGAATGACAGGATGGAACTCCAGAAAAGAGTGATCTATGACATCTGAAAATAGAAAATCCTGAAGTTTGAATATTTCAAACTTTGGGGGTAGAGGATTTTTGGGGTTGTTTTGGTGATTAAGAAGGGAAATTTTCGAAGAAATGAGTGCCCAATGTCCGAAAAGAAAAAAGGCTTGAAAGCACGAAAGCAAGGATGCATGGCGAGTTGAGGGTGACTTTAGGGTTTAATTCCGAGTCAGATCGGGGTGGAATACGGGGTCTCAAGTGATAAAAGTATGAAGTGGAGCTTATTGGATGTCAAAAGCAAATGCTTTGAAATACCTAAATAATCCAAACGCCACCCAATGTTTTCAAACAAAAAGCTGTCGAGCCACATTGAAGACAAAGTTGCAGTGGGAGTGGAAAAGTGGTAGGTGGGAAAGGTAAAGTGCCGAGCTAGTTGGCATATAGAGGGTGAGTTGCATTGAATGAGATCTCGGTTGGTTGGATGTAGATCTTGATGGTGAATGCATACCCTAAATGGTGACCTAAACCAAAAAATGGAATACATGTTTCCTCCCTCAACCATTTTTCCTCAAATTATACTTGATGGAAAGGTATTTTTGGGCTCTACAACATAAGATTGCCTAAGAAGGGAAATTAATGAGTTAGGTGGAGATAAAATCATGATGAAGATACATGTTCTTGTATACATACCCAGGACCAATAAGAGTCAGTTCCTTCTTTCATAAGGCAATGTAATTAATCATGGAAGGATTTTACAGATATTCAAGCACTCATTACAGGATAAACAATTATTTTTTATGGGTTTTGGAGGTCATTTTGGATCTTTCTCTCTCTCTCTCTCTCATCCTTTTAAATTTCTCCTATAAATTGTAAAGAGGGGCCTAGTTCAAGGGTTGGATATTTTCCTTTTCCCTCGATTCTTTCTTGTCTATGAGAATTTTATGGAGATCAAGACTCCCATTGGAATTGTAATGTAATTTTTATGCCTTTCCTCCCCCTTGTAATGCACTGTATCAACTCTTATAGCAATAAAATAGATCTATGAATGATTTTCAACCCTCTTGTATTTATTGTTCCTTTTCGATAGCTCGTTACTGATCAGGTTATTATGCATTGTTAAATTGTTATTGCATATCTCAATGGATTGTGCTTATTGGTGAATGGATTTGTAATAGTTGTTTGATATGTGGTGTTTAATCACCCTCCTCAATCTTTTTTGTTTTCATTCCCATGCAAGTGAAATATATTCAACATTCCTTATTGGTGCATCACCTTCAGTTAGAATAGATTTACTTTTCATGCAATCCTTCTATCCATGTCTCCTGGAAAGCATTAGGGTAGGATTAGATTATTTTGTCTCCGAGTTGGGCATGTCATGATAGATTTAAGAATAGGAAGCAAACCTTTCTCTGGAGAGATTTCGTAATTGTAAAGTCACACACTTTGGAAATATCTCCATGTTGTGCAATCACACCAACTACCCCATCAACAACCGTACTATTAGGGGTATTCATAAATAATTTTGGCAAGGCAGTGGGACAACATTGAAGTCAAATTTTTCATTTTTAACAAGTTGTTCCATCATAGATCTAAGTCATATTGAAGCTAAACAAGACAAATCATTTTCATAGGTTTACTTTCACTTCGGATTTTGGAAGTTGTAATTTTGGACGGAGGTTTCTCCTATAGGGTCCATGTCTGAAATTCCTTTTGGAGGGTTTAACATGTGCAAAATGGGTTTAAAATTTCATAGATGATAAATTGGGGGCCAAAATTCAAAAGGGTATCCTTATATTTCCAATTTTTGATTTTGGAATTTCAAAACTTTTTGCACTTCAAAATTTTGGATTAGACCTTTTAGGTTTTTACAATTTTGGAATTAGAAATTTCAGATTTCAAATATATTTAGGTTTTGGAAATTTAGGGTTTCGTAATTTAGAATTATTGAAAATTCAGGTTTTGGAGGTTTGAAGTTTTAGGATTTTCAAATTTCAGAATTTTTGTACTTTGGGTTTTAGAGATCTCCTTTTGAGTTTGAGTTTACATGGATATTGGGTTTGATTTTCCTACTTGAGGATTCGCTGATGCAGTAGCATTTATGAATTTTGGAGGTCATTTGTATTTGAACTAGTTTAAATGTTGAAACCAATTTTGGTCCCTTGAGGTGTGTGTATAGGTATTCACTTCATTTAATCAAGCTAATATGGTCTTGGTGAAGATTCCAACCTTGAGACGTAACTCTCAAGCCTATTTGACAACTCCATCGATTCGATAGCAGCCGATCTCTAGTTGCAAACTTGTTTTTAAATGTTTTCACTTTAGTCATGGCTCTCCAAAGAGTTTATCCATTCCCACATTTCAGTTCCAGTCCTCCTCACTTGCAGCAGTTGGATGTGTATCCATGGATTAGTTAACTAAGCTAGAGAAATGAAACTAAAATAATATACATTAGTTCCAAATAAAATTAACTAAACATGAACCATCATGATAAGAACTTAAAGAGACTAAACATTATTAACATGCATATAAACTTGAATAAAACTAAACTAACATGCTAATAAGATAAATCTCTATTCTCTATGATTGCTAAAATATAAACTATGCACCTATGAAGAACATAAGAAATCAAAATGGAATGGCGGAGATATCAAGAATTGATAATGGGATCTCACCAAGACATGACTACACTGACATTTTGGATCTTCCCATATTACTCAATTTTGAGTGAAAGGATGCAAGATGGAGAAGCTATTTCCAACAATGGAGAGTAGATAAAGATCGAAATGCTTATAGTTTTCACTATTCAAAGCATGGTGTGTGTAGAAAGGTAAGGAGGAGGGTTCTTTATATAGCTTTCTGAAGATTTAAGGCTAACAAATTGATGAATATGGGATAAAGGTAAAACCAAATTAGGAATGGATAATGCTTCTTTATAAAAGGTAATCTTGATTTAGAAGAGTTTACTTTGTCATTAGTAAGTCATGGGAGTGGGGGATGTTTTAATTAATTAAAGGTGATTAATTAATAGGTAGAGGTAATCTTATAGAAGATAATTAGAGGAAAATTTGTATGATTTACGGGATGTAAGAGATGAATTTGATCCGATAAATGGTGATTTATTGATTTAAAGTTCTTGGCATAATTAATAAATAATAACTAATTAACCCATGTAGAAGTGATATTAATTAACGAAAGGTCATTAATCATCATTATTAATAATAGGAAGGCTAATTAATTAACGAAATGTCGTTAACTAATGAATATATCAAGAGAAATGTTAGCTAATTAGTGGAAAATCACTAATTATTAAGTCAGTGATAAAAAAGAGTATAGTTAGTGTAGTCTTAGCATTGAATTCTGTGTAAGCATATTTTAGGTGTCTACATTATCCCCTCCTTAGGGTGGTGTATGTGGCGCCACTTCAAAGATAGTATACAAAAATAATTTTTTACAAGAGATAGGAAGAAAAAAAAATAATTTTTTGAAAGAGATAGAAGAAAAATTAATAGAAGAATGAGGATTTCCCCCCTCGAGAAAAGTGTCGATGGGGTGATGAAAGAGGGAAATCGATGATAAAAAGATGAAAGACCAAAATATTTTTCTTAAGAAGTCAGAAGAATTGATCCGTATTCCCTAAGTTTCTTTTGAGAAAAGTGTTGATAGAAGGAGAGTGATATGGAAGAAAAATGAAGATGAGAAAAGAGCAATGTTTTGATATAGCCATCATCTTGAATTAATGACAATGTTAAAACCAAAATTTATTTCATCATTTTGCTTATGATTACACTATGAAACAATACCAAGTAACTCATTCAGGTCCTTATTAAAAGAATGTTAATGGAGGTAGTGTAGTATGACATGCTAGAATAAAAGAGTGGTGTTTTGTAGCTTGTTTTTTATTGTTTTTGATTTTTTAGATACATATTTGAATGTTTTCTATTTTTAAAGTTTTTGAAACTATGTACAAGAAGATAAATAAGTGTGGATTCCCAGGTGATATATGGGATGTAAAAGGGTAGAATGCCACATGTATCTGTAAGAAAGTAAAGATTCAAAAAATTCCCCAATAATTAGGTGGGAGTATTCAAAGAAAAAATATTCACGTGTAGAAGGGAGATTAAGGAAAATATAAAATAGGTTCAATCATGAGGGAGCAAGAATGCCCCCAGTGTAAGATGGCCAAGAAACACATGAGAGAAAGGAAGTAGAAAATTGTCTTATTAAAAGGGGAAAAAAGTGTCTACAAACATGGAAAAGAGGAAATCCTATACACATGGATGTTCTAAATGATTTTCAAAGAACAAAGGATGCTATGAAAATATTTATAAGGAGGTTGATGAAAAAGTGATTAGC
This sequence comes from Taxus wallichiana var. yunnanensis, assembly GCA_018340775.1. Lineage (NCBI taxonomy): Eukaryota > Viridiplantae > Streptophyta > Pinopsida > Cupressales > Taxaceae > Taxus > Taxus wallichiana. The sequence goes on from CM031240.1 coordinate 201,485,028, forward strand.
CCAAGGCATAAATTATGAGACAAGACATGCGCTAAAGCAAGAGTTTGAACAAGGTCCAAAAAGCAACACTTGGTAACATACTAATCCTATTTACTCATCGAGATCCCATGTGTGCACGTGGAAATGAATTACCTCTTGAAGGAAAGAGTTGATAGATAATAAGTGAAGAAACTAGCCAATGTGTAGGAATGATTTAGTTTGAAAGGTGATCGTACATTGCTCCATTACCATTTCCCACATGAGGCATCCATAGGCCGAAGGAGATAAATTTGATTCTAATCACAAAATTTCTCTACTATGAGTTAGGCATCCATATCTCTGGAAGAGATTATTGGAAACACCCCAAGAGAGAGTTATTTATAAATTTTCTTTTGCTTATAGCTTTGTCTTTTTGATTGATTGATTTTGATTATTTTTCTTCCGAAAACTTATTTCAGATCTCTTGTTTGACAAGGGTTAAGAAACACTAATGGATTCATGGAAGGATATGGAAGTGATTACAATGATGACATTGGATAGTTTCAAAAAAAATATATATATAATTTATTTGCAACAATTTTATTAAATGTTGATTGTGATAGAATCTCTATGAGGTCATTTGTTCTTTAATTTACCAAGGTGATGAAATGCCAAGGTCAAATGAATACCATAGAGATAAATGTCACAAAATGTATATGAAATAAATTAACCAAAATATCATCAAAGTGATAAAAATGGTGGATGACTTACAGATGAATATGAAAGAAAGGGAAGAAAGAACAAACATGTGTACATAATACCTGATTGCAATGTTTGATCTTTATACCTTTGTTTTTATTTTTTTAATGTTATAATGTTTCTCATTTTTTTATTATTTTTGAACTGTTTTATGATTTCTTTTTATAAATTTTCAATTTTTTAGGAGATTGGGACCAACCATGTCACTCTTCATGATAGGATCCAACAATGATGTGTGTGATTTCTTTGATAAGGGACACTAAGCATGTTTGTTTGTCAAATGTAATATTATCCTTGATCTCTATGATCATGGTGAGTTTAGACTCAGCAAATGACTTTGATTTGTTTTAAAACATAGATTTTGTATATGTGATCTTGAGTTTCCTATCCATAAGTTTCTTTACTTTGCGCCATAATTGATGGGTACGTTGGTGTGTATTCGGAATCACGTTTGATTTTAAATTTTATAATCATTTTCGTTGTTGGGAGAATTGGAGCTCTTCGTAGTTTTGATCTTAACTTGATAAAGAACCTACCTGGGTTTCTTATAAGCTAATGCGTGAATTTTCTGATCCCGAGAAGTGGGAGAATAATGTGGATGTTTAGAATATATGTGATAAATTACGGTGGGGTCGCCACAATAATTAGTAGAAGAATAATGTGATGGATGAAAAGGATATGGTCCAAGAAATGAAGAAGATGGGATACCAGGAAGTGAGTCAAAAATAGAAGATGAAGGGATACTAGGATGTGGCCCCAGAATAGAAGGTGATGGGCTATTAGGACGCGGCCCAAGAATATAAGATAAGGGGATACCCAGAGGTGTCCCATAAATAGAAGACAAAGGGCTAGTTGTATGTGGCCCATAATAGATGGTAATGGGATACCGAAAGACCCACTAGTAGATGATGAATGGATACTTAGAGGTGGCCCATATATACAAGAAGGTGATGGGCTACTTGGCGATGACCCAATGTGTGATTATGATTGAGGAATTGTGATATGTAAAGAATAATTGGGTGATGAGAAGATGGACCATGGCTCAATAATAGACCCAGGTAGTTCATCACAGAATGAAGAATGTTAAGATGGAAGAATAAACGGAGGATCAAGTTGCATGATATGAGGCTATTCCTCTGTTTCTTGATAAAAGGAATCAACCTTTACCCCACAATACATGAATGAATCGAGGTCTAAAGAGAATCCTTGTTCATAATTTTCTAGAGGAATATCTTCATGTGCCCCTATAAATGCCTTGATTATTTCTTCATTCAGAAAGAGATCAATCGGTATGATTTGTTGATCGCAATGAGGGGTTGATTGGAAGAAAGAGGTTTAATTAGTGTGGAAGACTTAAAATATGTTTGATGATGATTGATAGAAGAATATGACTCAATAGATGAATTAGACTTAGGGCTAGATTTCTTGTGAGTAGTAGAATATTTGGAATCGGTTGGTATAGGTTTCCTTATAAGACAACGTCGTGGAGGAATAATAGGAGGATTTCATATCCAAAATTATGTAGATTACGATGTAAGAGTCAACTTAGATGATTGACTAGAAGGACTTTGAGTCACACGATTATTCAAAGGAGGAATGTTTCATTGAGGTGACTGATAAAAGAGGTTCTACGAATATGGGGATGACCATGATTAAAGAATCACATTAGATGTTTTATAAAGAAAAGCTTATGAAGAAGGGGAGGACCACGACATAGGAGTCAAATTGGATGAATGATAAAGGATTTCTGACAAATAAAATGGGGACTCGAGAATCGTAGTAGAAGTATGATGGAGGAGGTCCTACGAGGAAGGGGATAACTCGACTTAGGAGTCAAATTAGATGAATCTGAATAGTAGATTATATCCAAATCATCAGAAGAATCGGAGGAAATATTTAGATTACAATCCTTAGAAGAAGAGGGAATTTTTGGATTATAATAAAAAAAAGAGTGGGGGAACCGAATAATAATTTGGATAAGAAGTTTCCAAACCATACCACCAATTATGAGATGAAGGTGGGGAACGGGTTACCCGAATGGGTTCTCTAGCATGAAGAACCAAACGAGGTTTAGTCATGATGGGAATATTTTTATGTGAATTCCAAAAATTTATTCTTTATTGTCATATATATAAGGGAAATTGTGATAATCAGTCATTGTTGGCGTGTGGGGTAAGTGCACCATGTTGGGGGCCAAAAAGTGGAAAAAATCCAAAAAAGTCGAAACGCGTACGTGTTCGCGTTATATTTTTCTTGGTTTGGTTTTTATTGAGCATAAAATGCATATGTGTTATAAAACATACATGTTTTTCATAGTAAGGATAATATATGTGTATTTGGGGGCTTATAATTATAAAAAATGTTTAAAATATAAGATTCATTTTATTATTTCTTTATACTTTTATTATTTATTATACTTTTATTATTTCCTATACTTTTATTATGTCTTATACTTCACACTTTTTTAGTAAATATAAGATGTTAGGGTCACTCTACACCTAATGGAAGTGGTCCCATGCTCCAACAATTATAAGTCTAGAAGATATTTTTCAAAATCTAATGGTCAATACTTACTCATTTTTAAGATTTCATCAAAGGACCTAAAACTTTCAGGGCATATATATTGTAGTTGGTCTTTGTTTTGGGAAAGCATATAGTCGTTTTGTAGGTTTTTTTACCTTCTAAATTGGATTTTGGCCCTACCACTACTTGAATTGGTACCAATTTTCAAATTTGTTCAGAATTCACTTGATGACCATGAATCAACTCTATGATGGTTTTCTACTTCTTGATAAAATGAGATCCTTGCTTTGCGAGATAGAGGATTGCTCCATGAATGGGATTATTTTCCTTTGACAAAAATGAGGTGATTGTAATGTACCTCTTCCTTAAGGTTTGATCTCACTACTAGGTGTTGAATGATTTTTTCATGAATAGTACCTAGTGAATTACATCAAGTGAACTCAGATGATTGGTCATTCTTAGAAACATGGTGCTCCATATAAAGATCATCCCTTTACTTTTACTCAATCTAAAATTCATCCTTTCACTAAATTAAATTCAAGATTCTCATACATTTATTTTCTCATACGTATCTCATGGAGATAGATGATGCCTTAATACTTCACACATGATGGTCCTAGATACGTCAGTGGCATGAATAGCTCATTTTAGCTTGTTCTTTTGAGATATTTTGGTACAATCACAAAGTCAGGATATGATTATCATCAAGAGTTATGGTTTAGGGTTTGGGGTGTACATTTTAGGGTTTAGGGTTTATGATTTAGGGCTAAGGTTTTAGGGTTTAGGACTCAAAGTTAATGGTTTAGGTTTTAGGGTTTAGGGTTAAGGATTTAGGGTTTAAGGTTTAGGGCTCAAGGTTTAAGTTTTATGGGTCAGAGTTGATGGTTTAGGGTGTAGGATTTAAGGATTAGGATTTAATATTTAATGGAAAAGATTCAGGGTTTAGGTTTTAGGGTTTAAGGATTAAGGTTTAGGGTTTAGGGGTTAGGGTTTAGAGCTCATGGTTTAAGGCTCGGGGATTAGGGCTAAAGGTTTAGGTTCACCCATTCATTCAGTGTAATGTTTTATGTCTTATCCATTCTTATTAGTATTTTTAGAGAGTATTCAACTAAAAATGGTTCAACTTCTTCGAAGGTAAAACATTCAAAGGGATTCATCACAATTTGATGCCTTTCATCTACTAATATTTTGAAGGAGGGAAATTCCAAAAATCTAGAAACAATTTGGTACAAAAAATGTTACCCAATACATATATCTTATTTTCCCATCGCATGGGAACTATTTCATTCACTTGTAATGTTTTGTGTCTTACCAATTCTTATTAGTATTGATCAGATAGTATTCAACTGAAAAGGGTTCATTTGCTTTGTAGGTAGGACATTCAAAGAGCGTCATAAAAATATGATGTCTTTCATGTATTGATATTTTGAAGGAGGTAAATACCAAATATCATAGAATGATTTGGTACAAAGAAATGTTTTGGCACTCTTTTGAATAATTATTTTAGTTGCAAGTTGTTGGGAACAAAGGTTTCATTCAAAGAACAAATCTTGATATGTCTAGTGCTTGTGTAAGATGGCAATTTGAGAGGATTTATGAGGTTTAAGTTTATTTTAAGAGACACATTACTCCAATGTTTGAAAATTTTTGTCTAGATGCAACGACATTTTGATTTAGATACTCAATGATTCTTGAATGTTCAATCCTACCACAGACCCTAGTAGTCCTCGATCCTTGGATATAGGGGAGAAAATGTTACTTGACTTCTATTTATAATGATAGAGATATTTTAAATTCATTTTCGCCTATAAATGTATATGAATTTTAAGTTTTTGGAAGTCACATCACACCCTTCACTACGCTTGATGACTACCCATATCTTTTGAAGGTGCTTTTTGAAAGCATCAATGGGTTTATCATATAAGGAATTATCAATGAATGGAAGGCCACTAAGTCATAGGCCAACTAAATACCATTCAAAACTAAACAATAAATATTTTCTAAGAGATTGATACCCCCTTTGTATTCTTAGCCATTTTGTAGTTACTATGCTTATTTTGAACAATTTAGGAAGTTTTGTCAAATTTTCTATCCATACCAATAGAAGAAGAGATTTATATTTCTCAAGATCATTTAGGCTTTAGGGTTTAAGGTTTAGGATTTAAGGATTCAATATATAGGGTTTACGGTTTAAGTTTTAGGTCTTAGTGTTTATGGTTTGGGTTTTAGGTTTTATAATTTATGGTTTAGGGATTAGGGTTAGGGATTAGGGTTCAATGTTTAGGGTTGATGGTTTAGGGCTAATGGTTTAGGGTTTAGCATTTAGTGTTTAGGGTTTATGTTTTTAGGCTTAGGATTTAAGGTTTAGGGTATAGGGTTAAGAGCTCATGGTTTATGGTTTAAGGTTTAGTTTTTAGGGTGTAGGGTTCAGGGTTCAAGGTTCAAATTTCAAGGTTAATTATATAGGATTTAGGGTTTAGGGTTAAGGATTGAGGGTTTATAGTCTAGGGTTTATGGTTATGGTTTAGGGCTCAAGGTTCAATTTTTAGGGTTTAGGATTATGGTTTAGGGTTTAGGGTTTAAGGTTAAGGGTTTAGGGTTTATGGTTAAGGGTTTATGCATCATGGTTTCAGGCTCAAAGTTAAGGGTTTAGGGTTTAGGGTTTAGATTCAGAGCTTTGGATTTAGGGTTTATGGCTCGGTGGTCGAGTTGAGTTTGGGGTTTAGGATTTAGGTTTTAGCATTTACGGGTAAGGGTTCAAGATTTGGTATTCGGGGTTTAAGTTTTATTATTTTGGTTTTAAGGTTTAGGGTTTATAGTTCGGGGTTTAGATCTTGGGGTTATGGTTGAGGGTTTAAGGTCTAGGTAAAAGAGTTCGGGTTTTACGATATAGTGTTTAGAACTCGGGTTTAAGGTTTAGGTTTTAGGGTTTAGGGATTAGAATTTAGGGTTTAGGGTTTAGGATTCGGTATTTAGGGTTTAGGTTTCAATTTTTAGGGTTTATGATTTAGTTTTCAGGGTTTAGGGTTTAGCGTTTAACATTTAGGGCTCATTGTTTGTGGTATAGGGTTTAGGACTTAGGGCTTAGGGCTCGGACTTTAGGGCTTAAGGCTCAAGGTTTAGGGTTAAGACTCATAGGTAAGGGCTAGATGTTTAAGATTTAGGATTTAGGGGTTATGGTTTAGGGTTTAGGGATTATGGTTCATGGTTTGGGGTCTAGGGTTAAGGGATCAAGGATTAGGGTTTATGGTTAAATTTTAGGGTATATGGTTAATTTTTAGGGCATAGGGTTTAGGGTTTAGGGTTTGGGATTTCGATTGTAGAATTTAAATGCTAAATGTTGTAGGATCAATGTTGAAATCCTTAAAATTACCTATGTCTTGACCATATTATACTATAAAAAGATATTCTAAACCATGATAGAGTAAGCTATGAGACTAGTTCCATAAGGTGTAGAGTGACCCTAACATCTTATATTTACTAAAATAAATTTAAAGTATTTAAAGTATAAGTAATATAAATAATGAAATATAAATAATAATAAATGAAATTTTTTAAATTTAAAGTATTATTATTTATATTTTATTATTTCTTATACTTATACTTTAAATACTTAAACATTTAATTTTGCGATATCATGCTTTATAATATGAGGAACGCATACGCGTTATAACCCATACACGTTTTGTTGTTTAATTTTTTTCAATTCGGGCCTCGTGGCTTGGATCCTATTTGGATCTCGATAGACACTCCAAAAGATAGAATGTATTGCTATATGTTTTAAGAATACAGAGCACGCCTTTATATAGGCCGATAGGGAAGAGCCGTGAGGAAAAAACAGTTATACAACTGTCTACTAACAAATACTAACACAAATGTATTAATTTGCTAACATTCCCCCTTAATACATTGCTCTTACAAATGTACCCCTAAATAAATCAAACTTCACTCTTGAGAGGCTTGGTGAGAATATATGCAATCCGAGAATCGGTAGGGCGATCTTAGAGCTGAATTTGGTGGTTCAAGACTTGTTCACGAATGTAGTGACATTCGACCTCAATATGCTTTGTTCATTCATGGAAAACATGATTCTTCACAAGCTTGACACACCTTGATTGTCGCGGTGAATGATGGGAGGTTTCTCTTCAGAATCCCTATATCTCTGCAAGAATGCAACGTAACCAAATTACTTCACACACCTGACTCCTCGTGTAAGCGCGGTATTCAGCCTCGAGTGGATGAGAGCAACAAATAGTTTGCTTCTTGCTGATCCATGAGATAGGTCCAAATCCGAGATGAAAAACATATCTGAAGTGGATTTCTTGTCATCAACGGATCTGCATAGTCGAGTTTGTATATCCTGTAAGAAGGCTGAGTGTTCTTCGATACTCCAGACAAGTCAAGCTGCCTGGACATATCTCAACACGTGCTTTGCTGCTACCCAATGACATTTCTTTGGCTCCTGCATGAATCTGGAAAGATAGCTCACCAAAGCAAAGATCTGGTCTGGTATAAGTCAAGTAAATGAGACTCCCACAAGCTGCTGTAGTGAGTGCCATCTACCTGCGGTGAATCCTGGAATCTAGATAATTGTAAACCTTTTTCCATAGGTGTGGAAATTGGTTTACAATCTGACATTCCATACTTTTCCAAGAGTGTCTTGGCATATTTCATCTGGGAGACGAAGATATGATTCTTCTTCTACCATATCTCTAAGCCAAGACAATAGTGAAGTAGCCCCAAATCAATCATGTCGAAGGATTTCTTCAGATCATTCTTTACATCATCTACAAGATTGTCAGAACTTCCTGTGATCACAAGATCATCTACGTCTGAAAACCCGAGAATGACAATCTCTGACCATTCCTACCTTCTTGATATACAAATTTGTATCTGAGGGGCTACGAGTGAATCCATGCTACAATAGGTGATCATCAATTTTTATATACCATGCCCTAGGTGCTTGTTTAAGTCCATAAAGAGACTTTATCAGACGACATACCTTGTGTGGTTGATGCTCGTCTCACAAACCCTTCTTGAGTTGGGCCATGTACACTTCTTCTTGTAGATCACCATTTAGAAAAGCACTCTTGACATCCATCTGCTGAAGTTTCCATCCATTTGTGCTGCCCGGTGCACATCTGACTCGATGGTTTTGATCTTCGCAGTGGGTGCAAAGTCTCGTCATAGTCAATTCCTTCTTCTTTGAGCATAACCCTTTGCAACAAGTCGTGCTTTGCTGTTTTTCGATTGAACCATCTCGCCTTATATTTTGTTTTGAAAATCCATTTGCAGCCAATGGATTTCTTACGGAGAAGCAGATCGACAAGTTCCCATGTCCGATTTGAATCGGGAACCATATTCAGCATCCATAGCCTATTTCCACTTTGTGGTTGGTCTAATGCCTCACGAGCAGTGTCGGGTTGGTGCTCTCAACAATGAACTCATGAGTGCAAAATTTACCTCATGTATTTTCTTGGGGTATAATACTACCTCAAAGGCATATCGTCTCATGGATCACGAGACGAAGAAGATCGAGAGATCGGATCACCATTGCGAGACAATCAAGAGTATAGTGCAGCAAGGATTGGTGATGTCATCATTCCTCTTGGAACACGAAGATGTACACTGAAAAAGGTGCTCTATGTTCCAGGTTTGACTTCAAATCTTTTGTTTGTAAGTCAACTTCTTAACCATAGAATGCAGGTTGAATTCTTTGTTGAAAAAGGGGTCAAGTCCTGCATCATTTCCCAGGGAGAGTCAGTCATTGTTCAAGCATTTACGAAGGGCCGTCTATTTGCACTGGATGCGGTCACTTCATCTAGAGTTGCTCTCTCTGCATCAACGACAGAGTCCACTGCACTTTGGCACTTTCGATATGGTCATCTTTCTGCTGGGGCTCTACATCAACTCAGTGCGAAGGAAATGGTAAGAGGGCTTCCTCCACTCTCCCATTCCTTATTGTTTGCTCAAGGGATGTCTTGTGGGCAAAAAACATAGAGGTCCATTCAAACAAAGCTCTTATCATTCTCTGAGCCTCTTCAAGTCATTCACACCGATCTGCATGCGGACCCTGCCAGACTAGCTTTCAAGGTTTTACATACTTTCAGCTCATCATTGATGATTACTCACGGAAAATGTGGGTATATTTCCTTGAAGGAAAGAGTGAGGCACTTGCAAATTTCCAGACCTTCTACCAGCAAGCCACCGGGCGATGTCTGGGAAGCCTCTTCTTCTCCTCCGCTCCGATCGAGAAGGAAGAGCTTGTAGGGTGAGCGGGACTAGCAACTTGTCGTCCCTTTGGTTCACCGAGTGCGAGAGTTCTACACGTAACTCAAATTTTACACACCGCAAGAAGGCTTCTACTGATTTTCCATCATGCATACTCATCGTATGAAGCTTTGTTTGAAGTTCACGACTTTGTCGTCAGATTCTTAGCTTCGTAGATGGTACACAATGTGCTCCATGCCTGAGAAGAAGCGATTGCTTCTCGAATGTATGGCTGCACCTCATGTAAAAAGCCGAGGGTGATGAGCATTAGTGCTTTCGCATCAGCCTTTTCATATTTTCCAACAGATCATCATCGTGGGAGGCGTATTGCAGAGACAATCCCCCAAAGATCTTCAAATTGAAGAATCGTCCACATTTTGGTTTTCCATGTGTGGTGAAATTTGGCCCTTTCAAGAGTTGGGCATCGGATAGCAATATTTTTGGAGCAGAAATTTTCAAAAACTCAAAAATGTATCTTATTTATTTATTTATTTTTCAAAATGGCTACGATGCTTCTTGAAGGAATCTTTCCCAAAGATGGGCTCTATAGGCTCGTACGGTGAGATGCGGCGCTCTGTGGGCGTCTATTTCACGTTCGTCATCTACATCATAACCACGTTTAAGTTCTGCACGAATCCGTCGTGCTTGACATCGAACGTCGAACCAAAAGTATTCCAACAGTCCTCGGCGCACAATCTCGTCAAAGAGAATGTTACCAGTGTTGTGTAGCTCGTTGACCAAGGCAAAGAACAGCCCAGTGGTGTCCTCGTTGTCATTCAATGCCCAAATATTTGGTGCATTGCTTGCGGTGCTTTGTGCATCAGAAATTTGAGACATACGCGCACACACAGTTTTGTAATTTCCCGGCTTTGCTCACACATACAGGGGTTTCACGTTGGATTCACCTCCACGCCAGCAAGTGCACGAGTCTCCCTCCATGCACAGATTTCTTCTCTCCACGCACTGACCTCCTTCAGCGCCACGCAGTTTTCTTCTCCACGCACAGACAACAAAGAAGGCGCACCCAATGAATCTTCTCCGAATCTCCACGCACAGCCAACAGCAAACAGAGACAGGCAGAGTTCACGCAAGGAACACTCCACGCACAGCAAAATAAAAATGGGACAGCGAGCAGTCTCTCCTCTCCTCCTTGAGCACGCGGTAAAAGAAAACGTACAACAAATTGCAAATGGCGGGACAGTCTTCGGCGGGAAAGCCGGTCTTCTTCACGCGGGGCAAAGAGAGAAATGGATGCATTCACGCACAGCGGACTTTGCTCTCTCCTCCTCCACGCGTAACCTGCTCTGACACCAATGATAGACACTCCAAAAGATAGAATGTATTGCTATATGTTTTAAGAATACAGAGCACGCCTTTATATAGGCCGATAGGGAAGAGCCGTGAGGAAAAAACAGTTATACAACTGTCTACTAACAAATACTAACACAAATGTATTAATTTGCTAACAGGATCCATAAGCTGAGACATTGACCTACACAAACACAACAAGTGACATGTTTTTGTAGAAAAATGCAAAAACTCTCTTCAACCATCATAAATCGACATAAAAGCGGTTTATTCATTAAAAAAACATTATATCACAACGTAGAGTAGACTATCTACTTTCTAAAAATATAAGTTTTTAATTTTTTTGACTAATATAATGTTTCCATATTATTTATTTTCTAACAATGCATTTTTACGAGATATTTTTGAAGTTTAAATAGGTCTATCTTTCATCGTATATATATTTTTGGATCATCCAAATTGAAAAACACTTATACTAGCCCATACTAGGCCTAATTCTATACACATTCAAAAAACAATAATCTAATTTTGATATTTTTTGAGGTAGTTGGGGGGGCACGGTTAGAGCTCCGTTATGTTTTTAAATTAAAAATTTTTGTACTAGAAAAATCATTAAATAAAAAATATTCACTAAAAAAATATTTTAAAAAATGTGGCCAAAACTAGATGCTCCTAGATATCTTTATACCGAGAGGGTTTTAAAATATTGAATGGTTCTCAAAAAATGACTGAGGGGGCATGAAAGTCATGTTGTTATGTTTTTTAACAAAAAGGAGCACTCATTCGTATTTTAGTTATTTATCCCACATAAACTTATTTGTTTTCTAAAAAATTTACTATCTTAGAAACTAGACTCAAAATGCCACGATTCATGTTAATACAACATCCTCCAATTTTGAGTGTCGGTATTTCAAAAAAGTTGTACAAGTTGAAGTTTTTAATTTTCATAAAAATGCATCCACTTAAGACCCCCTTTTCTCCCGCAACTTGGTGCACTTACCCTATGTTGGGTTCAAAGGCTTAGACCTAGATTGTATGATCAAACTTATTTAAAGTGTAAAAGGTTTCATGTTGATTTGGGCAATATAATGACAACGAACTAGACATTTTGTAAAGATGGGGATGTTTTTGTTATTTTCTAAAAGGGATCTAAGGAAAATATTCATCGTGATAACATAATTTTGATAATCCAACAAGGTTTGGACTATAGACATCTAAATTTCGCTTTTTCAATCTCATTGCCAAAATGCACACAAATCACTCACATTCTTGTTAATTCTATTATAATTAGTGATCTTTTCTAATTAACTAATTTTTATTACCTTTACGTAGCCAATTAACAAAACTTATTTGATTGTTGAACCCCTTTCACATTCAATATTCCACTTTACGGTGAATCATAAGTCAAAATCCTCTTCAAAAGCAGAAAATTAGCATTTATTAGCTAATTAATCCTTTTTTGACCTTGTTTTGGTCAATATACCTAGGATTGACTCAAACCCTTCTTCCAACCACTCAAAATCAACCCATTCATCTCACTGATATCTCAACAAGCTTCAAAATCTTATCCTAACCTCTAGTTGACCTAAGCGATTGGATAAGGCTTCATGACTCTTAATCACTTGGTAATTCACTAATTGTGATTATCAAGGCGTAATCATGATTGGCAATTCTAATCTAATTTGGGGATTTTATTCCCACATGCACCAACATACAAGTTTCTCCCAAAAGGAAAACTATAAAAATGGTGCATCTCATTCCTTTATACTTTACACCATGCCTTGATTTGAATCTCATATAATAAATATTATATATAGTCAACTTCAATCCTTTCTTAAAGCCTTAAACGGGGTTAGTAGATGGATATCAAAAATGACGAAGTAGTCATTTGGAGAGGCCATTTCACCTTGTTTGGAGTAGAAACCACAACCATTTGATTTCCCTTTTAGGCCAATTTAAGCCCATGTTAGGTAATTGAAGCATATTAGTAGGCATGTTTAGTTAGATTTTTTATTGTTTTCATACTAGTTAAGCATTCTTTTAAGCTTCTATCTTAATGCTACATTCCTAGATTTAGAACCTTGGCTAGATGGATGGCAATGGTGTTAGCTTTCATTGTTTAGTCATGTAATTTTCTTTGTAAAGTTTAGGGTTTCATCATTTGGCACACTCGGTGGGAGAAAAGCCCATTGCATTTAATTTTTAAAGCTTTTTAACCAATTTTAAGTTTTTCATTTCAAGTTTTAGATTAGTTTCAAGTTTCTAGATTAATATCAAGTTTTCTAGTTTAATTTCAAGATTTCTTGAGTAATTTCAATATTTAAAGATTAATTTCAAAATTTTAGAGTAATTTTAAAATTTTTATAGATTAATTTCCATTTTTGAAAGTTCTTTCAACTAGATTAGTGGTAGAAGTTGTGTTTTCTTACTTTTTGTAGGATATAAGGAGGTGAATCCCTATCAAAATTTCTAAAAAAACCAAATATTTGACCTTTTTGAATGAATTCTCGTCAAATACCTAATTTTCCCCACTTCAATGAAGGGACGCATAAACATTGAAATGGGAGCGCAAGCGTTGAAATAGAGTACACACACATCGATAGGGGATCACACGCGTTGAAAAAGGCATTCACCCGCTTCTCTAGAAGAGCACACCTTAGCTAATTTTTTTCAACAGTTAGTCATTTTTACAAAGGGGAAGCACAAACATTGATAGGGGAGCATAGGTCTTGAAAGCAAGCGCGCACCCGCTTCTTTAGAAGTGCACACATTAGCTCATCTTTTTCAACCGTCACTCATTTTTACAAAGGAAGCGCACATGCTGACATAGGAATGTAGGAATTGAAATAGGTGCACACATGTTGATAGGGCCACACAAGTGTGTCATATAAAATTTTCTTGTAAACTCAAAATTTCCATGCTTGGTTTTAGGATTTCTATTACTTTTGGTGGTTTTCAGATTTCATTTTTGTCAATTTCATAGATTGAGAGTAATTTTTATCATAAAATCACTAAGGGTTTGAAGGAATTAATATTTTTTCCATGTTTTGAATTATTTTGGGTTAATGTGTGTATTCTTTTACATTTGCACTTCGTGTGATCTAGAGAATCAAAAGCACTCTTAAACCTTCGTTTGCTATCATTAGAGTAAGTAGGAAACTTTGTTAATCACCTTTTAGTTTAAATGATTTTTCACTTGCTAAATAACCAAGGCTATAATTTATGTATGATCTTCCCTTGCACCTATTGATATCTTAGGAATTAAAATTAATTTTAGTCTCTTCATTAAAAACACTTAGATGAATTGGGAATAAACCTTTTTTTGCAAAATTTTATGGTAGTTAGTTTATTTACAAGCATTTCTCATGATTATTTTCTTATGATATTGTGAATCTATTTTGAAACTAATAACCATTTTGTGAAGGACCTAACACTAATCAAAGAAAGGAGGACCTAAATTTTTTTTATAACTACACGTGTGATTGTAGGTTACCAAAAGGAGTATGACAAAAACCACATTAAGTCTAAAAGATAAAAAATACACCACAATCATCACAAAGTATACTTGCAGGTTTGGGTTAAGAGCTACGACTCATCTTCTCAACTCGGACATAACTCATTTGGCATAAGACTTAAGTTAAAATAATGGGGGTGGTCCTCAAAACCCTAAAGTATTTCACATAAAAGGAAGCTTATGAATGAAACAGGAAAGTGCTTCAAACTACCGACTTGTCTAGTACAACTTGGTGAGATTAGTGTCAAATATATACGTATCGCAACTTGGTGAAAGTATAATTAAACACACTTCAATGCTCATTATATTCAAGGAGGAAAAAGTAAATCCGAGATACTCCAAAATTAGTCGGTGCAACTTTTTGGGTAAATCAAGCTCACTCAAGATATCTTGTGACACCTAGAGAGAGAACCACCTAGGAAGATTTTCATCCTAGAGCCATTGTTTTTGTCTTAGATATTATATTGAGAGATCTCAAAAAGTAACAAATTTGCTAGATTAAAACTATTATTTATCGAACAAGGAAATAATCTCTTAAATTTGAAACCGCGTGAAATTTCATCACAAAATTTACTTAGTGTCATGTTGTCCTAGTTTTTCACTTGTCTTAGAAAAGGTGAAACTCTGCCAAAATAACACCAAGTTTTTTTCAACACCACTTGGTCTACACCCTTTTTTCTTGTTGCCCATTTTTGGGACAAAAGGAAAAAACATTCTGAATACCGCTAGATATCACGTGTACACCACTTTTGTATTCTACTTGAGTGACTAGGATGTAATGCCAAATTGTAAGTGTTGAAAGTGTCCATGGTACGTACTCATAATCTAGTAGCCCCCTTCTCTCAAAAACCCATATTTGAGACTTATTATCATCGTACTTAGGTGATTTCATCCTTGTCTTCTTTTGAGTTGTTACGCTCCCAACTTTGTGCCATACAATTGAGATATTTATGTCTTGTTTCCATTGTGAAATTAGGCATAAATCTCTATATTGTATAGTTACGCTTTTCAAACGCATAGTAATTTATTGTTATACTTAGATGTAGTTTTTACATCCTAACTTTGTCTTGAGTTTTATGAGTTTTGAGGATACATTGTTAGCATCGTGAGAACATAATTTTGACAGTAGAAATATTGTTTTCCCGAAAGCTTGGTTCACATGTCCAAATAGTGTCATTACACTGTTCGCATTGTTATCGTCCATTTTACGAGACTTTGACTTTTTAGTGTTTAGAAACTAGTTTTTAGTATATCTTGTTAGAATATTGCATCAACATTCTCTTATCATTTAGGCCTTGTTTGTTGCAAACTTGACCTAACTAGTGATATTGTGTTGTCACTATTTGGTTTTAAACCTATCTAGATGAAATCTTAGAGAATAAACTATTTGGTGTAACTAAATTTTGAGTGTTGTACATCATTGTATTATTCTAAGGAAAAATTGTGTCATATATTACCTTCTAAGGTAGCTTATTCTTTAATTCTTAGGTTCACATTGACCTATTGAATTTGTGGCTATTTTATAGTCACCATTGTTTTAACAACTTAGGGTTTTTACACTACACAAAATTGACTAGGGTCCCTTTTTAATAAACCTTAGTGGAAATATTTCACGTTGTACCTTATATTCTAAGTAATTCCTACTACGAGAATGGGGTCACGAAAGTTAGAAGACAATATATTTGGAGGTGACAACCCTCTTTTGGAGGATAATCTCATGGTTATTGTAGTGGTGGAGAGGAGGAGTCTCCTCGTGTGGATGCGAGATCTTTGTGCATCTCATTTTGTGACTACATTTTTCATTAAAATCATGAAGTTCTTATGCGGGTTGTGGAACTAGGAGCTAAATTACCTTCCATAGTAGATCCTTCTCTTATCACCGACATGGTTTGGGAGAAGACTAATTAGATCTCACTCATCACACTCTTAATGAAATTTTAAATCAAGGTCATGCCTCTACTTCTACACGACAAAATAATGAGGAGATACTTTTTGAAAAGGATGGAGACTATCGTTTTCCTCCTATTAAAAATCTTTGCGAAGAACATGTTCATCATACACAACCTTGTCCTAACGAAGATGGTCATGAAATACCTATTAAAGAGGTTACATTAGAACAACATGTACAAACCCTCACTCCTTAATTGGAAATTTTTTTCTTCACATATATGAAAGGAAAAACAAATTTTTTGAAACAAACTATACCAAAGGAAACACCTAAAGCTTTTTTTAATGAATTCCCAATAAACACTCCTTGACGAGAGGCGAAAGAGATCCTTATGAGGATATTATCACAAAACATTGGGGTTCACATACACCTATACTTAACCCTTTGTATAGACCATCATCGCCACCCACTAAAGATCCAATTTTTATTCAAGAGTGGTCAACAATAAATAATGCCCTTCAATCATTACGAGAGGATCAAACTGGTAAAAATAACAAGAAGTATTGGTTCGATGAGTTATTTCCTTACCCATTTGACAAAGCCATGCTGCAAGTACCTTTCCCAAGAGATTTTGATTTTCCAAAATTTGATAAATATAAGGGAAAAGGTGACCCTCATGATCATATAAAGGACTTTTATATGGCATGTTAAGAGGTGGCATTTAGTGACAATTATCTTATGCATTTTTTTCCACGAAGTTTAGGAGTAAAAATGCAAGAATGGTTTGTGAATATCCCTAGGGGATCCATATAAACATGGCCAAAATTAGTAAATAGTTTCATACAACACTTCTCTTTCAATATAGAAAGTGACGTTACCATGTTAGATCTCTCGCAATGCCAAACAATGAAACAACAAAAAATTAGTTGCATTATTAAAAATATGGAGAGGGTTAAATAGTCACTCTCCTTGCTCCATACCCGAAAGGTAACTAATAATCATATTTTTCCCAACCTCCATCCAGACATTACATTTAACTTGAAAATGCATTGTGGTAACATGTTCGAAGAGGTAATAGAAAAATGAGTCAAATTGAAATGGCATTGTTAGCTATAGGGACTCTAAAACCTTTCTCCTGTAAACACAATGATTCTAAATCTAACAATATTTTTTTTCCTAAGAGAAAAAAAAATGTCATTAGTGATGGGATAATAGACTCTAAACGGGTGTAATCCATGCGAGAACCACATACCTTTAAAACTTGTAAAAAGGTAATCGTAATTTTATTCCTCTATCTGAATCCATATCGTACATACTAAAAGCACAATTAGAGTGTGTAAACATGGTAAAATACCATAAAACACAACCCTATAGGGATGATACACCTAAATCATCATGGTTTAGGGAGAATGAATTTTTTGAGTTCCACCGCATAAAAGGTCACAAAACGGACAAGTGTTTAATATTAAAACACTATATTCAAGACCTAGTCAACAATGGTGATATTGAAGTAGATTCCATTGCAGCTACAAAATATCCAAATGAAAAATTAGGTATCTTCAAAAAGCCTTTTCCCAATCATGATGAAAATAAAAATTGATTAGGGACAATCATCTCATAATAATAATGCTAACTATATGTCAAAAAAATACCATTTCGATGCCTTGATAGGTTGTGTTGACCCACTCATTGAGAAAATCAATACAATTAGAATTAAGACAAGAGAGTGCATTGTAGCAAAACATGGTGGGCTCATCTCGTTTTAAATTATGAACCTACT
This sequence comes from Taxus wallichiana var. yunnanensis, assembly GCA_018340775.1. NCBI lineage: Eukaryota > Viridiplantae > Streptophyta > Pinopsida > Cupressales > Taxaceae > Taxus > Taxus wallichiana. The sequence continues at coordinate 201,503,028 of CM031240.1, forward strand.
CCCCCTCCTCAAGAGAGACTATGATTTGTTTGATTAAGTAGAAAAATATATGACTAAGATTTCCATCTTAGACCTTCTAAATATCTCTAGCATCCATAAGGATATGCTTTACAAAACCTTACAGGGATCAGGAGTATCCATTGATGTTGACCCAACACATTTGCAAGCCATAGTAGCACAACTTGTTCCTTTGGAACACATAACTTTCAACACTACATAATCCTTACTTAAAGATAATTCACATAACCTACCATTATATATTGAGGTTATCATCAAATGTAAGAAGGTTAAGAGAGTGCTTGTGGACAATGGATCGGGTCTTAACATATGTACTCTCAAACTAGTCACTAACTAGGTTACACAGAAGCTGATCTGGAAACAAAGGTCATCACTATTAAGGCATATGAAAATGATGAAAGATAATCAGTTGGAATGATCACTTTCTCATTAGAAGTGGGTCCTATAACACATGATACGAAGTTCCACATCTTGGACCTGGAACTCCCTTATAATATATTTCTTAGTCACCCATGGATTCATGCCATGCAAACTGTGCCATCAATGTATCATCGAGTATTTAAAGTTTGATATGAGGGACATGTAATCACCATATAAGGGGACCCTCAACCTTTTAATTATTGTAGAGCATTTTCAGGATTTTTTCATATAATCTATGAGTGTCCATCTATGAAGATCACTATTCCTATCCGGTTAGAGGATCTCACTTCACAAGTGAATCCAGATACCCTACCTATCAATGAAAATGGTGCTTCTACCTAAGAAACTTATTTTTCTACATGGGAGATGAAGGTAAAACCAAGAGGTTGTGGAGATTATAATACACAATAATCCCTAATGGTTCACAACAATCTGCTATCAGTCCAAGCGCATGGTAGGCCGTGTTTCAAAGTTTAGAAATCTAGAGAGGCTTTCCATTTGAATAATTTTACTCCCAGAAGGATTGCTTTAGAAGATGAAAGGTTCCTTATGGATAGTGTATTCCATTCAGATGATGATGACATGGCTACATGCTATAAATCACCTAAGTATACCATCCTAATCAGATAATTCTTATCATGGGGTATAAAGGACACAACTTGAGTGAGAAGAACAAGGCCCATTATAAGATCTTTGCAATACCTTGGCACATAGTAGGTAAATAAACTATAGGAATTCATTTATATGAGTCTCACTCTTCGGATGATGAGTATGCTTCTCCGAGAGTGAGGATAGTTTGTTTGGAAATGAAAGAGAAATAGATTCCCAATGCAGTCTTTATGAAGACCTTACCTCTATGAACCTATTCTCAAATATCGCTATCCTTACTATAACCCATGTTATACACACCATATACCATATAACGCAACCATTAACCCTCACCTACCCATACTTCGTCAATTGGGATCAATAAAAACACGTACCTATTGACGTGTTTTAGAATGATGAGGTCATTGTTGAGATCCTAGGAATCAGAGACAACATTACAAGAAATGATCAAAAGAAGGGGTTTTCCATTCATCTTAACGTATGCACATACTTTGGAGAGGAAGTAGAGTTGTGTGTATATTTAAGTAAAAAAATTTAGCAAGGGAAAAATTTCCAAAGAAAATCCTTGTGGAAATAAAAGGGGAAGTCCTTTAGTGAAAACCTCTTTGAGGTGCTTATGGAGAAACAAGAAGAACAACCTATGGAAAAGATATTGCACCCACTTCAAGATGAATAGTTCCCTAAGCCACCTATGATAGAGGATGATTTCAATCTTCCTCCCGATCCTACATGCATGGGGGATGAATCAAATTTATTAGCGAGAAGATACAATATATGTTAATATTGGGATGGAGGGAATGCCGTGGATAGTTAAATTGGGAGTTTCCCTGAGCCAAAGAATAAAAAACAGTCATAGGAATCTTAAGAGAGCATGTAGACATCTTTGCATGGTGTTATGCAGACATGCTTTAGGACTTGATCCTACACAAGTGGTGCACTGTATTTTGGTACACCCAGATACCAATCACATCAAAAAAATATCGAAAGATACATCCTCGCGCCGCCTTACTATTAAAGGTAGAGCTAGAAAGGTTATTAGAGGTAGGATTTATCAGGCCTATTTTCTACTCAAAATGGATCTCAAATGTGGTCCCGATTAAAAAGAAGCCAACTAGTAGTAGAGTGTACGAATTTAAGGGATATAAACAAATGTTATCTTAAGGATGATTTTCCTCTTCCAAACATTGACATGATTTCCAATTCTATAACAGGCTATGAGATGTTGTCACTCATGGATGACTTCTCATGTTACAATCATATCAAGATTACGGAAGAAGATCAGCATAAGAAAACTTTTACAACCCCATGGGGGACATTTTGTTACCAAGTCATGCCTTTCGGCATTAAAAATGCAGGCACTACATATCAAAGGGAGATGACTGTAATATTTCATGATATGATAAGTGACATCATGAAATATTATGTAGATGATATACTGGTTAAATCTAGAACCCGTGAGGAACACCCAAAAATTTTATGACGTATCTTTCAGTTTCTAAGGGATTAAAAAGTATGACTTAACTCAAAGAAGTGTGTGTTCGGTGTGTTATCTAGGAAATTACTAGGATTCATTGTGTCACGGAGAGGAATAGAAGTTAACCCCACAAATTTTATGGCTATCATAGAAATCCCTCCCCCTAAGAATATAAGATAGTTGCGTAGATTACTAGGGAAAATTTAGGCCATCGAAGGTTTATTTCATAGCTAGAAAGAAAGTGTTTGCTAATTTCAACACTTCTTCTTAATATGGATGTTAATTTCAACTAGGGACCAGAACTACAACAAGTGTTTGCCTTGATAAAATAATACTTGTCCAACCCCCTTGTTCTCATGCCACCCATGGTAGGATAACCCTTGTTACTTTATATCTCTACTACACATTTTGCAATTGGAGCACTATTGGCCTAGTATGACAAAGAATAGAGAGAAAAGGTTGTATACTATTTAAGCAAGACATTGGTAGCATATGAGCTAAATTATCCAAAAATCGATAAATATTTCCTAGCCATGGTGTTTTCTTTCCAAAAGCTACATCATTATATGCTTAAAAATAAAATCAAGATAATTTCAAAGGTTGACCCTTTGATTTATTTATTGTTCAAACCAACACTAACCGGAAATATGGCTAATTAGATCATATTATTAAGTGAGTTTGACATTGAATATGTTCATCAAAATTTAGTAAAAGGACAGGTGTTAGCTGATCAACTAGAATAAGCTTTACTACCAGGTATTGAACCCTTGAGTCTAGAACTACCAAATGCATCCATTATGTACCTCAAGGAATCTACAATTTGGAAAATGTAATTTTATGGATCTTTTACCTTTCATGGTTCAGGTGTCGGAGTTGTGCTAATCAATCACGTGGGAGACTTGATTCTATAGGCATTTTGGATTGGATTCCCTTACATGAAAAATATAGCGGAATATGAAGCTATCATTATAGGAATGAAGCTAGCCATAAATTGGGATATCATACAAGTAAAATGCATTGATGATTTAATTTTTATTATCAAAGAATTCACAAATGAATATAAATTTAAAGATGAAAAGTTACTTGATATAAAAGAATGGTCGATTCCTTGAAAGAATAATTTGAGAATATAATATTTGAGTAAATACCAAGAGCCAAGAATAGAGCATTATATGCCATGGCTACGATAATATATATGTCAAGAATTCCTCTAGAGAGTAATGATATGCCATTCTTTGTTGAAAATATAAGAACAATGATATACGACATACTAGACTCTTTTTTAGTTTGTGAAGTTATTGGCCCCTTTTCACCATTATACGCTGAAATATTTAAGTATATCCATGATGGAACCTTCCCTATGAACATTTCTGAGCTGAAAATCACAACCTCATCCATTATATAGCTCTTGCTATACCCTAATTTGGGGCACCCTCTTCCGTCGAGGTTATGAAAAGAATCTATTGCGATGTTTAAATTATGACAAATCTATCCAAGAAATCAAGGAGGTTCATGAGGGAGTTTTGGAGCTCATACCAATGGGATTTTCCTTGTAAATAAGATACTCTGAGTAGGTTACGATTGGCCTACCATGGATCATGACTATTGTCAACATGTAAAGAAGTGTGTGAAGCTGTCAAAATTATGGTGATTTGATACATGCGCCTACACAATCCTTGTAATCAATCATGAAACCTTGGTTGTTCAAAAAGTGGGGTCTCGATCTAATAGGAAACTTAATCCTATCTCCTTGGATGGCCACAAGTTCATTATAATAGCCAATGAATACTTTATAAAATGGGTAGAGGAAGTTCCTCTTACTTATCTGGAAGGTCCCCACCTTTAAAAGTCTATAATGAATCATATTGTTTGTAGATATAGTATCCCTTCTTCCATTATCATTGATAATGATAAATCATTCAAAAATAAAAATGTTAAATCACTCTGCAAGTTCTTTCAAATTTCCGTTAAGTTTTCAACCCCTTATTACCATCAAGGTAATGGGTAGGCTGAAGCTTCCAACAAAACCTTAATTCACATTATGGAGAAAATGGAGAATACCACAGCCCATAACTACCATTTTCAAATTCACTATGCCCTCTGGGCACTACGAAATTCTATCCACACCCCTACAAGTATGTACAACTCCATATTCTTTAGTATTCGGTTCGAATTCATCTTACATTTAGAGATCGAGATCCCTTCTTTGCGTATCGAGTTAAGGTATTACCTGAATGAAGAGGAGGATGATAGAGTAGCTCGACTAGTAGAGTTGGAGCTATTGGATGAGAAATTGCTTTAGGACGTCAACCACCTAAAATTTTATCATGATCAATCACATCAGAGCTATAAAAAGAAGGTCATACCTCGCAAGTTTGAGGTAGGAGACATGGTTTTGAAAAAGAATAATAAGAACACCAATAAATATTGAGAAAAGAAAGGGAAATTTGAGCCCAACTAGCTAAGACCATACATTTTGATTGCAAGGTTTGGTTCAGGTGCATATAACCTGGCCTATTCAGATGGCCAAGAGATTCGAAAACCCATGAACGCAATGCATCTTAAGTGCTTCTATGTTTAAGTATGGGGTCTCTAAAAATACCAAGAAAAGTAAAAAATGTATAAAAACAGAAAAATAAAAAGATAAATAAACATGTACATCCAATAGTGAAAACCATGCAATGGTGGCACTTTGGAAATGCCCTTTGGTGAAAACTATCTTCGGGTGCCAAAGGAGGGTCCATTGTTCACAATTATTCTAGGTTTAAGGAGTATGGAAAATTTTCTCTAAGTTATTCTTTACCTTAAGTCGAGAGCCCCTTGTGAGCTTATTCTTCCTTTCCTTGATCCGACTAATCTAACCTTTTGAGTGTGGAGAAGTTAACATTGAATGAACCCATTTCACATTGGGGAAAGCTTCGCAGTGTCACTTTTGGCATATACCACATGGCATTCTACCCTTGTACATCCCATATAACACTGGGGGCATCCAAGTTTCTTTATTTCCTTATACGTTTACTTTGGAAAATATTGAGAAAATGTCAAAAACATTCCTATAAATTTTGAAAATCTCAAAAACATACATATATGTTCCTGATAAAAAAACCAAAACATTCAAAAATGTTTCCTAAGAAACTCCAAAACAATAGAAAATTGTCTTAGAAATAAAGACCAAAATCAACAAAAATGTCCCAAAACTATCCCATAAAAACAAAGTAGTGGTTTGCTTACTTTTAGTTGTTGGTTTGTATGGTTTTGGTTACATTTCATTTTCATACTATATTTTTTAAATTGGATTCACTTGCTTATGTAGATTGAATATCACTTTAGCTTTGTAGTGTATTGCATTAAATCCATTTTTATTGCATACTTGTAAATAAATGTGTTGCTTTGATTATATTTTTTAAACTTGTGCTTGTTAATTTTTACTTGTACATTGTGTTCTAATTTCATCATCATATCACACATATCCATCACATCTATACATCATATATCAAAAACATATGATAAGTCTACATCACGCATGTATACTAAAAGCTAGTCATCAAATATTGTATCACCAATGGGGAAAGATGGGTTGCACATGATCACAAATCTATCCCCCCACACCAATATCAAAAATATAAACATGTTTCTCAAAGGTATATCATCAAACATACAAGTATGATATCAACTAATGCTATGTCAAAATCTAACAACGTGATAGAAAGTATATAAAAGTCAAAATTATTTAAAAGAAATTTAAAAAAACCCCAAAATATTGGTTAAATCATTAAAAATAAAAAAAAAAATTGTAAAAATTTAAATTTTTTCTCAAAAAAATGGTAAACAACATATACCTAGCTAAAGTCAAAGTGTTAATTACATCATTCTCGAACATTAAAATATGTCTTACAAAAGTTTCTTTCTATGATTCTTGCTTGTTCTAGTCTCAAACAACTTGCAAATCATGATGATCTACCTCCATTAACAAAAACTCAGCTGCATATTCCATCGGTACTCTCGTGCAACAATGAGTTGTCAGAGACTATGTGTATTGCATAAAGTTTTTTTCATTAGACTACTTGTGTCCTCTCGTTTTTCCCTCACATGTGTTATTTCTTGGGGCATCATTTTTAACCCTTGTCATTATAACATGAACATTTGGGAACTACATCTTGATAACAAAAACATGGGTGCAACACGTTATTTATTTGAATACGTGTGATTTCATTGGTTTCTCTGTTAGGTTAGTTGGTTTACTTTCTGGTATTGCATTGCATAATGTATGTTGCATGGAGTTATGTATTTTTACGGTAAAAATTGTTAGTAATTTGGTTTTTCATGTTATCTTACACTTTTGTTTATTTTAATTAATGGCAAATGATGTAGACCTAGGGGCAAAATGATATAAACCGGTTGCTTGTGGAAAGGTTGGATGAAAAGATTGGGCGTGTCCTATATTCTTCATTTATCATTTCTTCTCCATTAACATTTATTACCATTAATAATTTTTCAATTAAAAACTCACCAAGGGTAATAAAAAACCATGTTTATCCCCATCCTTATTCCTTCTCAACACCAAAGGGTTTCGTACCCTGGTCCGACCTATTTTCTTCTATCGATTTAAATCATATTTTTGATTATCTATTGACTTCTTCTATCGCCCACTCAACAATCGAGGGGGCATCCTTCATCTTGCTAATGTTTCTTCAAAATTTTACTTGTTTTATGCTTGTCCACTATGTTTGAAGGGAACTCACTAACTTCACCTCAAATAGGGGAAAATGTAGATAGCTAAATTCCAATTTTGTAATCTAATTGCCAAAATACACATAAATTACTCTCATTCTTTCCAATTTCATTATAGTTAGCGATATTTGCTAATTAATTAACGTTTCTTACCACTTTAGCCAATTTAGCCAATTAACAATGCTTGGTTTATTTAGAACCACTTTCACATTCAAGATACCACTTTACGGTGAATAGTAAGTGAAAATATTCTTCAAAACAAATCATTAGCATTTATTAGCTAATTAAGCCTATTTTCCCCTTGTTTTGATCAATATACCCTACTATTGACTCAAACCCCTCTTCCAACCACTAAAAATCACCCCATTCGGCTCCACAACATCTCAACAAGCTTCAAAAGCTTATCCTAGCCTCTTAGTTGACCCTAAGTGATTTGTTAAGGCTTCACACCTCTTAATCAATTGGTAATTCACTAATTTTGATTAGCAAGGACTAATCATGATTAGAAATTGGAATCTAATTTGGGAATTTTAGTCCCACGTGCACCAAAATACAAGTTGCTCTCAAAAGGAAAACTATAAAAAAGGTGTACCTAATTCCTTTATACTTTACACCATCCTTTGATTTGCATCTCATATAATAAATATGATATATAGCCAAGTTCAATCCTTGCTTAAATCCTTCAATGGGTTTAGTATATGGATATCCAAAAATGATCAAATAGTCTTTTGGAGAGGCCATTTCACCTTGTTTGGAGTAGCAAACATTACCATTTTATTTCCTCTTAGGTCTATTTAGGCCCATGTTAGGTAATTCAAGCATATTACTAGGCATATTTAGTTATATTTTTATTGTTTTCATACTAGTTAAGCATTCTTTTAACCTTCTATCTTAATGTTACGGTCTAGAATTAGAACCTTGGCTAGATGGATGGAAATGGTGTTATCTTTCCTTGTTTAGTCATGTAATTTGCTTTGTAAATTTTATGGTTTCATCATGGAAAACTAGTTGCAAGTGCAAGGAATCAAATTCTCAAAAGGATTTCCCTTAGAAATACAAGTCTATCGGTGAATAATAATTCGAATAATCATGCAATCTTAAAACACAACGCCAATCAAAATTAAGTGAAAAAATTAGAAACGAATAATGAATGATAAAGAATCAATGGATCAAAGTGATTCTCCTAAATGGATAAGTCAAAATGATGAATAAGTTTAAGACACAATCACACTACCCCCAAAATGAGCTCTAAAAGATCTACTTTTCTAAGGCAGGCTCATTTGGTGTGATTGCATAACATGGAACTTTTCCTAAGGTGTGGGACCTTACAAATTGGAAAATCTCTCTAAATTTAAAGGTTGGTTCCTTATTCCTCTATTCAGGTGCATACGTAAGGATTTATAGAGGATCTATATCTATACCTAGTCTAAAACTTGCCAAGGAGACAAGGATAAAAGAGTACAAAAATGAGAAATAACTAAACTACCAGGTGATGCACCAAAGGAATGATGAATACTTAGTTTTCCTTCGACACAAACCAATAAAATGTATACAATAAACAAGCACAGATAGCCATACATGTAATGAGAGACCAGATAGAAGAAAAAGAAACAAGAAGGATTTGAGATCGATCACAAACGTATTTTATTACTCCAAAGATTGATACAATTCATTACAAAATAGCCAAATGGAAAATACGTGTTACGTTTTAATGGAAGGCTGAACCCCACCTATAAGGAGAAGGGAACCTGCAAAACTAGGAATATCTAACCCTTTACAATGAATCCTATTTATGGCTTTATAGATTCATCTGAGAGAGAGAGAGAGAGAGAGAGAGAGAGAGAGAGAGAGAGAAAAGTGCGAGAAAATGCGGGTCAAATGCTCAAGAACCGTTGTTAATGTGTTTGCTAAAATCTACCCCGAATCCATCTTTTTGCATCGATCCTTGGTTCGGCACCTTGAAGGAAGAGGAAACAATGAAATAGATCGAATCCAATCTGGTTGTTGAGACTGATGATCCTACATTGAAAGATCGAATATGTTTTTCCATTTTACCTCCACCTAACTTCCCAAAAATTAAAGTTTCAGACTCCCATGGTGTAGAAGAGATCGAGATCTTTCCAACGGTGTCATATTTGCAATATTTTGAGCCTTGGGTGAAAGATATGCCCCTTTGAAGTTTGAATCGATTTCATACAAATGGGCAGGAAAAAAATTTGAAAAATGGGTCCCCCTTTTGGATTGGGACATGTGGTAGCCTAGATTGGAACAAAATTTGGGCCTGTGGGTCCACAATTCACCTTTTATCCTTTTGTGCAAAAATGCAAAACTTAAAAAAATTCCTGCAACCCTGAAGCTCCGCACAGAAATGTGGTTCCTTTTGGTTGGATGGGAAATGCGCCGCATTTTTACCTTTATTCCTTTTGGATGAAATGCAATTTTTCACCTTTTTCCTTGACTCCCCGCCTTGGGTTTAACTCGGGTCTAAATGCTGACTTTTTCCCTAGTTGGGGTTGTGGGCCATTTTGTAACTTTTACTCCCTTTTGATACAAAGGGCAAAAATCCAAATTTTTTGGCCGATTCCCCACTTTCCTCTGGGACACATGTCACTCTGGAACTTTTTGGAAACCTTTTCTCTATTTGACCCTTGAATTAGTGCCATTGAGACACTTGGCAACCTTCGCTGCTCATTTGTGCATTGACTATTCAACTAACTCTACCTCTGTTGATAGAACACGTGGAGGCACCACGCTTGTTTGCAAACCCGACCCAAAGTTTTCCTTTGGAGGAGCGCCGAGTTGACACTTGTTGGCCTTCGCTACTCTGTGGACTTTTCAACTGTCTTTTTACTTTTAGACTTTGGGCTATTTGGCGAGCTTGCGCTCATTTGGGTCTCCGCCTTTGGGACAAATCTTAAAATGTGCCAAGAAGTCGACAGTTGGTACTCTTCACTTACACTTCTATACTTAGCCAATTTTGAGGCCCACCCTATCTTCCTTTGACTCTATTTGACCATTTTCTATGTGGAGGGACGGTGCAAGTTTTAGTTCCTCCTAGATTCACTTTGAGAGAAGCGTCATTAGGACACGTGGTCTCTTCCATTGCCTCCTCCATACTTAGTTATTTTTGGGCCTTTCTGAACCATTTCGAGCCTGAGGACATTGAATCTTCATCATTCTTCTTCCTTATTTCTTCTGACTCCTTTGTAGCATCTTCCTTGGTTATCCAACCCTACTATTTGATGGTTTTGCTGCATGTAACTTGGAGAATGGATTTAAAGCGTAGAGACGGCCCGACAGAGTCATTTTCTTCTGTACAGGATCCATTGCTCTTTCTTCACCCCCACTTCATTTCTGAACCCTTTCTTGAAACCAATTTTCAAGATTAAAATGAGTTCTCTCGGTTCCCTTTATGTGGGGTCATGATTCAATTCAATATTTAGCTCGGGGTGAAATATGAATAACAATTTCATGACTCACTGTGGGACATATGCCTGCTAGATGAGGAGATCATTTGCCTTGTCGTATCTGTTGGGCATGGAGTTAAGAATAATATTTTGATACTAATTCTACCTCTAGTTCACAAGCCCAACTTTTGCAATTCTCGATTTTATAAGAAAATCTCAAAATGAAGATTTCGAGAGTAGAAAATTGTTTCAAATCTAGGGCTTCATCTGCCTCTCTCGAATGAATTGCATAAGAGCAAAAAAATAACACCACAACCATGTAAAAAATTGAAAATCATACATGCTTCAAATGGAACATGCAGAGCATGCAAAAGCACTTAGGAGAAAAGCAATCTATACTACAGCAAGACAATGTGCGAAGCACTTGGAGGAAAAGAAACTAAGCTAATATGTACAGGGTGAGACTTCCCTTTTAGTAGCAGTGTTTAAGATAGATCCCATTCAATGGAATCTGTAACTCCTCACCCTCCAATGTGGACAACTGGAAAGCATTACTACTTTTTCATCTTGTTATCATATAAGGGCTACTCCAGATGGCATCGAACTTAGAATGTCTCCCTAGTTTTTCTTGATCTGCATCCCATTTCAAAACAAGGTCCCCTTCCTGAAAGGTCCTTTCTCTATCCTTCATGTCAAAGCATATTTTTATTGAGGCTGGTTCTTCTCCATTCTTGGAGATATTTCTCTCTAGTCTCTTCTAATTCTATCAACTCCACGTACACTAGCCTCCATTGGTTCGATCGGAGATCATTTTTGAAAAAAGGTTCCCTAAACATCCCTAAATGGTGTCACTGTAAAATATCATCTCGAGAGATTTCCAACGACTGTAAGAATGTGACAAACGGACATTGGGAGCTCTAGTTATGTCCGGTCAAAGTTCGGTCAACGGGAAAGTCAACTCTGGTCAACTAGTCAATATTGGACCAATCGCACTGTGAAATGTGGTGAAAAGGCAAAAGGGAGTTGTTTGTTGGTTTTTGATCACCAATCTTCAAGCGAGCATAAAAATGGTGCACGGAACACAAGAGGCTCAACTTTTATTACGGAGGGGAGCCCGACCACCGTGTGGACTATGATATTATCGGGAGACGACAAACGGAATATATACTATTAACCGAGTTAATTATTTCCATACCACATTACATGGGTCGAAATTATATTTTCTTGGTAAGTCCATTTTCCAAATGCCACACATATATGTCAAACCGCTATATATTAATGTTTATACATTAGTATCAAAGCCCACATAATTCTCCTAACCGCCAATTTAACCATGCTATTTCTATGCTTCCACGTGGAGGAGAGAAGGTGGTGAAGCGGTTGTTAGGGTGAAAAGTCATGTGTGGAAATCCACGTGAAGATTAAGGTGGGGGCGGTTATGATCCAAAGTGGTCCTTTGACCACTATCCTCGCGGAGAAAGGATTAATAAAGCCTAACACTTGATCTCAAATCAGTTTGGTATCGAAAGCGATTAGATTGCCATATTTTTTCTTCGATTGTGTTTGGCTTCAGTTTCAATATTGATTTTAGTCTTCAGTGTGTAGACATTTTGGGGCTTGTTAATCTTCTTTTGCAGTGTGTAGTTTTGGAAGTACAGGTTGTGTTTGCAGGAACAAGGAATCATGGGCAAGTCATCCAAACAGGAGCAACTGGATGAGCTTGAAGCCATAAACCACCAACTCCAAGAAGAAAACTCTTTCTTGAGAGATAAATTTTATTCCTTGGAAGAGGAAATAGTGTGGTTAAAATCTGAGCCACAATCCTCTATAACCAAGAAAGAGGAGTATGCCAACAAGATGCTTGAAGAGAGCAAGAAGTTGATGGGCTTTGTTAAAGAGTTGTAGGAAGAAATACGAACCAAGGATGCCCTCTTGGAAAAGCTGCAACAAGGTGAACACAAGAAGGAAATTCCTTCCAAAGCTAGATGCAGGTACTATGATAGAAGAATGCACTGTAAGTTGTTCACATTTTAATTCTTCCTCTCATTCAGTTTCAGATATTCCTTTGGGTCAGTTTGAAAAACACACTAAGGGAATTGGGTCTAAGCTAATGGTTAAGATGGGATTTAATGGAAAGGGCCTTGGTAAAAATGGACAAGGTGATGCTAACCCAAGACAGGTAGAGGATCAGCCTTGGTTTGCAGGTTTGGGTTATTCTAGTGGGAAAATGGAAATTGGAGAAAGTTCCAAAGTAGCTGAAGGAAGACAAGCTTCCAACAGCCAAGGATCTACACCACTAGAATTGCAGGATTCCGCCATCAGGAGGAACAATGAAAGGTGTAAGAAAATAGGTAAAAGAGGTAATCAGATTCCACCTCCTTCTACTTACACTAAAAATAGCACTAAGGGAAAATCAAATCCTAAAACTTCTAATACACTCTTTCAGTTGGAACAATATAGCTTTGGTAGGTAGAAATATGCTTTCCCTTGCACATTTTGTGAAGGTACTAATCATTCTGTTGCATATTGTTGGAAGAGGAAAAATTTGATTAAGAAGTTAATGCCTTTTGTGAATGATAAGGCAATGCTAAAGACCAATCTCACCAAGGAAAGGAGAGAAATGGAAAGAATGTTACCTCTCCTAAATAGGGGAATCATTCTCGTAGACAGAGTTTTGAGAATGGTAAAATGGGTAAGATTCCTAAAAACAGGGAAGTTAAATTTTGTTCCCATTGTAATAGGAATGGTCATGATGTTAAGGTTTGTTGGTTTGTTCCTAAACAACAAAATTGGAAAGTTGTTAAAAAGAACAATATTGTAAAACCAACAGTGCTAAACCTAACTAAAACTCATTGTGGTATTGAGAAGGTAAAACAACCAAAACGGAAAAACCCAAGTGATTGGTTGGGAAAACACTCCTCAACTTTATATTTGCACTACAGTAAATTGTTGATAGTAGGCAAGCAATTTTTTTTTTCGAGCTATATTTTAGGGATTCCTATTGATTGATAAGGATTTGTTCCTAAGTTGATATTTAAGCTTTGAAAATGAATGGAAATAGCTGAAGAGAAGATTTGAGTGATAGGTTCATCATACTCATGTTTTTTTTTCTCGATTGGTTGGTAGTTCCATTATTGAAAAACTATGCAGGATAGGCATCGTAGCATGTCTAAATTTGAAACTTGCGTTGTAATCGGCATAATCACAAAGTGTCAATTGAACACTAGCTTCGTTATAGATGGGTGTTATTATCTCGAGTTATTATTTTGTGATGGCGATATAAAGTGTTTTGGCATATTCATGTTGATTCAATTGTTGACTATAGCTATTTTTGGGTGTTGATAGTCTATTATATTCTGATAGTGAATACTTGCAGTAGTTACATTTTCAGATGGGCAAGTGGGCACTAGCCTAATTATGGGCAATTTAGATGTCTTGTATACTGATCTGTGTTATGGAATTGTAATTTTTGGTAATCGGCCGTATCACAAAGTGACATTTGAACACTAGCTTTCGTAATAGAATGGGTGTTATTATCTCGGTCGTTATTTGGTGATGGAATTACAGGTGGGGTATGACAGTTCACAATTGTGTGTAGAGTTGATAGGGTTGCAGCATTTCAATTGAACACTAGCTTAATTGGGTGTTATTATCTGATCGGTTATGTGACTAGCTAATCAACTATTTGCATTTATTTAACCTATAATGTTATTTTGGGTTCTTGTATGTGTTTGTGCAATGCAGGAAGAGATAGCATGTTTTTGTGGGTTGATACACAACTTTTTGTGGACAAAAAGCCTTTCTCAGTGGGGAGGTGTGATCAGGGGATCATTTTTGAAAAATTTCCCTAAACATCCCTAAATGGTTTCAGTGCAGAAGATCATCTCGAGAGATTTCCAACGACTGTAAGAACGTGACAAACGGACATCGGGAGCTCTAGTTATGTCCGGTCAAAGTTCGGTCAACGAAAGTCAACTCGTCAATGGTCAATATTGGACCAATCGCACTACGACACATGGCAAAAAGGAAAAAGGGAGTTGTTTGTTGGTTTTCTATCACCGGTCTTCGATGAGCGTAAAAATGGTGCATGGGAACACAAGAGGCTCAACTTTTATTACGGAGGGGAGCTCGCCGCCGTGTGGACTATGGTATTATCGCCAACATGGTGGGTCCACAAGCCACCACGTGGCTTGCCACCACTCATCGAATTCGATTGATTTTCCTATCGGGAGACGACAAGTGGAATATATACTATTGACCGAGTTAATTATTTCCATACCACATTACATGGGTCGAAATTATATTTACTTGGTAAGTCCATTTTCCAAATGCCACACATATATGTCAAACCGCTATATATTAATGTTTATACATTAGTATCAAAGCCCACATAATTCTCCTAACCACAAATTTAACCATGCTATTGCTATGCTTCCACGTGGAGGAGAGAAGGTGGTGAAGCGGTTGTTAGGGTGCAAAGTCATGCGTGGAAATCCACGTGAAGATTAAGGTGGGGGCGGTTATGCTCCAAAGTGGTCCTTTGACCACTATCCTTACTTGCTGAGAAAGGCTTAATAAAGCCAAAGACTTTATCTCCTTCCACCATATGTGGAACTTTATACCCACTTAACCAATTCCACACCAAATTTGGGTTTTAATCCCATTAAATATACAACGCCACTATGGGATTTTTAACCCTTACAAATGCTAAGTTGCTTAATGGGGATTTAATCCCATTTCATAAGCAAAACAAACTCTACCAAAATGATGGCCGCTGGGATTTGATCCCCCGACCTCACCGCTCCAAGACCAATCCTCCAACCAACTCGCCTAGAGGCTTGGGCGCATTATAAAATGGGTCGCTTCCACTTATACAAGGGAGACAGGTCTGTGTAAAGCAGCTTAAGGACCAGTTTGCTGAAAACGCCATTTTTGAAGGCTTTGCACTCAGAATGGGAACTCGGAGTAAAAATATGAAATGAATTAAATTCTGAGAAGATTCCAAAGATGTAAGATTTTATCTTTTTTGTTGAGTTTTAATCTACTTTTGAAGCTTTGAATGCAGATTTTAACAGGGATCTACAAGACAGCTAGTTGGAAAACACGAATTTCAATGCACTTCTGGTCCGAATTATGACTTGGTGTAAACATGAAAATGTTCAGAATTTAGAGATGATCTCAGATTTATGATTTTTTTTTCATATAATGTTTTTAAATCTTCATTTTTATGTGTTTTTCTAACATAGTTGCAGGGAAATCACATTGTGAAAACACCGTAGTAGGGCCACGGATCGTTCTCGGGACAGTTTCTACTATTTTTCGAGTTCTTGGGACATTGATCAGCTCATTTGCAGGTTGTAATTCATTATTGGTTGTTTGTAAGAGTTATTATAGTTGCATTTCAATATTATTAATGGATCAATTCAATCGAACCCGGGGACTTAGGAATTTCCGAACCTCGTAAACAATCTTGTTTATTATCCGAATGTTTTCAATTCGATTATTTATTTGCTAAAAAAGTTTTCCGCACTTCTATGGATGCATAATAATCATAATTTAATCAATTTTGGAGTTTATAATACTTAAAATTGGTTAAGAAAATCACAATCTTTGGAAACTTTTAAAAGTGAAAAAATACAAGACTCGTTTTGAGATCAGTTCAAATTCAAACATCTCTAGTTTCTTCAAAAGCTCTAATCTCGGTAATTCAAGTGATATGGGAAACACCGCTTCTTTCCCATAGACAAAATTAAATGGGGAGCTTCCTGTAGATCTCTTTGGTGTTATTCTATCATCCCATGAGGCCATTTTGAGGTTTGTGTGTCTAGGTCCTCTAATTCTCATCAAGAGTTCTTTTGATGATCTTCAATAGGTTTTTGTTTGTAGACTCATCCTAGCCATTACCTTGAGGGTAATAGTTTGATGAAGTACTCAAATAAGTCCCATTTTTAATAGCCCATCCTGTGATCTTGGAACCTATAAATGCTAATGCATTATTTGAGATGATGGTGGCTGGTACTCCAAATCTAGTCACTATCCCTTCATAGAAATCTAGGATACTAGACTCATTTTCTTCTTTGAGTGCCATTGCCTCAGTCCACTTGGTGAAATAATCAATTGCTGTCAGGATCCATTTGTGACCTTGGCTTGAGTTTGGGTTGATGACTCCAATGAATTCCAATCCCCATTGCATGAAAGGTTGGTCTACTGAGATTGGGTGCAATGGAAGTGTTGCTAGCTTCTCTTTGCCTTTGAAGAATGCACAACTCTTGCACCTTTTGATCCATGTGAAATAGTCACTAAACACTTTGGGTAATAATATCTTGCTTTCATGATTTAGAGTGTTGTTACTCTTGGAGTGAAATGACCTCCACTACTTCAACATGAAATTCTTGTAGCACTCTCTCCACCTCGATCTATCCCAATGCATCTTAGAAATTTACCATTGATGTTTGTTTTGAACAAGACACCATCAATAAGGACATATGGGATGGCCTGTAGCCTGAAATGACTTCTTTTTGCTTTACTCATCCCATGAGGACATAGACCTGTTTGAAGGAAGTGCACCATGTCTTGGGTCCAACAAGGAGCAGGTATATCATCTCTCCCTTCTCCTTGATCATCTTGTAAGATAAGAACAACCTCTTTATCACTATTTGTTTCATCTTGTAGAGCAGAGGCTAATTTCTCACACAAGCCCCTCCCATGGACCAGCTTGGTGACCTTAATCTCAATGTCATATTCCATGACACGAGTGATCCACCCTACACGTTTCTCATTCAAATCCTTGCTGAGGAGGAATTCTTTGACTCATGTATGGGAGACCAATAGTTGGATTTTTTTGTTTGACACCAAATGCTTAAACTTCTTTAGTCCCCTGATCACCGCCAGGAATTTCTTCTCAATGAAGGAATACCTCACCTCATAGTCTTCTAGACTCTAATTGAAGAAATAAATTGGTTGTTCTGAGCTTTATTTTTTCTATGAACCAAGATTGCAGAGATAGTGTCACTACCACCAAAGGCATACAATATGAAGTCCTTGGAAAATCTAGATTTACAAGAGTTGGGGCCTATGATATGGCTTCTTTGACATATTCAAAGCTTTCCTTTCTGTAGCTATCCATATGAATGCCAATATTTTCTTCAGCATCAGTGTTATTGGCTTAACTAGAGCAACAAAGTTTGGGACAAACCTTCGAACAAAGTTGGTCTTCCCGTGAAGCTTTGAAGAGCCTTCTTGTGACTTGGCAATGGCAGTGCTCTTATTACTTCAACTCTTTCTGGATCAATTTCCGAACCTCCTTAGACACAATGTGGCCTAAAATCTTTCCCTCATGAGCCAAGAATATGCATTTTTTAGGGTTCAAAGATACCCCAAATCTTCTACATCTTTGGAACACTTTCCTTCGATGAAAAATGTGGTTTGTTGCATTCTTGGAGAACATAATGATATCATCTAGATAGATCAACACTATTTTGTTGATTAGCCCTTTAAATTCCATATCCATGGCTCTTTAGAAAGTAGCACCAACATTAGACAGTCCAAATGGCATTTTTTTGTATGCATAGGTGCCCCATTTGGTGGTGAAGGTAGTTTTGAACTGATCATCTTCTTTCACCATGATCTGATTGTATCCTGAGTAGCCATCCAAGAGAGAAAATATCTCTGACCCAGACACCACTTGCAAGATCTGTTCCATTAAAGGGAGTGGGTAGTGATCTTTGAGGGAGGCTCTATTCAAATCCCTGAAGTCAACACACAACTTGATTTCTCCATTTTTCTTTCTGACTGGGACTAGATTTGTAACCCAACTTAAATGCTTGATTAGGAATATGATACTTGCCTCTATTAGTTTATTTAACTCCTTTTTCATCAAAGGCTCAATATGTGGGTTGATCTGGTCTAAGATTCTCGCCGATAGGTGAGAAACTAGATCTAGCTCTATTATGTGTTGTGCTAGCTTTGGATTAAAACCCCGCAATTATTCATAACTCCAAGAAAACACATCAGGAAATTCTTGGAAAAGTTGTATGAATTCATACCTTTCTTGCTCGGTGGCCACCTTGCCAATTTGAAGTGTTTTGTCTTCTCCAACTGGGATTGAATCTGAATCCTCTCCTTTGATCTGCATGTTATCCTTCTCTTTTCTGAACTAATCATTAGGATTAAAAATGGATTCCAGTGTCACTAAGCCTTTGGGAAGCTTGTTTGTATGTAGTTGTACTATTTGATTCCTATACTACTACTCTAGTTTTCTGGTTTCTAGCTGAGAATTCAGCTTCTTCTTGTAGAAATTTAATGATCTGCTTATCATTCTCAAACACCTCGCCAGCATGTATTATTATCTGGAACTACTTCCCTCACAACCACATGGATATGTGGCTATTCTTTATCTCTTTTGATGTTGTCCACCACATCAAAGGCTGCTCCAACTGCTACAAGTCTATCAACAGCTTCATTTTATTTTATGGGTATGGACACAATGTTGAAGGCTTCAAATCCTCCATGAGGTCCCATACCGTATTCTTATAGTTCTTGAGCAGGTCATTCTTGATAGCATTAAGTCCTTTGAATTGATTGGAAACCAATTCACTATCACCAAACACCTGCAAATTCTTGATTCCTAGATTTCTTGCCTAATGAAGACCTTGGACTAAAGCCTCATATTCAGCAACATTATTTGAGAAATAAAACTGAAATCTAAAGGCTGAATAATAATTCATACCTTTAGGAGACACAATCATAGATCCTCCTCCAGCTCCTTGTCTACTCCTTGAACCATCAAAGAATAATTTCCATACCTCATTGTCATATTTATGTCGGCTTGATTAAGGTAGGAAGGAGGTGATTTTCTTCATGTAGAAGGTAGAAACCCATCTCGATTCTTCCATTTCTTTACAGTGTCAAAAGCATGCCTTTTCGGCCCATTCATCTAGAGTTAATTCTAGGATACATTCCCACTTGGTATTTGCTTCATTAGTGCTTAGGAGGTCTTCTTGAACAAAACCTGAGTAGTTAGCATTTATTGGGCTAGGTATATAGGATTCAATATGATAGTCAGCAATATGTTCAGATCTGATTGTTTCCTTCACCCAATACCTTGTCCTAAAGAGCATATGTGACCAGTCAGCAGACAGGTAGCCTCCAATTTTGGCAGTGAAGTCCCTAGATAGACACAAAGCAAAATGTGGTGGCAGATCTATGATGGACATGTTTTTAAGATAGTCACATTGGGGCAGGCATGTAGGGTGTGGCGCAGATCTTTGATGATTCCCATAGTGGTCACTATTGTCCCATATAATTGAACTAATCCTCTAGAGATAACCTCGTATTGGATACCCAACTGGTTGGCTATTTGTTTGGGCATCGAGAGAACTACCATCCCAAGAGTCAATCATGCAATTATGCACTAATTTTTCTCCAATAATTAATGAGACATTGTTGGTCGTAGAAAGAACTTTGTTGAGAGCAACAGTCAGGGGACAAGAAGTCCCTCTTATTTAATGGGAGATGTTCCCTTATTCAAAAGAAAAACCTATTTACATATGTATAATGCATAGTTTTAATGTGGAACTTGGATATCATGAAAGCATTTTAAAATAAAATGGATCATCAATACAAAAGTACAAGGGAATGAAGTGGTGGAAATGAGCAGAAAGGCATTCTCCATAACTATAGATAGCAAAATAATTCCTTAGGCATGCCAACATAAAGTTTTTGGAATAAAACCATTTACATTTGAATCAATAAGATGCTATTACAAAGACACAAAGTTCTAGAAATAACATCCACAAGAATACAAAGCTTCTTTACATAATACAGACAAATGATTCAACAGTATTCAACAGATAATGATAAAAGAACAAGACCAGATAGACATAGGAGGGAAAAAATCTTGTATTGATTGCTTTTTGCTCTTTACACTTTCAAAAATAAGCCAAGTTCCAGCCCTGAAAATGGCGGAGAGAAACCATTATATAATTTTACAAACCAGTTACACTTGGTAACTACTTCTTTTAACTAAAATGTTTAGTTAAACGGATGCTTAACTCAAACCCCAACTACTTACAATAAATCTGAAATGAGAAAAAGAAGGAGAGAGAAGCTAGGAGGGGAAGACAAGTGCTTATGATTGGGAAGGGCCCACTGACTTGAGGATCCGCTATCTAAACCTTTTCAAAGCCTCTGCTATGTCTCTGCCACGTGGAACCGATGTGTTGGCAGTATCCTGGGTCCAAGATCCCATAAATTTCTCCATCTCCTTATCAAACTCGGTGTGCGTATGATACTCCTTATTTTCTTCCTCAATGGAAAATTGGAGAGAGAATATTTCTTTTATCTTCTCCTTGGTAATGGAATCCTCCTTAAACAAGTTTTCTTTGACAAAAGCTTTGAATCAAGCTTTAATTTCCTGCAAGGAGAAAGGTACACCTGAGGTCTCATCATGGAGGTGGCAAGTGGGATTTCACCAAATTGAAAGCCTCTCCCTTCTACTAGCTATTCCTTAGTTCTCCCAAAGCCTCCTCCAACACTTTGATTTTCCACTCCACGCTGAATACCCATGACTTTGACAAATTATCTTTCACATCATCAAAGACCTTACTTGCCATCAAAATATTTTCATCAGTCTGCCCCATCAAGGCGAAGGTCTACTATGCAGCTACTCCAAAGTTTGAGCTCTTTATCCATATTTCCAATTGTGGAGGAGAGCTTCTGTTATAGATTATTTACCTTCTCATTGAGCTTGAAGGCTTCACCAATGAAATTCAACCCTGCAACAAGCATGTCATCCACCATGGCCTCCATAGCCCTCCCATAGATGGAGTACCTATGTATATCCTTGATGCTCTGGACTTCATCTTGACTGAGGATCACAGGTGGTGGAAGAGCAGTCAGTGGGGTAGGGTCTAAAATTTATCTTTAGATAACAGTGACTTGATGAAACTAGAAAGCACTTGAGCCTGCTCCTCTAGCTGCTCTATAGTCTGCTGCCCTTTTTCTACCCTCCCAATGACCCTGGTGACTATTTCTTGAAGGTTGTGTATTTCACCTTCAGGAGTAGACTCTCCCATTGAGATCCTTGAAAGTTCTAGATCAGAGGCCTGCAAATCCTACTCTGGCTTATCAACCTTGGGCTTAGCTATCTCAAGGAATTGCTGACCTTGGGCATCAGTTACTATTCTCGAAGTGGTCCTAGCTTTCTTGGTAGGAGCAGAAGGAGTAGTACCCAACAAGGCCACCACAACATCAAAATTGGGCCCTGAGATCGAGAAGAAGACTTCCTCTTCCTACTATCAACAAAAGGCTACACCCATGCAAAAGTGGAGGAAGAAGAAGAAGGGGGAGCAAGAGAACCAAGAGTGAGAGAACTCATGGCACTGAGAGTGTTTACCACTGTTGCCTCCAATAGGGATGTGAGTGGAGCAGATGAGCCTTCTTGGACAGAAGAATCCATGGTGCTTGGAGGCTCAGTGCTATGAATTTCCTGCTCCTTATCCATTGTGGTTTCAGAAGCACCTGCAGGAATTGGTATTTCACTATCTTCACTCTCACTGAGAACAATGATGTTCTCTGGCCTAGAAGGTAGTTCTGAATGCTTTGGCAGAGGATATTCTTCAATGGGATCCTTCTTGACTTCCTTCACCTTCTTTTGATAGACCTGAGTGGAGGAGGAAGGAGTGGAGGATTCAGGTCCTTTACTTGATGAGGTAGGAGGAGTCTGTACAGGTACCTCTGAACTGGGTGTTTGTGCCTCCTTCCTTGGTGTCGAGGTGTCTTTGGAAGAGGATTCTCTTGTGCTCTTCCTCAACTCACAAACCTTTCTATCAACCTAGACTTTGGTTCTTACTAGATATGGGCTATAATCTCAGCCAAATCATCCTTCTCCCTCTTAAACTAGTCTAGATCCTCTAAAGGAGTGTGCTTGATCACAGTTTCATATTCATATGACAAAAGGTTTGTGTTGTCATCCTGAAGTCCTTCAAGAATTTGATACAAGTTAAGCTCTTGTATTAACTAAAGAGGAAACCTACCATAATGCCTCCTTCTAGCCTCAAAATCATTATGCAGATTAACCTAATAATCTTGATTGTGTCATTCCTATGATGGTAGTTGATTATGAGATTCAGTTCAATGAATTTCTTCAAGTCAAAATGGGTTCTTGGCTTGAAGAAGTGGATAGTGATGGGAGTAAGTGCCCTCTCTATGTTCTGGGCATCCATAGCGGTTTTGCATGTATATTTCCCCAAGGATATGGGGAAGTGTTACCTAGTGATCTTCTTATCCCTACAGGTTCTGTGCAATTTTTCTAATTTCCTACATACTTCAATTAGGGCCATCTTATCATTACAAAATATGGGGAGCTTAAGAGGAGTGCTCTCATAACCTGCTAGCCTAATATAAGAGAACCTTTTGAATTGAATGAAGTAGGCTTCATACTTCGCTATCAGGCTCATGGCTTCATCTGAGAACCTCCTTGCAGTGTCACTCTCTAGAAGTCTTACAATGTACATGGTGAAAGCTTCATTCACCCTCCTGAAATTGTGATTACTAGTGTCTAGGGTGAATCGAGGGAAGTAAGCATATACACGGGATCACCTTTTTGAGTATTAATGTATGTGAATCCAAACTACTATACGGATGTTGCTAGGGTATACATCAGGTAGGAAGTCATGTAGAAATTTTTAGTTTACTATACATGGGACAGCTGCTCTATCAAATTCATGCAGATGATCTCTACCTAGTTGATGTTCTGGGTACCTTCACACACTATGTTGATAAGTGGGCACATCCAGAAGTGGAACTCATTAGTAGAGGGCAAGCCCATGACCCGAGCTAACAGGATTATGAAGTTTGATAGTTCCTCATTGGAATCGGACCTAAACAGAGCTTTGGATAGTCGGGATGCCCCTTTCTTAGGGTTCTTTAGCCATGACTTCACCACTCTTGCCTTGTATTTCTCACTTTCTTGGTCGAAGAGTGCCTGTGCTTGATTTTGGGAGATTACTACAGAATTATCCATTTTTGGATCCTTAGGGCAATGGCAATGGTGGCAGCATCAAGCTTAGCGATTAACTCCCCATGCACATTTGTTAATTCACTCATGTCGGGGTGAAGTGAGCCCCGTAGGTGAGTACCATGTCGGCACATTGCACCGAGATTGGGAAACCAGCAGAAAATGCTAGGCCGCTATCGTTAATCATTTGTGCCATAGGAGAGGGGTTCGGGTCTGTCAACCTGGTCCAAAAATCACCAAAGTCCAGGTGACGAACTTCACTTTCCCGATATCAAGAATGAAGGACTCGAGTAGAGAAACCTACTCTTGGCCTTGAAATTTAATCTTCATGTTGATAGTACTTAGAAAAAAAACTCATGCTTGAATCCACGATTAAATTACAGGGGGAATGGGGATGCGAGCAAAGATTTCAATTACAAGGGTATGAGCAAATGGTAATGAGAAAGTAGTGTGCAAAAATGCGTAGAGGGGCAGTCTATTAAATATCTGTTTAGGAGAGAGAAGGTTATAAATGCACATTAAATTCATATCCACCAACTCAAAAAGTAAGCATCGGGAAGAGCAGGAAAAATTAGCTTGGATGGCCTTTGGTACATTTGGGACACGCGGGACACGAAAGCGCAATTCGGCCAATGCGGGTGATGCGGGTGAAGCATGGACATAATGTTAAAATTATTTTGGGACATGAGGGACCAAAGTACGTGAAGTGCATGATGTAGATGACACGGGGAAATTGGGGAACAGAGAGCGCAAGTGAACTTGGAACAGCTTGGAACAAAAATTTCGACAGCCCGCAAGTTAATGATTTCGAGAGAAAGTGGCCGATCGGTGAACAGAGAGCCCAAGTGAACTTGGGACACATGGGAAAAAAATGTTTGATAGACCCACAAATCACACAAGTGACCAAAAATGTAGAATTTTCTAACTTCTCGACTTTCCCTTTACCGTAACATCGAAAAGGTGTCAACTCAAAAATTTTCAATTCTTGACTTTTGAAAGAGGGGAAATTTTGAGAGAGAAACAAACATAGAATGGAGGGTCTCAAGTTATTACCTTGTTGTTATCCTTGGTTCTTCTCAGGTTGAGCTATATTAGCAAGCACTCTCTCTTGATTAGGGGTTTGATTTGAACTTGACCAATTCGCATGGTAGTCCTGTAATGCATCCCTCTTCCCTAGAATGACCAATGACTCCCATAGTGAATTGTTCACACTTTTCCTCTTCATTTTCTCAATAATATTAATTGAGATATCTTTTTGTTGCCCCTTCTCAGACACATTTATTTCTTGCACATGGGTTGTTACAACTGGTGCCTTGCTGGATTTGGAAGGTGGCTTTGATTGGTTTTGCATGTTAGGGGTTGCACTTAGAACACTAGGACCTTGTGGAGTGATGGGAGGTTGACGACATCGGAGTTCAATGGTTGGACCTCTCTAATGCTTCTCTTTTTTGACAGTGTATTGACAACCACACTTTGAGGAGGGAATTGATTCATCCCACATAAATCTTCACCTTCCAATTTACAAGCATGGTCTCTCCTAGAGGTTCACCTTATTGAGCTCCTTGCTACTGATCTTCCTCTTGACTAGGCTCTTGTGACACCATACTAGTCTGCACCATTAGAGCTTGATTCAAAGCACCATTAAAAAATATTGATTGGTTATGTAGCCGACTGCATGGAAAACACCAATCATATTCATGTGCCATATTGTTCTGTGCAGGGACCAATGCCTTTGATGTTGAGGTTGTACTAGGATCATAAGACCTAAAAGGTCTAGCAGCTTGAGGTTGTCCTTGATTTTGATTCTGATTTGCAGTCTGAGGTGGTGGCCTATTTTGCTGGTATTGGGGTCTAGTTTGATATTGAGCCTGAGGCTGATATGGCCTAGAGCTTTATGCTTGCTACCTTTTGATGGTCACTAGTTCATTTCCTAGGTTTTGTAGTTGCTTCATCACTTCTTGAAGCTCTTTATAGGTGTTAGATGATGAAGTGGAGTCTTCAGCTGAGCTTTGACTCTTGGGGGTGGGTATAGGAGATAATGTGGGTGCTTGGTTAGTATCTAGGCTTCCTAACTCAGGGTACAGAGGCATGGATGGCCTAGGAGTGATTTTACCAGCTTGAATCAAATGGTTTTCAACCCCTATAGAGAGGTTATAGGCTACAGGTAATGTAGTGCCCCCATTGACTAAATCATTAGGGAAATATCAGAATTTAAAGCCCTAAGAAAGTATAAGAAGGCACCTTCATCAGTGGGATTTATTGATGTTGGAATCCTATCCCAAGTTCGTTGGAATCTGAGGTTGAAGTCAGTCAGCTATTCATTTGGGGCTCTCTTGATTGTTGTTAGCTTCTCTAACAAAGACAAGTTATCACCTTTTTCCCCAAACTGATTGTGAAGGGCCATGCACAACTGGTTCCAGTTCTAGATAGAGCCTACTGCAAGACTCCTGAACTATTGTGAAGCCTTCCCTTTGAGTGAAGAGGTGCACAGCTGTTCACTACTATGTCCATTTCATGAATCTCATGGATTGTGTAGACATTCAAAATATCTTGGACATGATCACGGGGAAGTTTAGTTCTCCCCAGTGAAATATGGGATACTCTTTAATGCTACAATAGGAACTAGATTTTGTGCATTCAAGGCAAGTGGACTACTGCTAGTGAAGTTAACATAAGGATTTGGCTGAGCCATTCTGATTGGCTCTGAGCACTCCTCTTGATTGAATGAATGGTCTACCGGGAGGAGGTGTTGATAAATCTCTACTTGGTGGGGATAGAGACCTCTGGAATCTTCTTCTTCCTCTCCCTCTATTTGGGGATAAGTCTAAATAGAAAAATAGTCCCTTTTCTCTGGTTCTTGACCATGTTTGTATTCTTCTCATGAACTTACTTGACTCTTTGAAACCAAGTAGATTTGTTCTTTTGGAGTTGCCAGATGTATAATTTTAAAAGTTTATTACAAGCTAGAACTACAGTAAGTGTACATCAATCCCTACTGTAATAAGATGGAGACTTCTTGTCCCACCACGCATGCCAAAACTGTTAGTGCAGAATCACAACACCCCCAAAATGAGCTCTAAAAGATATAATTTTCTAAGGCAGGCTCATTTCGTGTGATTGCATAACATGGAACTTTTCCTAAGGTGTGGGACCTTAAAAATTGGAAAATCTCTCCAGATTTAAAGGTTGGTTCCTTATTCCTCTATTCAGGTGCATACGTAAGGATTCGTAAAGGATATATATCTATACCTAGTCTAAAAATTGCCAAGGAGACAAGGATAAAGGAGTACAAAAATGAGAAATAACTAAAGTACCAGGTGATGCACCAAAGGAATGATGAATACTTAGTTTTCCTTGACACAAACCAATAAAATGTATACAGTAAACAAGCACAGATAGCCAGATGTGTAATGAGAGACCAGATAGAAGCAAAAGAAACAAGAAGGATCTAAGATCAATCAAAAACATATTTTATTGCTCTAAAGATTGATACAGTTCATTACAAAATAGCCAAATGGTAGAGACATGTTATAGTTTTAATGGAAGGCCTGAACCCCACAAATCTTTTGCTAGAAGGAGAAGGGAGCCTGTAAAACTAAGAATATCCAACCCTTTACAATGAATCATGTTTCCGTCTTTATAGATTCAACTCTGAGAGAAGAAAGAGAGAGAGAGAGAGAGAGAGAGAGAGAGAGAGAGAGAGAGAGAGAGAGAGAGAGAGAAATCGTAGGTCAAATCTCAACCACTACGTTAATACGTCTACTAAAATCTGCCCTAAATCTATCTTTTTGCATCGATCCTTGGTTCGGCACCTTGAAGGAAGAGGAAACGGTGGAAATAGATCAAATCTGATTTGGTTGTTGAGACTGATGATCCTACATTGAAATATCAAATATGTTTCTCCATTTTACCTCCACCTAACTTCCCAAAAATTAAAGTTTCAGACTCCCATGGCATAGAAGAGATTGAGATCTTTCCAACGGTGTCATATTTGCAATATTTTGAGCCCAGGTCGAAAGATATGCCCCTTTAAAGTTTGAATCGATTCTATAAAAATGGGTGGGAAAACAATTTGAAAAATGGGTCCCCCTTTTGGATTGGGACACGTGGTAGCCTAGATTGGAACAAAATTCAGCCTCGCGGGTCCGTAATTCACCTTTTATCCTTTTGTGTAAAAAACACAAAACTTAAAAAAATTTCGCAACCCCGAAGCTCCGCACGGACACATGGCTCCTTTTGGTTGGATGGGAAATGCACTCCCATTTTTACCTTTATGCCTTTTGGGTAAAAGGAAAATTTTCACCTTTTTCCCCAACTCCCACCTTGGCTTTGACTTAGGTCTAAATGCTGACTTTTCCCTGGGCGGAGTTGCGGGCCATTTTGTAACTTTTACTCCCTTTTGAGGCAAAGGGTGAAAAATCAAATTTTCCCCGACGCCCACTTTCCTCTGGGACATGTGTCACTTTGGCACTTGTTTGGAAAACTTTTCTCTATTTGACCCTTGAATCAGGGTGATTGAGACACTTGGTAGCCTCCGCTTCCTCCGTTGATAGAACACGTGGAGGCACCGCGCTTGTTTGCAAACCCGACCGAAAGTTTACCTTTGGAGGAGCGCCGAGTTGACACTTGTTAGCCTCTGCTACTCTATGGACTTTTCAACAGTCTTTCTTACTTTTAGATTTTGGGCTACGTGGCGAGCTTGTACTCATTTGGGTCTCCACCTTTGGGCCAACTCTTGGAAATTCCCAAGCTGACACTTGGCACTGTCCACTTACACTTCTATACTTAGCCGATTTTGAGGCCCACCCGTGCATTTTTGACTCTGTTTGACCATTTGCTACATGGAGGGCTAGCGCAAGTTTGAGTTCATCCCATTGGACTCACATTGAGAGAAGCATCGTTAAGACACGTGGTATCTTCTGCTGCCTCCTCCATACTTTGTTATTTTTGGGCCTTTTATGAATTGTTTCAAGTCCGAGGACATTGAATATTCATCATTCTTCTTCCTTATTGCTTCTAGCTCCTTTGTAGCATCTTCCCGGTTATCTAATCGATATTTGATGGTTCTACCTACCTGTAACTTGGAGAATGGATTTAAAGCACATAGACATCTTGATGAGTCGCTTCCTACATCTTGGATCCATTGCTCTTTCTTCATTCCAGCCACTTCATTTCCGAACCCTTTCTTGAAACCAATTTACAGGATTAAAATGAGTTCTCTCGAGTTCCCTTTATGCGGGTCGTGATTCAATCCAATATTTATCTCAGGGAGAAATATGGATAACAATTTGTTCTAAACCAATCAATCAATGAAGTACTTCCTATGTTGTTTCAAAATGGTATTTTGGCGTCCAATGACCAACAAAATGTCACCACTTATGTAAAGCTCAAAATTTAACAAGGAGTAGGTAATAACAAGAGGTTGATGTGATTTCTAAACAAAGTATACATAAAGTGAGTTAAAATCCAAGAAAGACCTAAATTTCAAAAAGTCCAGTTACTGAGATATGAACAATGCAACAATACCACCAAGATACGTTAACCAAAATTTACATAAAATTAAGCTATTAGTATCAAAATAATATTAGTAGAATGCGCACAAAGGTAACAACAATACCCTTCAAAATCAAGATAATGTTTGAAAGAAAACCGATGCTAAAGTATACCAAGGAATTGTTAAGGTGCACATAGTGTAACGTTACAATCTAGAC
Organism: Taxus wallichiana var. yunnanensis; assembly: GCA_018340775.1. Lineage (NCBI taxonomy): Eukaryota > Viridiplantae > Streptophyta > Pinopsida > Cupressales > Taxaceae > Taxus > Taxus wallichiana. The sequence goes on from CM031240.1 coordinate 201,532,416, forward strand.
ACTTAGGTCGATTTTGCAAGAAACAAGATGTAAGTATCAAAATTGTGGCGATACGATATAATCAACCTAACACTTAAAAGGAGAATGTAGTGAAGAATTAAGCCTAACTACAACAACGATGATCTTGACTTGGGTATCAATATCAAATGGTTTTCAAGATGTAAAAATATACCCACACAATTTAAACGTTTAATAACGTAGTCATAAAAATGGATGAGTATAAACAAACATAAAAGTGGTGAACACAATCGATTGATAACACACATATGTTTTCTCTCCCTTTGATCAACAAAATATCAAAATAAAGTAAACGAAGCTGATAAAATGGGGTTAAAAAGTGTTTGGACTCACTTCAATGAATTTTTCACCCCGCTTTATGGTGAGTGAAAAACTAAGGAAAAGTAATGTCGCACAAATTTCGTGAACTTTAATGGAATCTCCTTTGTTCGATAAACAAAGTTTCGAATCTGAAAATGTTTTGCCTTTGTGAAGGCTCTCAAAAATAATTGGTATAAATAAGTTGGCTCTAAGTCAAGGTAGCTTCCTAGGTGGTTCATTCAACTAGGTGTCACAAGTTATCTAAAGTGAGCTTGATTTACCAAGAAATTCACATGACTGACTAATCTTGGGTTATCTCGAATTTACGTTACCCCCTTCAAGTACAATGAGAAATTAATACATTCATCGTGTAATCTCACTAGAGTCATGCTACCTATAACTTTGACTCTAACTCACAAAGGTAAAAGTATTCAAGTAGGCATGTGGAGCAATTCCTGTTTCATCCACAAGGTTCCATCTTACGTGGAATACTTTAGGGTTCATATTACCAACCCCATTGTTGTAGTTTAAGGCTTATGCCATAGGGGTTATGTCTTACTTTTAAGTGGATGGGGCATATCCTTATCAGAACCTGCATAATGTGATGAATGTGGTGTGCTTTTTTTATCTTTTAGACTTAATGTGTTTTATTTGTTCTTCATGTGGCAACCTGCAACACACATGTAATGAGAAAGTTTTTTTTATTCTCCTTTCTTTGGCAAGTGATTAGGTCATGCACTTAAGCATTAGTAGTTCTCCAAACAAATCACATTATTTGAAATAGGATTAAGATTTGATTTTTATTCTCAAGATAATTCAAGGATGCAATAAAAAATCATACACAACAAATAATCCAACTAAAAAGTAAAGGAAAGCTTTGAAATTAATGAACCATACAAAAATCTCGATAAATGTTCATTCCCTTAAGCCAAAAATGAAAGATGAAGTTTCCAATTAACCAAATGTTATAAAATGAAGAATAAAGTTGCTTTTGATTCTCAAGATCACCCTAAGGTGCAAGATAATATTATACACAAAATTTATCCCAACTAGATAGAAATGGAAAACTTCAAATCAAAGGACCATAATAAATATTCTTTGTAAAAGGTTCATTCACTTAAACAAAATGAATAATAAAATTTCCAAGTTAATCCAACTATTAAAAAGATAGAGATCAATTTTTTTTTTATTCTCAAGATCACCAGAAGGTGAAAGAGAAGAGCATACACAAGATTTGGTCTAAATCAAGCAAAACATGGAAATACAACATTTATCAAGACATTAGACATGTTAGAAAATGATCAGTTTTATAATAAGTCAAAATCAATAATTTTTGTAAGTGTAAATCCCTAATTTATGTTTTCATTACATATTTCACTTTGATACCTTTCCAACACAAAAAAATAAAGTCATTTCAATTTCGGGAGCAAACGTTATGGCCTTCAAAAGATAGGTTACGCATATGCTTTTATGCTCACAACTCGCACTTAACATGTACTCAAAAATGTCCAAAACCATCCCTTAATCTACAAAAAGTAAAATATTTCCTACCAAGATTCAATTTTGACAACAACCCATCACATTAATATATTAAGAGAAGACTCAACGGTATCAAACATTAACATTTATGATAAAAACTTAACGTTTTCAAGAAATTGACAAAACTAGCATATAGAATGTTGAAAAAGTAAGCTATACAAATGAAAACATGGAGAAATATTGAATTTTTCTCACCAAAATTTAATTTTGATAGAAACCCACCACATTAATATGTAAATATAAGACTCAACACTATCAAACACTAACCGACATACTCAAAAATTAAGATTTTCAATAAATTGACAAAACTAACATGTAGAATGTTGAAAAATGAAGCTCTAAACATGAAAACATGGAGAAATCTTGAATTTTTCCCATCAAGATCTAATTTTGATAGCACTTCACCTCCTTTATACCTACAAGTAATACTCAACAGATGTAAATGCAAAAAAACAAGTTAGAAAAACAAGCTATGCCAACATATGGAAAAGATGGTTAGTAACAAAAATTGAAACTTAACTACAAAAACTTGAAATTAAGTGCAAAGGACAATGGATTAAGTCCCACTTGGGCATTCCAAATGTATCCTTGGATTAGTTAACTAAGCTAGATAAATGAAACTAAAACAATCTACATTAGTTGCAAATAAAATTAACTAAACATGATCCATCATGATAAGAACTTAAAGAGGCTAAACATTATTAACATCTATATAAACTTGAATAAAACCAAACTAACATGCTAACACGTTAAATCTCTATTCTATATGATTGCTAAAATATAAACTATGCACCTATGAAGAACATAAGAAATCAAAATGGAATGTTGGAGATCTCAAGAATTGAGAATGGGATCTCACCAAGACATAGATACAAGGCCATTTTGGATCTTCTAATATTACTCAATTTTGAGTGAAAGGATGCAAGATGGAGAAGCTATTTCAAACAATGGAGAAGGAATCAAGATCAAAATTCTTATAATTTTCACTATTTATAGCATGGTGTGTGTAGAAAGGTAAGAAGGGAGGTTCTTTATATAGTTTTCGAAGAGGAAAGGCTAGCAAATCGATGAAAGTGGGATAAAGGTAAAACAAGATTAGGAATGGATAAGGTTGCTTTATAAAAGGTAATCTTGATTTAGAAGAGTTTAATTTGTCATTAGTAAGTCATGGGAGTTAAGGGGTATTTTATTTAATCAATGGTGATTAATTAATAGGTAGAGGTAAGATTATAGAAGTTAATTAGATGAAAATTAGTATGATTTGTGGGATGTAAGAGAGGAATTTAATACAATAAATGGTGATTTATTTATTTAGATTTGTGAGCGTAATTAATTAATAATAATTAATTAACCCAAGTAGAAGCAAACATTATTTAACGAAAGGTCTTTAATCAACATCCTTAATGATAAGAAGGCTAAATAATTAACAAAAGGTCGTTAACTAACGAATACGAATATGAATGTTAGCTAAACAACGGAAAATCATTAATTATGACGTCGGTGATGGAAAAGAGTAAAGTTAGTGTAGTCTTAGTATTAAATCCTATGTAAGTATATTTTAGGTGTCTACAGGATATTATCTTGAAAGTGGATCTAAATATTTACCTCTCTTTTATGGAAATGGAGATCAGTCCCCGATTGATCACATTCAAGATGTTGCCAACAATTGTGTTTTTCACATCATCAACAAGGAGAATTTTTTCCTTAGATTTATAGTTGAATCTTTCAAGGGCATAGAAAATATTGGTATAGTAGTTTGAGACCACAATCTATTTCCACTTAGGATCATTTGGGAGAATAGTTGCACAATTGTTTCAAGGAGAATGTGGATATCATTTTCCTTGTGGAAAACCTAAGAAAAATACAACGAGATCCAACATAATTCATTCCTCATTTCAACCTCAAAATCAAAAGGACCTAGAATAGAATCCCTCAAGAATACAAAACCTCTCAAGGTTTGGCATTCTTGTATTATTTGAGGTCCTTTAATGCTGACTTAGATGTACTTGATCAATCACCGGGGAAGCAATATTCCTTAGGCCTTCATCATTGCATCATAAGCTAATAATATTTTGATTCAGGTCGGCAAGATAAATTCCATCCATGCTGTTGTAATTCCTCCCTCACCACTTCAAATTCTTCCTTCCCCATGTTAAAATAAAGAAAAATCCATCATTCCATGCCAAAATGCAAATATTGAAAAATTCATCATTCCTTTCCAAAATCAGAAACCCTCCATTTCCTCATTCTTCATTTTATTTCTCATAGGTTTTCCATGCTCGAAGAACCCCCCAATATTTTCAAAATCCCCTCCCAACTCCACCCAGGGAACTACCGAATTCCCATAAACTACGCACTAACATTCCGAGGAATTGTGGTATTTAGTATGTTATCCCTACCTTCTATCATACTATTACTAAACCAGGATATCCTACAAGGATGGTCGAAAGAGAGATATGTTATTCCATTGGAGAAAGGGGTATGCCTATACAACAGCTCATGCAACCAATTTTCAAGCAAAATCATACAGTTGTTTTAGGGGCAACATCTCAAGAGTAGAATAGGAGGTATGTTTTAGAAAGTCATTTGGCTTCCCAAGTGGTCAAATTTGTGTGCAATGAAAAGTTTGTTAAACCTATGGATATGTAGTAAGAATATCCTAAGAAACCCCAAAATCTTTGAAGTAAACAAATCAAATGACCATCATATTAGATCTAAACATGATCTATGTATTTACATGCATATATAAAGCTGAAACAAACAATCAACCTCTAAACATGACTATATCAGTTCTCTACTCCATGAAAGCTATCTATAAAGGAACCTATTAAAGTTCTAGTAATCAGTTATGTGTTTTTGATGTCTCAAAATTTTAAGAATGGAAGATCACCATTAATTTTTTCTCCCATTTACTTAAAGATTTGAAAGGATTAGCAAATAACAAGTAAATGGCTCAAATATGAAATGAAATGACTCTATAAAGACTAAAGCATAACCTAAATCAGAAATTAGATGAGAGAGAGATTTCTTAGGAAAATTTGGGAGGGGTACCCCTCTATTTATAGTTTTTGGTTTGAAGAAAAATGTGTTTTGGATGCATGTGAGACTAAAAAGGAGTCAAAAAGGTGATTTTTAGAAAAACACATTGGGAGGTGTTAAATGGATTTGGAAAGCTAAGTGGATATTTGGGAGGTGAGATATTTCTTTTAGATATTCAAACTCTCCTTAGAAAGTCAATAAGAGGTTTAATTAACCTAAACAAGGTTAATTAGAGGGAAAACAAGCTTATAGAATCTGGTTAGAGAGGGATTAGAAGATCTATGGGGTTTAGAATAGGTTAGAAATGGTGTTCTACTAGCATAGTGTAGTAAATGAACATGAAACTAGGATAATTAATATGATCTTAGTGATAAGATCATGTAGACCAAATTATAGGTGTCTACATTTTCCCCTCTTTGAGGTGACATGCGCATAAATGAGTGGAAAATTTTTAAAGGGGTAGAATAAAATTAGCGGGATGAAGGATTCCCCCTCGAGTGTCAATGGGGTGACGGAAGTACGTGATAAATGATCAAAAATATGGTGGAAGAAAGAACAATGGTGAAGAAAGAGGAGATGGAAGAGAAAAACAACGAGAAAAGGGATTTTGAGATATCCACGAGACATTACTATATAAATAATTCTTATTCATCATATTGCTAGTAATCTTCATCATCAGTCTTTATTGAGATATAAGCATACGATAGAAGTGTAAAATGACATGAAAAGCCAAGATAAAAATAATTGTCCATTGCTACAATAGCCAACTCCATGCAACATACATGAATGTAATGCAAGTACAAGAAGGAAACAAACTCGCCTAATAGGGAAATAAGTAAAATCACACACACACAAACCAATAACGTTTAAGCAGTTTGCACAAATATTTTATTATCAAGTTGCATTCCCATATGTTTTGATAAACGACAAGGAAAGGATGGAGGACACACTAGGTCCAAAAATAAAAAGAAGTGTGCACAACAAAACAATACCAAACAACTCCTACCCTAGAGTATCGACAAATAAAGTAGTGTAGCTTTTGTAAATGGTTTGGAGATTTAGATGATTGTGGGTCATTTTTTTAATACATGTCAAAATGCCAACAATATTTGGGACAAACGCCATGTGAAAGACACAAATTTCAGCCACAAATGAGTTGATTACCAATTTTAGTCCATTTTCAAAGTTTTCAAGATTTTTGGATTTGTTTTGATTTTTGGATGATTTTATAATATTTAAATTTTTTGATGAGTCAGAAGAATTTAAGAGATGAAAAGATCTCCTAAAAGCACGTGAAAATTGCCCTAGAGTGAAGAAAAGGGCGTTAGATAGTAGAAAAATGCCTCGGCGAGAAGAATAATGAACCAAAAATAATTATTCAATAAAAATAACCATCGTGATGGGTAAAATAGAAGAAAATGATAGAAAATGATAGAAAATAGTGCCCGGAATACTCATAAACTATTTTAGTGGTGAATAAGTGACCGCTAGGTAGCACTGAGTGCTCTAAAGCATAGTGAAAATTAGTAAAAATAATTATATAAAAATAAAAATAATCATTTCGGTGAGTAGAAGAAGCATTAGAGTGATCACAATGGAGAAAACATGCCCTAGGGGCATCACAACAGCTTAATATACCCACTCGGGGGTAAATCAATCACGACTAGTTCATTTGTAGCAGAGATCTTGTGAATTTTCACCGCGAGTGAGTGTGAGAGCCTTGGAGTGAGCTAATGAGGCTACCAAGTAGGAGGAGATGAGCAGATCACATCCAGGAGTACCTGTTGACAATTTTTGCAATTGTGAAAAAAATGGGCAACTCGAAACTTCATTACAATGGAAGGCATTGTTGAAGTATACCTAAGCTAAAGGGGTTTTGATATTATTGTTACTGGTGAATTAGTTAATGATTACATGAAATCTGTAGCTATGTATGCTATTATAAAACATAATAGATCACATAGTTTGCAATTTCATGACTATCTTCAGCAAAAGAACACAAGGCCTTGAAGGACAGTTGTGTTGTCTTGATGAAGAAATTCAGTCACAGAATAGGTGAAATGTTGAGTTTTGGGACAACAAACATAAGTGCAGATTGCAGAAATTAGAGTTCATTACTTGATATTACAGGTTTTCTTAAGTTTTCTTCCTTCATGATTAAGACATTCAATTATATTACTGAGTTGTTTAGTTCATCATACAATCCATACATAAAGTTGAGATACAAAAATAAATACACAACTCATTTTTAGAATTCAATGTTTTATTCATAAGGAATTTCAAATGTTCCCACTCAAGCCGTGCAATGTAACTAAAAACTAAAGTATAACTACTGAAATAAGAGGTACAGATGCATGAAAAATAAAGTAAAGGAGTATTAGTGAACCCATAATTTCCTTGGAGGTTTTCTTCATTGTTCAAAGCATCTCCATTCACATCTTTTGTTCCTTCTTCATCTTCGTTGTAAAATTCACTGTACCTGAAAAGAAGAAAAGGAGATAATTGTCAGTTATGAGATTAGGGATCAATCCATATTTCTTTACTATCCCAATTTGTGCATATGAATCTCTTAACAACAAAAGATATAGTTTACTTGAAAATCAAATACATACATGCTTTACTCACTCAGAAAGAAGGAAAGGAAAAGAAAAGAAAAAAAACATGGACTTAAGAGAGGCCAAAAAGCCTAGATATTTTCTAACTATATTCTTAAGTGTGCAGGTGTAGGTTGCAGCCAAGAAGAAATAGATAAGTCATAAGTACATGCTGGAATGAAGGAAGAATGTAACTCATGTTTCAATAACTATCCTACAAAGGGAAGAAGTTACAATATAGAAGAGGGACTGGAAAATAAAAGTACATGTTTCAGTTTGCAACTAAAGAAGAAGAATCAAATTTCAAGAAGTTGAAGTTAACTAGAAAGAAAGGGTTACATCTGAAACAAAATAAAAAGAAGATTCTGGGAAAATTTTCACAGGGCTTTACCATGTAAAATGGACATTTTATGAATTTTTCATCATGTTTTTTTAACTACTACATGCTTTAAAAGAATTATGTAAATCAAGTAAGTGATACTAGAAAAGTAGAAAAGCATGCCATGATCAAGATAACAATTATTATGTTTCAGTTTCCAACTACCAAATCAGCTTCAACAGAAAAGTGTTATATTCTGTATTCTGAATCAGAAAATACAACTACTACAACTGAAAAGGGAAGGAAGAGAAAATTTGGAAAAAACTTTTTCCAGGCTCCGCCATGAAAAATCAACATTTTAAATTTTCCAACATGCCAGAAATACTACTATCAGGGAAGTAAAGCATCTAAGTAAAAGAAACAAGCTACAGTGTCTCAACAAAGCATCTGAATCAAGGCTTATGCCTGAAAATGGTATTAAATAGATGAAGAAGCGCTTACAATTTCTAGAAATCCACTGTAGGATACAAAGAAATCTTAAGTACAAAATATCGTGAAATATACTTCTATTACACTTGATAAATCCATTTTAGTTTTCAGCTACGTAATCAACTTCGAGTCCAAAAATACAAATGTAGCTAAAGTTACATGAGATCAAAACACAATCCATTTTGAAAAAGTAAGAATTAAAATACAATTGTGTCATTTAAAGCCCTCAAGTAAAGAAGCATGGTACAAAATCATTAATTACTTCAAGAAAAGATCAAATTCAAAGTAGAAGAGATAATTTGTTCATCATAACATCATCTAGTATAGAGATATAAACAAGATTGCAGATTCCAATAAGTGACGGGAATAATCCTCTAATAGAAAGTAAAGGCTGCACATGAATGGTTCTCAATTCAAGCTCAAAACGTTAAGGATGATCAGAAAACATGAAACACAGAACTTTCAATACCAAAATGGATCCATGAAAAGAAAACGAGCTCATACAAAGTTTTCAAAAGCATCTTATCAATGCCTAGATCATAGAAATAAACAGAAAATCACATTAAAATGTAATTCTAAGTGCAATGTTTCAAAAACTTTTACACATGTTATCTACACAGAAATGAAGAATTTCTCAAAACTCAGATCTACGAATACCCATGTCTTGGAAAGCATAGTTTCTGGCTTTAATTGTTAAACCCATTAATGGGTATCAATTTCAGAGTAAGAAGTAACTACTTACTGGTTCGTTGAAGGTGAGTAAACCCTCGAGAAGTCATCAAGTCTAGAAAGAGAAGATCAAGCTCAGAACGAGTCTCAACTCGAAATGACCAAGGCCAAACCACGAAATCACATTAAAATGTAAAGGAAAAATGAGTATTAGTGTTTCAAGTTGAAATGGAAAAGGTAAAGTAACAGTGGTGATTAGGAGATCGAAGCTTACCATTCGTTGACAAGTAGTAAGATAGTTACACAGTCCCGAGCTCGAAGGCCTTCAAGACAAAAAATTAAAATCAAAGCATTTAACTCTAACCAAGGGTTTCTAAATCTAAATCCCGAGATCAATTTCCAACAACTGTGTCTAGTAAGAAAGCTTCGCATAGCTCCACAGAAGCCGAAAACTATAAAGACAAACTCAAATATTACTCAAAAAGGGAACCGAAATCAAAGAAGACAATAATGGTGGAAGAAGGAAAACAGCAGAAAAGATCTCAAAACAAATAAAACCTTACAAAGACCGGGATGATCAATATACAGACAAGAGATCACAGAAACACAAAGCCATGAACAACTTTCTTAAAATAACGAAGATAAAAATTCCATAGAGAAACAGGTGATCATTTGTGTAGGAAGACTAAGAGCTTGAACCCAAACCATGGCTACTAATACAAAAACTGAAATCAAATCTTGCTAAGAAGGAAGGGCCGAAATGGTGACCACATAGAGTAGAATAGCAAGTGTACAACCACCAAACACCGAGCTTCACATATAAAAATGGTGGTATACAAAAATTTTCAGGATTTTTCTCTCTCTGTGAGCAAACCAGATGTAAAATGAAAAATGAATCAAGTTCGAGTTGTTTTAACTCACCCACCTGAGTTTGGCTTAACCTAACTCACCTGGAGTTAGTGATCAAATGGTCTGAATTCAATAGGTACAAATATCAAAGGATGAGAATCGATCTCCATGTTCAATGCAAACCATCATGGTCACTTGTCAACAACCGCATTAAAAGCCAAGTGAAACCCTAAACGAAGATCAAGATCAACGGTTCACAAGAATCCAAGTGCTAGAATCAATGGTCATAGCCAATCACAAAGTGGCCAATGTATTTAAGAAAAGTTCCAGCGTAAAATGTGAAGGGGTGAGTCATCGTGGAGAGGGGGCTAGCCCACGTGTTAATCAAAATCATCATTGCATTGAATCTCAATAGTCTAAAGCATAGAATATGTCCTCATGATCAAAGTGCCGACCAAATCATGCCAACAATGATCACCGAAAAGGTGAATTTTTAAACTATATGAAAAAGTCGACCAATATACCATGCATGTATTAATCAAAAGGTGGTAAGTATTATAGTATGGCATGTGCATTGTCAAAAATGGTCAACCTTATATATTGCTAAGTCCACAAAGGTGGCCAAACAAGTAGAGTGCAAAGGTGGTCCCCACTTCAAGGAGGTTGAAGATGATCTAGAATATCACCCATGTGACCACTTAGACAAGGAATGTCAACATCAGAATCTGAGCATGGAGGTGGTCCCCACCAAATGGATGTATTGATGTTTATTTTTGCAAATATTGCAAGTATTGCAATTATTTTACTCACAAATAGAGAGTTGATTTTTTTCATGCTTCACAAGAGGACATAACAGACAAGAAGACGAATTCACATGCACAAGGAAAGAGACTTTCCCAGCAAGAAAGCTTATTATTAGCAAATTATTCACCTTTGTTTTCTTAAAAATAGAACAATCAACTTCAGTTTGACTATAATGTGATCAAAGGCTATTAATGCCTATTTGTAATTGCATGTTCCATTTTATTCCTTTATCTATAACTACATAAAGGATAGAAATAGGATGCATGGTCGAGTACAACCCTTAGAATTTTTTTGGAAGATGGTGAAATTTATTTTTCTATATATTGTGTGTTTTGGCAAAGCACAAAGGAGGACTTTTTGGATATAAGAGTACTGAAGCAATTTTTGCCATTTTTGCCTTCTGAGTGTGAAGTATTTTCAGCCTTTCCAATTATTTGAAACCTTTTGTATGTTTCTATTATTATTGTGAATAAAAATTCCCTAAGAAATCATCTTACCCCGCTGCAAATTCAATATTTTCTCGCATAATTTAATGTGCATGTTAACCTATCAAGGTATTGTTGTGATATTTTCCCTCAATACAACAAGTGTTTTCCCTTAATTTTTCTATGGAAAACTATTGGTTTGTGCATCAAGAATCCTTCCCATATCAATTGTGTATATACTCGGTCAAATCCTCGTATAAATTTGGTGTATCACCTTATTTTTAATTCATTTTTACAGCCATCTTTTACCCTTAAACCCCATAAATCAGTTTAGGATACATCAATAAGGAATTGGCTTTGATACCGAAGACTCACCTTAAAATAGGTATACCCATAGACCTGAGGTGTTTCCATTGTATCTACAAAAAGAGAGATAAAATTTTCAAGCTTAGAACACCTGCAACCATCTCTTTGATAGGGTTCACTTTCGAGAGATAACGGTAGCTTCGGGACCTAGTGGACGGACCTTACGTGAGTTCCCTAACCCTACTTCGTCAGTTTTTCATTTAATATCATTTTTAGGCATTTTTAGGCTAGATTAGGGTAAATTTGACATATATGCATGCACGCATGCACCAAAAATATGGTTGTACATAGGTGTACCTATATAAATACGGTATGCACACACATACCCATCAAAGGGGACAAACATGCATCGAGAGGGGAAAATCCAGACATGCAAGCGCGCATGTTGATGGGTAAGCACATGCGTCAAACCGAACATGTTCACATCCCGGGAAGATATGATAATTAGATAGAAAAAGGGAGTGTACATGTTGGGGTAGAGGCGTAGGTGTCAAAATGGAGGTGCACACATGTTGGGTGCATACATGTTGATACGTGCATGCCTACTCGAAGTAGGCACACATCTTCAAGCGGGTGAGTACATAACTCACCCTTGTGAATAGTTAGCTAAGTATAGATGAAAAATAGACTAGGTTGTTGTAGAAGAAACATGAAATTAGTATACTTAGATGAATGAAAGAATAATTTACTAGAAAACTAGATAAAAGTAGATAAAAATGTACCCCTAACATGTGCATCATTTAGTTGTGCACAATGGATACTACTTGAATTTCATAACCCCGAGAGATATGGCTTTTGGTGGTGATAAAGGCGCGATTTGATGAGGATGATCAGAAGATACTTGATATTATATTATATGTAACGGGATTAGCCTATGTGGTTGACATGGCATGATTACACTGGATCACGACTTCCTTATATTTGTAGCCGAACAATGTCATAGTGAGAGTCAATACATACTGACTCCCAATGGTGAGATCGCTATCACATTGGAGGATGTATGGAACATTATGCTTGTCCCCATTTAAGGTGAGCTGATTCATTTTACGAGTCACCAGCTTGATATTGTTCAGTGAATTATTGAGGTATTTCGTGTTCCATCCATATTGCATCATGAGATGACAGTCAAATTGTCGCGGTGTATAGAGGATCTCAAGCTTGATCGGGTTGTGGTTTATCTGATGGCTTTTGTCAATGGAGTTTTACCCCCTAAAAAAATGGAGCTTCATTTCCGATTGGCCTCATTGGAATGATACACGGATTGATCAATGTTGAGACCTTCTATTGGGGCCGGTGCATCACCGCACACTTATATTGGGATTCATATTTGATTACATACTACCACCGAAGATAGTAGGACGAGACAAAGCTACACGCAGATTTGGGTGTGGGACGATATTACTATTAGTCACCCTACATGTGTTCTCGAGAGTTCAAGCTCCCGAGGAGTCTTCTAGTATGGGATGGGTTCTGATTAGGGATGACGTGCAGCTGCACATGGGAGATTCATAACATTACCGCCATGAGATAGATGACCTACAATAAGCCCGCAATAGTATGGAGGCCATACAAACATTTTTACTGGCCTCAGGATGGCCTAGAGCTCAACATAGTGAAATTTGAGTACTTTATGCTGGGTAGCCATAGCTATATGCGGGATATTTACAGGGTGGATTGGTGCTAGAGATAGTTTTGCATTACACAGGATGTGCCTAGGCCATAAATGTGGTATGCTCGCATGGCCAGAGAGTACTTTGATATAGGGCCACAAATTACGGAACAAAGCACTAACTAGATTTTTACGGGCGGTGTCAGCTATGTGGGTACCCTTGAGACATGTCCAAGATCCAAGTTGTACACTCAAGTATGCCCCATGGTACCCAGAGTCATACCTTTTCGATTGAACATTCCTAAGGCTTCTTATGATGTAGGAGTGAGAGCATCCCCATTGGGGCTTCTCGTAGTGGTGATGAGGGTGGAGGCGATGGTGACGATGATGATGATGATGATGATGACAATGATACCTTTGACAACCAACATCATGATGGGGGTGGGGACATGGTCCTCCATTATAGAAACCATAGAGAAAGGGTCCCGAGGCTCGGGCCGAGATAGACACCTAGGGCTCCATATATAGAGTTGCCTCCAAAGTAGGCATTCTAGTGGGGCTATATGCCCCTCTACAGTAGGTGTTTCCAAAGAAGGGTTTGCCACCTCATGCTCTAGGGGTGGTGGTGATGATAGACAACTAGTTTCACTTTAGCAGAGCTACGAGGGCATCGATAATGGCTTAGCTATATGTAGTGGGTGAGAGATATCGGGCCAGGGAACATGTACATACCTTGACATTAGAGAGAGATTAGGTGAGAGCCGAGGAGCCACTCGGGGTGGAGATGGTGTAGCATGGTAGCACTAGATAAGGTAGTTAACAACATAGGGTGCCTGGGATACTAAGCCTCTTACATCAGAACATATACATGCTTAGATTGTCATTGCTCGGCGGGACTAGGCTCAAACCCAGGTGTAAGTCTATATCATTCAGAGAGATCAGGCATGAGCCTAGGTCAAGACTATTACTAGAGATAGAGATTAAGAGGCTGCCACTATGAGACAAGCCCATATTGATAGGGGAAGATTGACATGTGAGCGGGATGCCATTATATAAGACATAACTGATTTTGGAGATACAAAGATGATTCAGGATATCATGAGAGCTAGTGGTGAGGCCTCATATTATAAGGCCACCTATTACGAATAGTTCAGTATGGCGTAGAGTGGCACCCTTTGATAAGTTAGACATGAGCAGGACATGATCCAGATCACGATAGTTATAGTGATCAGTCGATCATTTCAGAAAGCCGAATTTGATAGTAGGGTGGCACACCGAAGCTAGCCCATCATAACCACCATTGTTTTGTCCCCAGGACACATACTTGGCAACCTCGAGAGGGAGAGAGCTATGGTTGACTCTCCCTTTTGTACAAATATATGTATGTATACATGCCTCATTTGAAGGCTTATTTTTAGTGATGTATGTATTGATGTATCACTATTTTGATTATGCCTCTTGATGAAGGCTCAGTTTTGATTCATGCACTTTAGATGACGTATTTGTATCAATGATGCAGATCTTATTTGTTGACAAACATTTAAAGATGTATATATTGACATTTGATGGTTTATATTTTGTCATTTTTTTATATGCTCTTATGATGATGATACATGTTTATAGATGTATGACTATATCATGATGATGTACGTTTTCTCATTTCCCATATATATTTCATACTTAGATAGAGATGTTTGTACCTCATGTTTTCATATTGATGATATATCTTCAAATAAAATCATATGTTTTTGGTCATGAGATGCTCTTATTTTTATGCTAGAATTTGGCCGATACTAGATGATATTGCTGCGAGAGGGGCGAGATTTATGATCATGCAACCCCTCTTACCCCCATTGATGATACCATATGTGATGATTAGCTTAGTATAAATGCATGATGTAAAAATTATCATTTTTTTATATATGATGTAGTAGATGATGTTATATGTGATGAATGATAGATGATAGATGTGATAACAAACAAATGTGTAGTAAATAAACACACAAGCAAAAGTTAACAAAACTAAACAAATATACACCTCAAAAATAACACAATGATATGCAACTAGAAATGAATTCAAGTAAACTCCTAACAATGCATTAAATTGACATTCAATCTAAATAAGTAAAATGAATCCTAATAGATACATACAACAGATGATGAAAATACAACAATAATTTACACGTATGAAAGTTAAAAATGAACCTTAATGCAATACAAAATTAAATAAAAAAAGATTCAGTCTAAGGTAATAAAATGGACCATTCTTTAAACCATACAACATGAAAATATATGTACAACCAAAACTTTACAAATTGACAACTAAAATAATTCTAACCACTAATTTGTTTTTTAGGGATAACATTGATATATTTTCTAATGTTTTTGGGTTATCCTGAAAGATAAGTTTTTAAGGATATTATTCACATTGTTTTTGAGGTTTCCCTAAGACAATGTTGTGAAGTTGGTGTAGCTTCACTCTTAGGGGATTTTCTGAATGTTTGTATTTTTGTGCATCTTTTCCAAATGTTTTTGTATTTTCTAAGGTCATGTTCCAAAAGCAGTGTACAAAGACAAAGAAATGCAAATTCCCCCATCGTGACATAGGAATATACAAAGGGTAAAATGCCACACATATATGTATGAAAAATTTGAATGTGAAGGTGCCTCCAATTTTATATTGGAATATATAAAGGCACATCCTTCACGTAGATATAAGAACAAACAAGCTAGATCACAACTTTGTAAGATAGATTCGGTAGGGTTCCTAGACCTAGCAAAGGAAACTAACTCTAGAAAGTGGTGAGAGTTACCCTTTTTTAGATGTAAGAGTGACTTGTGATTGGTGAATCTTTCCTTGAGCATCAAAAACCAGTTTTCATCCAAATACTTTCCCACTATGCCATAATTGCGTGCTTTTCACATGTGGACGACTTGTTTTTTCTTTATTGTTTTCTTGATTTTATGATGTTTTGCTTGTTTTTTCTTTTTCTTTTTTTATTTTTAGTTCTTATATGATATCTCAACCATGTTTAAGCATATAAGAACTTGAGGTGCATGGCGTTCATAGGTTCTAGAATCTCTTCACCATCTTAGTATGCTAGTTTATATGCTCCCGACCCATATTTAACAACCACTACATAAGTTCCTATCCGAGTTAGACTCAAATTTACCTTTTTTTCTCTATGCTTGATGACAGTTGTTGTTCGATTTTATTTTAGAATTGGATCACCTACATAAAATTCATTATGAAATATTTGTTTCTTATATCCTCTTGATACTCTGTGTTGGTAAAACTTGAGGTGATTAAGGCTCTCATACGCTTTTCATCCAATAGCTCCAACTTTGCTAGTCAAGAAATTCTATAGTCTTCATCCTTATCAAGATATTCCCGAAGAGATATTCTTAGGGAGAGAATATCCACTTCCAAGGGTATGATTGCTCCAGTGCCATAGACTAGTGAATATGGGGTCGAACCAATAGGAGTGCGGATGGAGGTTTGATAGGCCCAGAGGGTGGGATATATCTATAAGTGCCAATTATGGCCAGTCTTACCTACCATTTTCTCCATAATTTGGACAAGGGTTTTATTGGTAGCTTCTTCTTGTCATTTACCTTAAGGGCGGTAGGGGTGGACCACTTCAGATGAATATAGAAGTGTTAATATAATGCTTTGACCGTTTTAGTCTTGAA
Source organism: Taxus wallichiana var. yunnanensis (assembly GCA_018340775.1). Taxonomy (NCBI): domain Eukaryota; kingdom Viridiplantae; phylum Streptophyta; class Pinopsida; order Cupressales; family Taxaceae; genus Taxus; species Taxus wallichiana. The sequence goes on from CM031240.1 coordinate 201,549,129, forward strand.
GGATTTACCATTATCAGTGACAATGATAGAAGGGATACCATAATGGAAAATGAGGTGATTCATGATGAATTTGGAAATTTGCGCACCAGTGACATAAGTAAGAGGCACAACCTCCACCCATTTAATAAAATACTCTGGTGGCAGTGATAATGTGGGTGTCTCCATTTAAAGAATAAGGATGAAGCTTCTTTATGAGATCCAAGACCCATTTAGAAAATTTCCACGATGTTGTGATAGGTTACAAAGCTTGTCCGGTGCATATATCTAGTTTCCATGTTTTCCGCATATCTCACAATTCTTGACAAAATTACAGTGAATCTATTTCCATGGTGGGCCAATAATAACCCACCCTTAAGAGCTTCTTAGACAATACCATACCACCGGAGTGCGCTTCATAAATACCACCATGTACTTCATTAATAGTGTGGAACAAGTCGGTTAAATCTAAACATTGAAGGAGATTCTGTAGTAGTCATGATGATAAAGGGTTCCTCATAGGAGGGTATAATAGGCTATATGGTGAATAAGGGTTATTTTCTCAGAATGGGTAATGTCCTAGGGAAATTTTCCATCTTGTAGGTACCTGAATATAGGATCATACCAAGGGGAGAATGGGCCAACAACTTCACATGCCAAACACGACTCTGGCATATCATATGTAGGTATTTGTAAATGCTCTACAAAGAAGGGAATTTTATTTCCGAGGTGGAATGCCTAAGAGAGACCCAAGTATATCCATAAAATCTATTGATTTATTGTGCGACCTCGCTTTTGTTCAAAGATAATGTGTAAAATATTCGCTCAAGGTTTCAACCATTTTTTTGTATGGAATAAGTTTTACATATTTAACCTTATGCTCATTATTAACTTGTTTAATAATAAGTTTAGAGTCCCCATTGAATCATAGCTATCTAATATTCCAAGTGATATCTAACTTGACGCCAATAATGAGTGCCTCATACTCTCCAATGTTATTAGTACAAGGGAATCCCAAATAAAATTCCCTCGGAATGACCTCCCATGTGGGAGTGATGAGCACCACTCCTACTCCTGATCCGTGGAAGGTAAATGATCCATCAAAATGGACTTGCCACTCTATAGACTCTTCAACATAAATCATGGATACATCGATGAGATCAAGACACAAAGGCTCCATCCCTGGTAGAGGAGATTATTCCAACTCATCATCTAATAGCTCTCCTTCAATGACTTCGGTTTATAAAATCAATATCAAATTCACTTAGGAGAATGATCCAATTAGCCATTCGTCTTATGAGGGAAAGTTTGGATAAGAGGTACTTGAGAGGTTCAACTTTGGATATTAGCTTGGTTTTATTGTTAAGGAGATGGTGGCAAAGTTTTTAAAGGTGAGGACGATGCTAAGCAAGCCTTTTCAATTTGTGGGTAATTCAATTCATAGGAAATCAAGGTGTGAATGAGGTAATAAACTCCCCTTTCTCTATGGTCTAGATCATATTGGGAAAGCAAGTGCACCAATAGAAAATTGGGTAGTTGAAATATATAATAGGAGAGGTTCACTTTGGGTAGGCGGCATGAGTACGGGCGGGTTGACAAGGTATTGTTTAAGTAGTGTAAATGCCTTTTGTGAGTCTTGTAACTAGTTGAACATAACATATTTTTTGAGTAGATGTGTAAATAGATTGCACTTATCTGCAAGTTGTGAAATAAAATGATGGATTTCTTGAATTTTCCTTATAAAATTCTTAGTTGTTTGAGATTTGTAGGTGGAGGAATTTTCTGTGACAGTTGTAACCTTTGCAGATCCACCTCTATTCCTCTCTGTGAAATTATGAAACCTAGGAGCTTTCCTGACAAAAAAATAAAGACACACTTCCTAGGGTTCAAATGTACTTTATAATCTTGGAGACGCTGAAAAATAAATCTCATCACTTAAGGGTGATCTCCTCTACTTTTATGTTTTGCTAAGATATCATCAACGTAATCCTCCATGATGTCATTCATCATGTCATGGAAGATGATAATCATTGCATTGATAGGTGGCCCGAAATTATTGAGTCTCGAAAGGCATGACCTTGTAACAAAATTTACCCCAAGGGGTGATGAAATTTGTCTTATGTTGATAGTCCTTTGCAATGCGGATCTTTTTATAACCTGAAAACCCATCCATTAATGAAAAAATTTCATAACTAGTGGTAGAATCGAAAATCATATCAATATTAGTCAAAGGGAATTCATCTTTGGGACATGCTTTATTGATGCCATGGAATTCGGTGAAAATCCTTATGCCAATAGGATTCTTCTGAACTAGGACTATCTTAGATATCCAATCTGAATATTCAATGGGTTTAATGAAATCCACATGACTAATAACTTTTCAAGTACTTCTTTTGACAAGTAGTGTAATTTTGGTGTCCATCTTTCTCAACTTTTGTTTGATGGGTTTGGCATCCGGGTGCACAACAAGGTTGTGCCCAACTAAGTATGGGTCCAAAATAGGCATATTTGCGTATGACCATGCAAATATATCTACATATTCTCATAATAGTTCCAAAAAAACCTTCTGTTCTTGAGCTAAGAGTGAAGCTCCCAACTTTATCATTCTAAGTTCCTCTTAAGAGCCAATCTTAAAAGTTTCTTCAACAAGCATCTTAGAAGAATCTTCCATCCACATAGGATCGTGGGGAAGAGTAAGATTAACCTCCTTAGGGGGATGATCATCATCCTTGAATGGATAGACCATTTTATCAATATGTTATTTTTTTGGTGTATCTACGAGTTCTTAAAAAAATTCGCTATGAGACTTGCATTTACTCTTTCCACAAGGCTTCTCTGGAGAATTCTTAATATTTCTTATGAAATTCTTATTTAAGTGTCCACACATCTCTACCTCTTCTCCAAAGTATGCATAGGTGTCTAGTTGAATTGAAAATACTTTCTTGTGATCCCTAGTCATCATGAATCCCTGAGTCCCACGAATTCTTCAAATGCCTCATCATTCTCAAAGAAATCGATTGACACGTGAAATTATTGATCCCAATCTACAAGTTCAGGATACACAAGGGTTACTTAATAATTGGTTTGAGGATTGGATCTGGATAAGGTAAGGACAACTCAATCAGGGAATATGTTAGTGGAGGAAAGATTGTTGTAGAGACTATATTGGGAATCTCGCATCAATGTTCGAATGAGATGAATTTTCCTCATGTTCGAAAGAGGTGGAATCCATCTCAAAGGTCGATCATCGTGGGGTTTAATCCCAAGACCATATTTTTATATTTGAATTACAGGATAGGAATGGGTTCTAACCATCCTTGTGAATTGATACCACACCTAAACCCATTATAACCTATGACATACATCATGTGGTGGCCTTTGATACACTGGGGGGCTTGATGGCATGAAGCCATGGTACCTTCCGACACTCTTCTAGTGGGATCTTGTAACATCTTTTCCTTGGATAGGAGACCGTTAGGGATGAACTCTCTAGTGGTATAGGAACTTATCTCAAGTGATCTTGAATTGAATGTAAGGTTTACCATGTGTTATGAGTGACAATGATAGATCTCATATTAATAAAGCATGTTTAAGAGTCAATGGCTTGCATGGGCCATAATTTTCTGACATTTCCTCCCATGATGTGAAAGGGTTGACCAATGAAGGAAAATATTGATTACAAGTTGTGAGTGAATGTGAATCCAAACGTTCCTTGATATCTTCTGTTTGTAAGGAGATAACAATCTGCAGAAGGACATTCATAAGTTGCACAAGAAAAATTGTACGATGCTCTAGAATGTGTGAATGGTTATGGGTCACCCTGAATGGTGATTATCTTTCCTTCATGACACATCTTGATACACTGATGGAAATTTGAAGGAATGGCTTGCATGGCATGGGTCCATGGGTGTCAAGAAGAGTATGTTTTTAGAAGATCCAAGTGAAGGACATGGAGTGTTGTATCATGAAAATTTGGCCCTACTTCCATTGGAACTACTATAGTACCTATTGAATCTCACTCCTCATTATCATAAGTTATGATTGTAATAGTTTTTTCCCCTAGATCCATTTACGAATGGTGTAGCTTCTTAACCAGCTTCAAAGTACAAATTTTTAGACCATATCCACCATCTACAAGTACTCTCTTGATCTTAATGACGATGGTAACAACTACTTCTAGATATAAGGGTAAATTCTTCTCCGGGTGGTTCGTGGGATTGCAAAGTGTGATCAAAAGTGATATCATTATTTAAGTTAAGGTGAAAAATCATGGCTTGAAGTTACGTGGGATATACATACGTGGAGACTCCCGAACTTTGTAATGTTTTATACAATATTTTTTATGAGCAAGTAAATATTTTGAGGAAATCCAAGATTGATATCCTAACGGACGTCTTCTCTAACTCTTCTATTAAATTATACCGACCTTCCTAAGGGATATGTAGAGGATCGGTATGATCAAACAAGCACGTCACATCCCTACCGCATAAGATTTTTAAGATCCTAATGTTATTGAATTGCTCATCGATGAACGGATATATTCTACATGAGGGATTCTAAGGGAATATAATTAGTAGGATAAGCATAAGAAATAGTACTATAGTCATTTTAATTTTATATGTGAGTGGCTTCTTGTTCTTTTTATCTGCATGGTTAGGAAAGGGCTCTTTAAAGATACCAATTTTTTCATTAGGACTATGTTATGAGTCGGGGGATAATCTACGACAATGTTTACCTCTTCGATGAGGTCTTGTATATAATGACATAGTATCAAGCACATATATTTTTGTGTCCTTTAACATGGTGGAAATCACAAGTACTCTTATACTTTAAACCAACTGGGTTTTGGAGCATCCTCTGGATATGGTACTGTCATGGTTGGGTATTGCACCATGTTCACCGCATCTAACTATTTTTGTATGGAAGATAATGATTACGTGATCAGCGTAAACATACATTTATTGGGTGATGTGGGATGAGGTCCTTTAAGAGCATTAAAAGCGAGACCCAGTCTGCACCGCAGTTTGGACTCTTTTGGAGTCCGTAATGACATTCTTGCCAATGAAATAATTGTTTTTGTTGAAGAACTTCGGTTTATCTAAGGATTTTGTTTCATGTTTGTCCTTGATGACCGGTTTAAGTGTACCCTTTACGATGAGAGCCTTTTCAATTTGACTACCCTTCTCTATGACTTCTTCAAAGTTAGAGCTGCATAGTGCATTTGTAAATGGAAGGATATATCCAGGTTTAGGTTAGGAACAAATATTCCAACTAGTTTTTTTATGGTAAGGCACAAGGAAAATGGCTTGTCAATCCACACCATCATTGTAAGAAGATCTCAAAGGTCTAATCGGGCTTCTACTTTATGTTGCAAAGGTCATTCATTGTGATATCATTTTCCACTCGAAGGAATAATGTTGTGTATTTTTTTCCACTAGTGCAGGCCACATTGTAATGGAGCCCTTGGGTATGCTAAAGAACCATTCCAATGCCAGTTCCCGTAGGTTGTGGGGCAATATTCATATTAAGAAATTATTGTTATACCCAACCTCTTGGAAAACCATATAAAATTCCTTGATGTGATCACGAGGATCACCTTTGATTTTATATTTATCGAATTTAGGAATGGAAAAATGCTTTGGGAAGGGTTGTTGTAACATGTCCTTATCAAAGGGGTAAGGGAATAGTTCTTCATACAAATATTTCCTACTATTTCCTACGTTTCCTTCTTGTAGCGTAGTAAGCGTGTCTTTCATCGATTGTAATTCCCGTTGAATGATTTGTTCTTTGGTAGGTGATATTGGTCTATATTCTTAGCCCACTTTAAACATTGTGTCATCATATGGATCAAAGTGAAACTCACTAGATTTCATTTTGAGTTTTTATTATGCACATTCCTACTTGAAGAGCCTAAGTTTGCTAATTTTTGACTTAGTTTCAAGATTTTTTTTGAAGGATCTCTTCTTCAACTAAAGGATCATCTTCCTCATCAAACTTGGGAGGTGGCGAGGCTTTACGCTCATGCTCAATCTTCACTTTATGTGAACCTTTGTAATAAGGTCACCGTGAATTACCAAGTGGCTTTGATGGCTCTCCTTCAACGGTGTTGTGATGTTTCCCAAAATTAGAAGCATACCCTACATCAAAGGGTTCATCCATGTCTAAGAGGGATGGTAATTCCTTTGTTTTATGATTAATGATCTTGGTTTGTACTTTGCGTTATTTTGGAAGATTAGCTCCTAATTCTAGGAATTTTACGAGTACTTGATCTTTGTTATAATAAAGGATCTCATCAAATCGACCAGAGTCTAACTTATGTTGTTATTAAGAAGAATCGAGACTCTTCTCCACTATGATCAATAACAAACTCTATGTCCTTGACCTGTGAAAAGAGAGGTACTATGTTATTGCCTCTAAATGGGAAGGAATCAAAAGGGTTTTCTCCTAATTCACGCTCATTTGGTTTGGATGCCATCTTTGTGATTTTAGGCATCACCAGTCAAAATTATGTGGGGTTTTGTTTAAATGTCCTTAAAGTGTGTGTGAAACCTATATGTATGTTTTTGTAAGTCATTCGATGTGATGTTGAAATATCCCAGTGTGTTCTAGATGTAATGCTATGCAAGTCATTTTTATCATTCAAAGAACACTCATATGAACATTTAAATGAAATGATCATTCAAATTGTCATTTTATCAAGACCATACCCTTAACTATGATTTCGATGAAGGGTCCAAAGAAGATAATGACAATACCCTATCAATACGTAGCTCAAGTTAGAATTCCAACAAGGCCTAAATATCAAATTGATATTGACGCGATCTCTCCACGAGGTATACTAATATTAGTTTAAATACCAATGAAAACTAAGTTTTCTGAAAAATGGAAGTTGTGAATGTGTATTGAGTAACAACACTTTCCGATACATTAGCCGAGAAAGCAAGGTGTTATTATTAAGATGATGTTATCACAAAGTATATACAAGGCAATATCGACACTCTCAAAAGAATGATATGATGTTGGAAATGAAACTAAACATGCATATAACAAGAAGTTCGAGTTGTGTGAGCAACGTACTGCGTAATTGAGGGATTTATATCAAGTTCTTATGAAATTGAAAACATGATGTAAGTACCGAGATTGTAGGAATAGAATGTGGGAAAAAATAATAAATTAAGAAGAAATAATAATGAAACGAAATCGTAATAATGAAGACGACCTTGAAATTAATATCAAAGGAGCATCAAAGATACGAAAAATGTACTTGTGCACTTTAGATATTTAACAACCCAGACGCAAACATGGATGGGTGTAAAGGGACAAAAAAGTGGTGAATACCATCTTTGATAAGAATCACGAGGTATGCTTCCTTCTCACCCCAAAATGGGCAGTGAGAATGCAAGGGTATAGATAAAAAGATGAAAATAAACTAAACACCACTTGGGTAGAGTTTGACCTCGTTCGAAGGTGAGAATGAAACTGAGCTAAGTGAGACATCGTTTAATTTCATGATGAAATATTCTTAGGTCTAAATTATGTGGGCTCTTTTCCTTGTTCGAAAAACAAGGTTTAGACTCCAAGTAAGTCGTTCCTTCGTGATGGATTGATGTTACAATGGACTAGCAAAGTGGGCTCCAAGAGAGAATGGCTTCCTTAACAAGATCACTCAACTAGGTGTCAACAATTTGTCTAAATGCGAGTGTGATATACCCAAAGAGTTGGATTGACTTATTTGGGAGTATCTCGGCTTTAATTTATACCCTTCAAATATGATGAGCATAAAATGCATTCACGTGTATTCTCACTGGGGTCACGATACGGAAAACTTTAACTCTAACTTTAAGTGTAAAATCTAGTCAGGTTAGTAAATAGAGTGATTCCTATTTCATCGATGAGGTTAATCGGTGGTGGATTACTTTAGGGTTCCTAGAACCACCCCATTGTTATATCTTAAGGTGTTATCCCAATTGGGTTAAGTTTTAGTTGAGTGGATAGGGACGTACCCTTTTCGAGACCTACAATACAACGGTGTGATGTGAAGTGGTTTATTTTTATCTTGCTTAGCTTAATGTGCTTTTAAGTAGCACACCATTTCATAAACCTATATGAAAACATGTGTATTAGAAGGTTTTGTTTGTGCAACTCCTTTCTTTGACAATTATAAGGCCCTACATACAATGTGTTAGTAATTTACCATCAAATGCTGATATCAAGAAAGAGATTTAATGCGTTGTTTTTGATTCCTAAGATCATCAAAAGGTACGAAGGAAGAGCATACATAACGTGAAAAATCCACGAAAATAATTCTTATGAAAAATACTTTAAATATTTTTGAGAGATAAAGTTCATTTTAACCAACTTTTTACTCAAACACATGTGCGTCGAGTGACGCATGTGCACCCCATCCAACGGATACATGCTTAAAACAAAAAAGACGTGTGGCAGAAAAATATGATAGTGGGGTTCAAAAAATGTGCGGGCCTACTAGACAGGTACATTAGGGTTTCGGCGGAGATACGACTGATACACCTACAGAAAAAATAAAAATCAACATAGTGTGTTAAAATAAACCAATGTGTCCAAAGGCACAGTATGCGCTGATAGTCAATGGAGATGCCTTTAGTTTGACAGGTATGCGGCCCTTTGTAAATGAATTGTCAACAAAAATACAACCAGACAGGTGTGCAGACAATTTGACGGGTGCACTAGGGTTTCGATAGATATGCTCCCCTCCGAACACCTACGCGTACCACCTTAAAAAACCTACAAAAGTCACGGAAATGAAAATTTTCAACAGTCAAACAGGCTAGTTGTTACTCAAAGAAACCTATTTTGAGTTCAAACCCATAAAATATTCATAAACAAGGATGATTTAGCTTACTTAAACAATGAAATCAAGTAAATAACAAGATGCTTTTCCTAGAAACAATGGAAGTGAACCTAAAAGGTTGAAAAATGCCCCCAGAGGAAAATGGTGAGTGTCCCACTTTGGGCATGTCAAATGTGTGCTGACAAATTTTTGTTAAAGTTATGGAAATGGAGTAAGAATATCTAAAGAAACCATAAAAGCTTTGAAGCAAACAACTCAAACGATCATAAGATTAGAGCTAAGCAAGAGCCACCTATTTGCATGCATATATAAAGCTTGAAACAAACAATCAACCTCTAAACATGACTATATCAGTTCTCTACTCCATGAAATCTATCTATAAAGGAACCTATTAAAGTTCTAGCAATTAGTTATGTGTTTGTTGATGTCTCAAAAGCTTAAGAATGGAAAATCACCATTAATGGCTTCTCCCATTTACTTAAAGCTTTGAAATTATTAGCAAATAAAAAGTAGATGGCTCAAATATGAAATGAAATGACACTAAAAATACTAAAGCATAACCTAAATCAGAAATGAGATGAGAGAGAGAGAGTTCTTAGGAAAATGAGGGAGGGATACCCCTCTATTTATAGTTTTTGGTTTGGAGAAAAAGGTGTTTTGGATGCATGTGGGACTAAAAGGAGTCAAAAGGTGATTTTTAGAAAAACACATTGGAGGTGTGACCTAGATTTGGAAAGATAAGTGGTTATTTGGGAGGTGAGATATTTGTGTTAGAAAGTCAAACTCTCCTTAGAAATTCAATAAGAGGTTTAATTAACCTAAACAAGGTTAATTAGAGAGAGAAAAATCTTATAGAAGTTGGTTAGATAGGGATTAGCAAATCTAGGGGGTTTAGAAGAGGTTGGAAATGGTGTTCTACTAGTGTAGTGTAGTAAATGAACATAAAACTAGGATAGATAATATGATCTTAGCGATAAGATCATGTGGACCAAATTATACGTGTCTACAAAATCTATTTAATTAAGCATCAAATATTATTTCCCAAGCATGATGAAAAACAACAATCCCTTTCCTACATGCCCCTTCTAGCGATCAAATCGAAAATGAATATTTTGTAACAGTTAAAGATTTCTCCGATTCGGATTGGGAATATGAAGAAGTTCAAATTTTAAGGAAGTAGTTGCATATCGAAACAAGGAAGGAAGGTAAGGAAGGGGATAAAATTTGTAAGATTAAGGGTGAAGAAGTGTTTTCAACACTATTGGTTTCTAGAGCCTTGAGGAAAATTTAAGAAAAATGAGGAAGTGGACTTGTTTGAGTGTAGTGATCCTCATTTTTCGCATGTCTCAGCTCGAAGCGCTAATGTTTGAAAATCAAGATGAAACAAAGAGTGGGGAGACCCATGGGGAATCAAGCCTAATTACAATAGCAATCAAAGTGGAAACAAAGTTACTTACAAAAGAAAAACAAAGCATAAGTCAACATATGAGTAGCTACACTCGGGAGAAAAGTCTGCAAGATACCCATGTTCATGGTATCGTGCGTTACCCAATTAAATAATTTCCTTCATTTGAGCCAAATCAGAATCCACAACCGGTCGTGCCCATTTTAGGGCACGAAATGGAAATTCAAAATACCGAGGGCCAACATCAAAGCCTTTAGGAATCCTATATAAGTCATCTTGAGGAGGTATTTTTCTTATTTATTGTTGGTAAGTTTATTTCAAAAATGGAAAGTAAACTTCAGGACAACTTTCCACTACTATCGAAGCCACGATTAATTCCAAATCACATGCGTGGTATCGTAAGTTTTAATAAATTGGAGTTACTTTAGCCTACATGTATCGTGATTTATTTGAGGTCTTCTCTTTCTCTGGTTAGTGTAGGGTAAGTGTAGGTTTGTTTCAACATAACGAGTTATCTTGCACACTCTTCATGTCTACTTAGACATGTATGATTTTGTATTTTGTACATAGATTTTGGTTTGATATTGCTCTAGTGGAGTATATGGTGTTTCAATAGACCTCCTACATGCGGAAGAAGCTCATCCATGCAGAGATAGTTGTAGCTCTAAAATTATAATGAATGCAGATAAACTAAAATTAGATCAGAGACAAATTACTATAAGTATTTTTTTAGTCTCTTAAGATCATCCATGATTTGAAATTCTAGAACCTTCGCCTAATCAAACAGCAACCTCTAGCAGCATGTCACAAGTGGAACATTCAAAACAAAGAGAAAGATCAAATTTTAATAAAGTTCCATGATGTCTTAACACCAAGAATGTCTTACTTAAAATTATACAACGTGTAATGCATGCCAAGCATCATTAGTTTTTGTGTGCTTCATACTTGGCAAATCAGTGTTACAAAGAGGATTAGGTGAAAATTATAGGTCAAGAAAAATTTCCACTCTCACAAATTTTAACTTCAAGATTGTATTATGAAAATAAATAGTGCAAGTAATGGGACGGTGGAGGGTTATAATTTCAAGCGGCTTAGTTAGACAAGGTCTAGGTTAGTTACAAGAAATTAGTTGTGACTCCATGCATAATGGATAGGTCAAGGATACTAGTACATAAAATCTAGCAAGAAGAGGTCCCCGTGAGTCATCAAGTTGTTATCTAATTTTCCCCTTGTGCCAAATTAGATGAAAAGAACCTAACAAGACCTAGGAACCTAAACAGACCCCACATGTGAGATAAGGCTATAGGCGATTCACATGGGGTCTTAGGGAGCCATTTAGGGAATTTTGGAGTGAAAATCATATCAAGGAATTTTTCATCTTCTATGTTCTTACCCTTAATATCAATTTGAAAAAATGACAAAATGCAGGCCCCTTAGGCCCATATCTAGCCTCAAAATGAGAAAATATGGAAAAAAATCATGTCTGGCTTCAAACTACCTCACATGTAGTCCTCATGAGGCCTCTAACATGAAGAAATTTGAAGAATTTTTAAGTTGAGCTCCGGGGTCAAAAATTGCATTCTAGAACTCAAATGGCCACCAAGCTAAAGAAAGAGCTCTCTGAACTACTTTGTGAGATGCTCGGTAAGCAGCCTGGTGAGTTGGAGTTTCATTACGAAACAAGTCAAAGGAGGGCTCTCCGAGTAACTTGGCAAGCTCTACCGGGTGAGCCAAGTTGTGCAGATGGTCAGTTCAGCCATGTCGGCTAGGAAGCCCACAAATGGAGCTCGAACATTGAAGGGTCGACTCGCCTCGGCGAGATGGTGGCATGATGGAGAGATTGAGTCCTAGGTGATCTCAGGAAAGGAAACTCGGCCACAAGTTTGCAAAGCCATTGGTGTAGATCAAAGTCACAAGTAGAAGATGTAGGGCCGAGTTCCCAAGCTTTGCCAAGTGAATGCATCGGGATGGAAATGTTAGGACATTCAGGCATCGACGGTGTGAAAGGGCTGAGCTGCACCAATTAGGAGCTCATTTTGGTGAGCTATAGAGTCTTCAGGTCCCACAATGAAGGAAGAATGCAATATCGCCAAGGACGAGACTGAATTATGAGGTAAAGAGCTTGTGTGAGCTTATCAACAATCCAGGAAAGAAGGATAAAGAGATCAATTCACGTGCTATGGATCTCAAATCGACTAGTGCAAGAAGAAGATAGGCTTGGGGTTGGAAAACGAGCCACTCAGCAATTAATCTCATGGCATACACGACAGGGCATAGCGAATGAAGGCCATTTCACCTGGTAAGTTGTGAATTGGGGCACTAAATGATGGATTGGCGTGTAAGCATCAATGTTGATTGGAAATCGAGTTGAATGAATTCGGCCATGAGGGATAATTCAACTCATCATGGGTGTAACTCGTTTGTCATCGGAAGTGAAGGATCGGGCGGTGTATTCATAAAGGGGATGACTCAAGCTAGCTAAACATGATGAAGGATAATTGTCCTTTTACACGAGTCACAGAGCTTGGAGGTCAGTAGGATGGTTGGGTTCGGCGAGATGCCTTTGGAGACCGGTAGGGATGGAACTCTGAAAGAGCGAGTCTAGTATTTCTGAAAATGGAAAATCCCAAAGTCCAAAATATTTAGAATTTTTGGATAAAGGCTTTCGGGGGTTGTTTTGGGGATTGAAGCGGGAAAACATTTGAAGCAATGAGTACCCAATGTCTAAAAATTAGTGGCTCGAAAGCCCAAAAGTAAGGGATGCGTGGTGAGTTAAGGGAAACTTCAAGGTTCAAGGCTGAGTCAGATCGGGGGTGGACTTTGGAGTCACGAGCGATAAAATTCCAAAGTGGATCTCATTGGATGTCTAAAGCGAATGCTACCAAAATCCAGAAATAATCCAAACCCCGCCCAATGTTTTCAAACAAAACCACCGAACCACATTGAAGACTGAGTTGCATTAGAAGTGGAAAACTGATAGGTATGGGAAAGGTAGAGTGTTAAGTTAGCTGGCATATAGTTGGCGAGCTGCATTGAATGAGAGCTCGGTTGGTGGGATATGGATCTTGATGGTGAATGCAAACCCTAAAGGTTGACCTACACACCAAAAATGGAATAATGTTTTCCTCCCTCAACCAATTTTCATGTAATTCTACTCGATGGAAAGATATATTTAGGCTCTACAACATAGCATGCCCCGAGAAAGGAAATTAATGAGGTAGGTGGAGAGAAAATCATGCTGAATATATAGGAGCTAGGAGCTATACCCAGGAGCAATCAGAGCTAGTTCCTTCTTGCACAAGGAAATGTAATTAATCGGGAAGGATTTTGCACATCTTCAAGCACTCATTGTAGGATAAACAATGATTTTTATGGGTTTTGGAAACAATTTCGTATATCTCTCTCCTCCCTTGAAATTTCTCCTATAAATTGTAAGGAGGATCAATTAAAAGGGTTGGATATTTTTCCCTTTCCCTCCCTTCTTTCTTTGCCTATGAGATATTTGTGGAGCTCAATCTTCCTATTATAATTCTAATGCAAATTTTATGCCTTTTGGCCCCCTTGTAATGCACTGTATCAATCGTTAGAGCAATAAAAGAGATTTATGGATGAATATCAACCCTATTGTGTTTATTGTGCCATTTTTGATCTCTATTTATAGTTAGGTTATTATGCATTGTTAAATGGTTATTGCATATCTTAACAGATTGTTCTTAGTGGTGAATGGATTTGTAATAGTTGTTTGATCTGTGGTGTTTAATCACCCTCCTAAATCTTGTTATTTTTCATTCCCATAAAAGTGTAATATATTCAAAATTCCTTATTGGTGCATCACCTCCACCTAGAATAGATTTACTTATCATGCAATCCTCCTATCCCTATCTCCTCGGAAAACATTAGGGTAGTGTTAGATTAGTTTCTCTACAATTAGGAGTGTAGTGATAGATTTAGGAATAGGAAGTCGGCCTTTCTCCAAAGATTTTTCCCAATTGCGCAAAGTCCCACACTTTAGGAATATCTCCATGTTGTGGAATCACATCAATGCCCCATCAACAATCTGGACCATTCGGGGTGGTGTGATTCCACATAAACAATAAAATTGGTGAATCATCCTTCAAGTTCCCAGGGATGAAATGTGCAACCTTGGTAATTTTTTCAAAAAATACCAATATCACATCATGCTTATTCTTGGACATCGGAATCCCTTGAAAAAAATCCATACTAATAACTTGCCACTTCCAATCAGGTGCATCATGGGGATAAAGTAACCCCGCTAGATGTATATACTCATCTTTAACTCACTAACACACCAAACACCTGGCTAGTAACATCTCTCTTAAGCCCATGCCAAACATACAACTATTTTATATCAACCATCATCTTGGTCACACCAGGGTGACTTGAGTAAGGAGCACAATGTGCTTCCTCCAAAACTATGATTCACAAATCACCATGGTTAGGAATATAAATTCTGCCATTGAACCTTAAGAGACCTTCTCTATCAATATGATAGCCCTCATACCTATGATCTTGACTATCAACCTCAAGGGAAGCCTTGACTTGTTTATAAAAATCATCAAATGGTAATTGATCTAAAACTTGTTGTTTAAAAGTGGTTCTCACTATGGCCATGACAACTATATAAATGACGACAGCTAAGGGCATCTGTAACTCTATTTTCCTTCCCCTTTATATAGCTAATTTCAAAATCATACTCACTTAAAAATTCCAACCAACATCATTGGCGGGCATTCAAGATTGGTTGGGTAAAGATATACTTGAGCCCTAAGTGATCGGTCTTGAGCTCAAATGGCTTTCCAATAAGGAAATGCCTCCACATTCACAATGCATGGACAATTGCAGCAAGCTCCAAATCATGTGGTGCATAATTAAACTCTCCTTGATTTATTTTTTGAGACTCATATGCCACCACATGGTTATCTTGCATTAAAACACCCCCAAAACCTTCACCAGATGCATTTGTGATGATAGTGAAATTACCATTTGGATTAGGTACCTTTAGGATGGGTGTTGATGTAAAATTTTATTTCAAAATTTGGAAATCCTTTTCAAAAATTTTGGTCCATACATACTTTTTACCCTTCTTTTGCAAGGATGTGATTGGACTCCCTATCTTAGAGAATCCTTCAAAAAAATTTCTGTAATATCCTACTAAGCCCATAAAACTTCAAACTTCATGCACATTCTTTGGGGAATGCCAGTCCATGATAGATTTTACCTTAGCTAGATCAACTGATATACCTTCAGCTGAAATAATGTGGCCTAGATAGTTTACTTTTTGTTGGAAGAAAGAACATTTTGACAACTTTCCATAAATCTTGTGTTGCCTTAACCTTTCCAACACTAATCTCAAATGCCCAATGTGTTCTTCTTCTATCTTTGAGTATATCAGAATATCATCTAGAAAAAATAACAAAAAAATATTCATCAATTCCAATCGAGAATTTGTGAGTCCAAAATAAATTACAATGAACTCATAATGCCCATAACGAGTCTAGAAAGATGTTTTTAAATGTCTTCCTCATGAATACAGAGTTGATGGTAACCTAATCCAAAATCCGAGTTTTAAAAATATTTTTCCCCTCACATTTGGTCAAATAGATCATCTATGTGTGGCAAGGGGTATCTATTTTTCACAATAGCTTTATTCAACATCTTGTAGTCTATGCAAATCCTAAGATTTCCATCCTTCTTTTTAACGAAAATCATTGAGTGCAACCTAAGGGGATACACTAGGATGGATCAAACCCTTAGATAATAATATTGATGAAAATCACAAAGCACCCCCAACGGCTTGTGTTTGAATGGGGCATTCGGTGTGATTGCACAACATGGAGCTATCCCTGAGTGTGGGTCATTGTGAAACATGATAGATCTTCGAAGAAGGCCGGTTCCTTTCCTAAACTTACTTGACACAAACTACTCCTAGTGTAGGGAAAATACTACTAAAATCTAATCTAGTGCTTCCAAGAGGACAAAGAAATAGGAATTACATGAAAGAAACCTACACTACGAGTGATGATACATAGAGAAAGGAGTGTTAATAAATTTCCCTTGCCTGCAAACTAGAGAAAGGGTTAGTTGAGGGAGGTTGGACAAGGTACAACACAAACCTAAACTGCACCAATGTGTTAAGGAGAGGGTGGACTACTGCACAACAGACCATAAGACAAGCATTTTGCATTCCCTTATAAACACATCACACCCAGATAAAGTAATAACCATGAATTATGCACAAAACACCTAATTTACAAAGAGATGTATGACAAAGCACTAAAATCATGCAAAGATTTGAACAACAACACATAACACAATTTTTACTTCTCCTTAAAAATATACATAGTACATTAGATGTGGGGAAAGGCATAAAGCCATTATAGAGGTCGGGTTGAAGGCTTGAGACATAAAAAGGAATGGGGTGTATGAGAGATGAATTTTATCAACCCCTTTTCTTGGACAACCCCTTACAATATTTATAGGATAAATTTGAAGAGAGGAGAGATTGAAATGAAATCTGAAATTGATCTAAACCCCATAAAAATCCATCTTTAATATTGCAATGAGTGCTTGGAGATCTCCAAATATATTTTCTCCATTAATGACATTTCCTTGTGTATGAAGGAAATGAATGTGATCGCACCGATTCTAGCTCCTAGCCCCTATAGCTTCATCATGACCATAGTTTTTCACCTACCTCCATTAATGGTCTTCACCTACCTAGGGTCATTGTTCATTGTTCCCAAATTTAGGAGGTCCAAAGTCTTTAAAATTCCAAAATATTTTGTTTACATGTTGTAGAGATCCTCTTCACAATCTTTATGACTGGTCGTTTGTGAGAAACAAGCTTTTGGGGCTCTAGTTATGCCATTTCGGGGTTCTACAAACTCTATGATCCCAGGGTTCTAAAACCTTGGAAAATTCCATTTTTATTTACTCCACCATATTTCTTTAATTCTCACAATTCCATCGACTGTAAGTTTTTTGAGAAAAAACATTCTATTGGCTAGGAAATTTGTCGAGTGGAAAAATTTGTGAATTCCATTCCAATGCTCTAGGAATATAAGTCCCTCTACTTAACCTGCAAGTGCAGCTATCGTGTATGCATTCACATGAAAACATGGATTTATGTGGTGGCCTTTGATCTGGGATCCAATAGGCACTCCATTGACCCAACGGAAAATGATTGCAGATTATCTCGCAAAGGGATAATTTTCTATGAAGGTGGAAAATGGAGTTAGAAAAGAGGTAGGAGAACTAATGTTGTAGGTAGAAAATCATATTCCCGCATGCACTAGTTATAAAATTTAACACATTCATTTATGAAAATAAACAACCCTAAAAATGGAAAAAAGACGAGATAAGATTGCAAACTCAAAGTTTCTAAAATCTCTTCATCAAAGAGGCTACAAAATCCTTCTTCTTGTATTGATGCTTAAACAAAGATTGTACATAATGTGGGAATGGAAGAAATTTGAGAATGGAGGAAAGTAGAAGAAAATGGCTATCTCCTTTGCTTTTTCTAAGTAAAATGCACTCATGAGTTTTGAAGATCAATTTCCATCCCTGTATAATGGCGTGAAGAAGTCATTCGATATATTGCAAGAAATAGTTACAACTTCTTCTTTGTTAGCAAGAAATGGATTACAATATTTTCAGTCATTCGTGTCCATTCAAATTCTTGATTCATGAAGAAATGCCAATGACAGAAAAAAAAGAATTTTCATAAGGCAGTCGTTACTCTCATTTTGTAACTTTGAATTTAAACCATTCATCTTTCCTTTGAAACTTTAAACCAGAGTCGTCCACGTGGGAGAAATTTACTAGAGCGGGCGTGGAGGATGCCTTTTGCATTTTGTGACTTTATAGAGATTTGGCATTTTTTACATTTTTGGTTGGCCCTCTCACTTTTTATATGAGCCTGACACGTGGCTTCACTTGAGTGAAGATAGGGTCATGGGTTATTTTTATAATTTTACCTTTTTCAATGCGGTCTCGAAAACAAAATTGCTCCGTTAGCCCACCTCCGCTTTGACCTTCGATGCGGGCTTAAAATTTGACTTTATTCCTTATAGCATGATCAGGGCTACAGGTCACTTTATGCCTTTTAGCCTTTTTTGAAACAACAAGGCACAAAAACTCAAAAGGCTTTGATGATCCACCTCCCGCTTTGACTTTTAAACGATGGTCCTAAGATTTGACATTTTCCTTTGAGTTTCGGGGTTGCAGTCGGCTTTTTTAACTTTAATGTATGAGAATGAGTTGGTGGGTTGTAGGCATGGTTGAGTCTAGGTCTTCTAGGTATGGGTGAATTATGGGCACATTGGTATGGGTGATGTTGAGTTGATTGTGGCGAAAGAGGAAAATTACCTAAAGATAAGCATCATGGATCTAGTCCTGTATAAGGTAATCAATATGTAATGAAGAAGGTTAGAAGATAAGAGGAGCCAAGAAAGCCACCTAATTGGTAAGGATCATAACGAGTGGGTCATACCTTATATACACTAATGAATGTAAGACCCTCAAGACACCGCATGATTGATTATTCTAAAGGTGAAGAGTAGTCACATGATCACCAAATGTCATGGTTCCAGTAGGTCCCTTGAGGTGGTAGGAAATGAAAGTGTGAATGGTGAGAGGCTGAAAAATGGGTAGGTTATATGGTATTAGGTAGCATGCCTTTTGGCAAGAGATCCAAGATTACAATGGGCAAATCCATGATGAAAAAGTTTTCAGTTTTGACTTATATTTGAGATAGATTGATCGATGCGGGAAGCTTCAAATTTTTTTAAGCAGGATTTACATAGGTGTCCTCCAAGGAGCAGTCTATTTACATCAACAATGTAGAGAGAAACATGACTTTTTGAGGAGTCATATTTTAATTGGAAGTTTGACTCAAGGAGGTGGATCCCATGTGAGGGATTTTAAGTCATGGACAAGACTAAGGTGAAGAATAGGATTCTTGTTTAGAAAGCGAGGTGAAATGACCATGGGATCTCATCTCAAAGTAGACAAAAGTATCCATGAGAATCATGTCGTGCAAAGATGCTATGGTACACATATTTAAGAGAAGATAAAAGAGTGACGGTACACACATGATTCTTGTTTAATCATTGAGGATGGCATAGTGAAAGGAGGGAAATGAAAAGTTCTCGGGGACGAGCGTGACAAAGAGGTAGAAGGTGAGGTAGGATTGAAATTCAATAGTAGAATGGTTGAAGATGCAAGGAATTAAGGGGCTCAAAGTTCATGTTTAACATCTAGTGAAGATAAATGATAAGCACCTGATCCATAAGTATGAGTCATGATGTATGGTCCAAGTCAATTAGGAGAAAATTTTCCCCGTTTACTTTTTTCTGCTTTGGTTACATGTTGATTTTCCTTCGAGACAAGATCACCAACTTGGAAGGTTCATTCATGGAAACGCGTTTGTCATAGGCATGTTTGATACATTTTTGTTAAACTTGAAGATGGTCAAGAGCATTAAGGCGACGTTTGTGTAATAAGTCAAGTTGTGCTAAAGGTCCTCAAAAATTTCATCGTCATTGAGCATGTCATGTAAAGAAATGTGGAGTGAGGGAGTATGAAATTCGAGAGGCATAACAACATTTGTACCATAAACCAGAGAAAAGGTGTGGCGTAGTGGAAGTGTAAATACTAGTGCGATACACCCACGGGGTGAAAGGAATGTGCGTATGCCGGTCCTTCCCAAAGATCGTTAACCACTTTCATGAGAATTTTGTTTAGGGTTTTATTAGTGGATTTGGCTTGGTGTTGGTTTGGGGTAATATGGTGACGATAAGCTTAGCTAAATACCAAAGGTGTCGCGAAAGTTTGCAAGGTTTAATTTTTGAATTATTTTTTGTTATCGGTGATGAGGTGATGTGGAACACAAAAGTGATAAATGATGTGATGATTGATGAACTCACATATTTTCTTAGCTTTCATTGAGATGAGAGGTATGGCTTTAACCCATTTAGTGTAATATTCGATGAAGCGGTGATTATCCATTGATGTCATTGGGAAGAATGGGGATTGATCTCTCTGATAAGATCCAAACCCCATTGATAGAAGGGCCAACGGTTACGGGTGACCTGTAAGGAATGATTGGGTGTATGATGAAGGTTGGCATGTTGTTGACATTTTACACGACGCTTAACATAATTGCAACAATCTTGGCTAAGGGTCACCCAGTAATAGCCTAGGTGAATAATATGCTTAGCAACAGCAAGGCCACTGAAGTGACCTCCACATATGCCATCATGAACTTCCTTAATGGTATAAGGAATTTCAGAACTCATAAGGCACCGTAAGAGAATACCATCAAATCTGCACTTATAGAGGAGGCCACCCATGATGACATAACGAGAGACCCTTTTAAGAAAGGCACATTTTCCATTACGAGTGAGGTCGGGAGGTAAGATGGAGAGGGAAAGATAGTTTGAGTATTGTTTATACCAAAGGTCACTCGGGTCAGAGCAACAGTTCCGATAGAGTAAATTTCATGAGGTAAATAAGAGGGTGATTGAGTCTCTCGTACGCCGACAAAGATTTTAGAATCATTGGGTGAAGCGGGTATTTAAGAAGCCAAGTAGGCCATGGTATCTGCAAATTTGTTGGTAGAACATGGGATGGTTTGAAGGGTGTAATGGTCGAAGGTGGTCAAAAGTATGTCCACATGATGCTTATACTTTTGAAGTATCTCATTACAAAACTGGTATATACCATTGACTTGGTTTATGACCAATTGAGAATCACTAATGATATTGATTGACTTGACATCTAAGCGATAAGCAATGTGGAGACCCAATACGAGTGCTTTGTAATCAAAAATATTGTTTTTGTAGTAAAAATTGAGTTTGAAAAAAAAGGCATGGGTTCACCACCTAGTGGAATGAGGATAACAGCAACCCCACCCCCATGCTAAAACTTGGAACCATCGAAGAAGAGTGTCATTTGCTACGGGTCTGTCTAAGGAAAGGGTAGCAATAGAATCATCTAGAAATTCAAAATTAGAGGGTTGGTCCCCTGCAAATAGGTGCGTCAACCAATTAGTCTACAATATCCTTGCCCTTGATGGACTTTTGATGGGTGAATTCGAGGTCGAGGTCGACTAGAAGCATAAGCCAGCGTGTAGCTCTGTTTATTTTGGTAAGGTTTGGCGTACATGAAGTGTAAGGAATCAGTTTTGGTCACAACATAGGTTTTGTGGTTAAGTAAATAGAGGCAGAATTTTGTGGCAACAAAAATAAGGCTAAGGAAAGTTTTTCGGCATGGGTATATCGAGTTTTATAGTCCAAAAGAGTATGAATTATGTAATAAACCGCCTGCTCTCTTGTGTTGTTCATCGTGATGAGCGAGCATGGCCCCCAAGGAGTGATTGGTAGCTGAGATGTATAGGTAGAAGGGTTAATCGTCTTTAGGTGGAATGAGTACAATGGTGGTTGGAGAAGGTATTGTTTTAAGGCTTCAAAATCTTTATGGCAGTCCTCATCCCATTTAAAGGAAACATCCTTTTTGAGAAGGTGATGAAATGGTTGACACCGATCGGATAGTTGCGAAATGAAATGACGAATAGACTGTAACTTACCTTACAGGCTATGGAGCTACCACAGATTAGTGGGCAGAGGCATTTTGAGAATGGCCTTGACTTTAGTAGGGTCAACCTCTATACCACGTAAGGAGATAATAAATCCCAGGATCTTTCCTAAGAGAACTGCGAAGATGCACTTTTTGGGTTGAAGGTAAACACAATACTTAATGAGGTGGTCAAAGATGGTCTTTAGACGGTCGGGTGCTCAAAGAGGCATTTAGATTTGGCTAGGAGATCATCTATGTAATATTCCAATATAGGGTGCATGATGTCATGGAAGATGTAAGTCATAGCTCATTGGTATGTGGCACCAGTGTTTAAGGTATGACTTGATAGCAAAAGGTCCCCTAAGGGGTGATGAATGTAGTTTTGTGTTGATCCTATAGGGCAAGAAAGATTTTGTTATAACCTGAGAAACCATCCATGAGTGATAGCATCTTGTGACCAATGGTAAGCTTAACCAGTTGGTCAATACTAGGTAGAGGAAATTCATCTTTCTTGAAAGCTAGGTTGAGGTCATGAAAATCATGTGCAAATGAGAGTCCCCTGTCGCCTTAGTGACAGTGGACAATGTTAGAAATCCATTAGGGATAATCAATGGGTAATATGAAAGAAATAGAAAGAAGGCGCTAAAGTTATTCTTTGACTGGAAGAGTAATGCGATAGTACATTTTCCTCGGCTTTTTGTTTTACGGGTTTGGAATCGGGAATGGTTACGATATTGTGGACCACTATGGTGGGGTCAATGTCGAGCATGTCCTGTAAGACCAAGGAAAGGCATGGTTATGATCTTTAAGAAAATAAGCAATGGCTTCCTGTTTCAAAAGATATCTAAAGATTGGCCAATCTTTAGAATGTGAGGGTCGTCCTAAGTATGGATGTTGATTTCGATAGTTGATTCATTCAACATGGTTTACATTTTAGATGGTAACGATCGATGAATATATGAGTCTTTTGCACCAAGGTAGGTGATTATAGATTCATCATCTTGACATTGAATGACATTAATGGAAGGTGTATCATCATCGATCATTTCAGGATATAGGAAGGGAAGAGAAGAAGGAGCCTCGCCCTCACATTGATAAGTCAGAGGCCCCAAGGAAATGGTGTTGATGGAAAAAAAAAAGTTAGGGGAGATGGATTATGGATCCATCGACTTTATCGATGAGGGTGGTAATGGTTGTGAAAAAGGTGGAGAAGGGCTGATATCCTTAATGAGTTCAATGTGGGCATTCTTGGTAGGTGGTTTAAGAAATACGATACCACTACGGCCGTTATGTTTGCAGGTAGTGCATGGAATAACAGTGTGACGACCTTGCTCATAAAATCCAAAACCAAAACCCTTCCATGCACATCGGTGTAAGAAGGTGTGGGTGAAACAACGATTGGTGAGTGACTGGATGTCGTAAAAAAATGGGCCAGCTTTTTTATGGTGGTTGTGTGTATAAGTGGTAGTATCAAGTCCCCCATAGGTGAGGCTGGTGCGAAGGTGGGGAAGACCATAAAGGAGACGCTCTCGTATACAAAGTGATGGTAATAAGGTTGTCGATGAAGGCTTCCATATTGTTGTGGAGTAAGGAATGTGTTGACATTATATAGGCGATACTCCCTGCAGTGAGGCATTGAAAAATGCCTTCCAAGGAATCGGTGGTAGATATGTAAGTGGATGGGATAGACGATATGTCGAGGTTGGATCGGAGGGGGAGCTAGCTTATTGGGAGGTGGATGGGTCAGCCGTGGAAGTTGTAACAGAGTAGGAATGGAGGATATATGTACGGTTGAGGTAGCGGCGAAACTAGTGAGTTAAGGTGTAGGTGAAGAGGAATTGGTCATGGGTGAAAACGCTTTAATGGGTATGAGCACGTCATTGGGTTGATAAAGCATGTTGTAGGTTTTGAAAGGTGATGGATTAGCTGAAATGGTATAAGTGTGCCCTTCATATGCTGAAACTTTACATAATGGTGCAAAGTGGAAGGAACACAACCCATGACATGAATCGAGGTCTACCAAGAAACATGTTATATTTAAACTCCCCTCCAAGACACCAAATAACTCTAGAATAGTACAAGGGCCCACGTGAACATGGAGGATGACGGTGCAAGTGTAGAAGTGAATAGCGTCATTAAATGAACACAACCTGATGGGATGTTTATGCATGTAATTATCGGGTATGCGCATTTGGTCGAATGTATGTGAGGAGATGATGTTAATACTAGTGCCCCCATCGATCATAACATGTCGTACATGTATATTATCAATATGGACGGAGATGAAAAGGGTTGGATCAGGGTCATCAATTTGGTATGGTGTGATCTCTTCATCTGAGAAGCGGAGGAAGGCTACTTGGTGAGTAGGTGGGGGTGTAGAAGAATATGCTAATTTGGTAAGAGAGGCTACATGATGAGGTGTGATGATGGAGGCTACGAGTGTAGGATCATTGGGTAAAACCTCAATATATTGAAGGACCTCCATGAGATCTTGACGATGGGATTCAGAGGTTTGGATGAGGTCATATAGGGACATTTTGAGGGAGGATTGGTGTAATTGTTTGAGCATCGCGCGATGTGTAACCCCATTAGAAATAGGATATGTGGGGCTGCGGATAGTGACTTTAGGTGTTGGTGTAGATGGTCTATTGGGTATCAGGTTGGTAGGTGGGTCAATTACTTTTTCCTTGTCTTTATTCTTACGTGCGTGGGTAGCAATGTGGATCATGTTAATGTGAGGGGAAGGTAGGTGAAGTAGGTGAGACATGAAAGGTATAGTGACAAGAAGGAAAAAGCCAAGTGATGGAAGGAACCTTGTGAGATGAGTTGGGCACACCGACATTTGGGTGGAGGTTTGGCGAGTTCTCTGATGTGCACCATGTTAATTTCAAATCTCGAGAGGTGGCTCTAAGAGTTTTGGAGGTGGAGGTTTTGGTCACTGAGTAGGCAATGAAGGAAGAATTGTGGAAATTGGTGCTGGAAAAATGGGGTCCTCATTGAGAAGGTCATCATCATTAAATTTTTCTTCAGGAGGACACAACTGGATAAGAATGGTTTTCAAGCCTTACAGTTCTCTACATCGTTTCTGACACACAATGGTAGGCATAAATTTTGGTTTCATCAAACCCCTTTGGTTTGGGTTTGAGTGGGTCATAAGGTCTAAGAGGGGGTAATGTGATGATAGAAGTTTCAAGGAGGTTGGTTAGGATTTTGGCATAGGATCCCGCTAGTGGATCACAATGGGAAGTGAATGTGGGTTTGGGTGCAGGTGTGACCGATTGTATAGGAAGGGTCTTTGCAAGAGGGGGAGTGGGTCAAGCTATGGTTTTAGGTGCTGGTGTGGTCTTAGGTGTTGGTCGTGTTTGCTTGGGTAGGGGCATGGTAGATGAACTGGCAATAGAGTGTGTAGTTGGTTTGACTACCTTATTGGAGGGTAGCGGATTTTTTCCTTTAGGTTACACCTTCTTGGGTAAAGGTGATACAGGCACACGAGATCTAGAGGGAAAATCGGATGGTGGAAGAGGGCGAGTTACCCACGGGGATAACCGAGGTGATATGAAGGTAGATGGCGTAGGTCATGTAGGAAGTGAGAGGGAAAGATGCTGAAGTGTCATGGGTAGTGAAGAAGTTATCGATGGTATTGATGGTATGTGTGGTAAAAATGTTGCAGGGCATGGGAGGAAGTTATGTCGACGCTTTGGTATGTTAGAGGTTTGCGAGGAGGAATGGGCTCACTGTGTTTTTAGTTTACCAGCGGGTGGAGGTTTCTTAACCAGGCCAGAAGGGTGAGGTCCTAAGATAGACACAAGGGGTGAAGGTGATGAAGGTGTGATTGGTGAGGTTGGGGTATGAGATCTAGGGGATTGGTTCTTCTTGTTTGGGGACAGATTAAGTTTGGTGTTAGTTTTGGAGGATGTAGCTAAATCTAATTTGATGGGTGGATGAGTAAGGTGGCTGTTAGGATGACCCCTAAGGTAGTAATAGGTTTAGGCAAGGAAGATGATGTAGGTGTAGGTTTGGATGTAGAAGCATGTTGAGTTATGGGTAGAGGTGTGAGTTGAGCCATGAGTGGTATCGTGGGAGAATTTGTGATAGTTGTGGTTGTGTTTGGTCAATTGACCGAAATATTTTTGGATAGATAGTGGAAGTGTCAGTGAGTGACATCTGCATTTGTGTTGAGACAGGAAGTAGAAGATGCCCCCAAAGTAAGGCTCTATCCACATAATCCGGATGGTGGCTAAGGAGGTGAGAACAGAAGCAGCGGTGGGTGAGGTTGATGTGGATCTAATGGTGATTCCCATAAAATGTGTCTTAGAAATGGGGAATTCGCTAGCTTCAGCCTCTGTGGGTAAGAGAGATGAAAGTAAGTCCACAGGATCTTGGGTGGCTAATGGAGAATGGTCACCTAAAGGTAACAACATTTCTACTAGATATTTGATAGGTGGAGGAGATGACAGTGCTCCTCTGTGGGTGAAGGAGATAAAAAAGCATCTCCCATTGGTTGGAGAGGTACTTGTTGGTGACGCTCTCTAGGTGGAGAAGCCAAAGGTGAAGTGGTCTCGATGTTAACAGAAGGCTCCTTCACATGTGAGGGGGGAGATGAAGGGTGTTCCTCTGTGGGTGGAGGAATAGGTGAAGTGGGTTCATGTGTAGGTGGAGGACTTCGGGCTAGGATTTCCTCTATGGAAGGAATATGAGGCAATTGGGAAGCAACTGGTGCGTCACTGAAAATAGCATGGACCTTGCGGGTATGGCTATCATTAGTTGAGGTCTCTCCATTTTTATTAGAAGAAGGGCGTGAATCAAAAATGGTTTCTTGAAGATGTGTAGGTTTTGATTGGTAGGTGCGTTAGGATTATCCAAGACTAACTCGCCATTCTCAAGCATTTCTTGGAAAATGTTCTTGAAAGTGATGTAATTGCTATCACTATGACCTTTACCCAATGATTGTTTTAGAATTCGTGCTCTTTTACCACGCGGGTGTGGAGCGAGTAGGATCGAACTAGTGTGTCATTTTATGGGAGGAAGGGTGATCGCCCGACTTTAATGAGACTTTCTAAGATAGGAGAATAAGGCTACCCAATTGAGGTGTATTTTTGTTTTTCTCATCCGAATTGAAAGGTCTGGATAGGAGAAAGATTAGATGAGGGGTTATCCTGATTTGATGGATGAGTTGGGCCAGCCTTGAGTACCACCGCATTAGTAGTTCCCTTGGATTTTGAATAATTATTATGTGGTTTCGAAGAAGAAGAGGTATCATTTGACTTAAATGTTGAATTCTTATTGTGTAGTTGAATTTTATTTTCTTTGATGGCCCGAATCTCTATCTTTCATGCCATGGTGAATGCCTCATCGAAGGTTTGGAAAGTCTGGACTTGCAGGGTTGGTGAGATATGTCTAGCACAAGCTCGAGTGAAGAGCTCTATGAGCTCGGTTTGTGGTAATTGGAATGTGAGTTGATTGATCAAGGCTACGCCAATGAGCGACAAAATCTGCGATAGACTCGTCATCATATTGACACATAGAGTAGAGGTCAGTAATGGTAACCTTCTTAACAATGTTGATGGAGAAGTGATCCAAGAAGGCTTGGGCTACTTGATTAAATGAGAAGATAGAATGTCTAGGTAACCCACTATACCAATCTAATGTGGGCCCAGTCAGAGACATGGGAAAGGTCCTCAAAAGCAAAGCATCATCATGGGTGATCAGATAACAACCATGTTTGAAAGACTGCAAGTGTTGTTGCAGGTCCTCTTTGCTATTGAAGTGGTTAAATTTAGGCATTTCCCAATGTACGGGATATGGATGAATAGGAATGGATGGGTGGATGGGCTCATTACAAATCTCATCGTAGGTGAGAGATTTGCGTGTGCTAGAAAATGATGCCTCCATTATCTCGCATCTTGACCATGATTAATCGAATTAGGTCATTGGTAGGTTACGATGGATGGGTACCTCTTGTAAGCGTAAGGTTTGTTGGTGTTGGACATATGATGGAGGTGGCATTCCAAAGATATGGCATCGTCGTATAGGTAGATTGAGAAGGAGGGAGTGAGATAGGGGGTATGTACCCAGAATGACTGATAGATGAAATGGGAGGCTACCGATAGTACGTATATGGAGGTGGAAGGGTCGAGGTGACTCTAGTAGCAATGGGGGCTAAGGACTGGAGAATAGAAAGGACAATGTTTTGAAAAGGGGTAGTGGTCATTGATTGGGGGTGGTTGTGTAGCTACGGGTATATGTGAGACAATAGGCACGGATGAGGTTACGTTCTAGGTGGTTGAAGAAGGTATAGTGGATGTTGCGGGTGCAATGGATGTAGCAGATCACGGTAGTCACAAGCAGGTATAGGGCCTATCTCGAGAAACAATTGGAGGCAAGGTAGGTGCGAGAAGCAACGGAGCTAGCAGAGGAGGATACACGAACGAGCGAGTGTCTGGGGATAGATATGGGCATGTCGTATATCAACCCACTGAGAGTCATCTTGAGTGGATGAGTGGGAAAGATAGAACTGTAAGGAGACAAGGTTCTAGTAAATGAGTCGTGCAAACTCCTCATCCCCTGTGGCGATAGTGATAGGTTAGGTAGGATCCATGGGTGATAAAATAGAAGGTGGTGAAGGACTAGGTGGGAGTGGTTGACAACTAGCATGGAATATGAGGGCATTTTCTTGGCTACATGTTAGCACCATGTGAACAAGTACTGATGTGGTAGGACTACTTTCTGTAAATGACACGAAATACGGTAAAGATAGGAAAAACAAGTGGTGGTAGGTGGATTAGGTATAAAATGTCAGCTGGAAATTTGAATAGGCTAACTCGATCCCGGTTAGGGTAAACCGACATTGGTCATAGGTAACCACGATCGGTCACTGTGAAAAATGGACAGTTTGTCAAAATAAGGTAAATAAAAAAGGCTAATAATCCGCTGTAGATAAGATCTTTGATGGATTTATCAAGAGATCTGAGAGAATATGATTAGAGTTACTGAGAGACTCTGAATAGCAAAGAAAGTGAAGCAAGTGTCCTTTTGGGTAGGTTAACCAAAAGAACGAAAGCAAATCTTTGGTTCGGTAAAACTAATGATGGTCGAGAGGGTAATCGAAAATGGTTGCTCGATCGACACCGATTCATCGTGAAATTGAAACAGAGATGAAGAAAAGGTGGTTGTGAGTTAAAATTGAATGTGGAATCAAACAAATAATTCTAAGAATGATGAAAATAGGGTCCAGGCACACTCAGATGAAGCTAGAATACACCAACTATGATGAGGAGCATACAAGGAGAAAATTAAATTATGAAGAATGTGTCCTCTCACCTCAAAACACAAGCCAAGCATAAACACTAAGAAAAACACAATCCTAAGAGTGATTTTTCTATTATGTTTGTTCAAATTATGCTTTTAATAACTAACTTATAAACTTTAGAATATAGTTTTTGGTGAGGAAGGCTTCCTACGAAGAAGGAGATCTACAAGGAGAGGTTTTAGGTATGTTATGGTGGGGGTGGGCCGCCTTATGAGATATGACTCGATAGAAGTAATGAGTTGGGGAG
Source organism: Taxus wallichiana var. yunnanensis (assembly GCA_018340775.1). Classification (NCBI taxonomy): domain Eukaryota; kingdom Viridiplantae; phylum Streptophyta; class Pinopsida; order Cupressales; family Taxaceae; genus Taxus; species Taxus wallichiana. The sequence goes on from CM031240.1 coordinate 201,578,494, forward strand.
TACTTGTCAATCCTCTGATCAATACGATCATTGACTGGAATTCCCAAGAAAGATGTCGTTTAAGAATGTTTATATTTTTGAATTTGTGTAGTTTGGTAAGACTCGAGAGAGAGAGAGAAAATGTGCTTTCTACGATTTGTTTGTCAACCATCAGCTGGGAATGACTTCTAGCGTATAGGTTACCCTCAGTTAATGTGAGCTAATGCAGAAAAGTAAAATGAAATGAAGTTGATTTTAAGCCCAAATAAAATTTTTGAATTCAATAACATAAGAAGATGAACGGAGAAAGTATGATCCTTAACTAATGCAATATAAATGAAACGAAAGAAGAATTATTTTTATAGCACCAAAACATGATTATTTTGAGATAAATAGAAAGGAGAGAAGATTCATAGGGAAATTTTTAGTGTGAGAACCTTTGAAAAAGGAAACAAAGATGCAACTTTTCATCTAGGAATGAAGAAATGCAAGGAACCCCGAATGGGTCCTATCTATCGGGCGTGCCAAAATGTTTCACCTGATTCTTAGAGCGTTTCTTTGAATATTGATGAAACAGATAAGGGTAAATGGGCTAGGAGGAATACCTGTTAAAGCTGGTTGAAGGTTGTTGCATGAGGAACTACCTGAAATAGAAAACAAGACCACCAAATGGAAGTTAAATAGTATATGCAGTGGACTGCCTAGCGTATGCTAGATCCGAGAAGTGTGATACTCCCTAGAAGGCTATCAATCCACTGTTTAAAACAATTCAATGTTAACAATAAACAAAATCGATTTGTATTTATAAAGATTTAGGTATCTCATTCGATTCAATAAGAAGATTCATTCATAATAGGCTAGGCTATGATTAAATCAAGGTCAAGGTCTCTCTGTGAGTAATGCTTGGTCGAGTGTCCAGTTCTCCGGGGCTGTTTTTGGTATTTGGTGGGGATTTTAGGCTTTGTTCTTGGTCTGATGGTAAAACATAAGGACTGATATCAGTTTGGTATGACCGATGTCAATTTAAGTGAACCAGCGATGGTTGTGGGTAACCAAAGCATCGTATGGTCGGCGTAGAAGAAAATTAATAAAATCTTGGTGTGGTGACAGATCTGAGGCTAAATGGAAATGGAGAGGGTGATGGAAAGGTCTATATAGGTCTTTGGTGTTCTCAGGGGTAGTTATCAGTAGGATATGGGCAGCTTAATGGTGTGGGTGGAGGAATGATCAAGTTTGTATGAGGGAAAATGATGTGTGAATGGGAATGCAAGTAGAAACTGATAACAAAAGTAAAATGGTCTACTAAAATGACAGTAGATGAATGCTGGTTAACAAGATACTTACTGTTGTATGAGCTTGATGGCTGGATGGCAATAGTAGGTGATCAAATGGATGGAGTTTGATGTGGTGATGGCACTTCCCCAGATGCTTCCGTGAATGCAAATGGCTCTGTGATTCCTTTTGATCTTGGATGTGGATGTTCTGATGTGTGTATGAATGTTGGTTATTTTTGCATGCAGCTATGGTTTCATCTCTTGCCCTCAAAAATGTGCCAACCCCAAAATAAGGTTGTTTTAGGGGATAAATGGTAACCAGAAATGGTCCTACGGGTTAATGGTGGTGGTTTACGATAACCGATGTCACTTAGGGCAGGATTTCCTAGGTTTACTAAAATGGGTAGATCCTCTTGATTTTCTTAGATCTCCTTCATCTCTCTTTGTGGATTAGAATGGAAGATACATTTCTAATGGGTAGGAATGTGGTTAGAGGTAATGTAGGCTTTGATTTTTATGGTTTAGGTAGGTCTTAGTTAGTTATGAAAACATACTAAGAATAGGTCTTAGGGTGAGGTGGCTAGATGAGGTGTATAGGTGAGGTGGTGGTGTGGGCATTATGCCAATTAGGATATTTAAATAATAAATATTATGAGATCATGAATTAATTTAATTAAATTAATATTAGAGTGGGGTGAAAGGGGCCATGGTTAGGTGAGTTTGTTCAAGTTGGTTATTTATGGAGGGAGCAAGGGTAGTCGACCCAATTTTGGTGTCTACAATAATTATGATTTTATAGATGTTAAAGTCAAATTAATTTATATAATGATACATGATATGAGTGATAATTTTGGATGACAATTATTTATTTCTATATGTATATTATTCTTGATGTTGTTGATGAATCCAAAAGGTAAGAGAGTTATTTTGTTTTGTGTTGCAAGGAAATTATATCATATACATTGAAAAAGGATAGGGGACCAACCATGAAAGGATGTCCAATGTTACGCAACATCGCCAAATTGGAAAACTTGTTTATATTGTTATGTTGTGTTGTTACATGCTTGGTTAGGAGGTTCCCATAAGGGGTGTAGTGTCATTTATGTGGTTATAGGTGTAATGTGTTTCCTTTATTTTAATTTTGTCTATTTTAATTTTTGTGCATGTGTTTAATTATTTGGGAAATATTGTTACTTTATTAACACTTGCTAATGTATCTTAATTAACTAATTTAGCTTAAATTTAAACTAAAAGGGAAGATATGACATGTGGGCAATAAATTGGCTAGATAGTCCTTGTTTTAGTCCATGATGAAAATTGAATTTAATGTATTTAGGTGGTGTTTATTCCACCATCCTTCTCAAATTCTAATTTGACCTTATTGGCCACTTTTAGAGACTTGAGGAACAAACTAACCTTGTCCCTCACATCGAAAAACCTTCTACCAACCCTATTTATGAAGTATGATACATATTTTTACCATTTTAATGCATTTTTTAGTGTAAAAAGGGTAAATAATTGCACTTGTTTACTTATCACATTTAATTTTTTTCCTTGATAAGCATTGTGTGCTAGTTAGAGTGTCATGTGGGAATGTCATAAGTCTTACATGTACATTTAATTACTTTGGGTATGGTTTTTTAATTGTGTGTTGGAATGGAGGAAATATGAAGTGGCATCCTACATGGAGCCACCACATGATTCTCACATCCTTTTTCTATTTATTGGATGAATTTTATGGATTTTAGGTTACTTGCCATATTAACATCTCATGCATTTTTAAAATTAATCTTTGTTTTCATACTGGAGTTTTCTTTTAGAGTTGCATCTTGGATTGAGCTTGGTGTGAAGGATTCAAAGCTTATTGATTAAACAAATTAGAAGCTTGATGGATAGGAAGGATCTCCTCTTATTGTCATTTTTGTATTAATGTATTTTGATATAGAAATTGTTCTTGTTTGAATATTGTATGAGTGTTGTGGATATGCTTGATTGTGGTTGAGTAGCTTGCATTAAGTTGGGTGTGGGAGATGTATTTATGGGACCATTAGGGAGGGAAAAGGGATATGTGAGTCACGCATTGTGGAGGGAGTGTGAGTTTGAGTTCCACCTATTGTGGAGTGAAAAATATAACATGGATATATTTTGCATAGTTGCGAAGTGTAGATATACGGATTTGATTATGTTTTGAGTTGTGCACATGAAGGCGTTTGGGTTGAAATCCTACATCACTTGGGAGAAAAAGGATGTTGTGCCCATATTCCATTGCTCCTTGTTTGCTTGTTATTGTCAAGCCTTCATGCTTGTTGGTAAGTTTGTAATATTGTTTGAGTGTATTATTTGAATGTGTTAATTTTGTGGAATGTTTGTTGTGGAAACCTCTTGTAAAAGTTCTCAAATGTTGCATAATACCATTTTGCTCTTTAGTTGGGGTTCGAGGGCCAACAAGAGGATGGCTTCTCCTCTTATTGGATTATAGGTTGGGCGGAGAGCATCGCCTATACCCCTTTATTTGTACAATGGTTATAGTTTTGAAGAGTTAAAGGATGCAAGTTTGAAAGCTATGAAGTTGGGAGATGACTTAGAAAAGAAGACTTGTGTTTTGACCTTGTTGGAAGAATCCTCTATGTTGAAAGTTGCTTATTGTTCCCACTTAGAGTGGAAGATTGTAACTTTTGTATGTTTGAAATAAAGCCTTGTATATTTCATTTATTCCAAATGTAGTGACTTAGTTGAATGGAGAAAGAACTTTAGTTGTATATCTTGTTTGAATTGACTAGTTTATTTTAAGAAAGAGATTAGAAATTATTGTATTACAAAAGAATGTTCTTGCAAATTTCATTATCATATTTATATTGTATAGTTGAAAGAGAAATCTCAAAGTTATATTTGTTAAAGCAAACTTACATTTCACTTTGTTATAAGTTGTATGTTTAAATGGAAAATTGAATGTTGATCCTTTTGCACTATTTTCAAGTTGGTTTTAAATGGAAAATTCATAAATTTCATTCAAGAGTGTTTTAGTTCTACTATTAAAATGATCATTTAAGAAGGAATATTGGGTCAAATTTTATATCCAAATTTTAAATTTTATCTGAAAGGAAAATTTTATATTTAGTGTTTAAAGCAAAGAAATAATTCCCTTCTTTACTTGCATGTAGTTGAATAGAGAGACTAATAATTTCAACTATTTTACTCATATGACTATTTAGAAATTATGCAACCATTTTCCATTATATTTCATCTTTCAAGGAAACTTAATTTATTTTAGAAAAAACTTAGTAAAATAAATAATATAATTATAATTATATATAACTATATATATATATATATATAAAGCTTGGTGTTAAGAAAAATGGCTTATTAAAAGGGAGTGTATTTTATTAAATAAAAAAAAGTGTTTTGGAGTTGGGTCGTGGCCCAAACCCCATTTATTGTAATTCTTGTGAAGTGGGGGTTGGGGGAGTGGCATGACCCACCCCACCCACCGCTTTATTAAACAATGGGTGGGGGTGGGGTGTGGTACCTCCCATATTGTATTAACCCCAACAATATTTAAACCATGCCACATTTGAACCGTTTCATGCCCTTTATATACCAATGCGATAGTGTCTTTTATACACTATGTAGGATATTACAAATATTTAAATTTTTTTAATAATATAAAATAATATATTATTATGTGTGTGTGTACTTAGTGGAATCACATTAAAAAATAATATATATATATATATATATATATATATATATATATATATATATATATATTTATGTCCCCTTTATCCACCCAAAATGGGTATATACATATTGTATATACACCCAACTTGTAAGAAAAATACCAAATAAACACAAATAAAGAAGGGTAAATAATACCCACAAAGGAAATGGGTAGATCTATGATTTTAGCACAAAACTACAACAAAAATGGAGCTTGCACATACCCCCTCTAATGGCCTTCATGGATTCTTGTCTTTCTCCTCCTCCGGACCTATGAAATAAGATTGAACAAATAGATGAGAAGTTTAGGAAATATGAAATAAAAATAAATTTATACATATATTTAGGCAACCCAAATCAAATGGCTAGGATAGATTTGATCTAATGGCTCGGATTAAATCCTACATCACTTAAGTGGGTGGCTTGTTGTGCGAATGAAATTTAAATAAAAGGGCATGTGTAATGGGGTGAATGGGGCCACTTAGTGGATAGTAAAATTGTAACCTTTGTGGAGAAATTAATTAATCAAATGTGCATGGTTTCCTTTGATTAAAAAAGGTAATTTCATTAGGAAATAAGGGATAAAATATGTGGACTAATCCCTCATAGAATCGCAATGGTAGAAACTAATATGCAGAAAATATTACAAATCTCAAATAAAAGTGCGTAATAAAATAACACAACACAAAGAGACAAGTATTTAATGTGGTTCGCCCAATTTGGGGTACATCCACCAAGAATCACTTGCTCAGATTTTATTACCACCGCCACTCTCTCAATACAATACCCATTCTGTTTGGAGTTATGCTCAACAAACTCTCTGAGAATTCACACCCGCATTCAAAACACATGTGCAATGTTACATTTTTCTACCATATGCATAAAACCATATAAATAGACAATCGCTAAGTAGTTTTACAAAACCATGGGTATTAAAACCATGGAAAAAAACCGTCCCATAAACCTATGGGTCAAAATCCCACCCATATGAGGAAAACATGTTTCTCGGTATATCGAGGCACATTTTAAGGCAATTTTTTTTTCTCGGGGCTGCACCCCAAACCCTAGAAAGACAATGTGGAAAGTGTACAAGACTATTAGTGTACAGTCTTCAACACTTTCATACATGAAAACATGTTCCACAACCTAACAATTTCTAAACAATTATCAAAATGGTGTAATTAAGAAAACTAACTCGAAATTTGTAAATGATTTTAAACCATAAAGGAAAATAAATTGATAATATTCAATTTTAAATTAATTCAACTTCTCCCAAAGTGTGTAGAAACTTTAACCAATAAATTAGTTAACTTGAGAATAATTTTTACCCTTGCAAACCCTTTTAAACAAACAAAAAAATCACTGTAATTTTTCCTAATAAATTAATTAGGTTTTATTTTGATTTTAGAGTAGAAAATTTTGGATGTTACACTTTGAATTAGAGTTATGGGATCAATGCTTAGATCAGTAGCAACACTTGTAATCATGAAACACAACATTTACACCTAATGCAACTCTACACATAGATCACACAACTTTGCATGCTACATTTAAAATGTAGAAAATTTAGAAAAATGAAACAAAAACTAGATGATGATGAACTAACTCTCGCTTTGGTCTTTATAGGAGGCCTAGACCAGATGAGGGGTTCCTACATTTGGATTTAGACATACCACCCTCCGATCATGTAAAGGTTGCCATATTGACTCGAGATGCTATAGACACTAGAGGATGTTAATACTATTATATGTTGGGGATCTTTAGGAGGGCAACCTAGCAGATAGGACAGAGAGCCATTAGTGGAGGCTCGTGCACCTTCACATCATAGTGTTGAGGATAGGGAAAAGAACTCCCACATGGAGTTGGTTAGACATGAATCACCACCTAGAGAGCATAGAGATAGAGTTACGAGACACAGAGATAGGTCTAGAAACCCTAGGCCAAGGGATGATGATGCGAGAGAGACCTATAGGTGAACAATTGATAAGAAGATCACATTAGAGAGATACTAATAAAATTACACTCACCTAATTTGCTGGAGACATAGAAATGTTTCATTCCAAGCCATGAATGGTTAGCTTGAGTGGGTATTTCAAGCTATGTCCTTGTACTAGCATTATGAAATCTTGTGTTACCATCCACCTTCTGCGAGATAGAGTTGAAGTTTAGTAGAGGACCGATTTACTATAAGCTCCATGTGGATTCAAATAAAATTACTTGGGAGCTCTTAAAGGAGCATTTCAAGAGTAGATACATATCTAGGAAATTCATCCAGTAGCAGATCAATGAGTTTCATGATCTCTACAATGCACATCCATGATGGTAGTAGAGTATGAGGATCAGTTATTGAATGTTCTTCAAGATGTAGAATACATGCAAGATGAGAAGGTTAGGGCTCGCAGGTTCATCAGTGGTCTAAACTTAGACTTGGGTGGGGAAGTGTGCATTCATTATCTGCAGACACTATCAGAGGCCGTGGAGAAGGCCTATATTGTAGAGGAAACCAGGGGGAAGAATCAATAGGATCGAGATAAAGTGAGGATCCATATACACAGATGTAGGATAGTAGGTTGTATGGATCAATTCCTCCTCCTCATGGTAGAAACACTTCAAAATTTTTTTCCTTCAGGACTCCTCAAAAGTAGTAGTAATAACAAATTGGACCCCTTTCAACCTACATAGTGCCATGATGCTCAGAGTGGGAGTAGTATGGGACCTCTAGTTAGGGGGAAAATAGGACATGGGTTCCACCTCGAGAACAATCGCCAAGTAGGATTATGTCCACCACAACACCCACAAAGATCTATGATAGGATCATCACATTCTACAAAATTGACTACCGGACCACATGAAGGAGTATCCGCTCAATGGAGAGGACCGGTAGTTGCTTTATGAGTGTGGTGTACATGTAAATCACTACAAAGAGTGGCGACAAAACCTTACTAATCGGGGTAAGGAAAATATTCATGATCTTATGGTTTGTGACATGGCAGAGCCACACGATTTATGTAGTGAGCAAGAACCATTAGGAAGAACACCAAGGAAGAGTGATTAAGACCACAGTAACATTGGTGGTATTTATACCCCTATCTTATTTGATTCAGGCTCATCAAATTCTTTCATTTATCCATTATTAGTAGAGCGATGCAATGGTGGCAAGCGATTAGGCAAGGCCTTAGTTGGCATGTTAAAATGGATTTTGGAGCCAAACTCTCAAAGTGAACTCTTTAGTTAAGGACTGTGTAGTGGACCGAGGACCCTTCACAATGACTTGGATCTTTGTATCTTTCCCTTGAGTTCTTATGGAGTTATCTTTGGCATGGATTGGTTGTTTACACATAGAGCTAGAGTTGATTGTTACAAGCAAGGCTATATCGTGTGCAGATAATTTGGAAGTGGATTTGGTTATAGTTGGAGTTAAGATACCCATATCTATTCACACCATATGCACTATGCAATGAAGAAGTGCATGACGGGGTTTTCGTTATATGCCATCACATTTATTGACCGATTAGAGGATGATACTCATGGACCTTCACTTGATGATCACCCCATTTTGTAGCAGCTTTTCACATGTTTTTGCTAGTGAGTTTCGTGGTTGCCTCCCCACATCAGATATATTTTCATATTGATTTGGTTCCTGGAGCGGAGCCTATCTCACGTGTACCATTTAGGATGACCACACCTAAGATATGTGAGCTCAAGTTACAGTTGGAGGTCCTTTTTGAGAAAGGCCTAATCCATCCTAGTGTATCTCATTCGGGTGCACCAGTTGATTTTTGTGAAGAATAACAAAATATATTTTTGGTTTTGTGTAGACTACAAAAAATTGAACAAATTAATGTTCAAGAAATGTTACCCCATTCCATGAATAGATGATTTATTTTATCGGATGAAGGGGACCATTGTATTGTCTAAGATAGATCTTAAGTAAGGCTACCATCAACATAGGATTACAAAGATGAAAATTGACAAGACATCTTTCGCACAAGATATGGCCACTATGAGTTCACAGTAGTGCCATTTGGTTTGGACGAATGCCCCGTAGTATTCATGTGTTTTATAAATGGGGTATTCAAGAAATTCTTGGACTACTTCGTGCTTGTGTTTCTTGATGACATACTAATATATTCACATACATGTGCGGAGCATGAGAAGCACCTTCGACAGGTTTTGCCATGTCTTCAAGAGTAACAGTTATACAAAAACCTCGATATGTGTTCCTTTTTCTAGTCAGAGGTTTAGTACTTAGGTTAGATTATTTCTGGGAAGGTATCACTGTCGATCCTTAAAAGACTAGAGCCATTATGGATTGGACTGCTAGCCAATGTGACCGAGGGAAGTGCGATTTCATGGGATTGGTAGGTTATTACAAGATATTTGTTCATGAATTTTCTAAATTGTGCACCTAATAAATTTCCTTTAGCAGAAAGGAAGAAGTTTGTTTGGTCGAGATAGATGTGAGCAGGCCTTGATACATCAAGGAATGTGTTGCAAAAAAGCATATTCTTGCATTACTAGATCCTCGATATATTTATTCATGGGTACAAATGCTTCTTTGGTAGGATTAAGAATTTTTGATGCGGGATGGTTGTGTAGTAGCCTTTGAGTCTTTCAAACTCAAGGATTATCCGACTCATGACCTTAAGCTTGAGATTACGGAAGTGGTGCATGCCTTGGTGTATTGGTGTCATTTCCTTCTAGGAAAGAGCTTCATTCTCATGATGAGATCATTTGAGCTTACATCACCTCTTCACGTAGCCTAATCTCAATGCTCTAAATCAATAGCATTAGATTGAGTTATTGTGTGAGTACAAAGAGGGAGATAGAGCATGTGAAGGGGATGGAGCATGTGGTTATAGAAAATTTGAGTTGATGGAGACATTTTTATGGATAATTGTGTGGGTACAGACTTGTGGAGTAGAATTTTGCAACAACTTCAAGATTACATCTTCTACCTTTCAATTAGAGCATAGATTCGAGTCTTAGAGACCCCTTGAGGTAAAGTTCGATGGATTCACATTGGAGTCAAATGGACTTCTTAGACATAGAGAGGTCGGATCTATGTAGCTAGGGATGGAAGTTTGAGACAAGATATTTTGGTAAAGGCTCATCGTGGACCTTATTCGGACCATTCAAGGGTGAAGAAAATACACACCACTTTGAGAAAATTTTACTATTGGATAGGACTTCAAAGGGATGTAGCTCAATTTGTGTCTTTTTTTTTTGGATTTTCAAAGGGTGAAGGTCGAGCATCAACATCTAGTTTTCCTTCTTTACCCACATATTATAATAGAGTGGAAATGGGACACTATTTCCATGGATTTAATAGTTGGTCTATCGATGTCTAGCTACCACCACGACACCATCATGGTCATCGTGGATGATTGAAAAACGTAGATCATTTTTTCTTAGGTGAATATCACTTATACAATTCCATAGGCATTGGTGAGTATACATAGATGGGATTTTCAAACCGCATAGGATTCCATAGAAGATCATTTATCACTGCGATCCCTTATACACCTCTCATTTTTGACTACCATGTAGCATGCCCTTAGGACTAGCATTAATTTAAGACAATATATCACCCCGAGACATATGGACATAGTGAGTGGGTGACTCATATTATAGAGGACATGCTTTGAATGTACGTCATGGATCATCAGTCTAGATAGGAGGAGTATTTTTACTTGGTATATTTTTCTTATAATAACAACTTTAAGAATTCTATTGATATGGCTCCATTTAAGGCACTTTATGGTAGGGAGTGTAGGACACCACCGAGTGGGGATAAATTATAGGGAAAACTATCTCTTGGGCCAGCTTTGTTATAAGACATGGATCAAAGAGGTTATTTATATCAAACAGAGGTCAGTAAGAGGCACAAGATAGATAAAATAAGTATGCATATTAAAGGGAGTTAAGCTGCAGTTATGAGGTGGGCATGAAGGTGTTTCTTCATGTCAAACCTCATAAGATTCCTATCCATTATGGAAAATGCTATAAGTTAGCTCCTAGATTCATGGGTCCATTTGAGATCTTGGAGCGAGATCGGTCCCTTAGCTTATTGTCTAGCCTTGCCACCCAACTTGTCTCATGTCCATGATGTATTTCATGTTTCTGTTCTTATGAGATACATTCTAGATCCCTCTCATGTGTTCGATTGGATTTCATTACAGGTGAAGGAGCATGGGTATGTGACTGTTTAGCCCGTCCACATTATAGAGCGCATGAACTTAAGCCTCAAGGCCGCAAGATTAATCAAAGTGCGATTCTAGTGGGATATGTATGATGAGACCGCAACCACATAGCATGATAATACTTTGTTATGGGCCCATTTCACATCTATTTTAGTGAATTCAAGGAGGAATTCAAGTCTAAGGGGAGGGGCATGTAGTTCCCACTCCTTCAACACTATTTCATTATGATGTTATTGCGATGGATTGATACTTAGACATTTTAATCATTATATCATGATCAGTAGATGATAAACTATGCTGATATTTGGACTATTCACATGTTGTGATGTACATTTTGATTATGATGCACTAGATGATCTGATGGATAGTTATATATGTTGATTTTTAGTATTTTGATTTTATACTAACATGTCATATTTTGAATGCATTGCCTATGTTGGATGTTTTTAGTAGAATTATGATTTTAGGGATGTTAAAATTGAATTAATTGATATGATGATAGATGATAGAATTTATAATTTTGCGCAGGATGTTATATCATATACATTGAAAAAGGATACGGGACCAACCACGAAGGATGTTGGGTGTTGTGTAACATAATCAAAATTGACAACTTGTGTATATGTTACGATGTGATGTTGCATTCTTGGTTAGGAACTTCCCATAGGGGTAATCTCATTTGTGGCCATGGGTGTAATATGTTTCCTTTCTTTTAATTTTATTTATTTTTAAAATTGTTGTGCATGTGTTTAATTATTGGGGAAATATTGTTACTTTATTAACACTTGCTAATGTATCTTAATTAAATAATTTAGCTTAAATTTAAACTAAAAGGGAAGATATGACATGTGGGCAATAAATTGGGTAGATAGTCCTTGTTTTGGTGCATGATGTAAATTGAATTAAATGCATTTAGGTGGTGTGTACTCTACCATCCTTCCCAAATTCGAATTTGGCCTTGTTGGCCACTTTTAGAGACTTGAGGGACAAGTTAACCTTGTCCCTCACATCTCAAACTCTTATACAAACCCTACTTATGAAGTATGAGACATATTTTGACCATTTTATTGCATTTTTAGTGTAAAAAAGGTACATAATTGCACATGTGTTTACTTACCACATTTAATTTTGTCCTCGATGAGCATGGTGTGTAATTTGGAGTATCATGTGGGCATGTCATAAGTCTTACATGTGCATTTAATCGCTTTGAGTATGGTGTTTGACTTGTGCGTTGGAATGGAGGGATGATTAAGTGGCATCCTACATGGAACCACCTCATATTCCCCACATCCCATTTTATTTATTGGATGAATTTTATGGATTTTGGGTTACTTGCCTTATTTTCTTCTCTTGCATTTTTAAAATTGGTCTTGGTTTTCATACTTGGATTTTTCTTTTGGAGTTGCATCTTGGATTGAGCTTGGTGTGAAGGATTCAAAGCTTGTTGAGTAAATAAATTGGAATCTTGATGGAGAGGTAGGCTCTCCTCTTATTGTCATTTTTGTATTAATGTATTTTGATGTAGAAATTGTGCTTGTTTGAATATTGTATGTGTTGTGGATATGTTTGATTGTGGTTGGGTAGTTTTCCTTAAGTTGGGTGTGGGATATGGATTTATGGGACCATTAGGGAGGAAAAGGGATATGTGAGGCATACATTGTGGAGGGGGTGTGAGTTTGAGTTCCACCTATGGGGAGTGAAATGATAACATGGATATATTTTGCATACTTTCAAGTGTATATATAAGGATTTGATTATGTTTTGAGTTGTGCACATGGAGGTTTCTAGGTGGAAGTCCTACATCACTTGGGATACGAAAGGAGGCGGTGCCCATATTCCATTTGTCCTTGTTGACTTGTTTTTGTCAAGTCTTTGTGCTTGTTGGGAAATTTTTATTATTGTTTGAGTGTATTATTAGAAAGTTATATTTGAATGTGTTTATTTTGTGGAAGCCTCTTGTAAAATTTGTCAAATGTTACATAATACCCCTTATTGTTCTTTGGTTGGGGATCGGGGGCCAATAAGGGGATGGCTTCTCCTCTTATTGGATTATAGGTTAGGTGGAGAGCATCACCTATACCCCTTTCTTTGTATGGTGATTCAAGTTTTGAAGAGTTGAAGGATGCAAGTTTGAAATCTATGAAGTTGGGAGATGACTTGGAAAGAAGACTTGTGTTTTGACCTTGTTGGAAGAATCCTCTATGTTTAATTTTGCTTATTGTTCCCACTTAGAGTGGAAGATTGTAACTTTTGTATGTTTGAAAGAAAGCCTTGTATATTTAATTTATTCCAAGTTGTAGTGACTTAGTTGAATGGAGAAATAACTTTAGTTGTATACCTTGTTGGAAAGGACTATTTTATTGTAAGAAAGGGATTAGAAATTTTTGTATTACAAAATAATGTTCTTGCAACTTTCATTTATCATATTTGTATTGTATAGTTGGAAAGAGAAATCTCAAAGTTATATTTGTTAAAAGGGACTTACATTTCACCTTGTTGTAAGTTGTATGTTTGAATGGAAAAGTGAATGTTAATCCTTTTGCATTATTGGCAAGTTGGTTTTAAATGGAAAATAGATAAATTTCATTCAAGAGTGTTTTATTTCTCCTATTCAAATGATCATGTAAGAAGGAATATTGGGTCAATTTTATATCCAAATTTTACATTTTATTGCAAAGGAAAATTTTATATTTAGTGTTTAACACCAAAGAAATAATTCCCTTCTTTACTTGCACGTGGTGGAGTAAAGAGACTAGTAATTTAAACTATTTTACACATATATCTATTTAGAAATTATTGCAAGCATTTTCCATTATATTTCATCTTTCAAGCAATATTTATTTATAAAAAAACTTAATAAAACAAATTATATATATATATATATATATATATATATATAAAACTAAATAAAATTAATTTTTGTGTTAAGTGAATGGCTTATTAAAAGGGAGTGTGTTTTATTAAAAAAGGTTTTGGGGTTTGGACCGTAACGTAACTCCTATATATTGTAATTGTTATGAGTGCGGCACCCCCTCCCACCTCCACCCCCACATTTGAACGATTCGCAACCCCTTATACCAATGCAACTTTATTTTTATACACTGTGTAGTATATTACGATCTAACTAATTTTTTTATAATATAAAATTATGTGTGTGTGTGTGTACTTAGTGGAATCACTTTTTTTATAGATAAAAAGAGAATAAAATAGATGTGTGTGTGTGTGTGTGTGTGTGTGTGTGTGTGTGTGTGTGTGTGTGTGTGTGTGTGTGTGTGTGTGTGTGTGTGTGAGGACGTATAAATATTTATAATATACTTATGGACCATTTAACCACCCAAAATGAGTATATACATATTGTATATACACCCAACCCTGCAAGAAAAATACTAAATAAACAAAAATAAAGAATTGTAAATAATACCCACAAAGGAAATGGGTAGATCTATGATTTTAGCACAAAACTACAAAAAAATGGAGCTTGCAAACCCTCTCTAATGGCCTCCATGGCTTCTCCTCTTTCTCCTCCAAACCTACAAAACAAGACTAAACAAATAAATGAGAAGTTAGGGCAATAGGAAATAAAAACAAATCTATAAAGATATTTAGGGCAACCCAAATCCAATGGCTAGAATAGATTTGATCTAATGGCTCGATTAAACCCTACATCACTTAAGTGGGTGGCTTTTGTGGTATTGAAATTTAAATTAAAAAGGCATGGGTAATGCGGGTAATGGGGCCACGTGGATGACCTTCTTGTGGAAATTAATTAAGCAAATGTGCATGGTTTCTTTTGATTAAATAAAATGGAAGTTTCTAAACAATTATTAAAAATGGTGTAATTAAGAACACTAATGGAACTTGGTAAATGATTTTAAACCGTAAATATTTTGGAATATAAATTGATAATAGTTAATAATTAAATTAATTCCAACTTCCCCAAGTTGTCTAGAAATTTTAACCAAGAAATTAGTTATCTTGTGAATAATATTTGCCCTTGTAAACCCGTTTAAACAAAAAAAAATTACCGTAATTTTTCCTATTAAATTATTAGGTTTTATTTTGATTTGAGAGTTGAAAATTATGGCCGTTACACCCTTCTTGTTGTCATGATATAATTCCCTACAAATAGCCAAACAATACCCCTTCGGCCTCTAGGCCGTATCAATACATCATGGAAATAAAATGCATATAAAGCATCCATCATACAATCCTCAAAGATACATCAAGAAATAAACACACATATACATATCTATCAATTGACATCATCATATTCGTAACTAAATCATCACCAAAGTTAGGAAATTCTATCAATTTTTTACAATTTCTTAACATTTCAATTCTACTATAATCAATAATTTACAATTATCAATAATCCAATTCACATTCTACGACAACCATGCAATTCCCTACATTTAATGTAACTCATTCCTACTAGATACACTCAATAACATATTACCGATCCCTAATATCATCACATTATTAACAATTTACGATATCAAAGAAATCACATGGTTAGTCCAGTAATCCGAGTACAATCATCATTGTCAAGCATCCAAAATGTTAGCATAAAACAAAATAATACTAGGTCATCATCAAGTATTGAAAGATCTATCTATGTTTGCTAGGAGTCCATACAATCCACAAGGTGAGTCACAACATATCGATAATCAAAATTTTAATGTCTCTAATTATCAATAATCAAAATCATAGTAAGAAACATGTCGAAGAGGAGTGGCACTACATTGCCATTTTTGAATTCCATAAGTTTCTATAAATTCATGGTATAAAGGTGTAATTGTAGGAAGTTAATAGTTGTGCATTTTTCCATCGGAAGACATTTTAAAAACATGATTCTTTAGGCTTCGAGCTAAAATTAGACGTTTTCGCAACTAGTAGGAAAATGTAAAATAAGGTCGTATGACCTTAGTCAAGACAATAAACTGTCATGAAAACTTATTAAAACTTATAAATAACTATGTGAAAGCTGTTCATTGTGGCTTGTTTTGTGAAATGCGACTTTTGGAAAAAAAGTGTTTCTCTCTATTCTCTCTTCCCTATCTCTTTCTCTCTCCTCCCTTGGATAAGAAATAAAATGAAATGAAAAAAATATGTACCTAACCATCTCTTGTTGCGTGTGCATTATTGTTATTATGTAAATGGAAAACTAAATAACAATGATTATACTGGATTTAGGTGGATGTCATGCCAACGATTTTCGCTAACTCATGCTCACATGGTTTTGCAAGGTACAAATAAGATGGTGAAATGACGTGGTTGTAATTTATTTGTGTATTGTTGTAATTTATATAAATGATAAAAAAAAAAAAAGTGTATTGTTATATATAACGTAAAGTTTCATTTTTCTATTGCTTTCAAATAACAGATTGTCCTTGTCATGTATGTAGTTTAAATAAACTTGTAATTGTTCCTTGTTATCAAGTTTTAAGAGGTAGCCCATTAATTACTTAATGCTCTTGTTGACTTCATTTATAATTATGTTGTGAAAACTTACATCATGAATGGAAGGAAGAATATCTTTATAAATTAAAAGGGAATTGTTCTTTAAATGCCATCAATAATACTAAAACCCATCCCAAATCCAAAGTACATAGCAACATTCAAATGGGAAAATGGGCGACGATATATCATGGCGAATTGAAAGAAATTGAAAAAATTAAGAAGCGAAAAGTGGTTAAAATTTAATTGGCCCACCAAATATGGGAAGGGACACTCTAGAAAATACACTTGACTAGAAATTAGAATGGCTCACCAGTTCAATGTTCTTCCTTCCCCCAACCATTTCTAACAAAAGCATTCCAAAACTATAAACATCTGATCTGTCCGTTGCATGCCCTAAATTTTGGCACTACACCTCTAGTGTGACATATCCTGGAGTCGCTCTCGACTCGCTGCAGTCAATGACATGTGATCGTCTCCCCTCCCACACTCTTTTACTAGACCAAAATCAGCTATTTTGGGTGTGAACTTGTGGTCTAGTAATATATTGTGCGGTTTGATGTTAAAATGAATGATGCGTTTGTGACACTCTTTACGTAGATAAGCGATCCCACGAGCCACCTCTTAAGCAATTGAATGCAGTTTTTCCCAGCTAAGTACTCGTTCTTCTCCTCTCCCACGAAATATAAACTTATACAGAGAACTATTAACCATGTACTAGTAAGCAAGAGAACTTCGGAATCCTTCAAAGCAATATCCCATCAGGAAAACTAGATGAACGTGGTGGATTCCCCCGATTTTCGCAACTTCATTCATGAACTGGTTCTCACTGTGTCTCGACTGATCCAAAACTTTAACAGCCACAAAATTACCCCTTCCGACCTTTCCTTTAAAAACTACACCAAAACCTCCTTTTCCTATTTTATATGCAAAGTTGTTGGTGATCTTCTTCAGCTCAGAGTATGAATACCTGGTTGGCATTTGATGAGTAAAATCTTTTAAAAATTTCTCAACTTTAGACATAGCGGATTCGGTGGCCAAAGGAAGCTGCACCTTCTCATAAAAGCATGTTTGCAAGCAATAGTAAACCTATGAATAATGAACCGCTTCCAACGGTAGCACCTGAAATGAGGTCGAAGGTTGTGAATCTCGCATGAATTAATTCATATTTATAGAGCTAACATGATAACGTTTAAAAGAATGAAAATAATAGACATGGCTAGAATAATGGCTGTCCAAGATTTTCCTGCAAGATAGGAATCCCAATACATAAAATGATAATTGTTTTATATTTATATTTCCATTATACTTAAATATGGAATGTAATTTAAAGAAATCGAATCAGGACTAGGACTTACCATTGTTGCAGGATTTTTGTGAATAGGAAATACCACCGGAGAAGCAGAAAGACGACGTTTTGCAGTAAGCACAATTTGTGTAGCCTGACTCACAACCCACACAATTTTTGCTTGCAGTCCATCTTATTTCTAACCCTTGAACTACAATCTAATCCAGAGGTTTTCTCCAGTCAATGTCATTCACGCGTAGGTCAAATTTCAACTTGCACCATATACCCTTATTTGGAATACTAAGATTATAGTACCCATGATCCATACATGTTATATTATCCACCGCGGTTTCTGAGTAATCTGGAACACATGATTTCCCCAGCGTGAGATTCCTATAGCGATCTGCAATACGAAAATCAGCGCCGTCAAGGAATTGCTCATTGAAATTCACTGATAGATCGTATTGATCTTCCAGTAGATGCTTGTGTAATATTCTCATGGTATGGTTGGAGTCGAATTTCGAGAAATGTTTGACTTCCAGTATGTAGTATTGGTGTCCACTTATACTAAGCAGAGGCAGAGAACCTTTAACTGTGTGACCGCATTTGAACTGAAGCGTAGGATCACCGCAGCCGCTCTTCTTTAATCCAAATGGTTAATTGAAGGTAAACTTCCTACAAGTGAAAACATCACATGCTCCATCACTGTAAAAAGTGAGGAATGTTATCGAAATTGTCATCAGGACGAGGAAGCGGCCGAGACACAGAGATTTGGGAAAAAAATGAAGCGATTCCATTCGGAGAGTAGACAGAAAGCACGGGAATTAAGAGGTAGAAAAGTCGTTGAAGACCAGGAAAGAATGAAGCAATATATATCATCCGTGAACGGATGAAGGGGCCACGGTACTTGATTATAAAGTACCATTTATTGATTCGACAATGATTTCATTTAATTAGTATAAATATATAGAAACCCTAATTACGTCCAAAGGCTTGCTATAAGTTAACTGAGAACTCCCGATTCTGACACAGCCAGGGTGCAAGAGTAAAAATGGGCCGTAGATCTATCGACATCGTCTGCAGGTAAATCTTCACCGCAAAACACAGTTACGTAATAAGAAAACATCTAGTGGTGCGGTGGATTTGAGGAGCAATGAAACATAGTTTAATTTCTTTTGAATTCTCGATATGTAAACCCTATATGAAAGTTTTTGATGGTGGCCGATTCTATGGAAGCTGATGTGCAAGTTCCTGGATTGCGGAGACGGGGTTTATAACGGGGATGTAAAAACAAGGAAAATTGTTCAGGGAAAAGAGTTATTTGGTCAGGATGATGTGAATTGGGTGGATAGGAGCCTGCAACTGAGAGATCTTTTTGAATCCCTGTCCTCTGAAGGCGCTAATAAAGTGTATCTTGTTAGGAGGCCATCAGTTGTTGCATTGCGCCCTAAATATCTCACAGACACAGAGTGGTTCTATCTGGTTTATATGTCTTTTGAGTTTGCAACTGGAAATGGTTTATATGTCTCTTGAATATAACGAGGATATCAGATTTTCGTAAAGATGCACATCCCTCGGTGTACACGTTGGGAGGGAAAGAAAAGCTAACACGAGCAAATAAATAATCCAGACAAGTTTGGTGATTGCAGCCATTGGTGTTTGCCAGGATTACCTGACATTTGGAATGAATTATTGTACAATTACTTGCTCACGCTCACCCACAAGCTCAAGGATGATATTTTCCGGCTTATGTAACGTGTGAAAAAAATATTATATGATCTTAAATCATATAGAGTGATTGACATTTTTCATTACGAATAATTTTTTCAATGACATATTGTATGGCCCTCATGTACATGTAATGTGTTTGTCATTTTTTATTATATTCGATGTTTGTAAGGATTAGGTGCACAAAATTGTTAGGTTTAGTTACATTTTATCAAAAAAAATTGGGGTACGATTTGATCTCTTGGAATTTACTACTTTATTTAGTGAGATTTATATTTTGATGGATGACTAGACAACACCTTTTACACCAGCATACACAAAATTGAACTACAACCTATTTTTTAAATTACAAATATATATTTTATTTATTTATTATGTACTATATTTCTGAATTCAAAATCTATATAATATTTATATTTCTAAGGTATTTAGTAAATCTATGTAACAAATTATAACATTTAAAAACAAGGTATGGGCCAACCAAAATGCCATTTACACAAGCGTGGTAAGTACGTGGTACGACTATAAGAAAAATATAATCCAATCCATTCTAAATATAATTTGTAGTACATGACATTTTTAAACCAATGGTTCCTTATTATTTTTCTCTAAGAAAATTATGGAGCTCTTTGGTTGTATAAATCTTCATAATAAATAATTCATTTTTAGTAGTTATCTATGGATTTTATGTTTTTCAAATTTTTGGCTCTTATAAAATAGTTTTGGATGTGACTAAAATTGTAAGAACAAAAAAAATCCATTCTCGCCACATCTAGGCCGTGATGGTGGTGATAATGATGATGAGGATGATGACAATGACAATGATAAAAACATTGACGATGAATAAAATGATGATGGAGCTCCTTGGTTATATAAATCTTCACAATAAATAATTCATTTTAGTAGTTATTTGTAATGCCCGCTAAAACTCCCTCTCGAGACCCATAAACAACCTAGGTTAATTAGGAGAAATTATGGAATAATTAGTTTTTGTTCGAGGTGAGGCTAGAAACAAGCCTCAAGCAAAGAAATGACACAAGGAAGTACATCAAGGTCAATCGTGTTAAGAAGATAAGATTTTCCATTGGAACAACATATAAAAGACCACATTACAATTAGTGGGTATAATTAACCAAGTATAGTTTAAATTTCCTTTAGGTGTTAATTTAATAATTAGATTAAATTAACACTAGGGTTAAATATTTCTTAATTAGACTTAGAGGGCTACAGGGCCAAAACAATAAAACAAACTCTCATCACAACGGGTAGGAAAAAATCACCTTGCCCCATAAGGTGGCCCTAGAATGGTCAACTCATGCTTTTAGAAATACACATTGAAAATAAGGAAGGTAATTTTCCTCTTACCCACCCACGTACTTGCCTAAGATATTTAAACTAGTTTTTCTCATATTTCCCACACTCAAAAACTCTTAAACACCATTCCATTAGATAGGAAATTTCTTCCCCTTTTCAGAGATATAAGGAAGTCCTTCTAACTCCCTATAAAACTCAAGTTATGGGCCGACGAGCCTTGGGAAAAAACAATTCCCCAAAGGTGGGCGTGCGGGTCTAGGGGAGAAAATTTTCCCCAAGGGCTTTCAGTGTCAATGGAGATGGGGAGGAAAGTTAGATTCTTGGCGCTTGGGAGAAAAGAGAACTTTAACCCCACGCGCCTATAAGTCCGTGGTGGGACTTTTTGCCTAAAAATGAAATTATACCCTGGGACACAAGGGACACGTTGTAGTACCCACTTCCCTTTCGACGCCTTTTTGATACTAATCATGATAATCGCTGATTATATTATGGACATGATTATGGACCGTATTATAGTATGATGTTAGATGTTAGATCATGGATTATTGTTGACTTGATTCAGTTATGATGCATGATGATTATTAGAGACATTTTGGATATTGATGATGATAAACTGTTGGACATGGTTATATGATGGATGTTGTTTGGACTTGTGATATTTGGATATTGTGAGTAGACCTAGAAATGGAAAATTATTGGATGATGATATAGTTGTTGATAAACTATAAATGATATTGTTAGATTACTTTGATGTTGTTGTGATTCATATATCTAGATGATTTTAGAATTTTAATTATATTTATATTATTTTGGACGTTCTGATATGGCCACGAGGCCAAAGGAGGTATTTATGTTTTGTAGGTTAAAATATCACAACAAACATCGAAGGATTAGAGACTAACCACATTAGAATTCTAGATGAATTCAACAAGGTCACCATGGTAATCGTATTTGTTTATGTGTATTGCTTGTGTTAGGATTTCCCATGGGGCGATCACCTTTAAATGTGACCAAGGGATTTTATGTTTTTCTTTTATTTGGTCCCTTTTGTTTAAGTTTTGTATGTGTTTTATGTGGTGCACTTACCCTTTCATTATTTATTTAATGTTGTGTTAATATTGTGAGTAATCTTATTGTTCAGTTAACTAATTAAAATATGTCATAAGAATGTAATTAATAGAGTTGTTGGCCATGATTAAAGATGTGAAAGTGATGTGTAAGTTAAATTTTGAGTGTGAAACACTCCATATTCTTGGAAATTGAATTTGTCCTTGGAGGCTGATTTTGGAGGCTTATGGGACAAGTTAAACTTGGCCCATACCTCTTAAATTTATTTACCAACCATACCTACGGTTGGAGAGTTGAGATTAGACTTTTGTGATGTTTTTTGAGAAGGCAAATTGTAGGTTTTAACTACACTTTTCTTACATGTTTTAATTTTAGTCCTTTGGGGTGTGGGTTGAATTTGAGTGTGTAAGTGAATTGTCATATTGTTCACCCACCTATTTATTGTGCATTGGAGAATGAAATTGAATTTTGGGGTTGGGGTTGAGGAGGTGTGATGTGGCATCCTACATGGATCCACCTCATCCTCTTATCTTCCCTCTTCTATATAATTAGAACTCCTTGCCTTGTTTTCAGTTTCTTCACTTTTGGGAGACTTCATTTTGGGTGATTTTTCTTGTTGTTTTGGGAGCTCATGCTTAAAGAAGTTTTGGAAGATTGTTACATGCTTGTGCTTGGTTGTTTTGGATTGCTTGCATTGGGATAAAGATTTTTGTTTCGAACTTGGAACAACTCCATCATGGAGAGGTAGGTGCTTGACTCTTGAAATGCTCTTCTTGTATATATGTGAATGTTCTTGTGTGAATTTGTTGGTATATATTGTGGGTTGTTGGGTAGATGGCCTAGGAATGGTGTAGGAGAAGACTATGGGGTTATTTTGTTGGAGGCACAAGTGGTTTTAGGGAGGTATAAGAGTGGAGGGAGTTGGGATTTGGGTTCCATCTTAAAAGAAATATCTTGCATTTCTTTACTCATTATGGGGTGCCACAAAAGTTTGGAGAGACATAAGAAAATGTGAGGAATAAGGGGTACTTGGGAGGCATAAGGGCATGACAGGGGTTTTGAAATGATACTCATATATATATATATATATATATATATATATATATATATATATATATATATATATTGGTGGGTTGTTCTCAGGTGGTGATACCCATTTTTCCCTTTGAGAGGCATAAGCAACATCCCCCACTTCTTGCTCCTTTGGCTTGCTTGATGAAGCATTGGTATTTTTTGTCATGTTTTAATGTAGTTGTAAACTACATTCTGTTTGGGACTGTGTTTCTTTATAAAAATGTTGCTTGTATGTTTTGTGGAAGCCCTGTTGTTGCCTTGAGTTGGATCACATCTTTTTTTGCTTTGTGGTTGGGGCTCGGGGCCAATGAAGAAGGATGGCTTCTCCTCTTAATTGGATGTCTTGGTTGGGTGGAGAGCATTTCCTTTGCCCTAATCCTATTGAGATAAAATTGGAAGAATGAGGAGAATGCATGTTACTATTCTGGAGCTAAGAAAAGACAGGTTTGACAGTCCCTTATGAAATGAAATCTCATTGTAAACCCTTCCCACTTGAGTGGATGAACTAGTAAATGGTTGTAATGGAAGGATGTTGTACCAATTGCAAGTTGTATTTTGAAATGTAAAGATTTATACTCTGCTTTCTATTTTGGAAAGAATTTGAAAGAAAGAAACATGTTTTGTATGTTGCATTTTGATACCAAAGTGAAAGGAAGTTTTAAGAGTTCATTTAAATTAATGGAAGTGGTGTTATCTTGTCCATATGTTGTTATTCCATTAGAAATTAGTGCTTAGAATTCACTATGAAATCCTGTTTGAAAAGTGGTAAAGTGAATCACATGAGAAAAAAATGTATTATTTTATTCTGTATATAATATATGTTTTAGAAGGAATAAAAGAAGAAAGGTTGTAATGTTGCATTTTGGAATCAATAAAGGATTGCATTACCTTTTTCAATCTGTATTGTTGTATTGAAATTGATCATCTATTGTGTTTGAAATCTCTGTTGAAAAGAAGAAATGCGTGTGAGGAAAAATATGATGCTCTGTTCTCCTTGAAAAATGTTAAGACTGGAAATCAGAATTTTATTTTGGCTTTCGAATGGTTTGATTAAGTCAACTAATGTGTTAGATTGGAATTGGAACATATTTTAAATACTTGGAAGAAGAAATTAATTAAATAGATCCTTTAAAAAAATTCCCTCTGCTTTTATTCTTGCAACCTGTAATTATCCAAACCAAAAATGCACAGTTCGAACCTGCAAGCAAGGAATAACAATGAAACATTAAAATAGAACATGCTAGGGTATAAATGATTTCAATTAGACAAAGACACTTAGAGGAAATATTTCAAAACTTGGCAAAATCGGGCTCAAACCATTTTGTAGTCATTTTGTTGTCAAGAAATGAAAATGTTCAAATTACAAATCTATTAAAAACATTGATTCTTTAATCCTTCCTTAAATCCATATAAGAACATGTACCCATGTCTCTGTTTGACATGTTCGAGAGAGGAAGAAGATCAAATTGAATAAATCTCACAAGTTAAAATTTACTGAGTTCACACTTTGTAAAAGTCTGGAGCCATTTTATTAAAATTGACCACTTAAACCGTATCAAAATAAAAAATTAATTATATTTGTGCAAAGAGGACTTGATAGATTTCAAAATTCCTCGTTTTCCCAAAACCGAGTTCCTTATCAAAATTTATGGCCTTCAAGTTTTTTCTTCCTTGGTGTAAAAAAAATGGGAAAAATTTCCTTGGTGGGCCCGTGGCCCGAATTTTTCCCTTAAGCACTTAGAAAATTTTTCCTAAATTTTCCTAATTTTTCCTATCGCCCCACCGGTTTGCAGCCAATCAAAGGATACCACGTGGCACCATGGGGTGTTGGCGGGGCGGATCCCTTTAAACTTAGCGCAATTGAAAAATTTTTGAATTTTTTTCCAAGTTTTCCCCGCTAGCCCACGACCAATCAGGTGATGCCATGTGGCATCACAAGGCATCAGCAAAGGAGTGGGTCCTTTTTTCCTTTTTTTTGTTTTAGAAAAATTTCAGAAAATTTTCCATGTTTTCCCATTGCCCTGCTTTCCCCCGTTGAATTAGGTGATGCAATGTGTCCCTTGCAAGCTTGCGGAGTTGCGGGCGCAATGTTAGTTTTTTGCCCCACGCTGGGAAATGTTCCAAAAGTCTCCCATGACCCACCAACCCGTCCTTTGGGAAAATTTTCAACCCTAGGCCCACGAGGCCCGCTCTGGGGAAACTTTTCACCCCAAGGCCTACCAGCCCATAACTCGAGAAATATGAGGAGTTCAAAGGACATCTTTATATCAATGGAAAGGTGAGGAAATTTCCTATCTAATGGGATTGTCTTAGGAAAATTTTCAATGTGTTAAGTGTGAGAAAAATAAAGTTAAAACTTTAATCTGTTAGAGAGTGGGTATGGTGAAGATTTACCCTTTGAACCTAATTGAACCCTCTAACCCTAAAATTTGGACCTTATGACCTCTAATATTATTTGTTAATAAAAGAAAAGCATGTTCTAGTGAATTAAAATTGTTCTAGAACTTGTTAGTGATGATTTTTTTCCTTGTAATCTGGTTGTGGACTCTTTTAAACAAAGGAAAATAAATTATTCCATAATTTTTCCTAATTAATCCTAAGTTGTTCTTGGGTCTCAAGTGGGTTGTTTTAATAGGCATCACACACATGACATGTTCTAAGCCAATGTGGGAAAAAGGGTTAGTGGGGATAAAAAGGCATTTTGCCTTAAGGATTAAAAATGCATAAGGGGTTAAAACCCACCCGTGCCTTCGCGGTGTCTCATGATATCACGTGTCGACGTTCATTTGGATCTTTGGTCGGCAGTCGGCGAGAGATTTGGAAATAGTTTCCTTTTCAAGTGTAAATCTTCTAGACACTCGTGCCTTCTTGATGCATCATGGAGACACGTGTAAGACAGCCAATAGCCATGGGTCTCTGCGGGCCTAGGGGAAAATTTGGGAAATTTGCCAAATATTCTTTTAAAGTGCTAAGGCAAAAGAAAGACCCGTGCCTCTACCAAAACCTCGATAAGTCACGCATGACGCGATTAATGATTGGGTGCGGGATGCATGGCCATGGAGAAAATTTTTCCAACATAACTTTTTGGACTTGGAATTTTTTGTTTTTGTCAAGGAAAAAAGTTCGGTCTGGCAGTATTGAAAACTTCACGGTTTTGCGCCCTTTAGGAAAAAACAAAAAAATAAATGTTTTGATCTGAGGTCCACCAATGAAAATTTTAATAATTTAGATTTATATATATATATTGAGCCGAAATGAAGTAAAACTTTAGAAGGGCATTAATTTCGATTGGAAGCTCAGTTTTGGAAACGAGGACATTTTGGAAAGATTTCAAGGTCGTATTTGCACAAGAAAATCAATACTATAATTTAGATGAGCTTAGAAGGGTAAATTTTGAGAAAACATTTTTGTCACCTAGGAAGTGAACTGGACTTTTAAACTTATAAATTTTTCTGAAATTTTCCATTAAATCTTTCTCAACATGCCCAACAGGCACGGAGGATTTTACTTGGAAGATTTTAGTATAGATTTGAAGGTTAAAAGGTTTAGTGATTTGCAATTCAAATTTATCAATTTTATGCAACAAGGAGTCTGCTTTTTCCCATTTTGAAAGGTTTGATGGAAATTTCTTAAGTATTTTAATTTGTTTGGGGTCATTTTGATCTTACAAGTCCCATTGGGTATTTAATTTTGTCTTTCTGATGTTGTAGGGTCATTCTGTTCAATTTGCTAATTAATTTGCAGAGTTTGAAATTTATCTAAAAGAGACCAAATTCGA
Source organism: Taxus wallichiana var. yunnanensis (assembly GCA_018340775.1). Lineage (NCBI taxonomy): Eukaryota > Viridiplantae > Streptophyta > Pinopsida > Cupressales > Taxaceae > Taxus > Taxus wallichiana. The sequence goes on from CM031240.1 coordinate 201,605,374, forward strand.
ATGGGTCTATTTTAATTTATCATCTTCCAAGTTTTTTTTGGTAAAAACTTCATTCCAAAACCAATTATAACCTATTAGGTTGATTCAAGCAAGGTATTCAAATGCCAAATCACAATTTTGATTTCTAAAAACTCATTTCTAAAGAATAGAGTATTATGACATTTCTCCATACGTATTAATTTTTTCCTCTTTCAACAAAACTTCAAAATAAATTCAACAATCAAATTTCAATACATGGTAATGAAATTTGATAAAATTAATGCAATCTTTATTGATTAAAAAGATACCTTTATAACTTCTTCTTTCATTCCTAAATTTCAATATACATAATACAATTTCTTTCTCATTCATTCAAAAATAGAAAATAGAAAACATAGTATATCTCTTTCACATTTTGAATTATAGCTTTCATAGCCAATAAAAAACATCTTTCCATCACAAATAATATACAAGGTCATCCACTTCCAAGTGGGGAAAACTTACAATAAGAAATAATCTCAACAAGGTTTCAAACTTGTCTTTTCTTTTGCTCTAGTACAACAACATGAAGATCCTCCACTTTCCATTTTGATCACAACAAAGGCAGGGGAAAGGCAATGCTCTCCACCCAACCAAGACATCCAATGAAAAGGAGAAGCCATCCTTCTTCATTGTCCCCCGAGCCCCAACCACAATGTAATAAAAATGTCTATTAAAACATGGGCAACAAAGGCTTCCACAACACACATGAAACTTCATATTTATAAAATAAGTCTAAAACAAATATGTAGTTTTCAACCATAGATAAAAGACAACAAACAACACTCAAGATTCATCATGCAAGCCAAATGAGCAAGAACTATGGGGGATGCTAATTATGCCTCCCAAAGGGGAAATGGGTATCACCAATCGATTACAAATCTACTAAAAAAATAGTATATCAAAACCCCGACATGCCCTAATGCCTCCCCCAAGTACCCCTTATTCCTCACATTTCCTTATGCCCCCAACCTGAAATGGCACCCCATAATGAGTAGGACGAAGACTGGAAGGAAGGTGGGAGCATCAAATAACTCCTGCACTTCACCAAAAAGGAGTTGCGAGATCCCAAAAGAAAGTAAGTCTTTTTAAAGCATGTCCATGCATCTGACAGCTCAAGATTCAAAACAAATGGAATGGAAGCCTTATCAAACATTGTATTGGCTTGTCATAGATCAAAAGAGGTGGTGTACATATAGGAGAGTGAATGTGTAACTCCCATGTAAGAGAAGATTCCTCCATAATGGAGAGAGGAGTTACTTTCCCAAATGGGAATGTAACTCTATGACAAATCACTTACACATATGACAACAATCAACAAGTAAGAGAATCATTTCATGTCAACTAAGATGACACCTAGATCCATGTCCACCTAAGTGAGATGACTCACTGGTGAGGTGGAATAACACTAAATAAGTGAATAAGTATACCACCTACACCAACACCCCCTTCATCGTAACTTAGGATGAGGCGGCAAGTCAGAAATGAGAAATGGGTCCTGCATAAAGCCTAATGAGGTACCCATGTACAAGAAGAAGTCCCAATGTGAAGGAAAACCCAGTGGGAAAACATCCACCACAAGAGAACAACACACTCTAATCTAAGAAAGATTCCAAATATGGGTGCCGACCAAAGGAGCTTGAAAATTAAAATCATGTACAAAGAGGTAATCTCTAAAAGAAGAACAAGAGAGAAGAAGAGGGAGATGAGAGGAATGTAGAAGATCCATGGACCAAATGTGAACTCTGCATGCTCTAGGAGGTCTGGGAAGAATGTTAATGATGAGATCTCTCCTCTAAAGCCTCCAAGAAGAGCAAACCTGAACAAAGAAGGTGGAGTGTTTCTACCCTTAGGAAGGATCAGAAATGACATCACTAGAAGTCCACCCACTCCACAAAGGAAATTTCAAGGCAAGTAACACTAAGAATTTGAGTCCGGTGCATGGAAGTGTGACATAGGTCTAGCGAGTGAGTGCCAAGGAATGAAGGTAATGCCACATACATACGTAGAATTGTCGAGTGTGAAGAGTGAACACCTCCATAGAAATGATGTCCACATGATGTGAAGGCGACAAAACATCACCCCACAATAGAAAATGGATCCACAACAACGGTGGATCAATGAAGGTCTCATGGGAAATGTGGAAGTGACATGATTCCAATGGGGCACTCCCAACAACGGAGATGATGAACTCCTCGAAACACCTATAGATGGATGAGGGACTGTATGCATCACAAGTAGACTCTGCGAAAAGATGACTCGAAAGGTCGGTAGATACTCATCCCAATGAGGGAGCTCAACAAATAGAAGAGGGATGTATGATAGGTATGAGTCATCCAATGAAGGTAGAGGAGTGAAAAGGGCCTTTTTGGAAGTGGAAAGGAGGTGGTGTAATGAAGGTGTGTGAGACCCGAGTATGAGGCGCTCGATATCGATGAGATGTGGGGGTGATAACAATGTCGGGAATAGTGAGAGAAAGAGGAGAAGAGTGCTCAAAGTACTCTCATCATCGAATTGGATGCATAATCCTCGTCATCAGAAGTAGAGCCAAGCGAGTCTATGTTAGTGGAACTATCATCACACAAAGAAATGGAGGAGACAACCATGAATCAGCAGAAATAGTGGTGACAATCTATGTGAAGGGTCTCCATACAAGGACTGAAGAATGCTCTAGACACGATGAGGTGGATCCAGTACGCCACGTGAAACCAAAGAGAACGAGAGACATGCATCATCATGTGACCAAAAAATGGTCACAAATGTCGAGGAAGTCCTCTAGATGACGATGATCGTGGAAGAAGGCGGCCCAAGTAAGAAAGGTCAAAGACCCTCATAGGTGAAGTAACGTTCCGTGGAAGCATCTATTTTACCAGTGAATAGGTCTCTCCCGGTGAGAAGTGGCGGAGATTGAAAGGTGATCCTATGACGCTCACGTCTGGGAAAGAGCACTCTCCATGATTTAAAAAATGCAAGATACAAGGTGCAAGACGTCGGACTCGGCCGATAATGCGTCTGCATGTGTATAGGCCCAAGAGTACAAAGCAACCCCTAGAAGGTGGCACTTTATAAAAGTAGTGCGTTTACAAAACTAATAATCCCATCACATAATGTATGAAAAATCATGAAACATTGAACAAGGAAGCACTCGAGAAATGAGTGTGAGTAAAAGTTATCGCATTAAAGCGATTACATATAAATCGATGGAAAAATGGATAACGCAAACGCATTAAAATAGGCATGAAACGTGTGTGGGTATGTGTGGGTACTCGTTGGAAATGGCATCAAATTTTAGTAAGGGTTTGTTTTTTTTTTGGGAGATTAGCCTCCTGGAAACCTCGAGACCTTGCCCTCCGTCTTCATGTAGGGGAAGGGCATGATACAAGAAAAATTAGAACCCATATTAATAATTACAATGCCATAAAGAGTGTTTTTATCATCAAAACATAAAAAAATGGGTTGTTTTAACCTCTAAAGAATTTCTAAAGGAAGCTAGCCACTTACCGAGGTTTTTATTTTAGTAATAAATTTTTTTACACACACACACACAGGATTAGGTCAATTTCTTAATATTATTATGGATGTGATGTCCACATGTTAATATGTTAATAATCCATTAAGTATACCAACAAAAGTGTTTGAACTTCCTTTTTTAAGGAATGAGAAAATAGTGTAATATACAGTGAAAAGAAAAGGTTTAAAGCGTTCCAAGGAAACTTGAAACCATAGGTGGAGTCCAGAAAAATGTGTATATAGGTAAGATTTTCCCAGAGTAAAATGCCGTTGGGTGTTGACTTATTGAACGTGAAAAACTAAATTGGAGGAAGAAAGCAAAAGGGTTGTAACCATTGGAAGTGAGCTTGAGCAAGATAGTGGTCGAGAAGCTTGAACATGGAGTTTTAATGCCAGATGTTGTATAAAATCATCTAAAGTGCAAGAAAATGCGATCCATGTGTTTGAACACAGGTGTTGAAGTTGAGGAGGTATGCCAGAAGGTACGTAGAAAACAATGAGCCACACCACTAAACAGCAAGCCAGATGAGCGGCCACACCAGCTGTTTGACCAGGATGAGTGGCAGAGTGGAATGAACTAGGGCATGAGCCACGAGCCAAAGGTGGACGAGAAAAAGAATATGTTTGAGCCACAGTAAATGCAAGAGGCACGAACCAATACCATTGAAATAATAAGAGCCGATGAAATTAAGTGATTGAATGTAAACATTTTCCACCACATTGAGGACAAAAACCGAGCTGCAAGCCACGAGTAGAGGATCCCAAAACACCAGTGTAAAATGTCCACTTTCAAAGGAGCCAATGTTCCAAACAAACCACAAGCCCACGAGATCAAGCAAAGGCCAAAAACATGTAATACGGGCACCCAATCAACAAAGTCAAATCATCCACTGATTGGGACGGACTAATGTGAATAATGGACAACACACAGCATGCTAGCAAATGGTAAGGCGAAGGGAATGGAATATGTGCTCATAAAAAACACCTCCAAATGCGCATGCAAACACGAAAAATCGAGTGGTCAAAGACACTTCGAACTCGAACTTTGAAGAGCAAAAACACCGAAAAATACAAGCAAAATCTCAAAATATCCGAAGAAGTAGAGCACATGCAAAAGCAAGAGCTTGCACAAGCAACTACATAGGTGGAGCAACGATGGTGAAACGCGATTCTAGTCCCCACGCTTTGATACCATGAAGGAGTGTGAAATCACGGAAGGAATTCACGAGCATCAAATAGTTGCACTTCACCAAAGTGTAGGAGTTGCGAGATTAAATCAAGTAATCTTTTAAAGATGATGTGAAATTATATATATGAGAGCTCAAGATTCCAAAGTGGAGTGGAATGGAAGCCTTAGCTTAGCTTGTATTTGCTTTCATAGATCAAAAGAGGTGGTGTACATATTGGGGAGATGTGTAACTCCCATGTAGAGAAGATTCCTCCATAATTGGAGAAGAGGAGTTACTTTCCCAAATGAGAATGTAACTCCTATGACTACACATAATATATGGGTTAATGACTAAGAGAATGCTCATAACTAAATGACTACCTGGTGAAGAATAACACTAAATAAATAAGTGAATAACCACTTACCTAAGCTAGGGAGATCACATCAGATTATGTCATTATTGCTGATTTATTTTAAAAGATTACATATGAAATCAGCAATTATGTGTGTTGTTACAAAATGTAATAGATCACATAGTCTACAATTTCATGACATCCTCAGCAAAAGAACACAAGCCCGAAGGATAGTTATGTTGTCTTGATGAGAATATCCAATTGTGAGATAGGTGAAGTGTAAAGTTTTGGAACAACAAACATAAGTGTAGATCACAGAAAATTAGAGTTCATTATTGAATGTTACAAGTTCTATTCAATGTTCTTTCCTTTATGATTAAGACATTCAATTATGTTACTGAGTTGTTTAGTTCATTATACAATCCATATAGAAAGCAGAAATGCAGAAAGAGATATACAACTCATTTACAGAATTCAATGTTTTATTCACAAGGAGAGTCAAATGTTTCCCACACAAGCCGTGGGATGTAACTGAAAAGTAAAGTACAACTACTGAAAAGAAAGATACACATGCATGAAGGAGAAAGAAAAGGAGTATGAGGGTGAACCCATCATTGCCTTGTATATTCTTTGTTGTGTAGAGCATCTCCTTGCCAGCTCCTTCATCCTCAAGTCATGGTACCTGAAAAGAAAAACAAATCAACCATCAGTTATGAGCTCAAGGATCAAACCATATTCCTACACTATCCTACTTTGTGCATATGAATCTTCTCCTAAACAGGAGATGTATTCTACTTGAAGGAAAACTGCATGCATGCTTTAATCACTTAGAAAGAAGAAAGTGAAAAGAAAGAAGAAAACATGGACATAAGAGAGGCCAAAAAGCCTAAATATTTCCTAACTGTTTTCCTAAGTGTGCAGGTACAAGTTGCAACCAAAGAAAGAAATAAATAAGTCATAAGTACATGCTAAGAAGAAGGAAAAAATGTAACTCAAAGTTTAACAAAACATTTGCAAATGGAAAGGTTTAGAGTGCAAAAGAGAGAGTGGAAGATAGAAACACTTGTTTTAGTTGCAGCAGAAGAGGAAGAATTAGTTTCCAAGAAGTTGAAGCTAGATAGCAAAAGGGAAAACAACTGAAATAGGATGAAAGAGAGAAGATTTTGGGAAAATTTTAACAGGGCTTCACCATGAAAAATGGACATTTACAACTTTTCTTCATGTTGTTTTCAATTATTACATGCTTTAAAAGAACTATGCAAATCAAATAAGTGATACAGGAAGCTGAAAAGCATTACATGATCAAGATAAACAACTAACATATTTTCGGTCTTCAATTGCTATATCAGTTCAGCAAGAAAAGTGTTACTTTCTATTTTCTGGATCAGAAAATACAACTACTATTTCTGAAAATGCATTAAAGAAATGATTAAAAAAATTTTTGCCAGGGCTTTGCCTTATAAAATCAACATTTCATATTTTTTTCAGCATACATATCAAAGTTGAAATGAAGCTCAAATACAAGTATTAAACAAAAAAGAAATGCAACATTCAAATTTTTTCAATATAAAGGAAGTAACACAAGAGAGTAAGAATCATAACAACCATGATCTAAAAGGATAACTAATTTGAAAGGAGCATAATGTCTCCAAGAAAGCATGATATTATGAAACACATGATTAAATGCAATGGAATCGGGAAGAGTTACAACGTAGTTTAAAGCACATATAATGAGGGATGTATGTTTGGAAGTGGATCAAAAGTACACCAGTGGCAACAATAGAACCTCATTGTCTTGACACTATATTGTGAAATCAAGACTAGCAATGCAAATCAATGGATACCCTTGACATATGCAGAAGAGCTAAAATTCAGATGAATGCAAGTTACAAGTTACTTTATGACAAAGAATATTTTCAGTTACAGTACAACTAAGGATGCAAGGTATGATTCATGATGAAGAGTTACAACTCACAATGCAACCAACTCGATACTTGGACAAGTGCAGAAATTTCAATGACTTACACAACTATGAAAATTTACAGTCAAAGTGTAAAAATATACCAAAGTTCAGGTTGCAATGAATGAATAAATTAATCAGGTCTAGCTTATGGCCGAATCTAAGGGTAGATAGAACAGAGGTCATAGAGGATAGTAGTTTGCAAGAGATCAGTTTAGATGCTTACTGTTTTAAGTTATCCAGGCCTTTTGAATTCAAATTTTATAGTGAAGTATTAGAAAAGATCAAACATGTAATCACGATGATCATATATATAGTCATGATTATTTAAATAGAATACCATCAAACACAACATGACGAGTTTAGAACATAAAACCTCTCAAGCTATCAGAATATTGCAATAAGCCCCTGCACATTTTATATTTGGAAAAGGACTCAAGAATGGAAACTACATAGCCATAATGGCTCATGACAAGGGTTTTAAACCCAAGTTCAAGTAGAGTGAGGGGTTTCAGAACCCTTGAAATAATGAAAAGTATCAAATTACGTAGCTCAAGATCATGAGAACAAAGAAATATCAACTCATTTGCTTAGAAATTACGAATACCCATGACATTAAAAGTTTTAGATGTAGAAGTGTTGAATAATCAAACCCCAATGGGCTAATCCAGAGAGGATAGCAGTTATACTGAGTGAAGCGCCAAAAAAGAGTTATTTACAACAAATAAAGTCCAAATTTGGGGAAAATAGTGAGACACTTAACAAATGTTACCAGTTCATGATCATAGCGAGCAACTAGTAAATCAAGAAGAAACAAGAAATTTCTAAATTGGTGTTTTATTTCAAGTGAAATTACAAACCCATTAAAAGGTTGCCGAATCAAAAGGAGAAGTAAATACTCCTTTGGTAAAATGACTCGAAATAATACTTACGAGGTTGAGACATCTCATCGAGTCAAGAAGCTAAGCATTCATAAAAAGTTTAAAAGAGTTTGAAATTATAACTCGAGCAAGGAGAAATACCAGGATGAAAATAGGCTTTGAAAACACGGGAAATTTCACTTAAAAAAGAAATTGATTATTAATATTTCCTGGAGAGTTCCACAAAACAAAGTATGAAGAATAAAAAAACAAACTCATAAAGATTGGAAATAATCAAATGAAAAAAAGCCAGACAAAATGAGAAAAATCAGAGCTCAGAGCTCATGGTGCATAGAAAAATAAAAATGAAAATAGAAGAAAAATCTCATGATAATGAAATCGATCAAGTACAAAATATGCAAAAAAAGGAGCTCCAAAACATGATAATGGGCAAAACTCACCAAAGAGGGACCTCAAAAAATTGAAAAACCAAGAAACCATGACTTCAGAATGACCATGGAGCCATATAAAGACTATAAGTGAGAAAAATGGACCGAGCTCAAAAGGCAACGAAAAACCATGGCATCACAAAAATATTTTCAGGCTTGCCCTCAAAACCAGATGTGAAATGACCAAATGAGGGACTTGAGTTGTTTTAACTCACCCACTTGAGCTCAGCTTAACCTAAATCACTGAGTTAGTGATCAATGATAAAAAAATCAAGTACACAAATCAATGGTCTAGAAATGAGCTCAGAGATCAAAGAATAACCACGGCTAGCCTCCCACCAACCACATTAATTACCGGTTTTAAAACCCTAACCACATGTTACAGATCAACGGTCACCATGGAAAAGGTACAGAGATCGATGACCATCCATTAAAGGAAGTTCGAATGTAAACATCACAAAGTCGAAGAAGTTACTCTGGTTTGATCGGGGTTAAAGTTTCAAAAAGCCACCGACAATATTTCCCAAGGGTTGAGTCACCATGGAGAAGGGGCCAGCCCACGTGTCAATATGAAAATCATTGCATTGACTTCCAAAGTCTGTAATATAGTGTATACAATCAAATAACCAAAAGGGACCGATCAACGTTATATTGCCAATGATCACCAAAAAGGTGAAACTTTAAAATATAAACCATGCAATGTATCAAATAAATCAAGTGTCGACAACTATGCATGGTAGTAAACAATGCAAAGGTGGCAGGTCTCATAGTGATGTGCCAAGTCCACAAGGTGGCCGAATGTAACATGGTGCCCCTCTTTTAAAACAAAGTGCCCCTTATATTATTTCAAACACAATAATTTGCTAAGTCCACAAGGTGGCCAAACTCAAATAAAGGCAAATCCATATATCAAAGGGTGGTCCCCACATGGAGCTAGCATAGTACAAGGAGTTTATTTTTGCATGCCTTCACAAGAAGACAAAACAAAGAAGAAGATGAATTTGCATGCTCAAAGAGGGAGACTTGCCTAGCAAGCAATTTTATTATTAGCAAATTATTCACCCATTCTTTTCTTAAAAATAGAATAGTCAACTTCAGTTTGACTGTATTGTATTTAAGGCCATTAATGCCTATTTTAAACTACATGCTCTAGTTTGTATTATTTTATCCCTTTATTTATTATTAAATAAAGGATAAAATTAGGATGCATGGGCGAGTGACCTTAGTCTATTTTTAGGAAGGGTGGGAAAATTTATTTTGCTATATATTGTGTGCCTTTGCAAAGCACAAGAGAGGGATTCATTGGAGGAATTTTTGATATATGAGTACTGAAGAAAATTTTGCCAATTTTTCCCTCTGAGTGTGAAGTATTTTCTACCTTTCCAAGTTATTTTGCAGTCTTGTGTATGTTACATTAATCTTGTGAATGCAAATTCCTGATCAACCACCTTACCCTGCTGCAAATTTTAGTCTTTTCTGCTTAATTTTTAATGTGCATGTTAACTTATTAGTACTGTTGTGATCCTCCCTCAGTGCAATCAAGTGTTTTGCCCTTAGATATTTTGTAGAAAAACTATTGGTTCATGCATCAAGAATCCTTCCCAGATCAGTTGTGCATATACTCAGTCAAAGCCCTCATACAAATTTGGTGTATCACCTTAGTTTTAATCATTTTATAGTCATCTTTTACCCTAAAACTCCCAAAAAGTAGTTTAGGATACACCAATAAGGAACCGGCCTTGATACCAGAGACTCACCTCAAAATAGGTATACCCACAGACCTGAGGTGTTTCCATTGTATCTATGAAAGAGAGAGATCATTTGTGCAAGCTTAGAAAACCTATAGCCATCTCTCTACAGGGTGCACTTTCGAGAGATAACATTTTTGGCATGCCCGGTGGGACCACGAATCAGATCTGCATGAGTTTCAGATCTACAACAGATTTATAGCAAATTAAAAGTCACTTTCGGGAGCAAACTGTAGCTAATTTATTCTAAAGATTTTATGATCTTTTGGTGACTCCGTAAAGCTGATCTCGAGACAGTATTACAGCATGTTCCATGCCTAAAGTGACTACAAGATCATCGGTAAGAGGAATTCCTTCTGATTTTGTTTCTTTACCTTTGAATTCTGCTAGAAGGAGAAGAGTTGGTAATACTTTTCCTTATAATAGACCTGGTTTTGGTAACCCTCCTCCTAATATTCCTTCACCACATGTATAAATTTTTCTATCAATATCCCTAGTTTTTCCAATGGCCCAACAACCACCTAGGAATTTTGTGCCCTTTACTAATGGCAGCCCATTAGTAATTCAGTTTATCATGATATTCCCAATGCTGCCATGAAAATTTTGCCATCATTCACGGGTGAAAATCAAGTTACACCAGCTGAACATATCAAAGATGTTGCAGCCCTATGTGTAGTCCATAATATCACTCATGAAGACATAGCCCTAAGACTTTTAGCTACATCTTTTAAAGGGCAAGCCTTGCAATGGTATAGAAACTTAGAAATTGGAAGCATAGGAACTTGGGATATTTTAGGTGAAAAATTGTTGAAACAGTTCCAAGACAACTCAGATCATTTGTCTCTCATTGAACAGTTATCTACTATTAAAAGAGCTCCTAACGAATTTATGTCTAGTTTCAATATCCATTTTTTAGAACTTGGGAGAGAATTCCAGCAAGTGTCAAGCCTCAAGCTGATCATGCTTTCCTTTATTATCTTAGAGCATTAAATAGTGATATCTCAACTATGATTCAGTCAATGGGTGGAGAGACACTCCCAAGTGACTTATGATATTGCTATCCAAGCTGAAAATAGCCTTATTCAAGATGGAAAGTTAGCACCAAGGCCATCAATGCCATTTTGGTAGATTTAGCACCTATTCCTTAGCCTATTACAATCATAGAACCCATTGTTGTAGCTCCATCAGATGATGTATTCAAAGCTTTGCAGACTATGGGAAATAAGTTGACTTCAATTGAGAACAAAATTACATTACCTAGTAGACCCTACCAGGCTCCTTATCAGCCCTACCAACAGAATCAACAAAACAGGTAGCCCTATCAACAAAATCAAAATTATAGGAAACCTTACCAGCAAAGGAAGTTTGACCCAAAGGCTCCTAGTTCTTCTAATGCTTTAGTTCCAGTTAATATGGCCATAGAAAAGAGTGGTGTCAACCTTGTAATCAACCTCATTCAGTTGCAACTTGCCCAAATGCTTTTCTGAATCTTGAATCTTGTTGCACTGACCTCAATCGAAACATTGTTTATGCCTCAAATGGAGGGTGGGCAGCAAGAAACTCATGTTCGAAAAGCACTGACAAAATTTAGTCAGTTTTAATGAGGAGGATTTCATTGCAGTCACTACTAGGGCTCAAGGGAGGGCTGCTGAAAATCAAAAGCAACAAAATAGGCCTATCTTGCCTCGTCAGACAACAACAACCCAAAGTCAACTAACAACCTTGTTGTTCCTCAAAAAATCAGCAAGTGTCCCTAGTTGATAAAAGTCATCAAAAATAGCTACAACCTGATCCAAGAAGGTTGTTTATACCTCAAATATCTAAGGCAGTTGAAGTAGAATCATTTTCACTAAGGCCTACTCTAAGATAGTTGATTCTGTCTCTAAGACAATTGCTTCTTTTAACATTGTTGATGTAATGAAAAAGCATAATGTTAACATCTCAATGTGGGACACTCTAAGTATTCTGGACAACAAGATTTACTTTCTCATGAACTAGCTAAGCTGTAGATTTCTTCAAATACAACAGAGAAGGAAGTTTAGAAAACAAGATATGGTCCTTGGAACGTTTGAGCAAGACCGTATTAAAGAAGTTAAGTGGATGGTTAGAAAGTTGAATGCTCATGACATCAAGAAACCACCACCATTTTATTTATCATTGATTATTGGAGAACATTTAGTTCATAATTGCATGGTGGATAGTGGTGCAAGTAGCACAGTTATGCCAAAAGTGATTGTAGAAAAATTAGGCTTGTAGTATGAGCCTACAGAAAGGAGTGTCTTACAAGCTTGATGGAACTACAACTAACATGGTTGGTATAATAAAAAATTTAGAGGTAACGTTACATGCTTGCCCAAATGTTTCTATTCTGCAAGATGTTACTATTGTGGACTTGCCTCCATACTTTGCTTTATGCTTATCTAGAGATTTCACAACAAAAATAGGAGGTTATCTCTCTTCAGATTGGTCCTTATTTTTCACTACATGTTATGGAACTAAGGTTACTATCAATTCAGAACCATTGGCTAGATTTCACATTGAGCCTCACTCTTCAAATGTAGTGGCTAATTATTCAACTTTAGATCAATCTGATTTTGATGAGGTAGCTCATGTTTCAACATTGGATGGTGTTTCTAACCTGTTTATGGATGAAAAGATAGTTGAAGAACATGCTCATGATCCTTTTAAGGAGGTTGAAGAACATATTTTTGGTGTGTATTGTATGCATGAAGAAAATACACCACTTCCCTGCTATCCAAAATAGATGATTCAGTAGAAGGATTTGGAAGCTTCATTTTGATGGAGCTAAGAACAAGAAAGGATAGGGAGTAGGTTTGATGCTCACTTCCCTGACAAATGAAAGGTATTTCTCAGCTTTGAGTCTCCAATTTACATGCACTTGTAATGTGGCTGAATACGAAGCATTAATTCATGGCTTACTTTGGGCCAGAAAGAGAGGTATCAACACATTACAAATCTTTGGTGATTCTGAGTTGGTTATCAATCAAGTAAAAAATTCAATGTTTGTAAGAATCCACTAATGAAGTCTTACAGACATAGAGTTTTAGACTTAATGGAAGATTTTGAAGCTATTAATATTCAGTCTATTCCTAGAGCTGAAAACAAGCATGCAGATAGACTTGCAATAGTTGGTGCTAGTTTTGAAGTGCTTTGGAATAGATGGAAAACAACAAAATTCAGCCTCATATTAAGCTAATTGTCAGGCCCTCAATACCTGATAATGATTTAAATTGGTAGGTTTTTGAAAATGATGATCAAATCTGTAGGTTTTTTGTAGAGGAAGTTGAGTTCTCTGTCAGTTAATCAGGATAAGTTACAACATTTATATGGTGATCAGATTGTTTAGTTGAAGACAAATAAATTGCCTCGAGGTCTAGTTACATTGGAAGACATCTTGATGATGATGATCGATTAAGAAAGGACAAAACTAAAGATGTCAACACCTCTTTGATAATTATGAAGAGATCTTAGTTGATGAAGGGAAAAAGTTATTTCTTGGAAAGGTATGTTCCTTAACTGAAAAATAGTCATTTATTAATCTTTGCAAAGAGTTTAAGGATGTATTTTCTTGGAAATACCAAGATTGAAAGGATTTGATCCCAGTCTAGCACAACATACAATTGAGTTACATCCAAATGCTAAGCCTGTAAGATAGAAATAGAGGCCTGTAAATCAAAAATAGAACCTCTGATGAGGAAAGAGTTATCCAAGTTGATTGAATCAAGTATTATTTTTCTAGTTAAGCATTCAAGTTGGGTAGCCAATCTTGTTCCTGTTAGGAAGAAGAACGGTGAAATCAGACTATGTGTAGATTTTAGAGATCTTAATAAAGCTTCATTAAAAGATCATTACCCACTTCGAATATGGATCAAATTTTGAGAACAGTCTCAAGTTCAGATAGACTATCTCTTCTAGATGGTTACAGTGGCTATAATCAGATTTTAGTCGAGAAGAAGATAGATACAAAACAACTTTTACCACCAAGTGGGGTACCTATGCTTACAAAAGAATGCCTTTTGGTCTTTCAAATGTCGGTGCAACATTTCAACGTGCAATGGACATGGATTTTTGGAGCTTGTTAAATAAATGTATTCTTGTTTATTTGGATGATATTACCGTGTTCTCAAAAAATCATAGAAGAACATCTGATGCATTTAAGGTAGACTTTTCAGTTATGCAGGTAGTTTGGAATATCTTTGAATCCTCTGAAGTCTATCTTTTAGTACATCAAGGTAAATTACTTGGTCATATTGTTTGAAGCAGGGTTTAGCAATTGATCCTTTTAGAATCGAAGCTATATCACAACTATCATTGCCTCATCATAAGAAGGCATTGCAAAGTTTTCTTGGAAAAATCAACTTTGTTAGAAGATTTGTTCTAGATTTCATAGCATTGGTTAAACCATTAACAACTATGTTAAAGAAAGAGAAAACTTTCTCTTGGACCAGTGAAGGAAGGAAGGTTTTGAAGCAATAAAATCAGCTATCTCTTAGGCTCCTACTCTTGCAAACCCAAATTTTGATAAAGATTTTACAATGTATGCACTTGCAAGAGCTGAAACAATCTCAAGCTATTTTGACTTCAAGTTAATGATGAAAATATTGAGCAGCCAATTGCTTTCTTTGGATAGAGTTTGCATGATTATGAAACAAGGTACACATTTCTTGAAAAAAAGTACTTTCAGTAGTTAGAGGACTAAAGAATTTTAAGTACATGCTTTCAAACAATAAAATTCATGTTCTTGTTTCTCATCCAAGTGTGAAAGCTTTCCTTTTAAATAAATAATTGAATGAGAAAAGAGTAGGTTGGATAACGAAGGTTATGGAATATGATGTTGATATCCGGGTTGCTAAGATGGTTCGAGGTAAAGGTTTATGTGAACATCTAATTACTGATATGGAAAAACAACAAGCTGCAGAACCCAAAGATTTAGAACAACATGCTGAAATTACGTATCAACAATCAAATATCATGGTCCAACCAGGAAATCAACAACCTGAACTTGCTCAAGAGATCCAAGAATCAAGGTGGATGACTGATTTGGTTAACTACTTACAGCATGGCACCTATCCAGAAGGTATGGATAAGAATAAATGAAGATATTTCAGATTACAAGCTATTCCTTATCTTTTCATTGATGGTGTGTTGTTCAAAAGGGATATAAATGGGATCTTGCTGCGATGTGTTGATTATGATAAAATTTAGAAAATATTATCAGAATTCCATGAAGGACCTGTAGGAGGTCACTTCTCAGCATGTACTATAGCTTTAAAAATTATGAAAGTAGGTTACTATTGGCCTAGTATATTCAAAGACTATTTTGAATGGATTAGAAAGTGTAAGAAATGTGCTTTCTTTGTTGGAAAAGAATGTCTTGCTTCATTTCCTTTGCAGCCCTATTTCATCTGATCAACCTTTTATGCAGTGGGGTCTTGATTTTATTGGCATGATAAACCCACCTTCATCACAAGGACATAAGTGGATCTTAACTACTACAGATTATTTTACACGATGGACTGAAGTAATAGCCTTGAAAGATGCTAATGAAGCTTTGATACTATCCTTTTATGAAGGCATAGTTTGTAGATTTGGTGTTCAACAATGATCATATCAGATAATGCTTTAGCATTCCTCGGTGCAAAGGTAATAGATTGGGCTGTCAAACATGGAATATATCTGAGTTCTTCATCTAATTATTACCCACAAGGTAATGGCTTAGCTGAAAGTACTAACAAGAATCTATTAAGAATCATCAGAAGAACACTCAAGGATAATCAAAGAGCTTGGCATCTGATGTTGAATTCCACACTTTGGGCTGATAGAGTGACTCCTAAAAGATCAGTTGGAAATTCACCATACAAGCTTGTGTATGGAAAAGAAGCAAGAATGCCTATTTCAGTTGAGTTACCCACATTAGATTTGTTGCATCAAATGGAGCTACTTGAGAATGAACCATTGTAGGTTCGTTATGTAGAGTTAATGGAATTACAAGAGCTAAGAGATCAAGCTCATTTAAATATGGAAAAGAATCAGAAACAAATCAAGAAGACTTTTGACAAGAAAGCCAAATTTAGAGTCTTCAATGAAGGAGATATTGTGTTAAAATGGGATGTTGATCATGCAAAGCTAGGAAGACACTCAAAGTTTGATACACTCTGGAGTGGCCCTTACATGATTTCAGCTTGCAAGGAACACAATGCTTTTCAGCTTTTGAAGCTTGAATGGAGAGGAACTTCCCATTCCTGTGAATGGTATGTTTCTCAAACACTATTATTGAAAATCTTATAGTGATTGTTAGAGTAGGATTTCCCTTCAATAAGTGTAGTTTACACATTGCATTTTTTCAATTCAATAAGTGCATTCATGCACATGATCTAGTTTACCAGATCCTTTCCTAGATTTAGTTTTTTTGGAAGGGTTGGACCTTTCGGAAAGGTAGATTTTGGTTATATGTTTCAGACTCCATGCCCAATGGACAAGAGCAAGGCACTGGTATATAAGCTAGGAAGCTTTCCCCGCAGGATCGCTAGAAATGTTGACAATTTTTGCACTTGTGTAAAAATGGGCAACTCAAAACTTTGTTATGATGGATAGAATAGGTGAAGTATACCTAAGCTAGGGGAGATCACATTAGATTATGTCATTATTGCTGATTTATTTAAAAGATTACATGAAATCTGCAACTATGTGTGTTGTTACAAAATGTAACAGATCACATAGTCTGTAATTTCATGACTATCCTCAGCAAAAGAACACAAGCCCCGAAGGACAGTTATGTTGTCTTGATGAGGACATCCAATTATAGAATAGGTGAAGTGTAAAGTTTTGGAACAACAAACATAAGTGTAGATCAGAAAATTAGAGTTCATTCTTAGAATGTTACAAGTTCTATTCAATGTTCTTTCCTTTATGATTAAGACATTCAATTATGTTACTTGAGTTGTTTAGTTCATTATACAATCCATATAGAAAGTAGAAATGTAAAAAGAGATATACAACTCATTTACAAAATTCAATGTTTTATTCACAAGGAGAGTCAAATGTTTCCCACACAAGCCATGGGATGTAACTGAAAAGTAAAGTACAACTACTGAAAAGAAAGATACACATGCATGAAAGAGAAAGCAAAGGAGTATGAGGGTGAACCCATCATTGCCTTGTATATTCTTTGTTGTGTAGAGCATCTCCTTGCCAGCTCCTTCATCCTCAAGTCATGGTACCTAAAAAAAAAAAAACAAATCAACCATCAGTTATGAGCTCGGGATCAAACCATATTCCTACACTATCCTACTTCGTGCATATGAATCTTCTCCTAAACATGAGATGTATTCTACTTGAAGGAAAAACTACATGCATGCTTTAATCACTCAGAAAGAAGAAAGTGAAAAAGAAGAAGAAAACATGGACATAAGAGAGGCCAAAAGCCTAAATATTTTCTAACTATTTTCCTAAGTGTGTAGGTACGGGTTTGCGCCAAAAAAAAATAAATAAGTCATAAGTACATGTTAAGAAAAGGAAAATGTAACTCAAAGTTTCAATAAACATTCTTAAATGGAAGAAGTTTCAGTGCAAAAGAGAGAGTGGAAGATATAAACACTTGTTTTAGTTGCAGCAGAAGAGGAAGAATTAGTTTCCAAGAAGTAGAAGCTAGATAGCAAAAGGGAAAATAGCTGAAACAGGATGAAAGATAGAAGATTCTGGGAAAATTTTAACAGGGCTTTGCCATGAAAAATGGACATTTACAACTTTTCTTCATGTTGTTTTCAATTATTACATGCTTTAAAAGAACTATGCAAATCAAATAAGTGATACAGGAAGCTGAAAAGCATTACATGATCAAGATAAACAGCTAACATATTTTAGTCTTCAATTGCTATATCAGTTCAACAAGAAAAGTGTTACTTTTTGTTTTCTGGATCAGAAAATACAACTACTATTTCTGAAAATGCATTAAAGAAATGATTAAAAAAAATTTTTTGCCAGGGCTTTGCCTTATAAAATCAACATTTCAGATTTTTTCAGCATACATATCAAAGTTGTAATGAAGCTCAAATACATTATTGAAACAAAAAAGAAATGCAACATTCAAATTTTCACTGTAAAGGAAGTAACACAGTAGAGTAGAGAATCATAACAGCCATACAATCAAAGGATAACTAATTCGAAGGAGCATAATGTCTCCAAGAAAGCATGATATTATGAAACACATGATTAAATGCAATGGAATTAGGAAGAGTTACAATAGGTTCTGAAAGCACATATAATGAGGGATGTATGTTTGGAAGTGGATCAAAAGTACACCAGTGGCAACAATAGAACCTCATTGTCTTGACACTATATTGCGAAATCAAGACTAGCAATGCAAATCAATGGATACCCTTCTACAAGAAGAGCTACAGATTCAGATGAATGCAAGTTACAAGTTACTTTATGACAAAGAATATTTTCAGTTACAATACAACTAAGGATGCAAGGTATGATTCATGATGAAGAGTTACAACTCACAATGCAACCACTCAATACTTGGACAAGTGTAGAAATTTCAATGACTTACATAGCTATGAAAATTTACAGTCAAAGTGTAAAAATATACCAAATTTCAGGTTGCAATGAATGAATAAATTAATCAGGTCTAGCTTATGGCTGAATCTAAGGGCAGAATAGAGGTCATAGAGGATAGTAGTTTGCAAGAGATCAGTTTAGATGCTTACTATTTTAAGTTATCTAGGCCTTTTGAATTCAAATTTTACAGTTAAGTATTAGAAAAGATCAAACATGTAATCTACTGATGATCATATACAATCATGATTATTCAGAATACCATCAAACACCAACATGACAGTTTCAGAACATAAAGCCTCTCAAGCTATCAGAATATTGCAATAAGCCCCTGCACATTTTATATTTGGAAAAGGACTCAAGAATGGAAACTACATAGCCATAATGGCTCATGAAAAGGGTTTTAAACCCAAGTTCAGTAGAGTGAGGGGTTTCAGAACCCTTGAAATAATGGAAAGTATCAAATTACGTAGCTCAAGATCATGAGAACAAAGAAATATCAACTCATTTTCTTAGGAAATTACGAATACCCATGACATTAAAAGTTTTTAGATGTAGAAGTGTTGAATAATCAAACCCCAATGGGCTAAGCTAGAGAGGATAGTAATTATACTGAGTGAAGCGCCATAACAGAGTTATTTACAACAAATAAAGTCAGATTTTTGGGGAAAAATAGTGAGACACTTAAAAATACACCAGGAAATCATGATCCATAGGTGCAGACAACTAGTAGAAAGAAACAAAAAGAAATTTCTAAATTGGCATTTCATTTTCAGTGAAAGTGAAATCAAACTACCCATATCTTAGAATTTTGTAGATCTACAAGTCAAAATGGTGGCCATTGTCCTAAGTAAAATGAACTCCATATTTAGAAATAATACTTACAAGGTTCAGAAAACAAAATCGATCTCAAAGGCGCTACACTCATAACTAAAATTTGGAGAGGGACAATATGAAAGCATAACTCGAGAAGGAGAAATACCCGAGATGAAAATGGGCTTTCAAACATAAAATTTCACTTACCGAAAGAAATTGAGACTATGAGAGTCCTCAAAGAGTTCCACAGAGAACAAAGATCTATTTTGAAGCAAAGACAAGCTTAGAAAACTCCAACAAAAATGGAATCCTTTTTAAAAATTTCTTAAAACTGAAAGATTACGAGTTCATCAAAATCAACAGATGGAGAAATATCAATGTCAAAATCTCATGGTTGCATGGAAAGCATAAACCAAATAAAGATACAAGAACCAAAAGTGCTGACTATGAAACCTTATAAGCGAGTGAGTTCTGCAGAGAAGGAGCTCAAGATATAGGAAGAAATGAAAATCAAGCTCAAGGCTTGAAAGCAAAAAAGATGTGGCCATTGTTACAATGTTCCACCTTGAAAGGCTTGGGACCAAGAAAACAATGACTTCATAGAGTATACGAGATGCTCGAAGGCTAAAAAGTGAGAAAATGGACCGATCCGATCTTTAGAGGCTTCAACCATAAAGCAGCCACACAAAAACATTTCCAGTGGCTTCTCCCAGACCTAACCAGATGCAAAGTGAGAAAAATGGACGAGTTCGAGTGTTTTAACTCACCCACCACAACTTTGGCTTAACCTAACCCTAATCAAGGGTCAAGAATCGATGGCTCAAATTCACCAAGTACAATGGATCAATGGTCTAAGAAACGAGCTCAGAGATCAAAGAATAACCACAACTAGCCTCCCACGACCACATTAATTAATTGGGCTTTAAAACCCTAACCACAGGTTACAGATCAATGGCCACCATGGAAAAGGTAAAGAGATCAACGACACAGGATGATCACCAACTTCCACACATACCCGAGTTACTCTCTTTTGATCAGGGGTTAGTTACAAATGCCACCGACAATATTTCCCAAGGGTTGAGTCACCGTGGAGAAGGGGCTAACCCATGTGTCAATACGAAAATCATTGCATTGACTTCCAAAGTCTGTAATATAGTTTATACAATCAAATGACCAAAAGGACCAATCAATGTTATATTGCCAATGATCACCAAAA
The DNA here is from genome assembly GCA_018340775.1 of Taxus wallichiana var. yunnanensis. NCBI lineage: Eukaryota > Viridiplantae > Streptophyta > Pinopsida > Cupressales > Taxaceae > Taxus > Taxus wallichiana. The sequence goes on from CM031240.1 coordinate 201,626,052, forward strand.
AGGTGAAACTTTAAAATACAAACCATGCAGCGTATCAAATAAATCAATATTTGTGTGCATGGTTTTGTACTTTTAGCTAAGTTAGATGAATGAGAACTAACACCTAAATAGTTCTATAACAAAGCTAATGACAAAATCTAAACACCATCAAAGATGAGAGCTAAACAAGATTAATACCTAGCATAATGCATTAAATTTGAATTAAACAATGCTAAAGTATTTAAATCTCTACTTCTCTAGATTACCAACAAACAAGTAAATGGACCTAAATAAGCTCCATGGCAATCAATATTTGGTTGTCCTTGATATCTAGAAAAAGAACCTAGGAATGGGGCTTATCAAAGTTGGGCTACAAGACCCTTTTTGACACCTCCCATATGACCTAAGCACTTTAGGCTAGAATATGAAGCTTAGCTCCTCAAGATGATGAACTCTCAAGAAAACAAGGTGCAAGCTCTTAGTCTCTTTGCTATATGCTTTGCATTTTCTCTCTTAGAAAGTTTAAGTGAAAAGGTAGGTGGAGGGCTATTTATATAGCCAAAGGATAAGGATTCAACACATTCTCATGAATGTGGGATAAAATAAAACATGATTAGGAATGGATAAGGTTGCTTTATTAAAGGTAACCTTACTTTAGAAGGGTTTAATACATGTTTAGCAGGTCATGGGAGTTGGGAGTATTTTAATTAATCAAAGGTGATTAATTAATAGGTAGGTGTAAGCTTATGAAGCCAATTAGAGGAATATTAGTGCGATTTAGGCTATTATAAGGGGATTAAATCATTTAAATATTGATTTATTGGTTAAATGGAAGGAAAGCTAATTAATTAATAATAATTAATTAGTCTAGGTAGAAGGGGTGATTTATTAACGGAAGGTCGTTAATTAGGTATTTCTTGGATAGGCACTTAATTAATTAGCTTAGTGTAATTAATTAATGATGATATGAGGAAAATGAGTGCTTTTGATGATATATCGTTGATTTGCGAGAAAGGGATAATTAGCACAATTTAAGTATTTAAATTTCTTGGGCGTAATTATAGGTGTCTACAATTGACAACTATGCACGGTAGTAAACAATGCAAAGGTAAAGTAGGTCTCAAAGTGATGTGCCAAGTCCACAAGGTGGCCGAATGTAACATGGTTCCCCTCTTTTAAAAAAACTGCCCCCTATATTATTTCAAACACAATAATTTGCTAAGTCCATAAGGTGGCCAAACTCAAATAAAGAAAAATCCATATATCAAAGGGTGGTCCCCACATGGAGCTAGCACAATACATGGAATTTATTTTTGCATACTTCACAAGAAGACAAACAGAAGAAAAAAGTTTGCATGCTCAAAGGAGGGAGACTTACCTAGCAAGCAATTTTATTATTAGCAAATTATTCACCCATTCTTTTCTTAAAAATAGAACAGTCAACTTAGGTTTGAGTGTATTGTAAACAAGGCTATTAATGCCTATTTTTGATTGCATACTCTAGTTTGTATTATTTTATCCCTTTATTTATTAATAAATAAAGGATAAAATTAGGATGCATTGGCGTAGTACTGACCTTAGTCTATTTTTAGGAAGGGTGGAAAAATTTATTTCGCTTATATATTGTGTGCCTTTGAAAGCACAGGGAGAGGATTCTAGGAGGACTTTTGGATATATGAGTACGAAGAAAATTTTGCCAATTTTTACCTCGAGTGTGAAGTATTTTCTACCTTTCCAAGTTATTTTGTAGTCTTGTGTATGTTACATTAATCTTGTGAATGGAAATTCTCTAATCAACCACCTTACCCTCCGTAAATTTCAGTCCTTTATACTTAATTTTTAATGTGCATGTTAACTTATTTGTAATATTGTGATATTCCCTCAAGTAAAATCAAGTGTTTTTCCCTTAGATATTTTATATAAAAACTATTGGTTCGTGCATCAATAATCCTTCCCAGATCGTTGTGCATATACACAATCAAATCCCTCATTCAAATTTTGTGTATCACCTTAGCTTTAATCATTTTTACATTCATCATTTACTCTCAAAAATCCCGGAAAGTAGTTTAGGATATACCAATAAGGAACCATCCTTTAATCCCGGAGACTCACCTCAAAATAGGTATACCCATGCACTGAGGTGTTTCCATTGTATCTACGAAAAGAGAGATCATTTGGAAAAGTTTAGAAAACCTGCAGTAATCTCTATACATGGTGTAGTTTCAAGAGATAACATGCATCCCACAATGAGTAAAGAAATGTAATCTATTTCTTTGTAAGGTGGAACCCAAATCCCAACTCCCTCCATACTTACACCTCCCCAAAACACTTATGCCTCCCAAAAAATACCCCATAGTCTCCTCCTACACTATCCCTAAGTAGTCTAACCAACTATCCAAAGCAATAAAACAACACATTCACCATTCTTAAGTGTAAATAAAAATGAAAAGAGATCATTTCAAGATCCAAGCTCCTACCTCTCCATGACGGAGTTTTATTCCAAGGTTCCAAAACAACAAGATTTCCAATGCAAAACATAGTCCAAGATCAACAATCTACAAGCATGCAACAGTCTCTAATCTTCTCCAAAAGCAAGAGCTCAAAACAGCAAAAGAATTCACCCCAAAATGAAGTATGCAAAAGTGAAGCAAAAAAACCCCAAAACAAGGTAAGGAATTCAAATTTTATAGAAGAGGGAAGAGAAGAGGATGAGGTGGATCCATGTAGGATGCCACATCACACATCCTCAACCCCAACACCCAAGTCAACTTCATTCTCCAATGCATAATAATTAGGTGGGTGAATAATATGACAATTTACTTACACACTCCAAAACAATCCCACACCCCAAAGGACTAGAATTAAAAATATGTAAGAAAGTGCAATTAAAACATACAACTTGACTTACAAAAATGCATAAAGAAAGTCTAAATTTAACTCTCAATCCATAGGTAAGGTTGTTATAACAATTTAAGAGGTGTGGGAAAATTCTAACTTGTCCACAAGCCCCCAAAATCAGCCTCCAAGGATAAATTGAATTTCGAAGAAGGTAGAGTGTTTCACACTCCAAAATTAACTTACACATCTCTTACAACACTTAAACCAAGAGCCAACAACTCTATTAATTACATTCTCATGACCCATTTACTTAATTAACTTAACAACATGATTACTCACAATATTTACACACCATTTAATAAATAATGAAAGGGGTAAATGCACCACTAAATAAACACATGCAAACATTAAACAAAGGAACCAAATAAAAGAAAACATAAATCCCTTGGACAATCGAATGGGACCCCATGGGAATCCCAACAACTATACAATAAAAAAACAATAACAAGTTGCCATGGTGACCTTGTTTAATTCATCTAGAATTCAACTGGTTGATCTCAATCCCCCGATGTTTATTGTGATATATTTTAGCCTCGCAAAACAAAAATACCTCCTTTGGCCTCATGGCCATATCAGAACATCCAAAGGAATATAAATATAATTTCAAAATTATCAATATATATATATGAATCACAATGATCATCAAGACAATCAACAATATCACTTACAATTTCATCAATGACTAAATTATCATCAATTTTAATTCAATTTTCTAGGTCTACTCAATATATCCAAATATCACATGTCCTAACAACATCCATATATATACTTATATAACCATGTCCAACAACATGTTAACATCTATATAAAATGTCTCCAATATACATCATGCATCATATATGAATCAAAGTCAACAATAATCCATGATCTAACATCTAACATCATACTAAATCAAAACTATAACAATGTCCATAGTATAGTCAGCAGTATTAGGATCAATAATAAAAAAGTGTCGAAGGAAAGTGGGCACTACATCCCCCTCCCCTTAGACTCGACTTCCTCCTAGAAGTCACTGGAACAGATGTGGAAACTGAACTCATAACAATGTAGCATCCTCCCAAGTGGTTTCGTCTCATCATATATGTCCCACCGCACCCGAACCTAATTAATCTCTCTACCTCAAAGGTCCAGTGGTCTTGTGCTCTATTATGTGGATGGGCTTCACCATCACATGCCCTAATCTTGCACCTACAATGATGTCCAATCTAGCACATGAGAAGGGTCTGTAACATATCTCCTAAGTACTAAAACATGAAACACATCATGAATGTGAGACAAGCTAGGTGGCAATGCTAGACATTAAGCCAAAGGGCCGATACACTCCAAGATCTCGAAAGGACCAACGAATCTAGGAGCTAACTTAGAACCTTTTCCATAATGGATAGGGCTCTTATGTGGCCTAACATGAAGGAACACCTTCATTCCCACCTAAAAACTACGGTCAATCCTATGCAGATCTATGTACTTCTTACTTCGTCCTGCATCTGTGCCTCTACAATCTCTATCTTATCATAACCACCTGCTCCTCCATATCCATGTAACAAAGCTTGTCCAAGAAGAACCCTATCCTCTAACTGTCCCAACTAAGAGGTGTCTGCATTCTCTACCATACAAATCCCGAAAAGGATCCATGCCTATAGAACTCTAAAAACTATTATTGTAGGGAAAATCTCCACCAAGTACATGTACTAATCCTCCCATCTAGACTAATGATCCATAACATATATCCTAAGCATATCCTCTAAGATATGATTCAGTCACTCGAGTCTCTCCATCTATCTCGGGGTGATATTTTGTGGTGAAATGTGATCCTCATCCCGAGGGCATCTTTGCATGGTAGTCCAAAAATGGGAAGTATACAAAGGATCACGATCATAAATAATCTTTTCAGAATCCCATGCGCAGCCTCACAATCTCATCTAGATATACCCGTGCTACTGCACTAGCTGTATAAGTGGTCTTCATCGAGAGAAAAGTGAGCCACTTTTTCAATTTATCCACTTTGTGACCATGATGACATCGTGGTGATATCTCATCATCGGTAGCCCAATAATGAAGTCCATGGAAATGGTGTCCCACTTCCACACCTTTGGTATAGACATGAGGAAAGAGAAGGCCGGTTGGATGCTAATGCTCGGCCTTCAATTTTGGCACTCTAGAAGCAATGTGACACAAACCGAGCCACATCTCTACGAAGTCCTCTCCAGTGATACAACTGTCTCAAGGTAGCGTGCATCTTCTTCACCCTAGGATGGGCTGAATAGGGTGCACGATGTGCCTCTATCAAGATGTCCTGCCTCAAGCCTCCATCTCTGGGAACATAAATCCAGACCTCTATGTGCGAGAAGTCCATCGCCTCTAATGATAAACCATCAAACTTCCCCTCAAGGTGTATCGAGACTCGATCTCTACTCTAGTTGCAATGTAGAAGCTGTTGTGAGGAAATTGTTATAGAATCTTGCTCTCGCAAATCTATGCTCACTGAGGTGGCCATAACCACATGTCTCCATCTGCTAAGGGAGTCTACAACCACATTCTCCTTCCATTTCACATGCTTTATCTCCATATCATACTCTTAAAGAAACTCCATCCAATGTTTCTTGAGCAGTGTTGAGATTGGGCTATGTGAAGAGGTGGTAAAGACTCAAGTGATTTGTCCTAAGTGTGAATCTCGACCAAGAAGAAAGTGTCTCCAACGAACCAAGGTGTGAACAACTGCTGCAAGCTCAAGATCATGAGTCGGATAATTGAGCTCATAATATTTGAGTTTTCGAGACTCAAAAGCAACTACTATTCCCTCCTACATCAACACACCTCCAAGCCCTGCTAAAGAAGCATCCATGCAAATGAAAAACTCACCCTGTGGATCTGGCTTTGCAAGAATAGGTGCTATCGTGAGGCATTCCTTCAATGTCCTAAAGGCCTTTACATCTGTCGACCAAACAAACTTCTTTCCTTTCCACTGAAGGGAAGTGATGGGGTGTGCAATCTGAGAGAAATCCTAAACAAATCTCTGTAATATCCTACTAAGCCCATGAAGTTTGCACCTCTATCACACTAGTGGGTGTTGGCTAATCCATAATAGCTCAAATCTTGGAAGGATCGACAGTGATACCTTCCCCAAAAATGATGTGGCCTAGATACTGCACCTCTGTATGAAAGAATGCACACTTCTCCAAGTTATCGTAAATTTTCATTACTCATGAAGACATTGAAGAACCTAGAAAGGTTCCCCTCGTGCTCCTCACGCATATGTGAGTAAATAAAAATGTCATAAAGGAAGATGAGCATGAAGTGATCTAAGAAGGTCCTAAATACCCCATTCATCAAACTCATAAACATTACGGGGGTGTTGGTCAAGCCAAAAGGTACCACTGTGAACTCATAGTGGCCATATCTCGTATGGAAGGCGGTCTTATGAATATCCACCTCCCAAATCCTCAGTTGATGGTAGCCTAACTTAAGGTCTATCTTAGAGAAACTTTGTGGCTCCCTTCATCTGATCAAACAAATCATCAACGCATGGAAGGGGATAATGATTCTTGATAGTTACTTTGTTTCACTCATGGTAATCGATACACAACCGCAAGGATCCATCCTTCTTCTTTACAAAAATCACTAGTGCACCCCAAGGGGATACACTAGGATGGATTAGGCCTTTCTCCGAAGGCCCTCAAGTTACAACTTGAGCTCATAGAGCTCAAGGGTAGTCATCCGATAAGGTGCTCGTGAGATAGGCTCTGCTCTCGGAACCAAGATCTATATGAAAATCTATCTCATGTGGGGGTGGTAACCCGGTAGCTCCCCTGGAAAGACCATAAAAATCTCTCAAAATGGGATGGTCATCTAGCGATGGTCCACTAGACCCATCCTTTGATCGGTCACTAACTATGATAGCAAACATTTGACAACCCGTCGCACACACACTTAAGCTTAAGATGCATAGGGAGATGGTGCGAATAGAAATGGGCCTCTTGACCCCAGCTATTGCTGCCTCAACTCCTAGATCATCAATACAAGATATGATCTTGTGGTAATAATCCACCAGCTCTATGTGCAGATAACCAGTCCATGCCCAAGATGACTCCATAAGAGCCCAATGGAAGGATATGAAGATCCAAGGTAGTGGTAAAGGTCCCAAATCACTACTACACTCCTTAACTAAGGATTCTACAGAGATCTTGGCTCCAGAAGCCATCTCAACATCCCACTTATGACCCTTCCTAACTCGCCACCAGCCAACATTTCTCTACTAATGATGGTGCAATAAAAGAATCAGAAGAACCATAATCAAATAAAATTGTGGTAGGAACACCACCTATGCTACCTGTGGTCTCAATCATAGTACTCGATGCTCATCCTGGTGGTTCTTGACCACTACGTATATCCGATGACTGCACCCTAAGTCACCAATAGTAGGCTATGAGATTTGTGTCTTACCCTTGTTATTAGGGTTTTGTGGGAAGTCTCTCCAAAAGTGTCTAGAACACCACATCAAAACAACTTCCCGATCCTCTCCCATGAGTAACAGCTCCAGTCGGTGCCCTAGAGGGTTGTCATGTGGATCCTGATGACCCATAGGTGGATTGCTGATGTCTCAGATGGCGAGATCCTTCTAGTTGAGCTCTAGGTGCTCCCTGTGTCTTAATGGGACCCCTAGGAGGAGGCCCCATACTCGACCCCTCTGTGCATCAAATCTCTGTGGAGGTCTGTAAGGTGGGTGGGATTACTGCTGCTACTGCTGTCGTGGTCTAAAGATGACTATGATGAACCCTATCCACCACGAGGAGGAGGAGATGACCCCCTCGATCTGTTGTCTTGCATCTACTGGATGCGGCTCTAGACTCATTCTCACCGGACTTCGGTTCTTTCCTTGAGTCTCCTTTGCTATATAGGCCTTCTCAACGGCCTCAAGCTAATGTCTATGGGCAATGGATCCAAACCACACCTCCAATGTCTAGATTCAAGCCCTGGATGAACCTGTGGATCTACACTGCTCATCCTCATGTACTCAACATCTTTTGGAGTAGGTAAGGAAATCTACTCTCATACTCACCTATTAAAGAGATTCCCGCGGAGGTCATGAAACTCATCGATCCTCTGTTGTATGAACCTCCATGATAAATATCTGCTCCTGAACCACTCCTCAAAGAGCTCCCAGGTGACTGACTTTGAATCAATGTGGAGCTTCTTCTCCTTGGTCCTCCACCAAACACCAGATCTCCATCCCTCAGAAGATGGATCGCAACACGAGCTTTTGTGTTGCTAGAACAAGGGCAGAGCTTGAAGCACCTACTCAAGCTCACCAACTAGGCCTCTGCCTAAAAACCACCTATGTCACCCGAATAGTGTGATGGCCAAAGCTTAGGATCTCCCTGATATGGTCTACAGTGGTGGTCTGGCGACCCCTAGGCCTCTCTACATGCCCATCTCTAAGCCTAGGGCTCGAGACCTATCTTTGTGCCCTAAAACTCGGTCTCCCTGTCCCCTCTACGGTGACTCTTTGCTCTGGCTGACTCCACATGGGATTTCTCTTCTCTGTGATCATCACTGTGTTGAGAAGGTGCCGAGCCTCATCTGATGGCTCTCTATCATGTCTAGCAGTACGTGCTCCCATGGACCCTCTGCGTAAGGCGGCATTAACATCTTAGAGTGTCTGTAAAATTTGTGGTAGGATGGCTGCTACAACATGATCCGGTGGTGGCAAGTCTAAGTCTATGTGAAAAGACCCCTCATCTTGTCCTCGCACCTCTGCACAGACCAAAGTGAGGGTTAGTTCATTATTCTAGGTTTCATTCATTTTCCATGTTTACTAAGATATGTAATTTCAAACAAAGTTGTTTTCTAAGTTTAAAAGGTTTAATTGTGTACTAGGTTTAAAGTTCATGTCTCAAGTTTTCTAGTGTGCCCAAGGGTCCAAGATTTGAACCCATGGCTCTGATACCAAGTGTAATGCCCATCTAAAACTCCCACTCGAGACCCATGAACAACCTAGGTTAATTAGGAAAAATTATGGATTTTTTTTTTGTTCAAGGTGAGGCTACAAACAAGCCTCAAAGCAACAGTTGACACAAGGAAGTACATCAAGGTCAATCATGTTAAGAAGATAAGGTTTTCCATTAGAACAACATATAAAAGACCACATTACAATTAGTGGTATAATTAACCAAGTATAGTTTAAATTTCCTTTAGGTGTTAATTTAATAATCAGATTAAATTAACACTAGGGTTAAATATTTCTTAATTACACTTAGAGGGCTATAGGGGCCAAAACAATAAAACAAGCTCTCATTACAAGGGGGTAGGAAAAACATCCCCTTTCCCCATAAGGTGGCCCCAGAATGGTCAACTCATGCTTTTAGAAATACACATTGAAAATAAGGAAGGTAATTTTCCTCTTACCCACCCACATACTGACCTAAAATATTCAAACTAGATTTTTTCTCATATTTCCCACACTCAAAAAATCCTAAACACCATTCCATTAGATAGGAAATTTCTTCCCCTTTCTAGAGATATAAGGAAGTCCTTCTAACTCCCTATAAAACTCAAGTTATGGGCTGATGGGCCTTGGGAAGAAAATTTTCCCCAAAGGCGGGCTTGCGGGCCTAGGGGAGAAATTTTTCCCCAAGGGCGTTGGTCAGTGGAGTTGGGAGGAAAGTTGGATTCTTGGTGCTTGGAGGAAAATTAGAAAAAATTTACCCCCACGTGCCATGAGTTTGCGGCGGGACTTCGTGCCGAAAATGAAATTATACCCTGGGCCGCAAGGGACATGTGGCACGTTCTAAGCCAACGCATGATGAAAGTGGGTTAGCAGGACAAAAAAGACATTTTTCCTTAAGGATTAAAAAGGTGCAAGGGATTAAACCCCCACACACCTTCGCGGTGTCTCACATCATCATGTGTCGGATGTTCATTGGATGGGTCGGGGGTGGGTCGGGGGAGATTTGGGAAAAGGTTCCTATTGAGCGTAAAGCTTCAGACATAACACCTCCACCTTTCACGTGCATCGTGGAGACATGTGTCACAACCATTGGCCATGGGTTTCAGGGCTGGGAAAATTTGGGAATTTTTCCAAATTTTATTTTTAAAGTGCTAAGGCAAAAAAGGACCGCACTCCGCCAACACCTCAAGTAAGCCACGTGTTAGTCAATGATTGGCTGCGAGGTTGTGGGGCCATGGAGAATATTTTACAAAATAAATTTTTGGACTTAGATTTTTGATTTTTTTGTTAAGGAAAGAAAGTTCAAGCCGGTGGGAAACTTCACGGATTTTTGTGCCCTTTGGGAAAAAAGTGAAAAAGGCAGGTTTTAACCCGTGGGTCCGCCAACAAATATTTTAATAATTTAAATTTGATAGTGCAAAGGGTTGTTATATATATATATATATATATATATATATATATATATATATATATTATTATTTGTGTTTATTTATTTTTATTTTTTTGAGCCCGAAATGAAGTAAAAACTTCAAAGCCAATAATTTTTATTGGAAGCTTGGTTTTTGGCAAATAAGGACTTTTGGAAAGCTCTCGAAGTCCTCTTTGCACAAGAAACTCAAGATTTTAATTTTGATAAGTTTTGAAGGGTAAATTTTGAGAAAACATTTTTGCTGTCACTTAGGAAGTGAACTAGTCTTTTTAACTTATAAATTTTGTTCAAATTTTCCATTAACTCTTTCTCAACATGCCCAACAGGCATGGAGGATTTTACTTGGAATATTTTAGGATAGATTGCAAGGTTAAAAGGTTTGATTGATTTGTAATTCAAATTTATCAATTTTATACAACAAGGAGTCTGTAATTTTGCTTTTTCCCATTTTGAAAGGTTTGATGGAAATTTCTTAAGTGTTTTAGTTCGTTTGGGGTTGTTTGATCTTACAAGTCCCATTCGGTATTTAATTTTGTCTTTCTGATGTTGTAGGGTCATTCTATTCAATTTTTTAATTAATTTATAGAATTTGAAATTATCTAACATAGATCCAGATTCGAATGGGTCTATTTTAATTTATCATCTTCCAAGTTTTTTTAAAAAATTCATTCCAAAACTAATTCTAATCTATTAGGTTGATTCAAGTAAGGTATTCAAATTCCAAATCACAATTCTGATTTCTAAAACACTCATTTCAAAAGAACATAGTATTATGACATTTCTCCATACGTATTCATTTTTCCTCTTTCCAAAAAAACTTCAAAATACTTTCAACAATCAGATTTCAATACCAGTAATGCCATTTGAGAAAAGTAATACAATTTTTATTGATTCAAAAAGATACCTTTTCAACTTCTTCTTTCATTCTTAAATTTTGATATACATAATATAGTTTCCTTCTCATTCTTTAAAAAAACATAGAAAACAGAGTATATCTCTTTCACATTTCGAATTAAAGCTTTCATAGCCAATACAAAACATCTTTCCATCACAAATAATATACAAGGTCATCCACTTCAAGTGGGAAAAAGGTTACAATAAGAAATAATCTCAACAAGGACTGTCAAACTTGTCTTTTCCTTTGCTCCAGAACAACAACATGAAGATCCTCCATTTTCCAGTTTGATCACAAAAAAGGCAGGGGAAAGGCAACGCTCTCCACCCAACCAAGACATCCAATGAAAAGGAGAATCCATCCTTCTTCATTGGCCCCGAGCCCCAACCACAATGCAATAAGAAATGTGTTTCAACTCATGGAAACAATAGGCTTCCACAACACATGCAATTTCACATTTAAAACATAGTTTAAAACAAAGATGAGATTAACAACCATAGATAAAAGACAAAAAACAACACTCAAGCTTCCTCATGCAAGCCAAAGGAGAAAGAACTATGGGGGATGCTACTTATGCCTCCCAAAGGGGAAATGGGTATCACCACCTAATTACAAACCACCAAAAATATAGTATATCAAAACCTTGACATGCCCTTATGCCTCCCCCAAGTACCCCTTATTCCTCACATTTCCTTATGCCTCCCCAACCTCTTATGGCACCCCATAACAAGTAAAGAAATGCAAGCTATTTCTTTGTAAGGTGGAACCCAAATCCCAACTCCCTCCACACTTATACCTCCCCAAAAATTTATGCCTCCCACAAAATACCCCATAGTCTCCTCCTACACCATCCCTAGGTAGTCTACCCAACCAGCCAACAATAAAACAACACATTCAAACATTCAGCCATTCCTAAGTGCAAAAAAATGAAAAGAGATCATTTCAAGAGCCAAGCTCCTACCTCTCCATGACGGAGTTTTATTCCAAGGTTCCAAAACAACAAGCTTTCAATGCAAAACATAGTCCAAGATCAACAATCTACAAGCATGCAATAGTCTCCAATCTTCTCCAAAAGTAAGATCTCAAAACAACAAAATAATTCACCCCAAAATGAAGTATCCAAACGTCAATCAAAAAAACCCCAAAACAAGGTAAGGAGTTCAAATTTTATAGAAGAGGGAAGAGGACAGGATTAGGTGGATCCACGTGAGGATACCACATCACACATCCTCAACCCCAACACCCCAAGTAAACTTCATTCTCCAATGCATAATAATTAGGTGGGTGAATAATATGAAATTTACTTACACACTCCAAAACAAGCCCACACCCCCAATGACTGAAATTAAAAATATGTAAGAAAGTGCAATTAAAACATACAACTTGACTTACAAAAAAGCATAAATAAAGTATAATTTTAACTCTCCAACTATATGTAAGGTTGCTATAAAAATTTAAGAGGCATGGGACAAGTATAACTTGTCCCGAAGCCTCCAAAATCAGCCTCCAATGAAAAATTAAAATTTCAAAGAAGGTGAAATGTTTCATGTAACGCCTACTAAAACAACCCACTTGAGAGCCAAGAACAACCTAGATTAGTCTGAGAAATAATGGGATAATTTTTTTTTAAAGTGTCTGCTACTAGGTTACAAAAAAAAATAAGTTGCCTCAAGTAAGGTTTAGAGTCCAGGATAAAAATATTAGCTCATAATTTTCCCATTATAATGATTATTAAATTTACAGGGTCAAAACTTAGGGTTAGAATAATCATTAAGATTAAGAGGGAAATTTCTCACTCTCCCACCCTCTGACAGGCTTAAGAGATTCAACCTAATTTTTCTCAAAATTAATGCACTTGAAACCTTCTGAAAACATTCCCATTAGATAGGAAATTTTCTCACCTTTCCAGTGATATAAAGAAGTCCTCCTAACTCCTTGTATTTCAAACGTTATGTGTCGGCGAGGCCGTTGGGCCTAGGGAGAAAAGTTTCCCGAGTGGTTGGTCTTTGCGCCATAGGGATAAATTGTTTTCATGGAGGAGGAGTCGGGTCGGCTGGGGTGGGGAGGAAATCTCTTCCCGAGATGTGGGCTAGCAGAGTGGGGTAGAATTTTTGTTAATTTTCTCACTTGGGGCGAAAATCGACCTTTGCACTCACGCGCCCGTAACTGCAAGTCCTGCAAGGGAAACGTGGTGCCTCCTAAACCAACGTGGGGAATCTTGGGTGGTGGTGATAAAATCATTTTAATTCCCTTAAGGGAAAAAGGATAAAATTCACTGCACCTCTATCAACGCCTCGTGATGCCATGTGGCAGATCTCGATTGGTGACGAGATGACAATGGGGGCCACTGGGAAAACTAGGAAAAGTTTCCAAATTTTAATTTCACAAGTGCAAAGGTTAAAAGGGATTCCACGCCTTTGATAAATCCTCATTAAGCCATGTGGCAGCACCTTATTGGCTACGAGGCCTACGGGACGGGGAAAAAGCGAGAAATTTTTTTCCCAAATTTTTTTTTGAACTTAGATTGTTTTGATCAACAAGGATGTTTGTGGTTCAACGGAGTTTTAGGTAACTTAATGCCTTAAGAATTTTGGGTAAAAATCACAAAAGGAAGGATTTAGCCCTTGTGGTTCTACCCAAGAATATTTTATTAATTTAAATTGACAGTTAGAAATTTTTGAAGCCAAAATGAAGTGGAACTTGAGAAAACCATAAATTTCAAATGGGAGCTCCATTTTTCGAAATGATGACGTTTTGAAAGCTCTCAAATTCATCTTTGCACAAAGTAAGATTAAGATTTAAATTTTGATGAAGTTGGGTGGTTAATTTTAAGAAAATGTTCTGCAGGCTTAAAAATGTGAACTGGTCTTTTTAATTTATAATTTTTTTTGTTCAAATTCGACATTCTTCCATTCTCAACATGTGAACCATACATGGAGGATTGATTGCAAGGTATAACTTTTTAGATTTTTTTTTAATTTGAAAACTCCCAATTTGACAAAACGACTGTGAAACTGTCTGAGCCCGGTTTTGCAAAGGTTAATGAAAACTTCTTAAGTGTTTTAGTATGTTTGGGATCATTTTGATCTTACTTAGATTGTATTAATGTTCCAAAATTCCTTCATAGTTTTTAGGGTCGTTCTAGACATTGTTTGATTAATAGTTGCAAGTATTCAGTAAAAAAAAATGATGAGTTTATACTTGAACTTAAACGGATTCTATTTTCTTTTACCAAGATTTAATATCTGAATTCATTCTAAACCCAATCTAACATATTAATTTTGTTTTCAATACAAGTATTCAAGGCCAACATACAACTCTAACTTTCAAATCATACATTTCAAAGGAACAAAGTAATATAACATTTCTTCATGCGTATTTACTTTTCAATTTTTTCAAACAAAGATTTCATACTATATTTCAAAACACAGTTTCAATGAACACCAAATTATTTGAACAAGATAAAAACTTCCATTAATTCAAAAATGATTTCTTTACAACTTTCTTCTTTCATTCCTCAATTTCAATATACAGAATACAATTTCCTTTTCATTCATTCAAAAATAGAAAACAAAATACATCTCTTTCACATTTTAAATTACAACTTTCATAGCCAATACAAACATCTTTCCATCACAATAATATACAAGGTCATCCACTTCAAGTGGGAAAAGGTTACAATAAGGAATAATCTCAACAATGACTGTCAAATCTGTCTTTTCCTTTGCTCTAGAACAACAACATGTAGATCCATCATTCTCCAATTTGATCACAACAAAAGTAGGGGAAAGGCAACACTCTCCACCCAACCAAGACATCCAATGAAAATGAGAAGCCATCCCTCTTCATTGGCCCCCAATCCCCAACCAAAATGCAATAGAATATGTGTTTCAACTCATGACAACAAAGGATTGCATAACACACAAGCAAAAATTCACATTTAAAGCACAGTCCAAAACAGAATGTATTTTATGACTACATTAAAACATAACAAACAAAACTTAGGCTTCATCATGCAAGCCAAATGAGAAAGAAACTATGGGGGATACTACTTATGCCTCCCAAAGGGGAAATGGGTATCACCACCTAATTACAAACTGCCAAAATATAGTATATCAAAACCTTGACATGCCCTTATGCCTCCCCAAAGTACCCCTTATTCCTCACATTTCCTTATGCCTCCCTAACCTCTTATGGCACCCCATAATCAGTAAAGAAATGCAAGCTATTTATTTTCAAGGTGGAACTTAAATCCCAACTCCTCGACACTTATGCCTCCCACAAAATATACCCTATAGCCTTATCCTACACCACTCACAGAGCCATCTACCCAACAACCCACAAACATGCTAAAACATTCACAACAGTAAAATTTGCATAAATAAAAGAGGAGTATTTCAAGAGCCAAGCTCCTACCTCTCCATGATGGAGTTGTTCTAAGTTCCAAACAACAAGCTATTCCAACCAAGCACCCAGGAATATCCACAAAGCACAAGCATTCAAAACCTTCCACTTCTCCAAAACAAGAGCTCTAATAGCAAAAGTATTCACCCCAAAATGAAGTATGCAAAAAGGAAGCAACCCCAAAATAAGCCAAGAAAATTCAAATTTATAGAAGAGGGAGGAGAGAAGAGGATGAGGTGGATCCATGTAGGATGCCACTTCACACCTCCTCAATTCCAACACCAAGGTCAACTTCACTCTCCAAAGCATAACAAATAGGTGGGTGGATAATATGAAAAAATTTACTTACACACTCAAATCAAGCCCACACCCCATAAGGAATGAAATTAAAACATGTGAGAAAAGTGCAATTAAAACATTCAATTTGACTTCCAAAAATGAATAGTGAAAAATAAATTTAACCCTCCAACCATAGGTATAGCTGGTAAATAAATTTAAGAGGTGTAGGACAAGTTTAACTTGTCCCACAAGCCTCTAAAATTAGCCTCAAGGACAAACTCGAATCTCAAATTAGGTGGAGTGTTTCATACTCCAAAATCAACTTACACATTTCTTACAACACTTTAATTTTAGGCCAACAACTCTAATACTTACTTTCTTATAACCCAATTTGATTAATTAATTTAACAAAATGATTAATCACATTATTTACCATAATTTAATTCCATAATGAAAAGGAAAGCACATAACTTAAAAATAGTTACAACATTAATAAAGGACCAAATAACATAAAAACATAAATCCCTTGGTAATATTTGAAGGAAATCCCCAATGGGAATCCCTAACCACAAACAAACACATACAAACAATTACAAGATTGCCATGGTGACCTTGTTGAATTCATCTAAAATTCCAATGTGGTTGGTCTCCAATCTCCCAATGTTTGTTGTGATATTTTAACTTGCAAAACACAAATACCTCCTTCGGCCTCGTGGCCGCATCGTAAAATCCAAAATGAATATAAATATAATTCAAAACCATATATACATATGAATCAAAACATCATCAAGGCAAACAACAATATGATTTATAGTTTTATCAATAACTATATGATCATCAAATTAATTCCACTTTCTAGGTCTACTCAAAATATCCAAATGTCATATGTCCGAACAAAATCTATGCTATAACCATGTCAAATAGTATATCAACATCCATATATAAAGAGTTTTGATAATCATAACACACCATATATGAATCAAAGTCCACAATAAACCTTGGTCTAACATCTAACATCATACTAAATCGAACTATAACAATGTCCATAATATAGTCAACACTATCAAGAAAAATATCATAAGGTGTCAAAGGGAAGTGGACACTACATCATGTTATCCAAAATTCACCTCTCAAGGTAATTTTGATAACATGCCTCGATTCTTCAATCTTAAGCAAGTAGATTGATTTAATGACCACAATCATGTCTTTGGGGCTCCTTCGACTTCTCTCTAACTCTCCCATCCAAGGAAAAATCCCAATGAGATTATAAAAAATTGAAAAATACAAAAAAATGAAGTCACAAGCTTTTTTTATTGCATTGCGGGTTTAAAGGTCATGGGTCATACCAGTGCGGGTCGTACCAAGGTTCGTCGTACCAAGTTCGCGGCCGAAATACAAAGAAAATTGGCTAAGTCAGACATTTTTATCCCGGGAAGTCCAAGGGACAATTGGGACATCGAGTACGCATGGAACGGAAATTGGCTGATTTTCCACAAGCGGTCAATTGTGGGTGGTGCGAAGGTTTTCGTCCAGGACATTCGGGACAAAAGTATGCGTAGGATGCGCGGAATGCGCATAGGTGAAAAGGCCACAAAGGGGAAAGGGAAGCCTAAATCAGCTGATGTGAAAGAATGTGTCTCGGATAGCCAAGACACGCAGACCCGATTTTGCCACAATACCGCAACTCAATGGAAAAGTCAAGGTTTGACTTTTCAAAACTTCAAACGGCAATAACTTTTGGCCCGAGCTCCGATTTTCACAAAATTGGACTTTTTGGAACGAGCACGACGTCCTCTATGCCAAAAACTAGATTTATTAATTTTAATGAGGGTAGATATATTAAAATAAAATAAATATATTCGGCTTAAGTCGATTAATGCTCATTCTTTGTCAAATGACAGAAAACACCCGTCGGACCTAAAATAGCTCCCGCACTTAGAATGCCATAACTTTTTCATTTCTCAATGAAATCACACAAAATTGGTACCATTAGAATTGTGGCTCCGATCCCGACACACAAAAATTAAGAAATTATATATTTTATGAAAAATAGGTGGTGATTTTTCATAAAGCGTGGCCAGGTTCATATGATGTTTTATTTGGTAGTTGGGAGTGTAATTAACGGGGATGGTCATCATTCCTTCTATCTTTGCAGCACACAGGATAGTATGGGGAGACTTTTACAAGTAATATATAATAATTTTAATGCATTTAATGCCTCTTACAAGTGGTTGAAGGAAAAATTTCATGATTTCCATTTCCCCTTCTCTCTCTCTTCTCATTTTTTCTATAAATTGGAGTGTTGGGATTATTGTAGAGGGGGAGTTTTCTAGTAGAAAATCCTGTCAAAATTTCTTTTGATGCCAATGTGCTCCAAGACATTGTTTTGGACTCCTTGCATGGTGATCTAGGTCCTTATCTTGTAACAAATTGAACTGTGCATATCATTAAGCAATAAAATATAAGTTTGTGGATGCATATTCCCCTGTTGTGTTTTCTTGCATTCTTCTTGCCCCTTCAACCTTGATTACAAGTTTATTGTGTCTATCTTTATACTCTTGCAAGGATCCATTATTATTGTGCATGTATGAAACATTGTTGTGAATGCATTTTCAGATTGTGGAGAACTGTTATCACCCCTTTTGGTATGCACTTTACTCCTAGTTTTCACACATTAGAAGGCTACTCTCACACCCTCCTTTTCTGGTGTATCACTAGTTTAGTGTAGGCTTTCATTTTATGCATTCTCTCTCCTGGTCCCTTGGAAAGTTAGATTATAATAGTTGGTTTACCTTGCACTAGATTAGATTGTGCCGGGTAGTTTAGGAGCAAGAACCGGCTTTCTCTAGAGGTCTATCTCAAGTAAAGCAAGTCCTCAACTTGGAGATAGTACCCATGTTATCCAATCACACCGTGAGTTCAAGTATATGCACTTGTATAAACATAAGGGTGCTGTGATTCGGTGATAACACATCCACCTCCCATTAGACTCAAATTCCTCACGGAAGTCACTTTGGAACAAATGTGGAAAGGCGAATTCGTAAAAATGTAGCATCCTCCCATGTATTTGCGGTCTCATCATATCTGTCCCACCGCACCCAAACCTGATCAATCTCTCTTCCTCAAAGGCCCAAGGTCTGTGATATATAATGTGAATGGGCTCCACCATCACCTTCCCCGATCTTGCACCCTGTAATGATGTCCAATCTAGCACATGAGAAGGATATGCAACATATCTCTTAAGAATGAAACGCATAAAACACATCATGGATGCGAGAAAAACTAGGTGGAAATTCTAGATGATAGGCAAAGGGCTGATACGCTCCAAAATCTCAAAAGAACAAATGAATCTAAGAGCTAACATAAAACCTTTTCCATAATGGATAGTGCTCTTATGTGTCCTGAAACGAAGGAACAACTTCATGCCAACATCAAAACAATGGTCGGTCCTATGCTGATCCGCATACTTCTTCTTCCTATCCTGCACCTCCTACACCCCTGTCATATCATAACCACCTACTACTCCATGTCACCTGTAATAAATCTGGTCCTAGAGAAACCTTTTCCTCTTACTGTCTCAACTACGGGGTGTCTTCAATCTGTACCATACAAATCTTAAAAAAGGATCCATGCCTATAGAACTCGAAAACTATTATTTTAGGAAAATGCCACCATGTATGGGTACTCCTCCATTTTAAGCTTGCTGGTTCATAACATACATCCTAAGCATGTCCTCTAAAATTTGATTCACCACTCGATCTGTCCATCTGTCTCGGGGTGATATGATGTGCTGAAATTGATCCTCGTCCAGGAGGGCATACTTTGTATGGTGGTCAAAAAATGGGAAGTATATAAAGAATCGTGGTCACAAATAAACTTCTAAGGAATCCCATGCAACCTTACAATCTCATCCAGATATACTTGTGCCATTTGCATTAGCTATATAAGTGGTCTTTACTAGAGAAAAGTGAGCAACTTTTGTCAATTTATCCACCGTGACCATGATGGCGTCGTGGTGATATCTCGACATTGGTATCCCAACAATGAATTCCATGGAAATGGTGTCCCACTTCCACTCCGGTATAGCATGAGGAAAGAGAAGGCCAACTAGATGTTGATGCTTGGCCTTCACTTTTGGCACTCTAAATAGCGTGACAAAAACTAAGCCACGTCTCTATGAAGTCCTCTCCAATGATACAACTATATCAAGGTGGCGTGCATCTTCTTCACCTTGGGATGGGTTGAATAGGGTGTATGATGTGCCTGCTGCCGAATATCCTACCTTAAGCCTCCATCTCTGAGAACATAAATCGCGTCATTCTCACGAGAATTTCATCTACCTCTAGTGAAAAACCATCAAACTTCCCCTCAAGGGGTCTCTGGGACTCGATCGAGCTACTCTAGCTACAATGTAGAAGCTATCAAGAAGAAACTACTATAGAGTCCTGCTCCACAAATATGGGCCCACTAAAGTGGCCATAATCACATGTCTCCATCTCACGAGAGTGTTTACAACCGCATTATCCTTCCCCTTCACTTGATCTATCTCCATATTATACTCACAAAAAAACTCCATCCAACTCCACTGACGAGGGTTGAGATTGGGCTGTGTGAAGAGGTGGTGAAGACTTAAGTGATCTGTTCTGAGTGTGAATCTCCAACCACGAAGAATGTGTTTCCATTGAACCAATGCGTGTAAAACTTCGCAAGCTCAAGATCATGACTTGGATAATTAAACTCATAATATTTGAGTTTTGAGACTCAAAAGATACTACTCCACCCTCCCGCATCAATACACCTCCAAGTCCTACCATAGAAGCATATGTGCATACAAATTAATCACCATGTGGATCAGTGCTGCGAGAATAGGTGTTGTGGTGAGACATTCATTTTATTTCCTAAAGGCTTGCTCGCATCTGTGCGACCAAACAAACTTCTTCTATTTCTACTAAAGGGAAATGATGGGGTACGCAACCCGAGAGAAATCCTGAACAAATCTCCTCTAATATCCTACTAAGCCCATGAAGCTAGGCACCTTTGTCACACTAGTGGGTGCTGGAAAAACCATAATAGATGTAATCTTGGAAGGATCGACTGTGATACCTTCCCCAATAATGATGTGGCCCAAATACTACACCTCTATTTGAAAGAAAGTACACTTTTCCAAGTTCTAAAAAGTTCTACTCCCAAAGACACGATGATCCTGACGAAGGTGCCCCTTGTTCTCCTCATGCATACATGGGTAAATTAAAATATCATCAAGGAAGATGAGCATGAAGCGATCCAAGAAGGTCCTGAATACCCCATTCATAAAACTCATAAACACTACTAGGCATTAGTCAAACAAAAAGGCACCACTTTGAACTCATAGTGATCATATCTCATGCGAAGGTGGTCTTATGAATATCCACCTCCAAAATCCTCAACTGATGGTAGCCTAACTTAACATCTATCTTAGAGAATACTTTGGATTTCTTCATCTGATCAAACAAATCATCAATGTGCGGAAGGGGGCAACGATTCTTGATCGTTACTTTATTGAGTTGGCGATAATCAATACAAAACCGCAAGGATCCATCCTTCTTGTTTACAAAAATCATTGGTGCACCCCAAGGGGATATACTAGGATGAATTAGGCCTTTCTCTAGAAGGCCCTCAGGCTGTAACCTTTGAGCTCGTAGAGCTCGTGGATAGTCATCCGATAAGGTGCTGCAAGATAGGCTCTACTCTCATAACCAAATCTATATGAAAAACTATCTCACGTGGGGGTGGTAACCTTGGTAGCTCACGGGAAAGACATCCAAAAAAATATCTCAAGATGGGATGGTCATCTAGTGATGGTCCACTAGTGCCATCCTTTGATCATCACTAATTGTAATAGCATATATCGATAACTTCATCACACACACTGCTAAAGCTGCATAGTGGAGATGGTGCATATGGAAATAGGTCTCCTAACCCCAATTATCACTACCTCAATCACTAAATCATTTGTACAAGATATGATCTTTTGGTAACAATCCACTCTGGCTCTATGTGCAGATAACCAGTCCATCCCCAAGATGACTCCATAAGAGCCCAACGAAAGGATACGAAGATCCGAGGTAGTGGTAAAAGGTCCCAAATCCACTACACACTCCTTAACTAAGGAGTCTACAAAGATCTTGGCTCCAAAAGCCATCTCAACATCCCAACTATGACCTTGCCTAACTGCCACCAGCCTACATCACTCTACTAAAGATGGTCCAATAAAAGAATCAAAAGAACCATAATAAAACAAAATGGAGGTAGGAATACCACAAATGCTACTTGTAGTCTCAATTACTATGCTCGATGCTCAGCCTAGAGGTTCTCAACCGCTACGTAGATCATTGATTGCGCCCCATGTTACCACAAAGGTAGACTCTACGAGTTCTATGTCTTCCCTTGTTATTAGGGTTTTGTGGTCACTCTCTCCAAAAATGTCCAGCAATGGCACAACCAAATAATCTTCTGATCCTCTCCCATGAGTATGAGCTCAGTTAGTGCCCTGAAATTTGTGTTGTGATACCGATGACCTTGGCCGGTTGTGGACTACTAAGGTCTTTGCTAGCGAGATCCTCTTGGCTGAGTGCTAGGTTATCCCTTTGTCCTAATGGAACCCTCGGAGGATGCCCCATACTCCGACCTTTGTGTGCATCAAATCTCTATGGAGGTCTATAAGGTGGGTGAGAATGCTACTGCTTTTGTGGTCTAAAAGATGACTCCGCTAAACCCTTTCCACCACATGGAGGTAGTGACCCCCTTGATCTGTTGTATGCACCTTTATCAACAACTATAGGATCATCAAATTAATTCCACTTTCTATGTCTACTCAAAATATCCAAATATCATATGTTCGAACAATATCTATACTATAACATTGTTAAATAGTATATCAACATCCATATATAAAAAGTTTCGATAATCATCATGCACCATATATGAATCAAAGTCCACAATAAACCATGATCTAACATTTAACATTATACTATATCAAACTATAACAATGTATGTAATATAGTCAACAGTATCAGGATAAATATCACAAGGTGTCGAAGGGAAGCGAGACACTACGCTTTCACACTCCAAAATTTACTTACACATCTCTTACAACACGTAAACCAAGAGCCAACAACTCTATTAATTACATTCTCATGACCCATAAACTTATTTAACTTAACAACATGATTACTCGGGATATTTACACACCACTTAATAAATAATGAAAGGGGTCCATGCACCACTAAATAAACACATGCAAACATTAAAAATGGAACCAAATAAAAGAAAACATAAATCCCTTGGTCACAATCATAGGGGATCCCTCCCGTGAATTCCAACAACTATCAAACACACATAAACGGTAAAAAGTTGCCATGGTGATCTTGTTGTATTCATCTAGAATTCCAATGTGGTTGGTCTCTAATCCCCTAATGTTTATTGCGATATATTTTAACCTACAAAACACAAATACCTCCATTGTCCTCGTGGCCATATCGAACATCCAAAGGGATATAAATATAATTTTAAAATCACCAATATATATATATATATATATATATATATATCACAACAATCATCAAGACAATAAAAATATCACTTACAATTTCATCAACGACAATATCATCATCAATTTTAATTCAATTTTCTCGGTCTACTCAATATATCCAAATATCACATGTCCTAAAAACATCTATATATATATATATATATTACCATGTCGAACAACATGTTAACATCTATATAAAATGTCTCCAATATACATCATGCATCATATATGAATCAAAGAAAAAAATAATTGATGATCGAACATCTAACATCATACAAAATCAAAACTATAACAATGTCCATAGTATAGTCGGCATTATCGGGATCAATAATAAAAAGCAGTGTTGAAGGAAAGTGGGTACTACATTATCTATGGATTTTATGTTTTTCAAATATTTTGTTCTTATAAAATTGTTTAGGATGCGACTAAAATTGTAAGAAAAAATAAAATCCATTCTCACCACATCTAGGCCCTAATGGTGGTGATAACGATGATGAGGATGATGACAATGACAATGACGATAAAAAATATTGATGGTAAAAATAATGATGATGATGATGATAATGAGGATGACAATGATGATAAAAACATTGACGATGACAAAAATGATCATGAAGATCTTTGGTTGTATAAATATTCATAATAAATAATTCATTTTAGTACTTATCTATGGATTTTATGTTTTTAAAATTCGGCTCTTATAAAATAGTTTTAGATGCGACTAAAATTGTAAGAACAAAAAAACAGCATTATCGCCACATCTAGGCCCTTATGGTGGTGATAATGATGATGAGAATGATGATGGTGACAAAGTGATGATAAAAACATTGATGATGACAAAAATGATGATGATGAGGAGGATAATGAAATTGATGATAAAAACATTGATGATGATAAAAATGATGATGAGAATGATAATAGTGATGATGACAATGATGGAAAAAATGATTATGATGATGATAATGATGATGATGAACAAAGATCAAGATTTACACTATTACTCACTTGTACTTGATTTTGAAATATGTATTTATTTCATTATTTTAAAAATTTACTATTTATTTTTCTTTGTTACAATGGGACGTGGTGGTTGAAGATTTTGAACATGTTTCAATGACATTACAATAACATTTTTCACGTATTTGTTACATAATTTTTCATTTTCTAAATTCTCATTTTTTTTACATATTTGTAACTAATGTTAGTATACAATTGAAATTTTTAAAAGACAATTATCTCTTTCAATTTTCATTGCATTCAATAGATTTGTGGATGTATCACAAAGACATGTAAACTAAACTTGCAATGACCTTTTGCTTCTAGGAAAATGAACACTTTACTTGTCATTTCTAGTGCCCACTCCTCTTCGAAATTGATATTACGGTGATTCGATTACTTTGGATTGGAGTTATAGACATTGCTATCATATTTTAGACATTTACTGAAGGACATTATTATTTTTGAATAGCTTATTTGATAGACAATATGGATGTTTTAGATTTATGACATGATGTGATTTACAGGATGGATTATATGCATGGATTGACATATTAGTATTTGATGATCTTGAGCTACTATTGTCGATGATTGGATTTCATATATAAATATTCCTAGATGATTTAGTTGGTTTTGTGATCTTATTTCTAGTTGATAAATTAATAAAATAAAAAAATTAGAATTTTGAACAATTGGTGAATTATTTAATTTTAGCGATGGTTTATTTATGATGTTTGATGATGTGAATTGATATGTATATACATGTGTTTTATTATCTCGATGTCGTTAATATGGCCATGAGGCTAGAAAGGTATTGGTTTGATTTTTGCAGTCATTTGCAACACAACAAACAAAATGGAGATAGGAGACCAATGGTGAAAGAATTTCGAATATTGCCAATAGGACACCTTGGCAACTAGTGTAAATGTATGATGCTATTTTTTTAGATTGTTAAAATATCGCCATTGGGGGTGGCCTCAAATGTGACCTTGGGTAAGTTTGTGGTTTTTCCTTTTACTTTTAATTATTTGTGATTAATTACAATTTTGTTAGTATTTTGAGTCACTTTTATTATTGTTGTTAAGTACTCCTTTTAAGTTAATTAAAATTGATTAGTTATTGTAAATTAGGATGTGAAAAAATGGGGTAATTAATGTGAGTAGGTAGTTCTTGGTTTGTGTTGGATTTGAAAGAGATTTTATTGATTTTGAGTGGTGTGTACTCAACCTTACATGTAAATTTCGGATTTTGAATTTCTTGGCCATTTTGGAGGCTTGTGGGACAAGTTAAACTCTTCCCACACCTCTTAAATTCACCCAACCACTATGCCTATAATGTGATGACCTTATTTTAGGATTTTTTGTGTGTTTTAATGGAAAAAAATAACAATTAATTTAATTTTTATTACAAGAGTATTTAATTGTGTCCTTTAGGGGTGTGGGTTTGGGTTTGAGTGTGTAAGAGGGTTTTCATTTCCTCAACCACCAATTTATTATTCTCTGGGGTTTGGGTTTGACCTTGTGATGTAGAATGGAGGATAAATGAGGTGGCATCCTACATAGAGCCACATCACATCTCTCTCCTCTCTTTTCTATTTGTTATAATTTGTTCAATAATTTGGGGTTAGTTGTTTTATTTTTGGTCTCTTGCATTTGGAGGTGCTTGATTTTCAGGAGTGCTTGTTGGAGTTCAAGATAACTTGTGATTGTTTGGAATTCGAAAGGTTGGAACTTGCTTGTGGATTGGAAACTCTTTCAATGGAAAGGTAGGGTCTTCACCCATGTTTTTTTACTATTTTGGTAGTGCATATGTTTGTGAAGGAATTTTTGTTGCATATGTGATTTTGGGAAGTAAAATGGCCCTTATGTTGTGTAGGAGAAAGTGGAAGTGGGGATAATCTTGTAGGGAGGAATAAGATTTTTTATTGGGAATTTTAGGAGGGAGTTTGGTTTGGGTCTTCCACCTTGTTAATAGTAGTAGAACTTGTGCTCATCTTGTTTGTTTTGTTGTGGGAGGCATAAGAGTGAGTGATGCATAAGATTTATTTTCATGGAGAGAGGCATAAAGATCTTGTGGGTTTTCATTGAGTTCTTGGAGTTTTTAAGGTGGAAACCCAAACCCTTGGGAGGCATAAGTAGGTTCCCGATGTTCCTTTCTCTTCTTTGCTTGATTTTAGAGCCCTTGAGTTGGGAAATCTTGTGTGTTTATGTTATTTTGTTTTTGTTCTTTTGTGTTTAATGTTGGTTTGAATGTGATTGTGGAAGCCTTGTTAAGATGTCAATGGTTGTATAATACCCCTCATTACTTCATTGTTGGGGCTCGGGGGCCAATGAGGAAGAAGGATTCTCTTCCTCATTGGATTATTGGTTGGGTGGAGAGTGTTGCCTACTCCCCATTTTGGTTGTTGTGTTTGGACTTTGGGAAGAAGGTGGAGCTCAAGTGAAAAATGATCTTAGTAGAATTTGGAGAAAAGAAGCAAGATCCCTCTTTGTAAAAAATTTACCATGTTGTCTCTATTATCACGGAATCACAACACCCTTATGTTTGCACAAATGCATGTACTTGATCTCACGGTGTGATTGGATAACATAGGTACTATCTCCAACTTTTAGGACTTGCTACTTGAGATATACCTCCAGGGAAAGCTGGTTCTTGCTCCTAAACTACCCTGCCACAATCTACTCTAATGCAAGCAAAACTAACTGTCCTAATCTGACCTTTCCAAGGGACCAAGGAGAGATAATGCATAGAAAATAAAGCCTACACTACATCGGTGATACACTAGAAAAGAAGGGGTGTGAGAGTAATCCTCCAATGTGTGAAATACAAAAGAAAAGTGTACATTAGAAGGTGTGATAATGGTTCTCCACAATCTAGCAAAATGCATCCTCAGCAATATTTCATACATGCACAATAATAATGAATCCTTGCACTTGAGCATAAAGATAGACACAATACTCTTGTAATCAAGGTTGAAGGAGCAAGAAGAATGCAAGAAAACACAGAGAGGAAGGTGCATACACAAACTTGTATTTTCTTGCTTCACGATATGTATAGTTCAATCTGTTATAAGATAAGGGCCTAGGTCACCATGCAAGGAGTCCACTACAAGGTCATGCAGCTCATTGGCTTCACAAAGAAATTTTGACAGAGCTTTTCTACAACAAAAAATCCCCCTTACAATGAGCCCAATACTCCAATTTATATAAAATGAGAAGAGAGAGAGAAGGGGAAAATGGAAATCTTGAAATTTGTCCTTCAACTACTTGTAAGATGAACAAAATGGAGTGAAATTATTGTATGTTACTTGCAAGAAAAGGCTCCCCATACTATCCCAGTGCTTGCGTGCAGAGAGAAAGGATGATGACCATGCCTTTTAATTGCACTCCCAACTACTAAATAAAATGATTTCATGAACTCGGCCACATTTTATGAAAAATCTCCATCAATTTCTCATCAAATCCATAATTTCTTCATTTCGTGTGTCGAGAGCTCAAAGTACCAATTTTGTGTGATTTCATTGAGAAACACAAGTTATGGCCTATTCTGAGTGCAGAAACTATTTTGGGTTTGTCAAGATTTTCGTAATTTGACAGAATGAGCATTAACCCGATGGACCCTAATATGTTTCTTTTATTTAAATATATTTACCCTCATTAAAATTAAGAAATTCAACTTTATGAAAATCGGAGCTTGGAGTCAAAAGTTATGGCCATTTGAAGTTTGGTAGGTCAAACTTTGACTTTCTCTTCTTTGCAATGGCTATTTCACCAAAATCGGGTCTCCGTGTCCTGGCTATCCCAGACACATTCTTACGCATCATCTCGATTCGAGCTTCCTTGTCCCGCACGTCCACTGTTTACAGTGCCGTGAGGGCCATTGATTTCTGCATCGGCCACATCCATTTATCTTGGCTCCTTGTGTGGCGATTTCTCCTTTACATGTCCCATGCATACCGTGTCTCGACTATCCCAAAAAATCTCCGCACCACCTGCAATAGATCGATTTTGCGGTAAAATCAGTCGATCACGTCTTGCACATCCCGACGTCCCAACCGTCCCATGGACCGTCGGGTTAAAAATGTCCGATTTCTTGATTCCTTTATATTTCAGCCACAAAATTGGTATGCCAAACCTTGAGTACGATCCCGCATGGTATCACCGCATCCTCTAGACCCGCAATGCCTTAAAATAAGCCTGCAAATTCAATTTTTATTTTTTGGATTTTATCCTAACTTCTTGGATTTTTTCCTTGGATGGGGAAGTTAGAGATAAGCCAAGGGGACCCCATAAACACAATTTTGGCTTTGAATCAATTCTACTTGCTTGGGACTGAATAATTTGGTATGTGTTATAAAAATTACCTTGAGGGGTGAATTTTGGATAACAATCTCCATTTGAATGGAGGGCTTGTAACTCACTTTTTTTTTTAGAATTTTGATCTCTTGAAAATTTGTTGTAAAATGTGTGATTTGTATCAAGTTTTCAAATGTATGTATATGGAATATTGGCAAAGGAAAATTTCATTGTTACTTTAAAAATCTCTCCAACATGAAAAATCTACTAATTGCGTGTTTTGAATGATAAATTTGCATTTTAAATGTATTAGTTCTTGTGAAGGGAAACTACCAAATTTTTATTGGTTAGATGAAGTAGAAAAATTTAAATGGGATTGAAATGGAAATACATCTCTCTCAATTTAAGTTGTTTCACTATCGCCAAAGTGTGATATGTTTCATTTTAAAAATATTGAGAATCTTGTTAAAATGCACTTGTTGTTTGAAATGGTTGTTATTTATTTATTGTAAGAAGAAAGGGAAATAGTTCTTGTTCTATTGAAAGGAAAGCATTTTGAAAATATTAAAATTTATAGTTACATTCTTTGTTATGTTGAAGGAAAAAAATAAGCTTGTTAAAATTCTTAGAATGAGGAAGAATCTCCTCTTTGCAATCTATGGTAGTTGAATGATACTTCTACTAGATTTCTCACTTACATTTTTAAATGAATAGATAGGAATTTATTTTACATCTTTGTTATATAAATCATCAAATTAAATGATATCAATTAAATACTTAAACCCTTTTTGTATAAAATGTGTATTTCTAAATGTGTAAACATATATATAAGACTATATATATATATATATATATATATATATATAAACAATCTCATCAAGATATACCCATGCACTAGCTGTGTAGGTGGTCTTCACCAGAGAAAAATGGGCCACTTTCATCAATTTATCCACTTTGACCATGATGGCATCGTGGTGGTATCTCCACGTCGGTAACCCAACTGACAAAGTACATGGAAATGATGTCCCATTTCCACTCCGGTATGGGGTGAGGAAAGAGAAGGGAAACTAGATATTGATGCTCAAAGCATTCACCCTTTGACACTCTAAACAATGTGACACAAAGCTGGGCAATGTCTCTCTGAAGTCCTCTCCAATGGTACAACTATCTCAAAGTGGCGTGCATCTTCTTCACCCCGGGATGGGCTAAATAAGGTGCATGATGAGCCTATGTCAAAATTTCCTGCCTCAAGCCTCCATCTCTAGGAACATATATCTGACCTCTGTGTCTAAAAAGACCATCTTCCTCTAATGAAAATCCATCAAATCCCCCAAGGGGTATCTAAGACTCAATCTTTGCTTTGGCTGCAAGGTAGAAGCTGTCATGAGGAAGCTGCTACAAAATCCTGCTCTAAAAATTTGTACCCACTGAAGTAGCCATAGCCACATGTCTCTATCTACTCAGGGCATCTGCAACCACATTCTCCTTCCCCTTCACATGCTCTATCTCCATATCATACTCACAAAGCAAATCCATCCAACGCTATCGATGAGCATTGATATTGGGCTGCATGAAGAGGTGGCGAAGACTCAAGTGATCAGTCTTGAGTGTAAATCTCTAGTCAAGAAGGAAGTGTCTCCATTACACTAAGGTGTGCACAACTGTTGCAAGATCAATATCATGAGTTGGATAATTGAGCTCATAATCTTTGAGTTTTCAAGACTCAAAAGTAACTACTCTTCCCTCCTACATCAACACACCTTGAAGTCCTACCAAAGAAGCATCTGTACAAAAGAATAACTCACCTTGAGGGTCCAATACTGCAAGAATAGGCGTTGTCGTGAGGCATTCCTTCAATTTCTTGAAGGCCTACTCACATCTATCTAACCATACAAACTTCTTCCCTTTCCGCTGAAGGGAAGTGATGGGGTGCACAACCCAAGAAAATTCATGTACAAATCTCCTATAGTATCCTGCCAAACCCATGAAGTTGCACACCTCGGTCACACTAGTGGGTGTTGACCAATCCATAATAGCTTGAATCTTGGAAGGATCGACTATGATACCTTCCCCAGAAATGATGTGGCCCAAATATTGCACCTCTTTCTAAAAGAACACACACTTCTCCAAGTTCCCAGTAAAGATGTTGCTCACAAAGACACTGAAGAACTTGATAAAGGTGCTCCTCATGCTCCTCATGTGTACATGAGTAAATTATAATGTTGTCAAGGAAGATGAGAACTAAGTGATCCAAGAATTTCCTAAATACCCCATTCATCAAGCTCATGAACACATGGGGCATTCATCATAACAAAAGGTACCACTTTGTGAACTCGTAGTGGCCATATCTTGTACGGAAGGTAGTATTATGAATATATGCCTCTGTGATTCTCACTGATGATATCCTCTAATTAAGATCTATCTTGGATAAAACTATATCCCCTTGATTTGATCAAATAAATCATCAATGCATGGAAAGGGTTAACGATTCCCGATCGTTATTATTGAAGTGTGATCACAACACCCCCACGAAAATTGGCAACTTGATGGGTTGATACTCTCAATGTGATTGCATAACATGGAGCTTCTCCCAAAGTGTGGGACTTTACGAATCGGGAGAGCTCTCCGGATGAAGGCCGGTTCCTATTCCTCTGTTCAGGTG
The DNA here is from genome assembly GCA_018340775.1 of Taxus wallichiana var. yunnanensis. Taxonomy (NCBI): domain Eukaryota; kingdom Viridiplantae; phylum Streptophyta; class Pinopsida; order Cupressales; family Taxaceae; genus Taxus; species Taxus wallichiana. The sequence continues at coordinate 201,657,403 of CM031240.1, forward strand.
CACACATTCATATTGCAGAGGATATACTCTAAAACCTACTCTAACTTGCCAAGGAGACATGGTTAAGGAGATGCAAGAAATAAAATCTAAACTAACAAGGGTGATGCACCAAAGGAATGCTAAAAACCTACTTTGCAATAAACAAAAACCATAAAAATGCAATACAACCACTATGATATGAGATGCAACCAGATCGCAATGAGAGATCAAGAAGGATACAATGAACACAATATAGGGTTGAAAATTATCCACAGACATGCATTATTGCTCCAAAAGTTGATACTGAGTGCATTAAAATGGCCAAGAGGCATAAAATTGCATTACAATTTGAATGGGAGGTTTGAACTCCACAAATCCACTTACAGACAAGAGAAGAAGGGAGGGTGCAAAGAAAAACATGTCCAACCTTTAGAAAATTTCCCGCTACAATATAGAGGAAGAATGAGAGAGAAAGGAGAGAAGAATTCAAATCTTGCTCTAACCACCCAAAAATGCATTGAATTCACCTACAACAATGATGGGTTCCATGACAAAGCCCATGCCTCCAAGTACCGTTCCTTTTTGGGAAAGAAAGGAAGCTCGTACTTTATTAATGGTGGTAGGTGAGAAACTTAGGACACCTCAAAAAATGAGGAATTGTATTTTCCATTTTTAAGAACTTAGTCCACATACACTTGGCCTAACTTGGAGCAAGAGCACATGATCTGAAATGGAGGAGGGTATAATATTTCTCATTTTCTTATTAATGATATGATGCTTTTTGAAATTGAAGAAAAAAATAATACCCACTTTGTATATAGATATAAAAATGAGATTATTGATGACAAAAATCCATATGTAGTGCCCACTCCTCTTCGACATATTTTCATTATGTTTGTATTTCTTTTGACCGATACTTAGACATTTTTATTATGATACATTGATCGTAGATTGTAGACTATGCACATATCTCGGACTATTGACCTATTGTGATTCACATTTTGATTATATTACACTAGTTTACATTGTGACAGTTGATATATATTGATTTGCATTATTTGGATTTTATATTGACACGTTACACTCTAGATGTTTACGAGTAGAATTATAATCTCATGCATGTTAGATTCAAATTATTTGATATGTTGATAGGTGATAGAATTACTTAGTTTTAGATGATGAGTATTAATTTTCATATGTATATTGGTCCCGATGTTATTAATACGGACGTAAGGCCAGAGAGGTATTTTGTTTGTGTCACAGGAAATTTTGTCACATACATCGAAAGGGGATAAGGGACCAACCACAAAAGGATGTTGGGTGTTCAACAACGTGGCCAAAAATTAAAAACTTATGTAATGTTATGTTGTGTTTTTTTTCATGCCTAGTTAGGTGATTTTCCATGGGGGTGACCTCACATGTGTGGCCATGGGGTTAAGTATTTTCCCTTCCTTTAAATTTTTGTGTTTTTTAATTGTGTATATGTATTTAATTATTAGAAATTGTTCTCAATTTATTAACTATTATTATTATGTATTAATTATCTAATGAAGATTAATTTGTTAACTAAAATAAGGGTGATACAATGGGATAATTATGAGGGTAGATGGTCCTCAAAATATTAGGGATGTAGGATAGATTTGTGTTGGTTTTTGTGTTTTTTACTCTTTCCCAACATCAAAAGTCGGATTTTGACGTGGGAGGATTTTTAGAGACTTGTGGGACAAGCTAAGCTTGTCCCATGCCTCTTAAATTCACCCAAAACCATACCTATGGTTTTGGGAGTTAAATTTTGATTTATTTATCTATTTTGGAGTGTAAAACGGTTAAAATAATTGTACTTTCATAATTACAACAATTAATTGGTCATTGGAAGGCATGGTGTGCAAGTTTGAGTGTCTTTTGGGTTGTAATAGTCTTACATGTTCATTTATTGTCTTCGGAATGATATTTTGACTTGTGTGTGGGAATTGAGGAATGATGAAGTGAATCCTACATGAATCCACCTTATAATCCTCACATTCCATTTCTATTTATTGATGTAATTTGATGGAATTGGGGTTACTTGTTCATTTTCTTTCTCTTGCACTTTTGGATTTGGGATCTTTTTTTGAGTTGCTTTTAGAGTGTGATTGGCTTGAATGTGTCAAAATTTGTGTATTTAGTTTCTCTTGGAAGATTGATGGAGAGGTAGGCTCTCCACCTTTGTTTTTCTTCTTATTATATTTGTAGATGTGAAAAATGTGCTTGTTAAGTTTGTATGAGTGTTGTGAATGTGGTTTTTTTTTTGTGGTTGGGTAGTTACCTTAAGTTGGGTGTGTGGAGATGGATTCATGGGACCATTGAGGAGGTAAAGGTAGATGTGAGGCATGCACTTTGGAGGGAGTATGACTAGGAGTTTCACCTATGGGGAGTGAAAAGAAAATACATGGTCATTTTGTTGTATACTTGCAAGGGAGAGATAAGTTTGTTTTGTTGATGTATTGTGCACATCGATGCTTTGGGTGAAACTCCCACTTAACTTGGGAGGAAAAATGAGGTGGTTATCATAGACTTTTATCCTTTTTGTTTTGATATCAAACCTATGTATTGTTTGATAAAGTTGTAAAATTCGTTGAGTGTTTCCATTTTAGTTGTGTTGAATGTTTTGGAATGTATGTTTTTTTTTTAAGCCATGTTTGTTCAAAAAAAAAAAATGGTTCTCAATATATCTTATTGTTCCTTGGTTGGGACTCGGGAGCCAATAAGGGGATGGTTTCACCTCTTATTTCTTTAAAGATTGGGCGGAGAGTGCTGCATATTCCCCTTCTCTTTGTTATGTGATCCAAGCTTGTGAAATATTGGAGAATGCAAGATTGGAGCTTCAAGTTGGAGAAGACATGAAAGAAGACTTGTGTTTGGCCTTGTTGAAATCCCTATTTTGTATTCATCACATTATTATTCCCACTTTAAGTGGATGTTTGTAATATTTTATGCTTGAAGGAAAATTGTAATATTTATTTTATTCCACCATTTAAATGAGTTTGTGAATGTAGAAAGATCTTTTGGTTTCTTACCTTAATGGAAAGGATTATTATTAGCGAAAGAAAATGCTTTAAATAATTGCATTGTAATAGAAAGATTTTGAAAATTGGTAGTTTCTATAAGTTACATTGTAATGTTATAGTGAAAGGAAAACTTAAGTTGTCGCTTGTCTTGAAAATAAACTCTCCTAAAGTTGTAATTATTTTAAGTTATAATGTATATACATGTATATTTGGAAAAGAGAACATATGTAACTAAAATGGAACATATTGAATTGTTTCTGCTTTTTTGCTGGAAAAATGAAATATGTGAAACAGTAATAAATTGTAGAAATGTTATACTCCATTTTTACATTTTATTCCAAAAGGAAAGATAGAGATTGAATTGATGTTTTGTATTTAGAATTAATGAACTATTTAGACTATTAATCTAGCCACCCATGAATGTAAAAATATTCATTGAAATTAATATTTCTCTACAAATAAAATTAAGAAGAAAATTTGTGAAAATCTTATTTTTTGAAGGTTCTCTTTTCCATGAACAAAACTATAACACCTACAAAAACAACGCTCTAAGAACACATTAAAAACTTAACACTTAACCCAAAAATTGTGACTAATATTTTTCGTTTAAAGTTAAAAGGTTACAAGGGTGTCAACCCCTAGTGTGTATTAAATTAATTTTCACCAATGATCTCAATTTTACAATTGATGTACCAGGTCTAGTTAAATAATTAAATATTCTTACTTTTAACTCTAAGGTTGATTAATTAAAACCAATTAGGAAGGTGCCATAATTTAACTTACTTGGTTAAGTGTTTTCTCCTCTTTAATTAATATTCAAACCCAAAATGGTTAACCTCATACTTAGTTATTTTAGTTTCATTATCCTATTAGCTTAATGTCCATTTCATTAATTTCCAAAAACATACTAGGAACTAATAATGACTTTGCACACCAAGGCAATTAAATGGCCCCATTCACCCATCTACACATACCTTAAAAATTTATTTAAAACATCTAAAAAATCATTCCTACCAAAAAATTGTAGGGTTGATCCTCAACCCTTGGATCAATTCAATTGTGGCCACTAGATCCTAGGGTTCCAAACTAAACCTAAAAATCCTTATGCATTCTTATTAAATCATTTTCCTACCCTATTCTCCTCATTTGGTCACTTTGTTTTTGTTTAATTTGCAGGTTGGAGAAATGGAAGCCATAGGAGCAAGGAAGGAAGAACTATGGAGGAGTCCACAAGAAATCAAGCTTAGTTTAGTGTATATTGTAGATTTATCATCAGTAATTTCTCCCATTTAAGGATGAAGTGATTTCCTTTAAAAATATGGTTATATTACAAAACTCTTTGTATATTGAGTCCTCTAATTGGGGAAAACCCTATGTCCATTAATATATATGATATTTAACACTTTTACTTTATCCATGGAAGTTTTACTTGCTTTAAACAATAAGATTTAGACATTATTTGTTTGCTGGAGGTTTCCTTGTAATTTTTACAAGCTTATAATTTTTTTTTAACCAAGTTAAAAATTTGCATAGGCGCAGATTTACGTTTTCCACAAAATAATGATGTAACCGCCGCCAGAGCAGCCGATGGTCTCGGGACCATTGCCCCACCCGGGTGACAATTCACAAAATACCACCTCCCGCACAGGAAAAGGTCCTGCTTTAGAAATACAACCTTCGTTTCTAAGATTTATAAAAACTAAGGTCACTAAAATGTTTTAAAATTCATTCTAAACTTAAATTTATGCACTTAAAGCTTTCAGTTGTAAGATTTAACTCATCTATTCATTCCATAGTAACATTATTCATTTTTAAAGAATTTTCTATTTTAATAAGAATAACAACAAGTACAAAATCATATTCATTTTGTTCAACAAATTTTCTTTCAAGTCCAAATTAAAAAGGATCTAATTCTACTTTTAATATTGTTCTTTTCTTACTACAAAATGCAAAATTTCAACATTATAACATACTTCAAATTTTTTGTCTCTTTCCATTTCCACTAAAACTTATTAGTTCAAACAACTACTAACAACTTGGTTCTACATTCAAAGTTTCCAAGCATACACCATTATCATTTTAAAATTTCTAGATTCTTTCTTTTCTCTTCACAATACTAAAACTCCAAATAGTGATGATAAAATTTCTTTTCTATTTCAACAAAAATAGCTTTACAAACACAAATATTTCTTTCCTTTTTCAACATACAATACAACTTTAATATCTAATAATAAAGTTATGGCAATTTGAAGGTCCTCTCTCGCTCAAATCCAAGCTCCTACCAAAATTTATGGCCATCTCGAAGGTTGAGGTGTCATTCCGTCAAAATGGTGGGTTCTTGATCTGTCACTTTTCAAATTCGAAAAGCATGCAACCTCCGAAATTCTGAAAATTTGGACTTTCTCGACATTTTCATTTTGGAGAAAAAAATTGTTCACTTTACAAAATTGCTTTAGAGTTATGAAAGTCTAAAACTGAATCTTCGAAAGTTCAAAATTATTTCGAGACATTTCGTGGCCATTTTTCCATTTTTGCTTTGAGAGTTCCAAAACCTAAAACCCAAAATTCCAAAATTTCGGACTTTCGGACTTCGGAATTTCAGACTTTTTGTGTCATTTTTTGCCCTATTTTTCCGAAATGCCAAAATTTTGAAGTTTCAAAATTTCAATTTTTTTTCCTCTATTCTTCTTCGACATTCACTTCACCTCTCCTCCGGAAATTGTGTATTTCCTTGATGATCCTTTCTAGAACATGAATTTTGAAATTGAATGCAAGCTCGTGTAACTAAAGCACCCTCCCATGACCCGTAAGGAATTTCTTGATCAATTTTTCTCGAGGGAAAAATTGGATAATAGTTACATTTTTCAGCTAGCGGTAATCAATACACAACCGTAAAGATCCATCCTTCTTCTTTACAAAAATCATTGGTGCACCCTAAGGGGATACACTAGGACAGATTAGGCCTTTCTCCAGAAGGCCCTCAAGCTACAACTTGAGCTCACAGAGCTCAGGGTAGTCATCTGATAAGGTGCTCATGAGATAGGATCTGCACCCGAAACCAGATCTATGTGGAAATCTATCTCATATGGGGGAGGTAACCCTGGTAGCTCCCCTAGAAAAATATCAGCAAACTCTCTCAAGATGTGATGGTCATCAAGGGATGGTCCACTAGACTCATCCTCAGATCTGTCACTAATCGTAACAACATACATCTGATAACCTCATCACACACACCACTTAAGTTGCATAGTAGAGATGGTGTGAATGGAAACAAGCCTCCTAACTCATGTTATCACTGACTCAACTCATAAATCATCTCGTACAAGTAATATTCTTATCAGAATGATCCAATCTAGCTCTGTGTGTAAACAACTAGTCCATGCCCAAGATGACTCCATATGAACCCAATGGAAGGATACAAATATCCGAGGTAGTGGTGAAGGGTCCCAAATCCACTACACACTCCTTAAGTAAGGAGTCTATATAAATTTTGGCTCTAGAAGCCATCTCAATGTCCCAACTAAGACCCTGCCTAACTGCCACCATCTTGCAATGCTCTACTAAGGATGGTGCAATAAATGAATCATATGAACCAAAATCAAATAGAATGGAGGTCGGAATACCGTCAATGCTACCTGTTGTCTCTATCATAATACTATAGTGCTTAGTCCGCGGTTCTCAATTGCTACGTAGATCTGATGGCTACATCCCATGTCGCCAATAATAGGCTCTAAAATCTGTGTCTTATCCTTGTTACTAGGGTCTCGTGGGAACTCTCTCGAATTATGTCGAATAACACCACAACCATAATAGTTGCATGTTCCTCTCAAGTGACATGCAGCTCCATCCAGTACTCTATAGGTTTGTGTTGTGGATCCCGATGACCCTACTATGGACTGGCCGAGGTCTCGCCGACAATATCTTGTTGGATCGATTTCTCGGTACACCTTGTGTTCTAATGGGACCCCAGAGGAGGCTTCATACTCCGCCCCTCTATGCATCAAATCTTTGAGGATGTTTGTAAGGTGGATGGGTCTCTGCTACTACTATTGCTATTGTGGTGGCTATTATGGTGACTTGAATGAAGAATGCACCGAACCCTATCCACCACGAGGATGAGGAGATGAATCCCTCAACATACTATCCTGCATTTATTGGATGTGGCTCAACTCGTCCATAGGTTGTTGTATCCTCCCCCATGTCTCCTATAAAATATAGGCCTTCTCCATGGCCAATGATAATTTCTATGGGTGGTGAATGCGCACGCACCACCCAAATCCAAATTCAGACCCTTGATGAACATATGAATCTATACCTACTCCTCTTGCATATAGGCGACATACTAGAGTAGCTCCGAGAAATCAAATCTCGTACTCGATTCTACCATAGATTCTGACGAAGGTTGTGGAACTTGTCTATCCATTTGCTTTGAATAAACCTCCTGGGAAAATACCTTCTCCTAAACTACTCCTCAAATAGCTCCTGTAACTATCCCTTAGTCAACATGGAACTTATGCTCTCGGTCCTCCACTGGACTCCCGCTCAATCCCTCGAAGATGGATCGTAACACGAGCTTTCATGTTGTTAGTATAAGGGCGAGCTTGAAGAATTTGATCAAGCTCACTAGTCGTGCCTATGCCCGAAAACCACCTATATCTCTAGAATACTGAGATGGTCGTAGCTTTAGGATCTTCCGATATGGTCTCGCAGCCTAATGACCGACTTGACTCCTAGGTCTCTCTCGTATGCTTCTTTCTCTATCTAGGGCTTCAAGATCTATCCCTATATCCTAAAATCATATCTCCATGTCCCCTCTATGGTGACTCTACCCTAGCCAACTCCACACGAGATTTCTCTACCCTATGTTCCTCGTTGTGTTGAGGAGGTACAGGAGCCTCCACTTATGGCTCCCTATCCTATCTATGAATTCATTCTCCTAAGGACCCTCCATGTAAATCAGCATTGACATCCTAAAGCGCCTCAGAAATCTAAGGTAGAATAGCCGCATTAAAGCCTAATCTGGTGGTGGAAAATCTAGATCTACGTGTAAGAACCCCTTGTCTATTCCGTGCCTCTCCGCATGTACTCAAGACAAGAGTTAGTTCATCATTCTAGGTCTTGTTTTAGTTTTCTAGGTTTTCTATATTATATAATTATCAGATAGTGTGGTTTTCTAGGTTTTAAAGAAAATAATTTGTGCTAGGTTAAGTGTTCATGTCTTGTGTTTTCTAGTGTGCCCAAGGGTCCAATATTTGAACCCACGGCTTTGATACCAAGTGTAACACCCGCAAAAATGACATTCTAAGAACACATTAAAACTTAACACTTGACCCAAAAATTGCGGCTAATTTTTTTGTTTAAAGTTAAAAGGTTACAAGGGTGTCAACCCCTAGTGTGCATTAAATTAATTTTCACCAATAATCTCAACTTTACAATTGATGTACCAGGTCTAGTTAAATAATTAAATATTCTTACTTTAACTCTAAGGTCGATTAATTAAAAATCAATTAGGAAGGTGCCATAATTTAACTTACTTGGTTAAGTGTTTTCTCCTCTTTAATTAATATTCAAACCCAAAATGATTAACCTCATACTTAGTTATTTTAGTTTCATTATCCTATTAGCTTAATGTCCATTTCATTAATTTCCTAAAACATACTAGGAACTAATAATGAATTTTCACACCAAGGTAATTAAATGGCCCCATTCACCCATCTACACATAGCTTTAAAATTTTCTTTAAAACAACCACAAAAATTATTCCTACTAAACAATTGTAGGGTTGATCTTCAACGCTTGGATCAATTCAATTGTGGCCACTAGATCCTAGGGTTCCAAACTAAACCTAAAAATCCTTATGCATTCTTATTAAATCCTTTTCCTACCATATTCTCCTCATTTGGTCACTTTGTTTTTGTTTAATTTGTAGGTTGGAAAAATGGAAGCCATGGGAGTAAGAAAGGAAGAACTATGGAGGATTCTACAAGAAATCAAGCTTAGTTTAGTTTATATTGTAGATTTATCATTGTAATTTCTCCCATTCAAGGATTGAAGGGATTTCCTTTACAAATCTGGTTTTATTACAAAACTATTTGTATATTGAGTTCTCTAATTGGGGCAAACCCTACCTCCATTAATATATATGAGATTTAGCACTTTAACTTTAACCATTTGAAGTTTTACTTGCTTTAAACAATGAGATTTAGCCATTATTTGTTTGTTGGAGGTTTCCTTGTAATTTTTACAAGATTATAATTTTGTTTTGACCAAGTTAAAATTTGCCGGGTAGTGATAGAAGCACCACCTAGAGTAGGCCAGCGGTCCTGGGACTACCACCCCACCTAGGTGACAATTCACAAACCACCGCCTTGTCGGAGTGGTGGTTCTGAGACCGCCACCTTGCTCGAGTGGCGGTTCTGAGACCACCGCTCTCGTATGGGTGGTGGTATTGATTCTTAGAACAGTAACCTTCATTTTTGAGATTTCTCAAAAACTAAGGTCACTAAAATGTTTTAAAATTCATTCTGAACTTAAATTTATGCACCTAAAGCTTTTAGTTGTAAGATTTAACTCATCTATTCATTCCATAGTAACATTACTCCTTTTAAAGAATTTTCTATTTTAATAGTAATAACAACAACTACAAGATCATTTTCATTTTGTTCAACAAATTTTCTTTCAAGTCCAAAGTAAAAAGGAACTAATTCTACTTTTAATATTGTTATTTTTTCTTACTACAAAATGCAACATTTCAACATTACAACATACTTCAAATTTTTTGTCTCTTTCCATTTCCACTACAACTTATTAGTTTAAACAACTACTAACAATTTGGTTCTACATTCAAAGTTTCTAGCATACACCATTATCATTTTACAATTTCTAGAATTCTTTCTTTTCTCTTCACAATGCTAAAACTTCAAACAATGATAATAAACTTTCTTTTCTATTTCAAAAAATATATCTTTACAAACACAAATATTTCTTTCCCTTCTTCAACATACAATACAAATTTAATAGCATGGAGGGGGAAGGGAGCAGCGATAATAGTCGATTGATGACATATACAAAAAGCTGACCTCCTTAGACTCCCGCCTTGGGAAGGCTAAGACCAAACATGACTACAATATTGCAGCCTTTAGGGCCATCGAGGAGTTTATCGTGGGTCATGCCAAGAGTGTTTCAAATCTAAGCGGTGTCCCGGCAGCGCTTTGGGGCAATGATAAAGAGAGCAAGAGAACCATTGAGGAGCTTGATAAGATGGATGCTGCTTAGATGACCGCGTTAGGCATGTTTCAAGCTTGGAAAAAAGTCAAGATCAGCATTGATCAAGCAGCCAAGAAGTAGTCTTGGATACTTCTCGCTCTTTTTGTTAATATTCTTGCTTGGTCATCGCCTTGCTATTTTTTTGCCGTTGTTTTGCTGTTAAGTCTTCTCTGTGTAGCTGTTTCTGGGTTACGTGGTATTTATTGTAACTCTTGATCTGTAGCATGCCTACTCTGCTCCTCTCTCTTATTCCGGCTTATAGGCCTTATTTTGTATTCAAGGGTATAGTCCCTTTCAAAAAACTATTTGCCAATATTAAAAAAAAATACAAATTTAATGTCTAATAATAAATAAAACTTTTCTTCATGAGATTATTACAATATATTCCACTTAAAGTGGGAAAACTTACAAGAATGAAAGCTAAAAAGGAATACAATATTACAAGTCTTCCACCCTAAGTGGGAATAACAAGGAGGTTTTCTCATAAGGAAGGATTTCTTAAGGACACCAACAATGTTCTAAGTTTCACATCACCAAAAGAGAGATCTTATATTTTTTTCTTGATCCACAACAAAAAGGGGGAGAGGAAACACTCTCCACCCAACCAAAAATCCAATGAGGAGAAGAAGTTATCCTCCTCATTAGCCCCCGAGCCCCAACCACATTGCAATGAAAGATGGATCCAACTCATGTAAACAAATAAAGCTTCCACACCATAATACAAGGATTCCATAACCATAGGAAAACACAATCAACACAACTACAATCAGAAGAATGTAACTAACAAAATTTATAAGGCTTCAAAATACAAAAGCCAAAGGAACAAGGATCTATGGGGAGGTGACTTATGCCTTCTAATGGGAATTAGGTGCCCACCTTAAAGCCCTCAAATAAACATCTCAAAATCCCTACATAACTCTTATGCCTCCCTCAAGACCCTCTTATTCCTCCCACATTCTGTTATGCCTCCCCTACAATCTCTTATGCTTCCTAAAATCTCTTATGTCTCCCTCATAAAAACAACCAAGTAATAAAATGCAAGCATTTCTTGTCCAAGGTGGGGCACCCAACCTAAAATCCCTCAAAAACATGAAATAAACTCTTATGCCTCCCTACATGTAAGATCCCCATAGTCCCCTCCTACACCACACTTAGGAAATCTACCCAAGCACCCAACAAGCATACTAAAACACACAAAAATATACACATATACACAACATAAAAGAAAGAATTTAACAAGAGTGTAGCTCCTACCTTTCCATGGTAGAGCTTGATCCAAGAGTCACACACCAAGATTCTTCAAGCCCAAACAATCACCAACAAGCTCCAACAAGATCCACAAGCACTCCAAAATCCTCCAACTCCAAAAATGCAAGAGCAAAAAGAAATCAAGTAACCCCCAAACAAGCAAAAGAACTTGAATAAATAGAAAAGGGAGAGAGGAGGGTGAGGTGGCTCCATGTAGGATGCCACATCACTCATCCTCAACTCCACCTCACAAGTCAAACCTCAACCTCCAATGCACAATAAATTGGTGGGTGAGAGGAATGACAAATTACTTACACACATAATCCAAGCCCACACCCCCTAAGGACAAAATTTAATTACATGAAATAAAGTGCAATAAAATTTTACCTTTTTGTCTTCCCAAAACACATAATGGGGTCTATTTTTGACCCCCAACCCATAGGTAGGGTTGGTATAGTAATTTAAGAGGTGTGGGACAAGTTTGACTTGTCCCACAAGCCTCCAAAATTGGCCCTTAAGGACAAATCCAAATTTTCATGAAGGGGTAGAGTGTACAACACTCAAGATCAAAAACACTCCACTTACAACACATAATCCAAGAGCCATCTAATCTAATAAATGAATTATTTTGTCACATCTACAATTAGTTTAGTAACATGATTAATTAACATAATTAAGACACTTAAACCCATTAATGATAAAGGGGAAAAATACACCACAATCTAAATAATTAATACAAGGAAAATTACATCACTAAAAATCACATACTAAAATTAAATAAAGGAAACTAAATAAAAGAACAACACACAAACCCCTTGGTCACAATTGGAGGTAATCCCCCATGGGGACCCCCTAACAATAATTCAAACACACACACAACAAAATTACATGTTGCCATGGTGACCATTGTTGAATTCATCTAGCATTCCAATGTGGTTGGTCTCCAATCCCCGTTGTTTGTTGTGATAATGTTTACCTGCAAAACACATAATACCTCCTTCGGCCTCGTGGCCGCATCAAAACATCCAAGATAAAATATGAAATATAAATCCACAATCATCTACATATGAATCAAATCATCATCTAGGCAATAAATGTTATCATTTACAATTTCTAATAATATCTTGATTCTACATTCCATCAATATCAATAGGATCACAAAATTATTTTAATTATTAAGGTTTACTCAATATGATGAAAATATCGCATGCGTAATATATAACCAAGTCAACAACATATCATCATCAATATAAATCATCTCTAATAATCCACACACATCATATTATGAATCAAATCCAACAATAGTTTTAGTATCTCTAACATCTAACATCACGCTAGGTCAAAATAATACAAAAATCCATAAGTATAGTCAACAATATCATAATCAACAGATAATAAGTGTCAAAGGGAAGTGGGCACTACAAGAACCACAACCCCGTGTAGAGCGGTAGTTTTAGAACCGATTCCCAACTCGAGTGTCGGATGTTAACCGCCACCTAGGCATGGTGGAGATTCATAGGACCACTAGACTCGCATAGGTCAGCGATTTTGTCACTTTTCACATATAAATAAATTTCCTTTCGTGAACAGCCTATTTCAAATTTAAGTAAAATGTAAGCTTAAAAATTTAACTAGTAACCTCCAAAAACTAGGAAACAACTAAATCTAATAGTTCAAGCCTTCTAATCCCCCTTTGGATCTAAAAATGGAGTTTCTCCAATATTTGAATAGAAAAACAAGGATAATTATTTTTATTAAAATATCAAAATAGATCCAAGGATATCTACATTTAGCAAATGGGTAACATTACAATGAAAAAATATTTCATCTAACTTCAAGAGAAATTTTTCCATGGTTGCTCCTCCTTGCTCTCATGGCTCCTCTTCCTCATCTCCTTTCAAAACTGCAAATAAGAAAAGAGAAAATGAGGTTGTTTGGGGAAAATAGGAATTAAAAGAGATTCATAAAGAAGTTGATGGCAACCTAAATCTAAGGGCTAGGATATATCCAATCCTATGGCGCAAATTAAACCTTGCCTCACTTAAGCAGGAGGGCATTTTGTGGGAATGCAACTTTTAAATAAAAAAGAAAGAACATGGGTAATGGTGTGAAAGGGGCACTTAGTAGCTAGGTAAAACAATTAAAACTTTGAGTTAGAAAACATTATAACCTTGGTCCTAGATAACTAATTTAACTTGTGGGACTTAATTGATGTTTTAAAATTTAAATATAGCTTAGAAACTGAATAATAATATTTTATTATTAATTTAATTCCATTGTTCACAAGCTTGTAGATAAAGTCTCTAACCGAGAAATTTATTAATTGAGAAAATGCCTAACCTTGCTAATCTTGCTAAACAAAAGAAAAAAAAATGATTACCGTAAAATTGACTATTAATTTAATAGTTCTCTTTTTTTTTAGGGTAGAAATTTGTGGGTGTTACACTTGGTATCATATTCATGGGTTCAACGCTTGGACCTCGGGCACACTTGGAAACATAAAACATAAACAAGAAAACCTAGCACAACTATAATCCTAGAACACACAACATTGCATGATGTTTAAAACACAGAAAACTTAGAACACTGAAATAAAGCCTAGATGATGATAAACCAACTCCCGTATTTTCTTTGTTGGAGGCGCGGACTAGATGAGGAGTCCTTTCACGTGAGCCTATATGAACCACCCCATATCTTGTAGTAGCAAGCCATATTGCCTCAGATACTTTACACACTACAGGATGTTAATTTTAGGATATTTTAGAGGGTGACCTAGCAAACAGGATGGTGATCCATTAGTGGAGGCTTGTGCATGATCACAAGCATAGTTTCGAGGATAGGGTAGAGACATTCCACGTGAGTCGGATGGAAATGAGTCACCACCTTGAGAGCATAGAGATAGATCTTTGAGATATGAGACAGATCTAGGAGCCCTAGGCCGAGGGATGTTCTTATAGAGATACCTAGGGCACGGACATAATCAACAACGGAAGATCATATCGTAGAGAGATACTGAATTTACACCCACCACATTTTTTTGGAGACACGGGAGGATTTCAAGCTGAGGCATGGTTGGTTAGCTTAAGTGGATGCTTCAAGTTATGTCCTTGTACTAGCAACATGAAAGCTTGTGTTGCTAATCATATTCGAGAGATGGAGTTGGCATTTGGTGTAGCATTGGGGAGAAGATGCTCTATGTATATTATGAGACAATCACTTAGGAGCTCTTCGAGGAGCGCTTCAAGAGTAGATACATATCCAAGAGATTCATCCAGCAATGGATCGATGAGTTTCATGATCTGCGATAGGATTCCATGACAATGGTAGAGTATGAGGGTCATTTTTTGGATCTACTTTAGTATGTGGATTACATGTAGGATGAGTAGGTTAGAGTTCACATGTTCATCGGAAGGGCTTGAACTTATACATGGGTTGGGTAGTGCGCATTCATTTCCCACAGACACTATCAGAGGCCATGGAGAAAGCCTATATTGCAAAAGAAACTAGGGGTAAGACTCAATAGGCTCGTGAAAGAGTTTGGAGCCACATACAATGTTGCAACATAGTAGGTCAAGGGGATCATCTCCTCCTCCTCGTGGTGGACACACTTTAGAATAGTCTTCCTTTAGGCCTCCTCCTCAAAGCATCAACAACTAATTCGATCTCCTTTTCAGCCTCCACGGTGTCATGATGCTTAGAGAGGGTGTAGTATGAGACCTCCATATGGGGAGCCCAACAGACACAGTAATCCATCTCAAGCATAGTTAGTAGGAGTACGTCAATGCAAAGCACCCACAGATATCTATGGTAGCATAACCGGGTTCTACACTACGGACTACTGCACTCACCTAGATGAGGATTTTCTAATTGAAGAGGACCAGGTACTTATTATGGGTGTGGTGTACATGGTCATCATTGGAGATAGTTCCATCGTAACCCTATTAATTAGGGTAAGGGACCGATTTCGAGCCTTTGGTAGGTGACATGGCTAGGATCCACGAGAATTACGTCATGGTCAATAACTTCTAGGTAGAGCACTTGGGCATGGTGATAAATACCACAAGTAGCATTAGAGGTATTTCTATAGTTATATTATTTCATTTGGGCTCATCATATTCTTTTATTTCTCCATCTTTAGTAGAGCAATGCAAGTTGGTGGAAATTAGGAAGGACTTAGGAGGGATGCTTCGAGATGTCTTCAGAGAAAAACTATCAATGGAATAATTAGTTAAGGAGTGTGTAGTGGAACTAGGACCCTTCTCCATGACTTTTAATCTTCGTGTCCTTTCTTTGGGTTCATATGGAGTTATCTTAGGCATTGATTGGTTATCTACACATAGAGCTAGAGTTGATTGTCACAAAAGGTTATATCTTATGTAGATGATTTGGGAGTGGAGTAAGTGATTTTTGAGTCGAGACTAATCTCTGTTTTCACCATATCCGATAAACAGCTGATGTGGTGTGTGCGAATGGGTTATTAGTTATTTTCCATCACTATTAGTGACTAATTAGAGGATGAGACTCATGGACCGTCACTTGATGACCACCCCATTTTGTAGGAGTTCTCTGATGTCTTTCCTAGTGAGTTGCCAGGGTTACCTCCCCCATGTGAGATTGAATTTTGTATTGATTTGGTTCTAAGAGCGGATCCTATCTCACGTGCACCATATAGGATGAAAAAACTTGAGCTATGTAATCTCAAGTGTATCTCCATATAGGAGGGCCTTCTTGAGAAAGGCCTAATCCATCCTAGTGTATCTCCTTTGGTTACATTGGTGATATTTTATAAGAAAAAGGAGGGATATCTGCATTTGTGTTTAGACTATAGGAAACTGAACAAAGTAACGATAAAGAATTGTTACCCCCTTTTTAGATAGATGATTTATTTGAGTGGGTACAGATTTGTGGAGAAGGATTTTGTGACATCTTCTACATGACAACTTCTACCTTGAATCTAGATCATAGACTGAGTCTTATAGACCCCTTGAGGGGAAGTATGATAGTTTTGCATTAGATTCATAACTTCTCGAGAAATAGAGGTCAAATTTATGTACCTAGAGATAGAGGTTTGAGACAGGATATCTTAGCAGAGGCTCATTGTGCACCTTATTCAGCCCATCTAGGGGTGAAGAAGATGCACACCACCTTGAGATAGCTTTACCATTGGAGAGGTCTACGGAGATATGTAGCTGAGTTTGTGTCGCGTTGTTTAGAGTTTTAGAAGATGAAGCTCAAGCATTAGCATCCACCCGGCCTTCGCTATCTACATGATATACCAGAGTGGAAATGAGAAACCATTTCCATGGATTTCATAGTAGGGATATCGACGTCAAGATATCACCATGATTCCATCATGATCATGGTAGATAGATCGACAAAGAGGATCATTTTCTCCGGTGAAGAAAACCTATACAACCAATGCAAAGTGGCACAAGTATACTTAGATGAGATTGTTAGATCGCATGCACTTGCAACAAAGATTATATGTGACCATGATCCCTTATACACCTCTCATTTCTTTACTACCATGCAACATACCCTTGGGACAAGTATCAAATTCAGTACAACTTATCATCTAGAAATAGATAGACTTGCAAACCGGGTGAATCATATTTTAGAGGACATGCTTCTAATGTAAGTTATGGACCATCAATCGAGGTGGAAGGAGTAATTGTATTTAATGGAGTTTACCTACAACAAAAGCTTTTCAGAGTTCTATTTGTATGGCTCCATTTCTGGAACGTTATGGCAGGGAGTGTAGGACACCACTGAGTTGGGATAAGTTGGAGGATAGAGTATCTCTATGGCCACTTTGTACCAAGATATGGAGCAGTCAAGTTGGGCTATTTCGATTTGATAGAGGATTTAGGAGGCATAGGATAGATAGAAGAAATATTCATATTAGAGGACAATTGACCATAGCTATGAGGTGGGCATGAAGGTATTTTGTCGTTTTAAACCTCATTAGATCTCAATTAGTTATGGAAAAGGCTTTAAGTTAGCTCCTAGATTCATGGGTCCATTCGATATCCCGGAGTGGATTGGTCCTTTTTCTTATCATCTAGATTTTCTACCTAGCTTGTCTTCTTCCATGTAAGATGGATTTCATGTTTCAATTCTTAGGAGGTACATTCCGGATCCTCGCATATATTGGATTGGATCATATTGCAGTGTAGGAGCAAGGGCGGGTGATCATGGAACTCATGCACATCATAGAGTGTAGGACCTTGGGCCTTCGAGGCCACGAGATTGACTAGGTGTGAGTCCAGTGGGATAGGTATGATGAGACTACAGCCACATGGGAGGATGTTACTTTTTTACGGACCCCGTTTCCTTACCTATTACAGTGACTTCAAGGAGGAAGTCAATTCTAAGGGGAGGGGGATGTAGTGCCCACTCCTCTTCGACACTATTTTCATTATGTTGATATTACTTTTGGATTGATACTTACACATTTTGATTATGATACATTGATCAATAGATGATACACTATGCAGTATGTGGACAATTGACATGTTGTGATTCACATTCGATTATATTACAATAGATGACATTGGTAGATAGTTTGATATATGTTGATTTGCATTATTTGGATTTTATATTGACACATTATACTTTGGATGTTCGAGTAGAATTATAATCTCATGGATGTTAGGATCAAATTATTTGATATGTTGATAGATGATAGAATTACTTAATTTTAGATGATGAGTATTGATTTTTATATGTATATTTTCTCGATGTTGTTAATACAACCATAAGGCTAGAGAGGTTTTTTTTTTGTGTTGGAGGAAATTTTATCACATACATCGAAAGGGGATACGGGACCAACCACGGAAGGATGTCGAGTGTTCAATAATGTGGCCAAAAATTGAACACTTATGTAATGTTATATGTGTTGTTTTTTCATGCCTAGTTAGGAGGTTTCCCATGGGGGTGACCTCACATGTGTGGCCATGGGGTGAAATTTTTTCCCTTTCTTTTAATTTTGTGTGTGTTTTAATTGTGTATATGTATTTAATTATTGGAAATTGTTGTCACTTTATTAAAAATTATTATTATGTCTTAATTAGCTAATCCAACTTAATTTGTTAACTAAAATAAGGATGTGACAATGGGATAATTATGAGGGTAGATGGTCCTTGAAATATTAAGGATGTAGGATATATTTGTGTTGGTTTTTGTGCTTTTTACCCTTCCCCAACTTCAAACTAGGATTTTGACTTGGGAGGCTTTTTTGGAGACTTGTGGGACAAGCTATCCCATGCCTCTTAAATTCACCCAACAACCATACCTATGGTTTGGGGAGTTAAATTTTGACTTATTTATCCATTTTGGAGTGTAAAAGAGTGAAAATAATTGCACTTTCCTACTTACCACAATTAATTGGTCCTTGGAAGGCATGGTGTGCAAGTTTGAGTGTCTTTTGGGTTGTCATAGTCTTACATGTTCATTTATTGTCTTGGGCATGGTGTTTGACTTGTGTGTGGGAATGGAAGAATGATGAAGTGGCATCCTACATGGAGCCACCTCATCATCCTCACATTCCATTTCTATTTATTGATGGAATTTGATGGAATTGGGGTTACTTGTTCATTTTATTTCTCTTACACTTTTGGATTTGGGAGCTTGTTGGAGTTTATTTTGGAGTGTGCTTGGCTTAAAGGTGTCAAAACTTGTGGATTGAAGTTATCTTGGAAGCTTGATGGAGAGGTAGGCTCTCCACCTTTGTTGTTTTTCTTATTATATTTGTAGATGTGAAAAATTATGCTTGTTAAGTTTGTATGAGTGTTGTGAATGTGGTTGTTTTTGTGTGGTTGGGTAGTTTCCTTAAGTTGGGTGTGTGGAGATGGATTTATGGGACCATTGGGGAGGGAAAATGGAGATGTGAGGCATGCATTTTGGAGGGAGTGTGATTGGGAGTTTCACCTATGGGGAGTGAAAAGGAAATACATGGTCATTTTGTTGCATACTTGCAAGGGAGAGATAAGTTTGTTTTGTTGATGTATTGTGCACATGGAGGATTTGGGTGAAACTCCCACTTCACTTGGGAGGAAAAAGGAGGTGGTTCCCATAGTCCTTTCTCCTTTTTGGTTTTATGTATTGTTTGAGAAAGTTGTAAATTTTTTTGAGTGTGTCCATTTTAGTTGTGTTGAATGTTTTGGAATGTATGTTTTTGTGGAAGCCATGTTTGTTTAAAAGTTGTCAAATGTTGCTCAAGATCCCTCATTGTTCCTTGGTTGGGGCTCGTGGCCAATAAGGGGTGGATTCTTTTCTTATTAGATTAAAGGTTGGGCAGAGAGTGTTGCCTATTCCCCCTTCCTTTGTTTCATTATCTAATATTTTGAGAGATTGAAGAATGCAAGATTGGAGCTTCAAGTTCGATCAGATGTGTGTTCGGCCTTGTTGAAATCCCTATGTTGTATTGATCACATTATTATTCCCACTTTGAGTGGAAGTTTGTAATATTTTATGTTTGAAGGAAAGTTGTAATATTTATTTTATTCCAAGATTGAAATGAGTTAGTAAATGTAGAAAGATATTGTTTTTCTTACCTTATTAGACATGATTAGTCTTAGTGAAATAAAAGGATTTAAAGTATTTCATTGTAAAGAATGATTTGGAAAATTGGTAGTTTCTATAAGTTGTATTGTAATGTTATAGTGAAAGGAAAACTTAAGTTGTTTATTGTCTTGAAATGAAACTCTCCTAAAATTGCAAGCATTTTAAGTTACAATGGATATACATGTATATTTTGAAAACAGAAAATATTTAATGAAAAGGGAATGTGATGAATTATTGTTGTTTTGTTGGCAAAATGGAATATGTGAAATAGAATAAATTGTAGAAATGTTATACTCAATTTTTACATTTTATTGCAAAAGGAAAGATAGAGATTGAGTTAATGTTTTGTATTTGGAATTAAGAAAATAGTTATACTATCAATCTAGCCACCCATGAATGGAAAACATCTTCATTAAAATTAATATTGCTCTAGAAATCAACTTAAGAAGAAAATTTGTGGAAATCATGTTTTGTTGAAGGTTCTATTTTTAGTAAACAAAATCGCGCCTATGTAGATTCGGGGTTTTGAACGGCTTCCTAGCTCGGAGCGGTGGTTTGTGAACCACCCCCAAGAAGGCAAAATGAGTCATAGGACCGCCGACCTGCATAGGATGGAATTTTCTTCACTTTTGATGGAAAAATAAATTTCCATCCATGAAAAGCCCAGATTTTAAATTTAAGTAAAATCTAAGCTTAAAAATTTAATTAGTAACCTCCCAACAACTAAGAAATAACTTAATCTAATAGTTCAAACCTTCTAATCCCACTTTTTCCACCCAATTGTGTTAAACTCTTGGATCTAATGAAAATTAATTTTCCCCAATAGTTGAACTCAAAAACAAGGAAAATGATTTTTATTAAAATAACAAAATAGATCCAAAATAGGATCTCTACATTTAGTAAATGGGAAACATTACAATGAAAAACAATATTTCATCTAACTTCAAGAGAAATTTTTCCATGCTTTCTCCTAGACTTTCTCTCATGTGTCCTCTTCCTTATCTCCTTCCAAAACTTGCAAATAAGAAAAGATAAAATGAGGTTTTTTGGGGAAAATAGGAATTAAAAGAGATCCATAAGGAAGTTTAGGGAAACCTAAATCTAAGGGCTAGGATAGATCCAATCATATGGCCCAAATTAAACCCTACTTCACTTAAGTGGGAGGGAATTTTTGTGGGATTATAACTTTAAAAAAAGAAGTAAGAACATGGGTAATGAGGTGAATGGGGCCACTTACCTGGCTAGGAAAAGCAACTAAACCTTTGAGTTAGAAAACATTATAATCTTGGTTGTTGATAACTAATTTAACTTGTGGAACTTAGTTGATGTTTCAAAATATAAATATAGCTTAGGAAGTAAATTATAATTTTTTTATTAATTTAATTAAATTTTTCACAAGCTTGAGTAAAAATTCTCTAACCGAGAAATTTATTAATTGAGAAAATGTCTAACCTTGCTAAAAAAAATAAAACTAAAAATTATTACCATAAACTTGAATATTAATTTAATAGATCTCTTTGTTTTGAGGGTACACCATATTTAAGAAATGTATCTTATATTTTGTAATAACAATCATTTATGTCAACTCTTTGGAAGTTAAAGCATTCCTATGGGGTGTTTTCTCAAAATGGGTCAAGCTGGGGTCGCAGGAGCCTCGACTACATCTTACTCCATGTTAAAAAAATTTTGGTTAAAATCAACAAGCTGCATTGCAAGGACATGGATGAAGCCTAGCATATAGATAAGGAAGAAGCCCAAAATGGTCTTAAACTAGAAGAACTTAGTACTGGTCATGTTACGCTGAGCGCAAGAGGGGGGAGAAGATTAATGAGAAGTTAAAGATTCTTTGATCCATAGTTCCATTTATCACCAAGGTAATTCAATTCACCTCAGTTTCTTAAGATTAAGATTTCAGAAAAATCAAGTGTTAGGAAAATTCCATTAAGGAAGAGCTTAAATAGCCTTTGAGTTGGGGTTGATGTGACTATTAATGGCATGGGTTGT
Source organism: Taxus wallichiana var. yunnanensis (assembly GCA_018340775.1). Taxonomy (NCBI): domain Eukaryota; kingdom Viridiplantae; phylum Streptophyta; class Pinopsida; order Cupressales; family Taxaceae; genus Taxus; species Taxus wallichiana. Next base: position 201,679,512 of record CM031240.1, read on the forward strand.
TTAGCATTTTTGGGTGTTTTTAGTGTTGGGATTCAACGCTACCTTCAGATCTCTTTCACTTGACACTAAATCTTAAAAATGGTATTAAACCATGGGCTCTCTTTCAGTATTAGATGAGTAGATTGAAAGCAATTATAATACATGATAGAAAGCTGCAACAAACTATTTTATACAAGATTTATGCTTATATGTTTTGCAACAAAAAATTATTTTGAATAGACGAACAAGACATCTATCTTGGGAGACATCATAGATTATATGAAACATATTCAACAAAGAGTATTTGAGTTGGAATCTTGCGAAGAAGCAACAAGCAAAAAGTGATTGTCTTGTGCTTCCCAACAGAGCTGAAAAATTCAAGGAGTTGGGTCTTGAAAGAATGGATAAATTGAAGTTTTGCATTATAGAAGAACCTATTTCTTCAACAATTATTAGGGCAGTTGACACATTTCCAAACGATGTTGAAGTATCCATCATTGATGAGGAGGCTCTGATAGAGCTAAAAAGTTCTTGGAAGGAGGGACTATTGCTGCAAATAATGCAAAACCTAACTAATTTCTATGTAGAGACTTATGAACTTTAGTCTTCTAGGGTGCACACCAACTTCCTTATAGCCACTATAAAAGAAAAGGTAGTCTTAAAAGTAATTAAATGATTTAAATTACAACATTAAATAATTTACATGTCAGGTCATGTCAATTAGTCTAGGACTATGAAGTTTTGGAAAACATTGTCTCAATATTTTGGTGGGTGTATTTTTCAAATCATTGGATAGTCGAAATCATTATTTTTGACCATAAATTATATGAGATCAATAATAATTATTCATATAATTTTATTATATATTGCGAAAGCGTAATATTGTTTCCACAAGAGAAAATACTTCTTTTGATAAAATCAAATCAAACAATTCCATCTCGTATTTAAATGAAATTTAGCTAATGTTTCCTGTTACAAATTTGTTTTTTCCTTGAATTCTATTGGTTATAGCCTTTATTCTTCACCGTGTAAAGACATTGTGTAACCGTGGGCTTGTTTTTCCCTAAGAATTATATTGATTATGACTACTGTTGGAGAAGGGCGGCTGCATGTTGGAGAATCATACCATGTGTCCATGTTAGAGTGGTAGTCTTGACAGAACCCAATTAATATTGGCACAATGCCCCCGGATAATTCGGAGAATAAATAAAGCGGGGATTGAATAATGATCTTACGTCTAACAATGGAAATAATGACCGTGAAAGAAGTAGTCATAGTCACGGGAAGCAACATGTATATTTTGATAGTTTTCTAATTTGTTTGTTGCATCTCCCACTTTGTTTCAGTTGAGTGAAGCTGAAAAACTTGATGTAATGGTACTTATGTTGTTTCATTACTTATTCCTTTACAAGCTTTGACAATGAATATTTGAAGGATTTAAGTGGAAAAATGAAGAAAAATATTTCTGCAAAAATTTTGGGTTTTGTTTTATGTTTTTTTTAGAGAGGTAAATTGAGTTAGTTGTGCACCCTCTGCATCATTTTAGACAAACTTTGAATCTTTTAAATTACTGGAAATGAAACAATTTTTTTTTCTCTATTTTGACTACTAATAGAATTTTTTTCCCGTAATTTTACATATTTAAGATGTATCCGAGCACTAAAAATGACGGAAATTTGTTTGTATTTTGTGATTATATTTATTTAAAGTATATGTTTTGAGGCTCAAGGTCAAAGGAAAATAGAGAAAATTGCATCATCGGAGTGAAATTATAAGCACTTATGTTATTATATAAAATGTGATTTCGAACAAACATTTTACGTGTTTTGTGAGATATGTCCCTTATAAGCGGTTTAGTCCTTCAATGCTTTGATATCATAGACGTACTCAAGAAGATATCAGATTAATATTTTATTAGTTGAACTTCCGTCATTAGATCTATACTGCTTTTTTAATTTCAAACTCATTTGTGACAGTACCATTCATTTATGTAGCGTATTGTTTATGTGCTTGTGATTTTTAAATATGAATTGTAGGAGCTTATTTAATTGTGTTGATTTAATATTTTCTATATGATTATTTGAATTAAAATTTTGTGTGTGATTTTGTAAAATTAAATTTTTACAGGTATTTGATCCTAGGTTATGAGCGCTAAATATCTGTGTGTTTTTGTATGTAGCAAAGGAAAATTTAAAAGGAAATGTGGTTAATCCTCATTTTGTGCCTAGTAATGCTCAATAAATGTGGTTTTTTCCTCTACTTCATTTAGGAACTACACTTTATAGATTCTTTATTATTCCCAAAATGTGTGCAAGCGTATACTTAATTTTATGTGTAGTTTGGGCAACTAGGATTTGTGTTTAGAAATATGGAGGCTTCAGTGGGCTGGAATATTTTAGGTTTTTGCTTATTATTATAGTATCTTATTATCATCACGAAACTTGAAGGCATATCAACTAAGTAGAGGATGCGAAAGGGCTTTGAACTTAAGCAGCAAGATATACAATGTCAATTTTCAAGGTATGATTCTAAAAATGAAAATAACTTAGGCTTTGAAATCTTTTGTTGAATCATATAGCTTAAAGCTAAGTAGTATTAGTTAAAGTTGGTTATAACTACGAATGAGACTTTTTTTTTTGTTGTCAGACAGCCCAAAAGTATATAAATGAGGAATTTGTGGGAAAAAAAAATCTTAAAACAATTTATTTAGCGCAAGTATAATTTTTTGTCTCCTTTCATCTATAATGATTTAGAGGAGAAACTTGTCATTGATATATTTTGAAGTCAAAGTTGTAAATTTTGGCAATTTATCTACAAATAATTTTTTTCAACATTTCTTACAGTCATAACATTCCATGACACTTTGCATTTTTGTGAGGCATATGGTCAAACATTTTTGTTGTGTGTATGGTTCCACATTGTATCCCAATATTAGTGACTACAAAAACTAGTCAAAATATCCCTCCACTTATTGGTCGATGAATCTCCATGCCCTGTATCCATAACTTCTTGCTACTGTTTTTGCAAATGTTAAATGTGTTATTTGTTCAACTTTATTTAACCCTACTTGTAGGGAAATTTAGAAAGATTAACAAAAATTCAGGAGATCTTTGGCATAATGAAATACACTTACAATATTATTAACATGTATTATGACTTATACCAAATAAACAAAAATTAATATACTAAGCACAAAAATTCCATTCAAATCTTTAAGCTTTTCATGCCTTTGATTTATCTAAGCAAAAAATATTACTTATCTAAAAATGTTATTTCACAAAAATTACAATTTACTAACAGGAAAAGTACAAAATAGGGACCTAGTTTTTATCTTTGTAAGATTTAAGATCGAGCACCTCTCATTTGAATCATTTTCTCGGCATGCTTTCACTTCATGCGAGCTTTTTTATCTTGTGTAAGATTAAGAATGTAAAGTTATCATTTGAATCATTTTCTCGTATACTTTTACTTCTTGCATTGGTGGGGTATCATATACCTTTATAAGTTAAATATTTTGAATATTGAGACACACTTATAGATTTTAAACTATAATTTGAGCATTATTTCTATAGATTTGTCTCAGGTTATTATGCTTGTAATTTGATTCCTCGTGAGAACTCGACTAAAATAGTACATGTACTTAGAAGTTAGATTTAAAGATTGAATTGTTGTATTAAGTTTTCTCCTAATTTTAATTTTGAATAAAGTGTTGTGTAGCTGAGGTTGAAATCTTCTTCATTGTATTAAAGTATTTTTCAGCTGAGATTCAAGTGCCCTTTGACAAAGTATCTCTATAAATAGTTGGTATTATTTTTTCATTTTGTGTAGATCTTAGACCTTTTTCTAAATCTGTCATTTTGGTTTGATTATATTCTTCAAGTGTATTTAGCCAAGCCTTTATAACATATATAATTATAATATTTTCTAAAAATTTTCACTTTTGTAACGAAATGAAAGTCATCAATAATACAATTCTTAAATGTGTTTATATGAGAATCAAATAGTTGTATATAATTAATTTTGAATGGTTGCACGAGTTTGGTCATCTCGCATGTTGCAATTAAAAATATCCTATATATAACACATACAACAATTCACATTCCAATTGCATACTTCTAAATTTTGCATACATATCTACATAAAACTCTCATCCCATCTTCATTAAGCTTTGGTGTATATAAAATATTCATTTCATAAACGAAAACTAACAAAACCATTTTAATTTACATATATTTAATTGTTTTGTATATATATATATTTTCCCATATCTCAAAAAAAACCATCAACTTCGGCAGTATTTTCCATATCATAGATGTAACTGACATTCAAAAAACCATTTTAGTGCAATAATCCCCAATTCAGTAAAAGAAAATGGTTCACTTTCAATTACAAAACCGAAAAATTAAATCTTAATAAAAACACTAGGTGAAAGAAAATGGTTCACTTTCAATTACAAATTGAAAAATTAAATAATAATATAAAAACCAGGCATGCTTATCCTGCACCATATTATTGTCACGAGGATATTTTCTATCATGTTCATATGGTCATCTTTTGTTTTCAATTGCACACCTGGAAATAGTAATGAAAAGCTTTACTGGAAGCATAGATTTAGAAATTGCCAAAAATCAACGATAAATCACGATACAAATTGCATACTATAAAACTATTTGAACATTGCGAGATGATTCATGGTGATTAATTGCCGAAAATCAGTGACTAAATTTCCAAAATAACGTGATGGTTATAAAATGCCCAGAACAAAAAAAGGTCATTTTTCTACAGTTTTTCCTCCACAAGTTCTCTCTCTGCAAACGGTGTGATTGCTTACTAGGGTTTCAAGTTGTCATTGTTACACGGTCCTCTACCGAGTCTGCTCACAATTTTCAATGATCACACTTCAAGGAGTTAATACACTTTTCTGTGTTTTCCCTTTTTATTGTTTAAATTCAAAGATCAATCCTCATCTTCAAGCCTTCAAGGAATATAGCGGCAGAACCTACATGAATAACAACTTACATCATTGTTCAGAAGCATGTAGTTCGCAATTACTCAGCTAAAAACATTGGTAATGGTAACTCTTATTTTATGATTTTAAATGTTTTTATAGTAGCAATAAAGTTTCTGCATAATGTCGAGTAACTCCCATGTTCGGAGAGCTATCCTCCCCACAAAATGCCCCACATACATGAAAATACCCATGCAACTTATCATGATATACATGAGGTCGCCAAAAACTCCCAAGTTCGGAGAGAGCTATCATCCCCAATCTCTACTTTGTGATTGTATTACGTTAATACCAAGCCTATGATGTAAACTGCTGTTCCCTAGTTAGAGAGTTTCGGGTTTGTACAAGATAAATCCTTGTATTGTGAGCTAAGTTACCATGTTCATGTTTGTGTTCTTGTTTGCAACGGATGAAATTCAAAACAAATTCATCAACCTATTGAGGAATAAATGGTGAATAATGTTAATATTTGAGGAAATGGTAAATGGAATTTGATTTCAAATTAGTTTTTGGAAGCAATGCTTTCACATGATTAAACACACATTCTAGGTTTAAAAGGTAACATTAAGTTTCTCGCAAAATAATAAAATCAAACATTTATTGTTGATTTATAGTTTAAAAGTTGATTAAATATATTATGTTTTAGAGAGGACTAATTTTTACAAACTACATTCATTTGCGGATCTAATTTTTTCCTCCTTGGTGTTCAGATGGGAAAAACAAAGCCAAATTCTAACCCTCAAAAATCACATATCTCGAACTTTATATAAACCATATTTAAGCTATGCTTTTGATCACTTTATTTCTAGAGATAAAGCTATACTTATGGAAGGAAACACCCCTCTTAAACACCCTCAAGCCGAATAAAAAACAACATGCCCTCACGTCATAATATAATTGAGAGAAAATAACATATACTTTTTTATGCTTTTGTTAGTTTGTCACCAATGGTCATTCACGAGATTGTGCTAAGTTCATGTTGAAAATTTGTGCCCCAATGGGAAAACATTATCCAATAGGGTCCCAAGGTAATCACGATCTCGTAAATGGGCCCCACAAGTTGTAAATAGGACACAAATAGTTTCGGGGTGTTGAGGAGAATTCCTAGGCATTCAAGAAGTATTCAAGCTAATCCAGGCCATATCAAGATTAGTGCTTCATTTCGATCTGCAATAAGAGTTTGTCGTTCTCCAAAATCGGTCAAAAACAAGCCCAAAATAAAAAATATGCTATTTTAGTCTTCCGAGCATTTATCCTCATCTCCTCGAGTCAAAAAAATTGAAAACATCCCCTTAAGAATAAAAATGTGTGATTAAATGTCCTATAGGGGCTTATTGAGGCATCGAGCTCAAAACAACTCACCGAGTTGGGAGGAGGCCATGAAAGATGTCTGGTCGATTTGGGGAGTTTCGATTCAGTCGCTTAGGTTGGTGGGCTCGAGTAAATGGCAATGATGTTAGAGGCAAAGAAATAGAAGGATGGTTCAAAGTCAAGCTCGTATGCAGGGACCTTGAAGTAAGCTTAGAGTCAAGCTAAGCAAAAATAGGTGCCCCAAAGTCCGATGTTTTTCGACCTCAGAGGTTTTACAATTCAAAGTTTTGGTGGAAAAGAAAGGAAAAACATAAGAAAAGGGCCCAAAACCACGAAACCCCAAAGTCCTGAAAGGACTCAAGGATTTTTGAGATCAACTCCCATTTCGGGTGGTCAACAACGCTATAGATCGGGGATGGCGGAGTCTTAACTTTGAATTCCAAATTTGGGACTTCGAGAGGTTTGGAGGTCTAATGTCGGGATCAGTCAAGTGAATAGTGTTCGAGGCACGAAGGTGCAAAGCTCAAAACCTGAAGTCCAAATTTCAGACTTTGGGGTTTTGAAGGTTCGGAGGTTTCGGGGTTTTGCGAAAGAATAGTGCCATGCATAATATGAACTCATAGTCCGAACTTCAAAGTTCAAATTTTGAACTTGAAGTCAATTTCGGACTGAGAGGTTCATCATTTCGGATCTTCTAGGCCATCTTACCGGTGAACAATGCCAACCACCTCCAAAACATTAAATCCTAAAGTTTTGAATTTTGAATGTCTAAAATTTCAGATTTCGGAGGTTGCGATGCAAGATCAGTATGAAAAATAAGATCAACCACTCACATTTTTTATCAGAATGACACCCTCATCTTGGATGGCCATAACTTCCGACTCGAGTTCGAATTTGTGAAAAATAGAACTTTTTGGAAATCTCTTAGTGTCCTCCACACAACAACTAGGGAAAAATAGACATATCTTAATTTTAATAATTTTTAATATTTTTAAAATGAGGAATACACTCTGCCATTGAGAGGAGAAATTGAAGCTGAAAAATATCAGTAAACATCCATGGAAAATTAGGCATATCTTCCAATGTACTTATCCATTTCTTGCAAAATTATAGTCATTGGAAAGGTGATTTCGGATCCACAGTTTAGGATCATCAAATTTCAAATTTCAAGGTTCCAAACCTCTAAATTGGCAGAGATGAATTGGTATTGTAGACCATTAATGAAGGTTAGTGAGGAGTAGGGGTCATCATGAGTCTACAAGGCCTAGACTAGATAAGAGGTGCAATCACAGTCAATTTCTTGAAGCTCAAGGCAGGTCATTAATGAAAGGAGAGATTTTGAAGATCAAAATGCACTCATTATAGGATTAAACAATGATTTTGGAGGATTTTGGGAAAATTTGGGATTCATTTTTCTCTCTCCTCCTTTGCAAATCTTCTTCTATAAATTGTAATGAGGGACATTTTTCTAATGTTGGATAATTTTTCTTTGCACCCTCCCTTATTCTCTTGTCTCTAAGGGATCTTGTGGAGTTAAAACCTCCCATTCAAACTGTAAATGCAATTTTTTCCTCTTGTCCATTGTAATGTATTGTATCGAATAATTGGAGCAATAATATAAGACTATGGATGAATTTCAACCTCTCTTGTGTTCATTTCATTCTCCGATATCTCATTGCAATCTTTGTTATCTATGCATGATGGTTATATTACATGTTTTTATGGTGAATGAATTCGTGATAACAAAATGTGTTAATACTCTTCAATCTTGTTCACTTCAATTTCCATGCAAAGAAAATTATTCAACATTGCTTTTGGTCCATCACCTCTACTAGTTTAGGTTTAATTTCTTTGCAATCTTCTTAACCTTGTCTCCTTGGAAAGTTACAATAGGTCTTACGATAGGTCCTCTACAATTTGGATGTATGCATCAGAATAGAGGATATAAGAGTCAACATTCATCGGAAGAGCTTTCCCGATTACAAAGTCCCACACTTTGGAAAAAGTTCCATGTTTTGCAATCACACAAATGGTCTCAATCCTTGAATTACAAACAATCGTGGGTGTTGTGATTACACATCAATAATTCATTTTCAACAAATTTGTGATGTTACATCTTCAACATATTTTCGACATATTTGTGATCAAAAATGGATTAGGAATAACCCAATTCTATGTAATCTCTATATATTATACTTGCTCTACATCTTGTCGGCTCATTTTCATTCTTCACAAGATGGTCTAGTCAAGATGGGGTGATCTAAAGACCTCGAATGACATTTGGGAAATTTAAACTCCATGAATATGTCATAAAACAAAGATATAATTTTATATTTGTGTTCTTCTCTAAAAATCGTACAATTTCAAAAACACAACACCGAATTTCAAGTTCGTATGTAACGTTATGGCCTCCGGAAGGTAGTGGACTTTGTATGATAACTAAACCAGGGTGGGCAGTTTTCAAAGCATCGGTCTACCTTAGAAGGTATTTTCAAACTGCCACCTTGCGAGGTGGTGGTTTTAAAGTTAATTGTCTAGAAATGCAAGAATCTCAACAGTTGCAAATGTTTGGGCTTCCAGGATGGTTCGCTTCAAGTTTACATGCCTTCCTAAGTGAGCATCTATAAATTTGAGCCTTTGCAAGGATTTAATAAAGTGTTTTAAGTGGAATTCAAGTGCGAGAAAAATTGAAAGAGTGAGTACTTACCTTGTTTGTTCATAGAGAAGAGTTCTTGTTTATAGAGAAGGGTAAATGCAAATAGGAGGAGTTGTTTATCTTCCTTAAAGAACAATTGGAATAAATTTTATCAAATGAGATTACATAGTGAAGGGGGTAAATTTTCTCACCGACTAGATTTTTCTCGCATACCGGGTTTCTCCGGGATAAATATTGTCTCATTCTTGCTTCTTTTCTTGCAAGTTACTGACTTATTTTTGGTTAATAATGGCACAATGCTACGCCCTTAACCTATTGCTTGTATTAGGATATAAGTAGCCGACTTGTGGCTTACCATATCATTTTATTATATCATTTATACTTTCTCATGCTTAGTAGGTTGGCCTTGGTGATGGCCATATCATATGAATAATATATATAGGGGATTGTAGGTAGTAGTTCATCATCATTTGAGCATTTGAGTCTTATTCTATGGTTTGGAGGTTGCCCCCTTGAAGTGGCGAAGCTATTATAATTGCATATTGAGATCATTATTCTGAAATATTGTGTTATTTTGTGTTCTATTGTTGCTCATAATCTGAATTATACAAGTAATTTCATTACAAGTGGTATCAGAGCTACGATCTAGGCCAAAATTAGGGCAAAAACCCTAATTTTTTTGTTTCCACTCTATCTTACAAACCACATCGAATTTGAGAATGAATTTTTACCAGAGTTGTGAATCAGTTCAAGTAAAAATATCTAAAAATTTCAGACCTTTTTGATATCGTTTGCAAAATTTATTGCAAATTTAGGGTTTTTGATAAAAATGCTCCCTAGACCGAAATTTGTTGAATTGTTTAGATTTCTTTACATTTTCGGAAAGATCTCACAAAACTAGTATTAATATATTCTCTATTTTTTCCCTGTTCCATGTAATTTGTATCAAAACCCTAAACCCTAAGGTTTGACATCATTCGGGCCTTCCACAAGAGCAAAAAGAATCTAGTCACTCTAGGTAAAACCCTAGATAAGGATGGGGTAGTTATTGAAGACTTGGAGTCGAGAAGAGGTGAATAAAAATTCTTCAAAGACACTATGGTTTGCCTCGATTGATTATAAGGTGAGAAAACTTGAATATGAGCATGAAATGTACAATACGAGATGGCCTCTAAAAGAGACATAGACCAAATCAATCGGGGTTGAATGATATCATGCAACATGTAAAGGGTAAACAGTATGGCCCAAATCCACCCTATATCAACCAAGGAGGATCTTCAATTAAAAATCATTGACAAAATAACCATGTTGGATCACTTTTCCATCCCAATCATAATCCAATTTATTCACAACCACAGAACATGATGCCAAAAGTAGATATGTGCAAATTTGATGGTAAGGAATCACTGAATTAGATAAATCAAATGGAGAACTTATTTGAGTTACATCAAACACCATCAGGAAAAAGGTGACATTGGCATCCTTGTATCTTGAACCAGACCCACTCGTTTGGTATCGATGGTTATATGCTCAGAGACAGAAGAATGGTCTCAATGTCACTTGGATAGTTTTTACCGAGGAGCTGCAATTTCACTATAGTTCTAGTGTTTCAAATAACTACTTTAGTAAATTAGTAAAGTTACGACAAATAAGATCAATCAAATATTATGTGCATCAATTCCAGAACCTATCCTTAAGGGTGGAGAATATTCCAAAAGAGAATCTCAATGACCTATATTTTGAGGGTCTTAAGGACCATATCGAGCATGAGATATGTATGTTTAATCCACTCAAGCTTTCGATTCTATTATCATGGCACATTGAGTAGAGGAAATATTTTATTTAGTATGAGGTCTCCTTTCGTTAACACTAGAGACCATAGTATCTTTTCCCCTTCATTTTCTAGGCCAATTATCTTGATTGCTCAACAAATGGAAGAAAAGAGAGAAAAAGGCTTATGTTTTAACTATGAAAAAAATATGGATCGGGACACAAATGTGCTGAGTAGAAGTTTTTCTATATTGACAAAGGTAATGAGGATAATGAGGAATATGAAATTATAGGAGAATTTGAGGAACTAGTAGAAGATGAAGTAGAGGATCAACAACCTAAAATTTATTGCCATGCATTTTCAAGTATCACTACTCCTCAAACACTCAAGGTTATTGGCTATCTCAAAAAAAAGAAGGTGGTGGTGTTGATTGACTTGGGAGTCCTCATAACTTCATAAATAGTAAGTTAGTTGCCCATCTAAATTTTGTTATTTACCCAGCTCCAGAAATGCAAGTTATGATTGCGGATGGTGGGACAGTCAAGTGCACAGAAAGTGCCATAGTATCAAGCTTTCCATGGGAGACTACATGTTAGACTCACCTATGTTTGCTATTTCTATGGGAGGGGCAGATATTGTTTTGGGTGTCCAATGGCTCACAACCTTAGGTACTATAGAGATGAATTTCCAAGAATTGTTCATGCGATTTCATTTAGATGGAAGGACAATACAATTGAATGGGATGGTAGCTAAGTCTCCACAGATTATTAGCTCTCATCAGATGTAGAAGGTTCTTAGAAAAGGAGTAGATGGATTTATAGAAAATTTATTTTCCATAGAAGTACAAAATACAAAGTCTTCAATGTCACCCGATCTTCAGAAGATTGTTGATGCTCACTCATTTGTTTTTGATGTAATTCTGAAGGGACTACCACCATTTAGGGATAATGATCATGCCATTCAATTTATTCCATGGAGCCAAACACCTAACATCAGACCATACAGATACCCATATTCCCAGAAAAGTGAGATCGAGAAAATGGTACAGAAATGTTGAAGGCATGTATCATCAGGAATATCCAGTGCATATTCTTCACCAATGGTCATGGTACGTAAGAAGGATGAAACATGGAGGATGTGTCCAGATTACCAAGAAATCAACATGTAAACATTCAAAGATAAGTTTCCTATTCCAGTAATTGATGATTTACTTGATGAATTACATGGTGTTATTTATTTCACAAAATTAGATCTTCATTCAAGGTACCATCAAATTAGAATAAAAGAGGAAGATGTTCATAAAATGGATTTCAGAACTCATGAGGGCCATTATGAGTTTTTGGTAATGCCTTTTGGTCTTACAAATGTGCCCTCAACCTTTCAAAGCTTGATGAACACTATTTTTAGGCCATTTTAAAGGAAATTTGTATTAGTTTTCTTTGATGACATATTGATTTACAATAAGACATGGGAAGAACACTTACAACATGTAAATAAAGTGTTGGAAGATTTGGAGAAACATACTCTCTACAAAAATCCATCTAAATGTTATTTTGGTGTACAAGAGGTAGAGTACAGGTCACATTGTATCCCATGAAGGTTTCAAATTTTATCCTCGAGAAGATCAAAGCTATGGTGGAATGGCAAGGCCCAAAACTCTCAAAATCTTTGTCGGTTCTCAGGAATAACAGGTACTAAAAATTATTTTTGTGCGGATATGGTAGAATACCAACCCCAATCACTACATTACTAAAGAAGGATGCCTTCCATTGGGACGTAGACGTAACCAATAAATCCTTTGAGGAGTCAAGGAAGCCATGTGCAAAGACACTTTGAGTTTTGGATACTCCAAACTTCTCAAAACCTTCATTGTTGAATGCGACACTTCAGATCGGGATGGGAGTAGTTCTAATGCATGAAGGAAGAATAATTTCATTTGAGAGTCGCCAATTCAAAGGAAAATATCTTCTCAAACATGTCTATGAGAAAGGAATGATGGTTATTCTTCATGCAGTCAAGCAATGGAGGCCCTATCTCATGGGTAGACACTTCAAGGTAAAAATTGATCATGATAGTCTCAAATAATTTTTCTAGCAAAGGTTATCATATGAGGAACAAGAAAAATGGGTAACAAAAATTTGGGTTATGATTTTGAAATAATATACAAAAATGATAAAGAAAATGTAGTAGCTAATGCATTGTCTAGAAGGGATACATCCATAGATGCCTTACTATATGGAATATCCATGTTGACGGTTGATTGGGGGATGAAGCAAGATTGGAATAGGATAAAAGCAAGGATACAAAATCTCTAATACAGAATATAAAGAAAGGATCTATGACATATGACAAATTTGAGTGGAAAGGTAATGCACTATGGTACAAGGACATGTTATACTTGAGTAAAGATTCTAAGTTAAAGCATAAGATTCTTGCAGAGCTACATGCCTCACTTGTTGGAGGACACTTTGGGTTTTTGAAGACATATCATAAAATAAAAATAGAATTATGTTGGGAAGGACTCAAGGGGATGTACAAAGTTTGTATCGAGTGTTTAGTGTGCCAAAGAAACAAAGGGGAAAGCTATGCTTGCGAAAAAGGCAGCGACACTACGGCGACGATGGCGCGCCACAAACCATGCAACCCGAAAATGTGACAATTTTTTTTTTGAAGGTCGAGATTAAGAGATCAGTTTAAGAATTGCAACACATTTAAATTGGATTGCTTAGTTATTGTGTCAAGGGCAGGATGCCAAAAAAAATAATCTAGTTAGGTCGCAAAGGGCCTCCCGAACGTTCTTCTCGACACTAGCATCGTCGTCAGAGCTCGACGCCATGAGCCGGTTCTTATCCGAGGAGTCATTTAATCCTGGCGTCTAAAACGCTAAGAGCAGGTGTCAAAAAAAAACTTATTCTCGATGTCACGATCGAAATTTTACAAATGCACATTAAGGAGGGGTGATTAGGCACTCACCATTATCGATTAGTTTTTTTTTAAATTTTAGTATAAAAGGATTTAATTTGAAGTTCAAAACTAAAAATGAATATATATAATTATCAAAAATTACATTAAGTAAAATCTATATGCTTACACATAAAATTGGATCTTGAACAAAAGGGACGAGTAAAAAGGAGGGAAGCATTTAAATCTTGGTTTGACAAAACGGTGGAGGTGGGTGGCTATAATGGCCACCTGCCATAGCAAATTTATTCCCTCAACTTTGGCGTGCAACTACCCTCTTGTTGGCCGCGTGGATTTGTTTATTCCACTAAGATTTACAAAATCTTGTGCCGTTTTGGTCGGCTCCGGTTAACCGCCCTGACTCAGGCTGCATTGAAGACATTAAGATGGTTTAAGGTGAAGCCACGGACCAGGAAGGAGGCGTGAAAACCCGTTTTGGTCGGCCTAGCCACGTGGACAAAGAAGAAGGAAGGTTGTAGACGGTAGGGGGCGAGAAGTAAATGGTGAGCAACCATGTATGGCTCTGTAGCTGAGTTCCCAGCAGTGCAATTTCCAACTGATTTGGAGCAGCGACCAGGCACGAGAGTTCCAGTACTGTACCCATATAAACTCATGCTTAATAGCTCATTTATTGTTACCCACTTCTTCACTCGGTCACCGAAGGCTTCAAAGCATGTATCTGCATAGGCTGTAAAATCTTTGACAATTTTGTCGCTTATAAAACCTCCGTATTCGTCGGGTGCCGCATGGTGTCTGCTTGGTGGGAATCCACGGCCACGCCTGCAATAACAGCAGCCGGGCAGCGGGGAGGGCACAAAAAGCAAGCAGGTCGCTTAACAAGTTGTTATCCGCTCTGTATCAAATGCATCCTCAAATTCAGTGGTTTTCCTTTGTTGGATTTTTATTAAAATTGATTTGGGGGACAGTGAAAGGCGTTTTTTAAAAAAATAACGACCTGTCAACTATGTTGTTATCTGTTCAGTGTCAAACACAGCTCAAATCAGGTTCTACCTTCAAGGTATTTTTATCAAATCGATTGAATGACAGTGAGAAAGGTAAGGAGCGGCCTGAAACGATAAATTTCCACGATTATCTCTGAAACATGCACAAAGTGAACGGTGTAGGGATAATCTCATAGAGGTGGATCCGTTTCATACCAGAATATTCAAGAAACCCAATTTGTTTTGCAATTATAGGAGCCTTTCTGAGTATAATAAGATACAGTCTTACAACATGATAATTATACAGAGACCCATCCTTATTTTAATTGTTATTTATTACATGAACGTGAGATTTTGTAGGTATTTTAGCTTATTTTCCTTTACAATTCTAAGAACGCCTTCTACGTAGGTTAGATTATCTGTCTACTATTGTTTTTCTAGCTGCAGTCCGTATTAGCATACTTAGTTAACACAATAGGTATTAACGGTATATCGTTATGCTTAGGATCCAAAATAGTAATTTCATTAGTTGTATTATTACATAGATATGGTTTACATTGCAAATATCAATTTCCTTATTTTGTATTAAGGGACATTGGGTATTAGACTTAATAAACTTATAGTCTTTATATTAGGATTTCCTTCTACACAATTTAATAACATTGTATGGGATTTTAAGCAAGTTGATTTCGTTTCCTTCTACAATTTGTCAATAATTTTACAATGGATACTTAAAAGAAGGTAAACATAATAGATCTAGGACATGATTTACTTTATTGGCACAATGGAAATTCAATAAAACTTAACTCTATCCATCCATACTACAAGAAGAAAATATACACTAATATTCTCACTTTTCAATACCCCCTTTTCATTTTTTTTTCTTTTTTGGCACATATCATTTCTTTATTCCCTTACAATATTTTCACATCATTTCTCTGTAAACACCTTTCAAGTAAAATTTGCATTCAACCATGTGACTTTTGGTGCAAATATAGATTACAATGTCCTTTATTTTGAAATGAAAACAAGATGATACAACTTTCTTTCACATACAAATTTACAACAAAATAATATATATAAAGGAAAAGGAAAAAGTCTTCACAAGCTCCAAGGTGTTCTTCATCCATGCTCCAAGTTCCAAGTAGCTCAAATCACAACCAAGATAGGGGGAGAGGCAACACTCTCCTCCCAACCAAAAACTCAATGGAGAAGAGAAGCAATCTCCTCCATTGACCCCCGAGCCCCAAACACAACACAATGAAGGGTGGTCTCCAACTCAAGGCAACAACACTTGCTTCCACAATATAATTTTCTTCACAACATTCAAGGTAAAAAAGAAGAAACAAAAAGGAAACACAATTAACACAATACTTTTCACCACAAGGCTTTCATCCAAGCCAACAAGAGAAGGAACTATGGGAAAGTTTTCCTTATGCCTCCCCATTGAGATGAGATGCCCATCCAAACCCTCCACAATAAAACTCAAACCCCTATGACTCTTATGCCTCCCTCAAGTACCCCTTTTTCCTCCCATACTCTTATACCTCCCTCCTCTTATGGCTCCCTCAAGAACAAGGTAAGAATGTGAACATTCTTACCCAAGATGGGCATCTCTCTCAAACTCCCTCCACAATTTCCTATTCTACTCTTATGCCTCCCTCATGAGTTTTCCCATAGACCTCTCCTACACTACATATTAAGCATTCTATCCATTTTTCCACAATACACAAAAGTAAACATACATTTTCTACAAATTTAAGCATAGAAGCAATAACAATAAGAAAGCAAAAAGGAGAAGGTTTCCTACCTCTCCATTGGAGAAGCCTAAACCAAGAAGCTTTGTCCAAGCTCCCTCCAAAACAATCCAAGCATGCAAGTCCAAGCTCCTTCTTTTTCCTTCTCCCAATTCTTTTCTCTCCCAAAGGAAAAAAAAAAAGAACTCTTCAACAAAAACCTCCAACCCCCTCAACAAGAGAGGAAATTTCCATAAATAGACAAAAGGGAAGAGTGAGGGTGATGTGGCTCCTTGTAGGATGCCACATCACACATCCTCAAGACCACCTCCCATAGTCAACTCAACTCCCAAAACACAATAAATGGGTGGTTGGGTTGAATGACATCTCTCTTCCACATCCATCCCTTCCCATGTGTCTTAAGGCACAATTAAATGCAAAAAGGAAGACAAGTGCACTCCAAAGTCACATTTCCCTTCCCAAAACAATAAATAATCCCCTTTTTGGATTCCCAACCCATAGATAGGGTTGGTAAGGGGTTTTTGGGAAGTGTGGGACAAGTTTAACTTGTCCCACAAGTCCCCTAAAATTTCCCTAAATCTCAAATTCGAGATTCAAAGAACTTGGAGTGGTCAACACTCAAAACAAGCATTCAATCCAAGAAGAAAACACAAGGCTCAAGGAGCCAACCATCAAAATTAATTACACCCACTAGACTTCCCTCCAAAACTAAAAAAAATAAAACAAGGTGTTACATTAATCTAAACATACTTAACAAAAGTAATTTTAAAAAAAAACATCACAAATGAAATCACCTACTAAAGTAAGTTAAAACAAGTAATTACAATTCTTACCCCCTTGGTCACATTAGAAAATTTCCCCCTCATGGAAATTTTCTTAACACATAAAAGAACAAAGGTAACACAATACAATTCACTAGTTGCCTTGACGACCAAATGTTGTAACCACCCGACATCCTGTTGTGTTTGGTTCCCAATCCCCCTTCATGGTTGTGATCATGTTGTGTTTCCTGCAAAATACAAAATACCTCCTTTGGCCTTGCGGCCATGTCAAAATGTCCAAAATAACCATATGCATGAAATTTATTAACATCTATACGTAATTCAATTATCCATTATTTCAAGGTTTAAATCACAACTTAATTATGCATTCCATCATTATCCAAAGTTATAGTAATGTAAATTCAACAACTACATTCTACTTATCATGGCGAAGAAATCCAATGTTAGAACACATGCAATATATCCATATAAAAATAATATCGGTATCCAATAGTCTGTCCATGAGTCAGTGTAGATCATACTGAAAACAAAATCCAATCATAACCCAAATGCATCTACTCACAAAACATCATGCTAATCAACGTAAGTATAAGTCATGTCCATATCTAAAAAGTCTACATAACTCAAAATGATAATCAACTAAGTGTCATAGGGAAGTGGGCATTACAGAAACAATTAAGACACCAGTGCATTATGCAACCCTTACTAATTCCTAGCTAGATATGGGAGGAGGTCTCAATGGATTTCATCACTGGATTGCCTTGTTCGAGGGTAAGAATGTTATTTTCATTATTGTGGATAGGCTCACAAAATTTTCCCATTTTTGTTCCCTATCACATCCATTTGCAGCCAGATGACCGCAACTATTTTTTGGAGATAGTTCAAAGGCTACATGGAACCCCAAAGATAATTGTGAGTGATCGTGATCCTATTTTCACAAGTAATTTTTGGACGGAATTATTTTCATGTTTGCATACTAAGCTAGCTCACGAGTTCATCTTATCGTCCTCAAAAAAATGGGCAAACGGAATTGGTCAACAAATTCTTAGAGGGGTATCTATGTTGTTTTGTATCGGATAAGCAAGAAAGGTGGATTAAATGGCAACCACTTAGTAGAATGGTGGTATAACACATATTTTATTACCTCTTCTTAAATGACCCCATTTTTGCATTATATGATTACAATCCACCATTTTTCACTTTCTCTTGAGGGTGAAAACTAAGGTCGAGAGATGTCGAGGAACACATTCAACATCAACAAGAACTTTTGGCTAGTTTTAAGGAGAATTTAGCATTGACACAAAACAAGATGAAACAACAAGTAGATCAACATCGTAGTGAAAGATATTTTGAAATTGGTGATAGGGTTTTATATCTCCATCCTTGCAAAATAAGATGTCCCTAAAGAAACAAAAAAGGACAAAAATTGCTCTAAATATTATGGCCCTTTGTTTCACCCGATTCTAGATCATTTCTTCGAATGTTGATGAAACAGATAAGAGTAAAGGGCTAGGCGGAATACCTTTTAAGATGGTGGTCATAGGTCATTGTGCGTGTATGACTTCTTGATCCACATTGATCGTGAGAACTTCCTTTTGTTTGGAGGAACTACTCCGAAATGGAAAAAAATACCACCAAATGAAAGTTAAACAAATATATGCAATGGACTACCTAGCGTATGCTAGATCACGGAAGTGTGATACTTCTGCAGAGGGCGGTTTGTCAATCCACTATTTAAAACAACCTAATGCTAACAACAATAAAGTAAATCCTATTGTAGTTAAAATGATTTAGGTATCTCATTTATCTATAATAAGAAAATTCATTCACAATAGGCTAAGCTATGACTAAATCTAAAGGTCAAGATCTTCGCCAGTATAGTAGAGTACTTGTCAAAGTGAGATTCACGGGTGGTTTTGGTATTTGGTTGTGGTTTCAAGGTTTTGTTCTTGGTTTCTAGTAAAAACATAGAGACCAACATCGGTTTGGTATAACCGATGTTGATTTAGGTTAATCGGTGACGATTGTGGGTAACGGCGTCGAAGATCATTGTGGTACTATCAACACCATCCGGCACTATGATAATTCTTCACCGAACTCCTCACTGCTATGATTATGAACTAATGCACAACTTTTAGTTTGGTGCATGTAATCTGGAAACACAACAACAAACATAACAAGAATACCATAGACTATGATAAGAAGGAATAATGATAAATCTGAAATATCAGTGTAAATTATAATATCAACATGAAATTGTTACAATCTCACCCATGAGGTTCTTCAAGTGTTATTAACTTCACTTGCCTTCAAACAATAACTATGGGAGAAACTTCACAATTACACCTCTTAATGGCTTCTTTAACACACCTTCAAAATGATGTCTTTCTTTACACACTTACTTATACAATATTTCTCACTACTTCTCTCTATGCTAAATGAGGGGGGGTGGCCTCTTTATTTATAGGAATTTAGGCTTATCCACCTTATCTCTAAGATAGGATAGGAAATCTCTTCCGGCCAATCATATTCCATGCCTAAACTCTTGCCTTTACATGTAGGCTTATCTTCTAAGATAAGATAAACCTTATCATCTCACATGGGTTCCACCTTTTTAGACTTTTCCACAAATAAAATATACAAAATATTTATGACATCACTCTTTGTCCTTATTACAAATATAATATTTCTAATTCCTAATCATGTAGACCCTACTTCTCTACTTATCCCAACTTTGACATTTTAACATTACCAGACCATTTACGACAAATATTTACTTTTTATAACATTCCTATTGTACTTTGATCACCAGTTATCGTATTTACATTATTGGTGGCGCACCGCATTGACGGTTCCGTTATCTTATATTGGATGCCACTACTAATTATACTTAATAACATCCTATTCCTAATACATACATTAATAAAATAGAAATTACGGAGGAAAATTTTAATGTCGACATTTTCCCCTTCCTAACTTCTACTCCGTCCTGAGTAGACTCTATGGACATTCTAAAGTTGGTTCTTGGAAAATCTTTAACTTGTCATGGTTGACCCATTTTGTAATGGGAGTACCATCCAATTCCTCCACCAATATGTACCATTTTCATGCACAATCTGCTATTTTGTATGGCCTCATCCACTTTGGAAGAAATTTTTCTGTCTTATTTTTTGTATCTGGAATCATATACTATAACCAAGTCATTCACTTGAAATGGAGACTAGAGGATCTTTTGATCAAAGTATTCCTTCTGCTTAATTTTCTTCTTATAAAGCTTTGTATCCTAATTTATTTCCCTCATTTCCTCTAGCAAATGAAGATGTACCAACCTTTCTTTTACTGAATCACTTTCATCCATCCTTTCATTTTTCATAACTCTCACAGTGGGAATATCAAACTCAATAGGAAGAATTGGATCAATGCCATAAGCCAACTGAAATGGGGAGTATCCTATTGCTGACTTTGATGTTGCCCTATATGCCCACAATGTTGCATGAATCCTTTTATCCCACTTATGTACCTACAAGGCTGCATCTTTTGCTAGAATTTGACACAACACAAAATTTGTTCGTTCCACCTGTCCATTTGTGCTTGGCTTGTATGTTGTTTCTTCCTGTGCTTAATAGAAAACTTGTTGACTAGGGCTTCTACCACCTCATTAATGAAGTGACTTCCTTGATCTGTTATAATTTCTAATGGGCAACCAAATCTGGTGACAATGCGTTCATATATGAACCTTGCCACTTCATCCATGGAAGTTGTTTTCAATGGCCTAGCTTCAACCCACTTGGTTAAATAATCTGTGGTAACTACAATATACTTATTTTGGCATGGGGTAGTTGGAAGTGGACCTACAATGTATATTCCCAATTTTCAAAGGGACCAAGTGGAATAATAGGGCATAATGGAGTTGATGAAGTCTTACGGTTACCATGTGTTGACAAATATCACATGTCTTACAATAATTATAACAATCTCTAAAAAAGTGGGCGGTGATAACCTGATTCCAAGATCCTTCTTGCATGTAAGTTGTCGAGAGAAGTGTCCTCCACATGTACCCATGTGGAATTCTTCTATCAGCTCCTTTCCTTGATCACATCCAACTCCCTCTTGTATCGTCCCATCGTGTCCTATTCAAATAATACTCCATGCGGAATAGAATATGGATGACCTGGCTTTGAGTAATCTTCCTCTTAGTCTTTGCATTGGCACCATCAGAAACTTGAATTCATTTAGATAATTCCAAATATCTATGTATTCACTAGGGATTGTGTCAAGAGATAACAATGTTGCATCTAGGAAATCATCATCATCACAAGGTGAACCTAAACCATCATAGGCTCGAGAGAGTGCATCTGCATTGACATGCTTCTTTCCTCGCCTATCTATAATATCAAATTCAAATTCTTGTAGCAAAATTATCCATCTGCTATCCTCCCCGATGGGTTAGGCTTATTAACAATATATTTTAGAGCCTGATGATCCACGTTATTAACTATAATTTTTGTCCTAGCAAGTAATTTCTAAACTTCTTTACAAAAATGATAGCTAGAGCCTCTTTTTGGGCCATGTATAATTTACCTCAAGACTGCTCATTTTTTCTACTCCCAAAGTAAATTGGATGATCATTCCCATTTTCATCCTTTTGGCTCGTAGTACTTCCTAGTGTTGCATGGATCGAGGCATCAGTATACACAATGAATGGATTGCTCCAATCTGGATTCTTTAAAATAGGTGAAGACCCAAGGGCTTCCTTCAGTTGTTCAAAAGCTTCATGCACCTTATTTCCTGGCTCATAAGTAACATCCTTCTTCAAGAACTGGGTTAGTGGCTATGCAATCTTTGAGAAATTCTTGATGAACCTTCTATAGTAACCCACATGGCCTAAAAATGATCTCAACTTACTTCTATTCATAGGAAATGGTAACTCTTTGATTTATGAAACTTTATCGTGATCAATACCAATACCATCTTTGGATACAACATGCCCTAACAAAACACCTTTAGAACATCCAAAGACACACTTTGTAGGGTTGATTGAGGCTTGTGCTTCATATAACCTTTGAAATGTTATCTCCATATGGTGCAGCTAGTCCATCTTGCTCCCATAGATGCAAAAACTATCCGTAAATACTCGATGAAGTTCCCAATGTAGGGTTCAAACACTCTATTCATCAAGCACTAGAACGTTGCTAGAGCATTACACAACCCAAAAGGCAAACTCTATAAGCAAATTTTCACCAAGGAGTAGTGAACGTGGTCTTCAAACTAATCTTTCTCTCGCTATAAAAACTTGGTTGTATCCACTATATCCATCAAGAAAACTATAGCACTCCTGCCGCCTACTTCATCCAAAATCTGATCCGAGAATGGAAGAGGGTAATGATCCTTCTTTGTTGCCGTATTGAGCTTCCTATAATCAACACAAATACATAGCTTCCCATTCTTTTTTATTGAGATCACAATGGGAGAAACCCATTCTAAATTCTCCATAAAGCAAATATAAATCGCATCAAGCAACTTATCTATTTCTTCTTTTACGCCTTGGAAAAATTAGGATTCATTCTATATGGAATTCGCTTTGTGGGCTTAAGACCATCTACCACTCAATAGAATTTCTACCCAAATTATTTGTGAGTTCCTTGTAATCAAAATTGAATATTTGTATGTACCTTCAAAGAGCTAGAGGTAGGATTCCTCTCACTCTCCATCACAAAGCATCACCAATCTTTATTTGTTGGAGACGATCATCAATTTCTTCTTCAGATAATTTTATGGGATCATGAGTCGGTGTGACTGGAAGGATATCCATGACCGAAACATCAACCTCACTTTCTTCATCTTTAGTGTCCACTTCACTAGTACTCGAGTAATCAGAGGATGTCCAATCATCAGTTTCATCACTTGAATCCACAAGTTTCACCTTATGATGCCGAGGATCACATTTATCTTCACCTCTCTCTACCACGTCCAAGTGTCATGAAGCCTTCATTCTAATAGTTTCTGCATGAACTCTCCTTAGCCATGGTCTTCCCAACAACATTGGGTATGCAATAGTACCATTTTTCATCACCTGAAAGTCTACCACACATACAACACCCATAATAGATATTGCCACATTTGAAACTACACCTTTTGGTTTAGTTTTTCCTTTATTTAATGACCTTAACATAAGTATTGAGGGGTGATCAATTTTAAACCCAACATATTCATTATAGATTTGGTCATTACATTAATCGCAACACCTCCATCAACTAATACATCATGAATTGAAATACCATTACAAAATATCTCAACTTGTGGAGCGTAGGGATCCGCCTCGCCTCCAAAACAGGGACCTCAACCTCCTTCCTTCGTTTAGAATTAAATCCACTTCGCATCTTCCGCCTCTTCTCGAAGACATAGCCAAGAGTTGACCATATGTAATATTTGCAGGCCTTTTGGACATATCGTCTAAGATGGAGTATGGTCCTTTTCCCT
Organism: Taxus wallichiana var. yunnanensis; assembly: GCA_018340775.1. Lineage (NCBI taxonomy): Eukaryota > Viridiplantae > Streptophyta > Pinopsida > Cupressales > Taxaceae > Taxus > Taxus wallichiana. The sequence goes on from CM031240.1 coordinate 201,703,158, forward strand.
ATGAAATCAGAAAATCCTACACACCCAACTTTCTTCTCCTATGTTTCTTACTAGTTTCTCCTTTCATCTTCTTAGGATCATTTCCATCTTGGTTATCTTTTTCTTTCTTTCTTTTTGTTACAAACACATCTACTTCATTATTTATGATCTTATCTACTACATCAAAAGAATTCATAGGTGCTTTCCCTTTATCATTATCTCTTGTACCAGATGTAGAAGCTCTATCTAGACAATTATACTTATAATGACCCTTTTTATAACAACCATAACATACAACTTCAGAAATATTTATTTTTGGACCTCTATCTCCTCCCTGAGAACTAAATTCTTTTCCTCAAGAAGATTAATAGTTAATCGACCCATCTTCTCGAGCAGATCTTCATACTCAGTGAGATTTACTAGGAGAAATATTTGTGCTCACCGAGAGTGGTTCATGGATTCGACCAAAGGTGTTGGTGTAGGCTCTACTTTAGCAACAATTTCTTTGGGATCCTCTTCCATGCTTTCTTCTTGCCTTCTTGCAATCTCCTTTTCTTGTTCAATGGTAGCTAGTCGGTCATACTTCACTCATTTTCTGATCTCTGGCTTTATCCCAAGAATGAATTTCTTACATAGGAGATTATCCACGCCATTCATTAATCCATCCGCTAATCCTTCCTTCCAGATATGGGCATCGAGCTTCCTCTTAGATCTAGAACACGAGCATGATAATCTCTTATCTTCTCCTTCTCTCCTTGGGCTAGCTTTGTGATATCGATCATGAGATCTGCATATTTCTATTGTTCACCAAATTCTTCAAGAAAACTTTCAGTTAATAAATCCCATGAGTTTTTCACATTATCACCTAGTGTTTCAAACCACCTAAGGGCTGAACCATCCAAAAAGGTAGGAAAAAATTCAGTCCATTGTTCCCTTCTTATAAGGCCATTACAAATACAAGATCGTTTAAACTCTTGAATGAAAGAGGAAGCATCTTCATTAGATTGAGCTGAAAAAATAGGAATCTTCCCCATTTCCAAAAGTAACCACAGTGAAATACCAACCCACAAGTACAATCAACAAGACTTATGTGCAAAAATAATTGGAATCACTATAATAGAAAATAGAAATGACCACGGTAAACTATGGTAAAACTTGACTTACTGTGGTAAAAATTGACTTTACTATGGTAAACACTATTCACAGTAAAAAGTGAAGTTATTACGGTAAATACTATTCACGGTAAAAAAGTGACTTTATCATGGTAATTACTATTCACAACAAAAGTTACTTTACCATGGTAACTACTATGCACAGTAAAAATAAAGTTACCCTCCAAATGTTTTTCGACTAAGTGGGAATATTTCTCGAAGTAAAATCCACCAACGAGGAATGGTCCCGGCAACGGAACCAAAATGTCAACACCAATCCGGCACTATGATAATTCTTCACCGGGAACTCCTCGTGCTATGATTATTAACTAATGCACAACTCTTAGTTTAGTGGATGTAATCTAGAAACACAATGACAAACATAACACAAGAACACCATAGACCATGATAAAAGGAATAATGATAAATCTGAAATATCAGTGTAAATTATAATATCAACATGAAATTGTTACAATCTCACCCATGAGGTTCTTCAAGTGTTATTAAATTCACTTGCCTTCAAACAATAACTATGGGAGAAACTTCACAATTACACCTCTTAATGGCTTCTTTAACACACCTTCAAAATGATGGTTTCCTTTACACACTCATACAATATTTCTCACTACTTGCTCTATGCTAAATGAAGGGGTGGCCTCTTTATTTATAGGAATTCAGGCTTAGCCATCTTATCTCTATGATAGGATAGGAAATCTCTTCGGGGAAAATCATATTCCATGCCTAAACTCTTGCCTTTACATGTAGGCTTATCTTCTAAGATAAGATAAACCTTATCATCTCACATGGGTTCCACTTTTTTAGACTTTTCCACAAATAAAATATACAAAATATTTATGACATCACTCTTTGTCCTTGTAAATATTTCTAATTCCTAATCATGTAGACCCTACTTCTCTACTTATCCCAACTTTGACATTTTAACATTACCGGACCATTTACGACAAATATTTACTTTTTACAACATTCCTATTGTACTTTGATTGTTACCATACTCTACATTATTAGCAAGCAACATAATCGATGCGTGCCATGATCTTCTATTGGACGCCACTACTAATTATACTTAACAACATCCTATTCCTAATACATACATTAATAAAATAGAAATTACAGAGGAAAATTTTAATGTCGACAATATAGGAAAACCAAGAAAATTTTGTAGGGTGTGAGATATGAGGTTAGATGGAAATGGAAGGGTAATGGCAAGGTTCGTGTGAGTCTCGTGTATGAACATGAATGATTAAGCTCGAGTATGAGCGGTTCAAGGGTGTGGATAAAAGGATGGTCAAGTTTTCATGGAGGTAAATGGTAGGGGAATGAAATGAGAGCATAAACTAATGATAGAAGTAAAAGAATCTTCCAAGTGATAAATGGACAAATGCCTATTTACAAGGAACTTAATGTTTGTATGAGTTTGATGTCTAGTTGAAGGTGGTGGGTGATCAGATGGAAAGGATTTGGTGTGGTCTTTGGTGCTTCCTCGGATGTTCCCATGAAGGAAAAATGGCTTTGTAGTTTCTTCACGTGCGGGCTATGGATTCTCGATACGTGTATTGATGCCGATTCAGGTTGTATGTAACTCGGTTTTGTCACTTGTTCTCAAAAGATGTACCCCACTCTAAATAATGTGCCAACCTCAAAATAAGTTTTTTTGGGGGGTTAAAAGGTAACCGAGCGGTGGTTCTAGATTGATTTAGTGATAGTTAGGGTATAGGTGTTACTTAGGGTGGGATTTTTAGGTTTACTAAACTAGACAGATCCCCTTGATTTTCTTGGATCTCGCCCATTTTACTCCACGGAATAAAATGGAAGCTTCCTTCCCACAGGTGGTAATGTGGTTAGAGGGAACATAGGCTTTGATTTTTAGGGTTTGGGTAGGTCTTAGTTAGTTATGGTAACTTACTAAGAATAAGTCTTAGGATGAGGTGGTTGGATGAGGTGTCAGGTGAGGTGGATGTTTACGTATTATCTCAATTACGATATTAAAATAATAAATATATTGTTACGAATGGATTAATTCGATTAAATTAATTAAATTAACATAAGAGTGGGGTGAAAGGGGCCATGGTTGGTGAGTGTGTTCAAGGTGATTACTTGACGAGGGATCAAGGGAGTGTGACCCAATTTTTGTGTCTACACCCTTTTCTTGTTCTATAGAAAATTGGCAGTGTTGCTTATAAACTAGAGTTGCCTCCATCTTCATGCATACACCCAATATTCCATGTTTCCTACCTAATGAAGGTTATTGGACAGAAATTTGAAGCCCATATAGAGTTACCAGAACTTGATGAGGAAGGAAGAATCATTTTGGAGCCAGAGAAGATTCTGCAAACAAGTACTAATAGACAAATGAACCAAAGAAATTAAGGAATATCGATCAAGTGGAATAATCTGAGCATAGAAGATGTAACCTAGGAGGATGAAATTTTTTTGTAGCAACATCTAGGATTATTCAACATTGAGGACAACGTTGGTTTGAAGGGGAAGGGCATGTTATGCCCTTAACCTATTTCTTGTATTAGGATATAAGTAGCTGACTTGTGGCTTGCCATATCATTTTTTATATCATTTATACTTTCTCATGCTTAGTAGGTTGGCCTTGGTGATGTCCATATCATATGAATAGTATATATAGGGATTGTAGGTAGTAGTCCATCATCATTTGAGAATTTGAGTCTTATCAGATCATTTGAAGGTAGCCCCTCAAGTGGCAAAGCTATTCTAATTTCATATTGAGATCATTATTCTAAAATATTGTTTTATTTGGTGTTCTATTGTTGCTCATAATTCAGTAATTATATAAGTAATTTCATTACACACAATAACTGGTTAATAAAGTAATTTTTATGTTTCACTCATATTCACGGGCATAGTGATATGTGAATTGATTAAGTTGGGTAGTTTACGGATCAGATTGGTATCAGAGCAGTTTATATTTCAGTTTTTTGTGTGGTTTAATCTTTTTTTGAGATTACGTTAGATGCCCCTTACCCAAAAGGGAAAAGAAAGCGATGAAGGTAGCTTGATTCCCTTTGAAGCAAAGATTTCTACAAGAAAGTGGAAGAAAGGAATTCATGAGATGGCTCGAAGAGATGATGCGGATGATAATGGTGAAGCATATTTCTACAAGATGGAGGAGAATTTGGAAATTATGTCCAAGGATGTGGGCAGGATTTCCTTATCCATTGAGAAATTGGAGTCAATCATGGGACTGCTCATGGAGAAACTTGGTGTTACGTACGAGACAGAAAGACCATGGAGAAGAGGTTCATGAAGAAGAACCATCCCATTTCATTCCCATGCCTCCTCCATTCAAAATAGAGACCAAGATTAAGATTGCACCTTAGGATGGAGATTTGAACGCTCAAGAAGGTAGACCATTTGCTAGCTCAATCTGGAGGTATATTTATTTTGCATCAAATTAATGAAAGTCAAAGATTTTCTTTGCTCGGTTAAAATTGACCAATCATGATTTAACTTGGTTTGAAAGTTATGTTCATTCTTTGGTTATTAAGAAGCATCCTCCTATTACTAAGTGGGATGAATTTAAAAATATAATCAAAAATCAATTCTATCCTATTTGTTATGAGGAAGAGAGGTCCATGTATTGGCAGTATCTCAGGTAGAAGCAAGGCCAAACTATGTAGGAGTACACTAGTGAGTTCCGGAAGAAATATATTCAGATGGGAAAGGATGTAGTAGATTGGGACTTGTTGATGAAATATGTTGGTGGAATCCATAGCCACTTAAGGAGACCCTGTCCTTTTGGCCAAGCCAATGATGTAGATGAGGCTTGTATGCAAGCTCACTATTTAGAGATGGACAACCAGAAGGGTTCATCTGCCTCTCAATATGCTTCAGACAAAGAAGATGACACCAAGCAGAAGGACAAAGGAAAAGGGAAAGGTAAGAAGAATGTTACTTCTATTTCTAAAAAGGATACTAAAATTCATTGTGGGCATTGTGATGTTGACACTCATTCCGAGGAAAAATGTTGGAAGCTCCACCCATAATTACATCCCTTCAAGAATAAGAAAAATAAGAAGAAGGTGATATTTCTGTCATCCAGTGGAGTCAAAGTGTTTTGCAACGAAGAGGTGGATGAGACCATGTGTTGTGCCTCTATCCATAGAGAGGTATGTTTGGGTAATAGTAGTAATGCTCAAGAGAATGAACTTACTAAGCTCTTTCACATAAAAATTCAGTTGAAGAAGACCAAAGTGGATGCTCTTTTTTATTCTTGTTCACAAGATAATTTGGTTAGTAAAGAGCTAGTTAATAGACTGATGTTGGAAACTTACAATCATCCAAGTCCTTACTCTTTGGGTTGGGTAAAGAAAGGCGTAGACGTCAAGGTTACTAAACAATGTAAGATTACTTTTGGTATTGATAAAAAAATTATTGATGAAGTCACTGTGGATGTTGTTCCCCTTGATGTGTGTGGCGTGGTGTTTGGAAATCCGTATTTTTATATTAGGGATATAATATTCATAAGAATATCCAACCTTGATCTTGCATTTGGTGAAGGATGGTAAGAGCTACATCATTTCAGCCTTTGTAGGAGACTCAAATATTTTGTTGGTAAGTTCCACTAAAGTCTGAAAACTTAATGCTAGTGGAATATTTTCTTTACTTCTTCTAAGGGATAGACAAGTTGAGGAATTTGTTACAGAAACCACTCATAACATAATTACTAATAAAGAGAAGAAGCAGATGGGAGAGTTTATTCAGCGAGTTTAGGAAGAGTCTATCAATTTTGCCCCCAAATAGGCCAATTGAGCATGTGATACAATTGTTACTCGATGGTTCACTTCTAGACTTAGGATTCCACGGGGAAGTCCCACGAAGATGCGTATGAAGAGAAACAAAAGTTACTTTCCCTATATAAGAAAGCATGCACTTCAGGGGTGGTTGGTCACTCTGGTGTGATAGAGACTGTTGAGCACTTATACAGGTATGATTTTTGGCTGAACATGTAGATAGCAGTTGCTAACCTTGTCAGGGGTTTTGAGACATGTTATGGTTATTTTCCTAGGAGTGCAGTTGATGTTGTTTTTTGATTACCATACAGAGACAATGGAAAAGTGGGACTAGAAGTCCACAAAGAGGATATGTTCATTGGAACAATCCAGCAGATACACCTCCAGATGCAGGAGTGGTATTCCAGGAGAGGATGTGTCGAAGAATTTTCTTCACCTCATCAATACTTAAAAGCTTTTAGGAATTAAAATCCTAAAATTGGGGAGGTATGATCCAAAACCTGATCAATAATATCCTAATTCTATGTAATCTCTATACATTATACTTTTTCTACATCTTGTCAGCTCATTTTGGTTCTTCACAAGATGGTCTAGTCATGTTGGGGTGATCTGGACACCTCTGAATGAAATTTGGGCCAATTAATCTAGATGAATATTTCATCAAAGTCCAAATATAAATGCATATTTTTATCCTCTCAAAAAATCATGCAAGTTCAAAAAAAAATGGCACCTAATTTTGAGTTCGTATGCAAAAGTTATGGCTTTTGGAAGGTAGCGGACTTTGTATGTTAAAACCGCCGCTATTCCTTGGGGGGTAGTTTTAAAGCACTTCCATGTAGGGTGGTGGTTTTGAAATCACCACTCTGCACTCGATGATGACAATTTTGAATTTAATGGTCCAAAAACATGGGAATCTCAACAGTTGCAAATGTTTGGGCTTCCAAGCGGTTCGTTTTGACTTTCCATGCCTTGTTGAGCTAAGCATCTATAAATTTGAGCAATTGTTTTAGTGGAATTCAAGTGTGAGAAAAGTTGGAAGAGTGAATTCTTTCCTTGTTTGTTCATAGAGAAGAGTTCTTGTTTGATTGAGAGATTGTGAGCAAGTAGATGCAAATAGGAGGAGTTGTTTATCTTCCTTGAAGGCCAATTGGCAATAAATTGTATCAATTGAGATTACATAGTGGAAGGGGAGATAATTTTCTCACCCCTACCGTGAAGTTTTTTTCCACACCGGGTTTCTCCAGGATAAATATTGTCTCATTCTTGCTTCTTTTCTTTCAAGTTGCAACTTATTTGTGGTTAATAATTGCACAATAACTTGTTAATAAAGAACTTTTGTATGTTTCATTCATATTCACAAGCATAGTGATCTGTGAATTGATTAACTTGGGTAGTTTATGGATCAATTTATGATGTTATTTTAGCTTTTTATTTATTTAATTTTTCTATTACAATTAGTACCAACATGGCTTGTGACCCAATTTAGCTGAATTAATCTCTTCGAAACACTCTTTTGTTTGACAAGAACCTCGAGTCAATAGTTTTTAATGTGAAATGATAATTAATATGGATTTGTAATAAGAAGATAAATTCTTGACATTTTTTATATTATAATAAATCAAAATTAGTCCACTCTATAAATTGAACTTAAAATGAACGAATATAGATAATGTTGCACATAAAAATGACATTTGGTAGAAATCATTAAAATGTTATCTGCAAAATAGTAACTTGTATGGGTTGTCATCCAAATTTAATTTCTCAGATGTCATGTAATTATCATGAATACATAGACATAATTTGAATGATTGACTTATCTAATCATTATAGTGTTAGATGTAAAATAGTATCTTGCTACTGAATTGTTAAGATATTTTTGTCAATTGTTGTACATGAACCACTAACAATCTCCACAACAATATGAATTGATTTTAATCTAAACATTAATGAGAGGTCAAGATTGGTCAAATGAGATAGAACTTAATTATAATGGAAATGCTAAGAGAAATTAAAAAATTAGGTTTTGGGGTCTTACAACCCATACAAAAACATCCATATGGTCTTGTAATAGATGGGGTAAGCATGATTTTAGCTATTGGGGGCTTTAGATAGGCTATGCATCTCCCATGGTTGTTTTATAAAGATTATATTTGAATCCATTTGGGTTGTGCATGTCATGTGTGAGAAACATGTTTAGAAATTTAATCAAAGATGTAAATTTTTAGGCATTCTTTCGATGAATTTTTCATTGACATGCCTTGGTAAGGTGTTGCTTCTTTCTTTGTTGGAGTTGGGTGAGTTTATGTATGAATACGTTGTACACTTGGTGTGCTACCAACATCGATGCCTTAGTTCCCATCCATGGTTTTGACGCTTTACAGATGGGCAACACATATAGTACTCATGACACAGTATCGAGCATGGTATCCTAGGGAACTTTGCAAAAGGGTTCAGGACTTCATACCAATGATTTCCTTTCAAACAATTTGACTCGGTTTGGGACCAACCTCTGCATTTTTCACGTAGGACAATTTTCTCCTATCATGGACATTCCATTATATGCAAGCCACTTATATGACACAAGCCTTTGGAGGGGATTTCATACATTAGTCTCCTTGCTTAATAGCTTTTTGACAATAAGATTGCACCTACACATATGTTTCCTTTCTCCAACTAATTCTTTACATTTATCATGTTTCTCATTTTTAGGATTGAAATTCCTTATTTATTTTACGTATCCATACCTCTCTCAACATGAAATTCATATATTTAACGATTCACCCAACTCGTTTGCAAAAAAAATGACCATGCCGACCATCACAACCTCTACATGTTGAAAACATTGAACCTTCCAATCGCTAAATCCTTTCCAAAGATTTCCTAATAGTATACTTTATGGAAGTTAGTGATGATCGATTGTAACACAAAGTTATTCTATAAGAAAATTAAAATGTAACGCTGACATCTAATTTCTTTGTTGAGATAGACACTTTGTAAATGGTGCAATAGGCACAACCGTCAACATTGTTTATGGCATTTCCATGGCCCACCTGATCTACCACTTTTCTTGTCATCAAATTCAAAAAATATTAAGTACTCAATAGTGGTCATGTTAGAATCCCATCTAAATGTTGCATATTCTAATGCCACCAATTTTCAAAGGGATCCACAAAAATGCATATTAAATTGTCTTTGGATTTAACTATCCACATTTCTCGACATCCTTACTTTGTAGAAGGCCACTATTCAAATTAGAAACACCAACAACATCTTTTGATTCCCTCACCTTCATCTACAGTTTATTCAGGATACATTCATTGACATACTCCAAAGCACTTACATTAAGAACTCATGGTTGATATGCTCTATTTTCTCTGTAAATATAAATTCTTGCAATGTTTCCTATAGAGGGAGGAGAACAAAAATAAAATAATTCTTCACTTTTCAAATCTCCTAATCCTCTATTTGGTCTCCACATCGGCTTGCTACATTTTCCAAATTTTCTTATCACTTACATTCACTCAAATTTCATATACCCCTTCTAACAAAGTTTTCTCGGCTTATTTGAATTACAAACAATTATTGTACCTTCAAGTAGCCAACTTCACTTCTTTCTTTATTACTCTACTCCACTTTTGGTTCTCCCTATTCTTCCCTTTCGGTGTTCACATTGCACTACTCATGTGTGATTGCTAGTTATAACACTTATGAAGTTAGCTTCGACATGGTTGTCATGGAAAACTCCAAGATGTAGAAAACTTAAAGGTGTCTATCCTCATATCTATTTTTAGTTGAACCTTAGTTAAACATGTTTTGTATAAATTTATCATAAAACCACTTGACCTGCCATATATTTTTACTTATTAAATTGAATATTGTTCCTTGTCCACATCTATAAAGATGTCAAGAATACAAAAATACTCTTTCATGTTTCTTCTCTCTACGTATGTTTAGGAAGTGAATTAATGAGTAAAAATATTACATGCCTTTATAGATTTAATTCTCCTATGTTTATAGTTCAAGATAAATGAGGCCGACAATTGTAGAGAGACACAAAAAGTTTGTGAAACACATTCAAGCAATATCTCCAAAATCCCAATGATTAATGTCATGTTATTGATAATTTCTTCAAACCAATAAAGTCCAAGATCTAGGAGACCATATCCAAATGTACAACAACATGAAATCAAGTTTTGGAGGCACCTCTCTTAAGAATGGATACTTGAAAATACTAGGAACTTGCAATAGGAAGAAAGTTGATTGTCTCATCATACAATGGAAGATAATTAAAAATAACTACACATCATATAGCAATGCACCAGTTTTTAATGAGTTGACTTATGATGTGGTAATTGGTCACAACCTCATGATTCTCATGGACCTAAATCATAGTAAAATATTTTTTTCTAAATGTATAAATCCATTTTTTTATACCTTGTGATGTAGGTAACACCCATGCACAACATTAAGAGAACTTACCCTTCAAATATTTTTGGATTCCTATAACATTCAATTTATCGTAATTGTTTTATTAGAGTTTCAGTTTATGTCCAATATAACATACCATTCGTTTACAATTTAATTAAATTAACCTAAAATCTAATTGATTTTACATAATTATTAAAATAAAGGATGTAAGGTTTAGTTAAAAGTGATTATTAGGATTAATTAAATTCCAAAATTAACTATCACAATAAGAATATCACATTTATACTCATAATAGATATGCTAAGAAAGATATAAATTTAAAAACACAATGGAACAAGAGAAATTAGCTTGTTATAAATGATTCCTTAATGTTCTTTGGAGGATACACTAGTTAAAAAGAAAGATATGAACATTGTGATGCTTTGGTGTGGAAACTATAACTATAAATTAACTTGGGATAGGACCACATAACTCTTTGCTAGGACTATCGTGCAAAGTCTTGACCCCAATGTACGAGTCTTGGACCTACTTAGTTTTTCGGTTGTGGAGCATTTTCTTATTGGTTATCACTCATAACCCGGGGTTTGCAAAGGGTGGGTACCTATGTTACGAGGTCTAGGAGTTCCCCCTCACCGGTGGGTTTGATGGCATGTGTACCTCGATGGGAGTTTAGGGGCCACACCCCAAAACCACATTTTATATGTATTTATTCATTTGAAAATTTGGGTCGTTAATCATTATTAAGTCACAAATCTAATGGTATAGGTTAGGGTGGTTTTTTATTTGTTACCTAAAAAGGGTTGTGAGGTATGGATCATTTTGTATTCCTATTGTTATTATAATTGTGAGGATATTGTGATAGAGAGAAGAGGAAGTTACAACGTATTTGTAGTAAGGTGTATCCTTATTGTATTTTGCTAGATGAAATAAACATACTTGATATTTTTCCGATGTAGCCCAAATCTAGGTGAACCATGTTAGATATTGTCCCTGAGTTGTGTTCTTTTATTTACTGTAACATTAATTTCATATCTATAATATATTCTACATTTTAGTTTCTACTTTTGTGATTCTATGGGATTGTTTCGCATAATTTTTATCCCTTTTTCATAATAAGGTTTCTATCTTTGTCACTTGTCAACATAGTCATTTCCATGGAACTATATGTCAAGATCAAACAATAGTTGGTTATATTATGAAGCATAATGAGTACTTTAATCAAGATATTTTTTGGTGTGAGGGATTTCATTTAAATCTTATTAGGTTACATCCCCTCGTATATGGTAAAGCATCTCACCTTATGTGAGATCATATTTCTTAAGCGTAATGAAGATTTAATGTCATATGACACATTCTATCATAGAATATGTCATTCATGTCGATTTGCATCATTATGTCATATATGAGTTACATTTAATTTCTCGATCGTAAATCCTTTCTTTCCTCTCGGAGGTATGATGCATCTTGCGTTGGGGTTTATGCAACACTCCCATTTCTACTATTTTTTTCTAATATATGAGAATGAGAAGACCTTTTTCTTTCCTACACAATTTCATGGCGATTGATTATTTGCTTATTAATTGGACCTAAGTCATAGTTCCATTTGAGTATAACTTGGTTGATGTTTGTGTATTTTGGATTGATCTTCATGCTCATGTTCACTCACATAGCATTTGATGGTGCTCAAAATAGTCTTGCCCCATTTGTGCCTTTGAAAATTGATTGATTTACGACCTCTAACATTTTCTACTTCCCGTGTTGTGCTTGATCGAGTATTTTTTTCCATTTTCAATCTGCTCCTGGGTCATAGATCATGTATGGGTCCATATTTGTCTCCTCGTTTCTTTGTTCATGTAGAAAAGGTTTGTAATTTGGATCTCCCATTATTTTCTCACTCAAAAACTTGGGTTCTCCCATATTTTCTATTCTCCTTTATCGGGATTTGTTTTCCTTGTCTTTTCTACCTTAAATCCTTGAAAAAATGAATTGATGTGTCCCTGAGGAACGTATTTGAGCCTTGTAACATTTCTAAACTCTTTGTCCTTGAAGAAAATTTCATTTTCAAGCTCAAATGGTCATTTTTCTATATTTTATAGTTTGGGGTGTTTCTCCTAGTCAAATTTACATCCTTGTATTTGTAGGGGACATGGCACTTTTTGGTTGGATGCGGCTCAGCTAGATACTTCAAAAATTCTATGAAAAGTTTTTGAACTAAAAATTTGTCCATGTGGAGGAATGATGCTTGTTTGAAGATTTACTTTTTGAGTCTCGGCCTTGGAGTAGTGCAGGAGGACACATGGAGGTTTGGTGGGGACGAGACACCTAGAGGATTCCGTCAGTCTTCCAATACTTAGTATTTTTTTCAAAAGGTTTTGCGGAGGTCTAGGACATGTGGAGGAAGCTGTGCATGTTTGGGGACTTTCCCTTAGGTTCTATTTTGAAGATGTGTCGGAGGAGGACACTTGGAGGCCTTCACTCACTTTGCATTTTTCTTTGACTTTTCAACAACCACAGGAGACTTGCTCAAAGCATGACACATGGCGCCTTACACTAAAGCTTTGAGCCTTCAACAAATTTTGTCGGAGTCGGGACATATGGCGAGCTCGCTCATCCAGGTCTCAAATTTTGGGACCATTTAAAGGTGTGCCATTCGACACATGACAGTTTGACTAGTCAAAAGGAGTGGGGAAGTGGACCATCGGGAAACTTAATTTTTTTTTCCTCTTTGTCTCAAAAGGGTTAAAATATCAAACATGGCCTGTAAGCCCGACAAAAGAAAAATTCAAAGTTTGTTTAAAGTCAAAGGGGCGGGGAAGCGGACCATCGGGCAACTTGGAAATTTTGCCTCTTGCATGCAAATGACTAAAATTATCAAAATGACCCATGAGCCCAATGGAAAAAGGTCAAATCTTGCTCCAGTCAATGGCAGAGGTGCAGACTTTCGAAGGAAAAGTGAGAAATTTTCCCTTTGAGGGAAAAGGAGTTAAAGGCATAAAAAGAAGTGGGGTTCCGTTGGGACCCACATTAGAAACTAGAAGCGGAAGGGCGGAGCTATGGGGGAAACTTGGAAAATTTTCCTTTTTCCAAAAAGAGGGTCAAATGGTAGAATTTTTTTCATGGTTCCTTTGGGACCCACCTTAGGACACGTGTCAGGCCCATTTTTCAGAAGCGGAGGTGTAGAGCAAAATGTAAAATTTTTACATTTTTTCAAAGGGTCATAAAAAGTCAAAAGGAATCCCTCGAGCCCGATTTTTGAATCTTCCACGTGGATGGCCCACATTCAAATCAAAGATCAACGGCAGCTGAGTATCTAAATCTAATTTTCCCCCATTTTTTCTATAAAGCTCCTAGAAGTGCGAGTCTTCATGATTTCTTGTTATTTTCTACATGCCAAACAGAGAGGCAAGTTAATTTTGATATCTAAGTTTGGTGGGAGAGATCTGGAGACGTCTTTTGCCATTAAAATGGTCTGACTATCGGGCTTGATCTGGTTTTCTATTTTTCTTCTCCCGAGCACACAAGGAACCAGATTTGACAAATTAGGGCGGGCAGGTTGGCAAATTGAAGAAAGAGCAATTTACGGAGGAAGGAGGATAATGCGGGAGGTATTGTAAGAGATATGCCCTCAAGTAGCTGGATGAATTTTTGTAGATCTAATTCTTGGAATCATGATCATGATCATGGCGAGCATTGGTAACACTCAATGTCTAGATTTTGGGGGAAAAGGGGGTCTGTTGTAAATGTTATAAATGGCACAAATTTTTCGTGCAAATGTTTGGGAGTTTTTGGAGAGGTCAGGGACTGATTTTTCTATCGAAAATTTTTGTGAGTCCATCCTTTTTGAGAAGCCATCCAAGAAGCTTTGTATATCTCTCTTTGTGTCAAATTTAATCGTGTCAAGGTGGTTGCAAGTGTACAACCATTGACAAGCTTTGAGATTGTTACGAAACCTTGCCTTGTAGATAAATTTGATCAAACTCGATTTATTTTGTGTTAATCTTGAGTAAAGTGTATTTATTTCATCTCTGAATGCATGCAAGTATTTTTTCTTGTTTCCGTTACAATCTTGTACCAAAATCAGGTCCAATCTTGTCTCCCCTCCCACCAAAAATCTATTTAAAAACATCTAATCCTACCCATACTACCCCTTTTTTGCTCTGTATACCCACACAAGACCAAAATCCATTTGTTAAAGTATGCATAATAGATCGGGATCCCAAATTTCTTTAGTTCCTTTGCCTTATGAAAATATCTCCATAATCTAGAAGTGACAACTCGTGAGAGTCAGATTTGGTGTGTTGATCATATTTTCCCCAAGGTCTTCTCTATAAAATTTATGCAAAATAAAGGTACTTGTATCTCCTTTCAAATAACAGAGGTTACAAAATAGGTTCTCTTACCTTGGTTGAAAGGAACAACCTAAAATAGTTAGGATAAGATCATATGCTTTTAAGGTGCTATCCATCTCTCCATAAATTCAAGTAACAAAAGGACGAGTTATATTTCCTCCCGGCTACAAAGCGACATATATTTATGATCTAGCCGCGTCTAAGATCACCGATTAAATCTGTGTTCTTTGATTGGCGTGAGTTGGTCGTCAAATAGGAATTTACAAAGAGCAATCGGGGACAAGAAGTCCCTTCTCTTTAATGGGAGAGGCTCCCTTATTCATAAACGAACCTATTTACAAATATACAAAACATGATTTCTGGTAGAACTTGGATGTTACGAAAGTATTTTCTTATAAAGATCATCAATTACAAAAGGGCGAGGAATGAGAATACGAAATGAGCGAGAAAGGAACCATTGAGAATTATAGATGACATGAGTAATTCTTTATGCGTGCGAAGGTACAATAGTGAATTAGAACAAGATCATTTTATCATATAGTAGCAAGATGAAATTTGAAAGACACAAAGTTCTATAAACAACATCTACGAGAATACAAAGCTTCTTATCATAACATAAAC
Source organism: Taxus wallichiana var. yunnanensis (assembly GCA_018340775.1). Taxonomy (NCBI): domain Eukaryota; kingdom Viridiplantae; phylum Streptophyta; class Pinopsida; order Cupressales; family Taxaceae; genus Taxus; species Taxus wallichiana. The sequence continues at coordinate 201,718,467 of CM031240.1, forward strand.
GAATAATCTTAACAAATTAAATGAAAAGCTTAGGGATAAAGGAGATCGAGATAGATGAAGAATGAAAATCCCTTCTATAAATTGATTTCTTTATAACTTATTTACACTTTGAGAAAATAAGCCAAGTTCTTCCTCTCAAAATGGCGAGGAGAGGCCATTATATAACTTACAAATCAGTTACTCTTGGTAACTCCTTCTTTTAACTAATGATTAGTTAAGGATTGCCAATCATGCAATACCTTCACTAATTACAATAAATCCGAGAGAAAGAAATAGAAGAGAAGAGAAGAATAAGGAGAAGAACAGGTGGTTATGGTATTTGGGAGGGACCCACGACTTCAAAATCATTGTCTGAATCTCTTGATGCCGGCTATGTCTACGCCACGGGGCCTGCGTGTTGGCTGTGGCTGGGTCCAAAATCCGCGGCACTTCTCCATTTCTTATCAAACTCAACATGAGTATGATAGTATTTATTTGCTTCTTCAATGGATTGAAGAGAGCAGATCTCCTTAATTTTCTCTTTGGAAATGGAGCTTTCCTTGAAAAGATTATCTTTCACAAAATCACTGAATTAAGATTTGATTTCTTGCGAGGAAAGAGACACACAGAAGTTTCATCCACGAAAATAATAATGTATATCTTTAAAGCGAGATCTGACCGGTGTCTTGAAAGCCTCACCCATACTGCCATTTATTCTTGATTCTCCCGAAGCCTCCTCCAAGACTTTGATCTTCCACTCCATGCTGTAAACCCAGGACTTTGATAGATTATCCTTTACATCATCAAAAACCTTATTCACTAATAAAATGTTCTCATCTGTCTGTCCCATGAGGTGGAGATCTCTATGCTTATCTGTTGCTCTCCAAAGTTTGAGCTCTTTATCTATGATCCCGATAGTGGAGGAGAGCTTCTCTTGCAATTTATTCACCTTTCCGTGGAGTTTGAAAGCTTCATCGATGAAGTTCAATCCTGCTGACAAGAATATCATCCACCATGGCCTCCATAGCTCCACCTAGACGGAATACTTGTGCATGTCTTTGATACTCTGTACTTCATCTTGGCTCAAAATTATAGGTGGCGGAAGGGTAGTCAATGGGGTAGGGTCCAAAACTTTGTCCTTAGACAAAAGAGATTTGATAAAACCTGTGAGAATCTGGGCTTGTTCCTCCATTTGTTCAATAGTTTCTGCCCTTTTTCTACCCTCCCAATGAATCTTGTGACCGTTTCTTGGAGGTTTTGGATCTCACCTTCGAGGGGTAGACTCTCCATAGAAATCCTTAGAATTCTAGGTCGGATGCTGCAAATCCTTCTCTAGTTTATCTATGGTAGGCTTGGCTATCTCCGGAATTGATGGCCCCGAGCATCGAGACACTATCTGGAGGTAATTTTGGATTTTTGGCATGAGAAGGAGGAGTAGTGCCTAACAAGGCTGCCACAGCATCAAAATTTGGTCCTGAGCTCCGAGAGGAAGATTTCCTCTTCCTACTGTCGACAAAAGGTTGCACCCATGCAAAAAGAGGAGGAGGAAGAAGCAGGTGGGGCAAGAGGACCAAGAGATAGAGAACTCATAGTGCCCCAGTGCTGTAATCTTTGTTGTCTCGAGTTGAGACATGACTGGAGTTCTTGAGACAAGCGAGTGCGAGAGGAATCAATAGCACTTGGAAGTTCAGTGCTCTGGGACTTCCTTTTCCTTATCCGTTGGAGCTTCAGGGGCGCTTGAAGGGGGCTGGAACTTCACTTTCTTCACTTTCACTAAGAACAATGATGTTCTCTGGTCCCAAAGGCAATTCTACCTGCTTTCTCTGGGATCTTCTTCCACAGGCTCCTTCTTAACCTCTTTGAGTTTCTTCTGGTATACCTGGGTGGATGAAGGAGTAGAAGCTGCAGGTCCTTGAGTTGATGAGGCAGGAGGGGTTTGCACAGGTGTGTCTGATCTTGGAGTCGATGCTTCCCTCCTTGGTGTTGAAACATCCTTGGAGGAGGATTCTCTGAGTGCCTCCTAAGCTCTCGAACTTTCTTATCAAACCAGATCTTAGTCCTGACTAAGACTGGAGCCAGGATCTCGGCAGATCATCTTTCTCTTTTTAAACCAATCCAAGTCCTCCAAGGGAGTGTGCTTAACCACATTGTCATACTCATATGAGTATAGATCAGAGTTGTCATCCTTGAGTCCTTCAGGAACTTGGTACAAGCCGAGTTCTTGGATCAATTGTAGAGAGAACCTGCCATAATGCCTCCTTCTGGCCTCAAAATCATCGGCACAGTCAGCCCAATAGTCTTCTGTATCTACCCTATGATGATAGGTTATCTTAATGTTCTGCTTGATGAACTTCTTCAAGTGAAGCAAGTTAAGGCTTGAAGAAATGGATAGTAATGGGAGCGGGGCCCTTTCTATATTACTGTGCATCAGGGCTATTTTGCGGGTGTAGTTTCCCAAAGAGATGGGGAAGTGCAAACCGGTAATATTCTTGTCCTGCGGGTTCTATGCAATTTATCAATTGCTGCATACTTCTATCGAGGCCATCTTGTCTTTGTAGAACATAGGAAGCCTAGGAGGGTGCTCTCATGCCAACAAGCTTTGATATAGGAAAATTTTCTGAATTGGATAAAATAGGCACCGTAGTGCGATATCAGGTTCATGGCTTCGTCAGAAAATCTTCTAGCAGTGTCACCCTCGAGAAGTCTGACCATGTACATGGTGAAAGCATCATTCACCCTTCGGAAAATTGCGATTGCTGGTCTCTAGGGTGAAGCTGGGGCGTGTGTAGGCATACAGGATCATCCTTGTGGGCATCGATGTAAGAGAAGCTAAACCATTGTCTTGATCTTTGAGAGTGTACATCGTGTATGAAGTCATGTAGAATTTCTTCATTTCTTTGCACATTGGATAGCTGCTCCGCTAGGTTCATGCTGATGATTTCTGCCCAATTGATATTTTGAGTTCCTTCGCACACCATGTTGATGGCGGGCACATCCGAGAAATGGAACTCATTAGTGGAGGGTAAGCCCATACCCGAGCGGTAAGATTATGAAATCGACAATTCTTCATTGAAATCTACTTGGAAAGGGTCTTGGATAGGTGAGATGCTCCCTTCTTAGGGTTTTTAAGCCATGACTTTGCCACCGTGCCTTATAGTTATCCTTTGTCTTGATTGAAAGAGGGCACTGTGCTTGATTAGGAGAGACAACTATGGCATTATCCATTTACGGAATCCTAGTGCGGTGCAATGATAGCGTAGCGTCAAGTTTGGTGATGAGCTCCCCGTGCATGTTGGTCAATTCGCTCGAATCAGGGTTGAAATGAGCTCCGCATGAGAGCATTGTATCTGCGCATTGCACCGAGATTGGGAAACCTCCAGTGAAAGCCAGACCACTGTCGTGAATCATCTGTGCCATTGGTGTAGGGTTTGCATCTATCATCCTTGACCAAAAATCACCAAAGTCAAGGTGGCGAACTTCACTATCCCCGATATCGGGAATGGCAGACTCTAGTGGTGAGATTTGCTCCTGCCCCTGAAATTTGATCTTCATGTTGATAGTAATTGAGAGTAGAGCTGCAAGCTAAACTTGGGATGGAATTGCAGAGGGAATGGATACGCGCGTAGGAATTTAGATTGCAAGGGTTTGAGCAAAAGATAGCATGAAAGCATGTGCGAAAAAGCATAGGGGGTTCACTTTTATATAGCCATTTAGGAGAGAGAAAGGTAATAAATGCGCATTAAATACATACCTACCGAATTTGAAAAGCAAGATATTCGGGTAGAGCGGGAAAAATTAGCATGAATGGCACTTGGTTCATTTGGGACATGAGGGACGTGAGCACGTGAAGTACGGTTCGGGCGATTCGGGCGATGCGGGAAAAGACGCACAAATGCTTTTGGGACACGCGGGACGAAAGAATGCACAAAGTACATGCTCGGGTGATCGGACGAAAAGGGCGACAACGGTGCGGATGAACTTGGGAATTTGGGATGCGAAAGCGTGAAAGTGCGTGGTTCGGGTGATTCGGAGAAAATGGAACAACTTATGCAGGGGAACTTGGGACATTTGGGACAAAAGTTCAGCACGGGCCCGAAAAAGACAAACTTGGGGGGAAACCGGCGATCGGGAATAGAGGGCCCGATTGAACTTAGGACACATGGGAAAAAATGTCCGATAGGCCCGAAAAACACACAAAATGACCCAAAAACGTAGATTTTCTCAATTTCTAACTTTTCACATTATCAGCACAACAGAGAAGACACTTAAACTCAAAATTTTAAATTTTCACCTTCTTAAGAGCAGGGGAATTTTGAGTGGACAACAGCTGGCTCCTTCTGGGGATGACTTGGCATAAATTCTAGAGAATGAGACAAGGCAAGAACTTAGACAAACTCGGGGAAGTAGACCAGTACCTTATCCATTGGGCCATGGAGTCAAAAAGAAAACCAATACGAGAGAAAGGACAACACACCAAAACAAAAGGAAAAAAAAAAAAATGCTATACATAATATACAAAGAGACTCCCCTAATCACCTATGACTTGAACAATTTGAGTCGCCCACTATAAGGAAGTGGGAGAGAGAACCATCCATATAATCAAGGTAAAAAGAATTCTTACTAGCCAAAGTGCACGATCTTGAAAGGTCGAGCAAAGGGAATCAAACTTGCCATGGCTGCCACGAGGTTCATGCCTTTTATCCCACAACAAAGCAGTGTCTCAACTTGGAAATCTACGAACACGGCTTTCTTATCAAACAGGACCTTTACTTTTACTTTGGTGAGTAGATATCTTATCAGCAACTTCAATCTGTCCTCATTCAATTTGTGAAGGTACATAATTCTCTTATCAAGCATCATTGGCTGGTATCTTGATGGCCTTCATTAGATGCAAGTGGCGGCTCCTTTATTCTTGGCAATTGAGCTTCTACTCCATATACCACTTGAAAAGGAGACATCCCAATGGCTCTCTTAGGTGTGATCCTATCTACCCAAAGAGCATCATAGAGTTTCTTGTGCCAGTTTCGTTGGGACTCATTGACTAACTTCCTTATTATGGTCACCAGATTTTTATTAGTGGATTCTGCTTGACCATTTCCCTGAGGATAATAATCAGAAGAGTGAGCCAGGGAGATGCCATATCCATAAAAAAATCCATCATTTCATTTGAAGAAAAGTTTGAGGCATTATCTGTCACAATCTTGTTTGGCACACCATACCTTACCAAGATGTTTTCTTTGATGAAGCTGCACACCACTTCAGAAGTAGTACTCTTTACTGGAATAGCTTCTACCCATTTGGTGAAATAATTTGTGGCAGTTAATACATGAGTATGACCAGCACTAGAAGAGGGATTAAGTGTTCCAATGAAGTCCAAACCCCACTTGTTGAAAAGGTTCTTGATCATCACAACTGGCTTAAGAGCAAAGAGGCCAATTTGGGTCTACCCACGAAAGTCTGACAAGCCTCACATTTATCAACCCACTTTGATGCATCTCTGAACAAGGTAGGCCAGTAATATCCTCCACGAAGTATCTTATGAGTAGTGACAGTTGATGAGTAATGCCCTCCACATGCCTGATCATGAAAAGCTGAGAGTAGCTTTTTCTGTTGTTCCTTGTCCACACATTTCAAAAACCTTCCATCTAACCCACGTTTAAACAAGGCATTTTCCCACAACACATATTGCACTGACCTTAGTTTAACAGCCCTCTTTTCTTTGGCAGTCAAATGAGAGGGGCATTCCCCATAGGTGAGAAAATGAGTGATATCAGCATACCATTCGTCAACTGAGCTAAGAAACAGAATGGTAGGAAGGCCAACTTTATCCTCCAGTAACTCATGTCTAGCTCCTTCAGCGATGAGTTCACAAAGGCCTTTTCCATGGATGAGCTTGGTCGGTTTGATGTCAATATCATATTCTTGGACCTTGGCCACCCAGTTCCCTCTCTTGGATCCAAATTCTTGTTGTGTGAGAATTGACTTAACAGTTGTATCTGGTACCAACACCGTGGAGTGAGAGTTAAGAATGTAAAATGAAGCCTTGCAGCGGCTTTAACCCTTACTGCAAAAGCATGTTTTTCCATCATAGTGTATTTTAACTCATGATCCTTTAGAATATAGCTCATAAAGGCGATTGGGAGTTCATGCTCATTAGAATCTTCCTGAGTCAAAATAGCAGCCAAGGTGTTATCTGTGGCATAGCAATAGATAATGAAATCTTTGCTGAAATCTGGACATGCTAAAACAGGAGTTTTAGCAATGGCTCTTTTAATGCCTTCAAAGGCTTCTTTCCCTTTAGGAGACCAACCAAACGTTTGTTTTCCTTTCATCATTTGGGAAATATTCAAAGTTAACTCTACAAAATCAGGGATGAACCTTCTCAAAAAGTTGATCTTACCAAAGAAAGAGTGCACGCCCTTTTTCTTTGGTTGGGAGAGGAATTTGCTGAATAGCTTGAACTCGCTCAGGATCAATTTAATACCATCTTTGGAGACAATGTGCCCTAATAATTTCCCCTATGTGACACAAAAGATAGATTTTTTAGGATTCAAAGAGATCCCATGTTCTCTACATCTTAGCGAGCTTGTCTCAGTCTTTTTGAAAATGATCCGCCCTTGTTTTAGAATACACAGTCAAGTCATCAAGGTATACAACAATACACTTTCCTTTCAAACTTCCAAAGGCTAAGTCCATAGCCCTCTGAAAAGTAGCACCGGCATTGATGAGCCCAAAAGGCATCCTCTTGTAAGCAAAGGTACCCCGAGGGGTAGTGAAAGTTGTTTTGTGTTGATCACGTAGTATTAACTTCCACTAGTTATATCACGAGAATCCATCAAGCATAGACAACATTTCAGATCCCGTTACTGCTTGCAAGACCTGATCCATCATAGGTAAAGGATAATTATCTTTCAAGGAAGCTTGATTCAGATTCCTGAAGTCAACACAGATATGAATCTCACCATTTTTCTTTCTAACAGGTACAATATTGGCAATCCATGTTGAATGATGGATAGGAAAAATGATTTTGGCTTTCAACAACTTCTGTATTTCTTGAAAAATGGTGTCAGCTATTTTAGGATTGTATTGCCTCTGCTTCTGTTTAAAAGGCTTAATTCCAGGTTTGAGAGGAATAAAATGCTGCATCTCTTTTGGTTGGAAAGCTTTTAAATCTTCATAAGAGTAGGCAAGAACATCCTTATACCTCTTTAAAAGATCAATTGCTTTCTTCCTCTCATCTGTGTGCAACATTTTCCAATGTTCACGAGCTTAGGGTCAGTAGAACTCCCAATATTAATTTTGTCATACTCAGCTGATTGTTGAGGTCCAGTAGAAGCTCTAGACTTTACATACCTGTCGTGTTTATCAAATAGTTCCTCTAAACTCACCAATCCTTTAGGAATCTTGTTTCCCTTGAGTTTGATGCATCCATCTGATCCATTTCTTCTCCTTGGGTGGCTGCTTTGTCAAAGGCACACTTTCATGAGGCAAGTTATCGCTTCCTTCAAAGTATCTGATTGTTCAAAATTATCCTTGAGTTCTAAGAAAGAAAGCAAGTGTTGATCATCATTGAAAACTTGCCAGTTACTTGTATTATCAGGTACACTGGGTCGATGGATCATCTCAATGGTGAACTTATCTTGAGAGAAGTCAGGATGAGGTATCAGTAGTGACCCTGAGACTGCTAGTGAATCAGCCCTGGTATTCTTCTCCCTAGGTATGGCTTCGATGGAGAAAGCATCAAGAAATTCAATGGAATCCCAAACCTGATTCTTGTAATGTTTCAACCTTCCATTCTTTACCTGGAAGAGGTTTCTAACTTGCTTTACAATCAATTCCGCATCACCACGAGCTAGAAGATTCTTCACACCTTGTTCCTTTTGCCACTGTAGTCAAGAATGAGAGCCTCATATACTCTTTGTATTATTGGTATTTTCAAATTGCAACTTGAATGAGAAAGGATGAAGGCTTCCTTCGGGTGACACCAATATGACACCAGCTCCAGAACCAGCTGAGGAACAACTTCCATCAAACTCTAAAATCCAAACACCATTAGGATCTTTAGGTGACACTTTGGGGAGTTGGATTTCTTCAGGAGACATAATCATGTAGTTTCCATGCCCCATATCCTCATAGAGTATTTGTGCTTTGGGATCATCCATTTTTTGTACAATATACTCAGATTGCTTCTCGGTGACAACTTCTTCATTTGTCCATTAACAGGTATGAGGGCATGTGACCAATCCATTTGAATTTCTCCACCCACATCCTTACAAAAGTTTCTGCTTAGCAACATCCCGTATGAAGGAGGAATATCTGCTACTAAGATAGTAGCCAAAACTTTCTTCTCAGGCAAAGCAGCAAAAGCCACTTGTGCATCTTTAATTCTTCCGACCAAGGGCACTTCCTTACTCTCCATAGAATAACAAGATCCATAAGTGCGTGTGAGAGTCAAGCCTAAGGCATGAGCTACTTTAGCAGGCATCACATTGTCTGATGCTCCTGAGTCTATGACGTAATTACTGAGCCTATGGCCAGCTATAAGAAGTGTCACATAGAATGGTTTGATTTTGTCATTGGGTGAGGTGACAGTGGCTATCAGGTTAGGTTGTGGTGCAGAAGAAGGAGTGGGTAAAAGGCCTTTAGAGGTAGTTTTAGAATGGGAATTGACAAAGTGAATCATTTTAGCAAAAGCCTTGGGATGGGTTTGATAATACTCAGCCTCTGAGATTTGAACCTTAGTCTTTTTCAGGTGGTCAATAATATCAAAAGACCCAGAAGTGGATGGGTTATCATCACTTGAGATCCTAGGTTTATCAATTTTAGGGGAAAAAGAAATAACTTTAGTAGCAGAATTGACAGGACTCACCTTTGGTGTAGATGAAATGGGGATAGGAGATCCTCTTTTTGCAATTACGGGGATAGTTGTCGGCTGCTCCTTAGATTTCTTGGTGGGCTGCATCACTTTCTCCCTCTGATTTGTCTGCTCTCGAGTCATGACAGCGTATGATTCACTATTCATGTCTGCTACTACTTCATCATAATCATCTCCATCATCAATGCCCTCAGTGGTGAAGAAATTAACTCGAGATCCCTCAAGTTCATCTGCTTCATCATCAACTTCTTCAAAAATTCCTCATGATCTTCATTCACCTCCTCATCATCTGGTTCCTCAACTTCACGAGGTTGCATTGGCGGGAACTTTAATAGGGAGGTCCTTCAAGTGCTAGCCTTGTTTGAGAAGCGAGGAAAATGATTTTTTGGGCTGAAAATTCCTCCTTGGAGCGTCTGCATAGGGAGCATCTTTGAGCCGATTGTTTCTTAATAGCGATGAGATCATTCGCAAGTTTTTGTACCAATGAATCGGTATTAGGTCAGGAGTGGAAGGAGGAAGAAGAAGACTTAGATTTGGAAGGGTCTCTCCTCAACTTCCCTGACATGATTAAATCATCTTCGACACTAACAACAAGAGTTTGATCCTCAGCCAATGTTGCGAGATTAGCCCTTCTCAGTGCATAACTAACTTCAGGTGATTGGGCATTTAGGAAGAAACATTTTTGAATTTGATCTACAGGTCGAGTATTTGGCGGAATTTTGTTAATCAACCTGTTGAATCGGGCCACAAATTCTCTCATGGGCTCTTGTGAATCTTTCTTTATTTGAGAGATTTGGGCTAGCAAGGCATGCATGTCTTCTGCTGGTTTGAAACGGTTTTCAAACCTAGTTCTCATGGTGTCCCAGCTAGTGATAGCACCAGCCGGAAGGTGATAGAACCAATCAGCAGCATTATCTTGTAAAGTCTCAACGAAAAGTCTTACGGAGACATCTTCATGTTCAACTCCTAGAACTCCACATGCAACTATGAAGGCTGCGATGTGTTCATCAGGATGCACTTTACCATCGCCTTTGAATTTAGGGAAGTTCTTCTGGTTACCTCTGGGTAACTCATGCAAAGGCTGAGGAAGGGCAAGGGGCCTAACACGATGACCCCAGGGCAATGGTACCGCCATTCTTGGAAAAATGGCTTGAAGAGGAACTGCAACACCAACAAGAATCAAAGCTCAAAGATTAGGACTGAGTTGGCTCTGAAGGAATACCACCCATAGGGATTCTATCTTGGATAGGTGGAGTACTTGTCGAACGAATCTTTCTATTTCTTGTTGAAGGGAAAGGAAAACCTCGTTGCTCCAAAAGCTGAAAGTGAGAATCTTCAATACCAAGGGCCCTTCTCCCTCGAGTAAAATGCGAGTCACCGGATCAAAAGATGATCAATAAATATAGAAGCTGGAATATGATTCCCGAGTAGAGCCGCAAAAATGTTGGTCATCAAATAGGACTTTACGAAGAGCAACAGTCAGGGGACAAGAAGTCCCTCCTCTTTAATGGGAGAGGTTCCCTTATTCAGAAACGAACCTATTTACAAATATACAAAACATGATTTTCTTGTTGAACTTGGATATTATGAAAGTGTTTTCTATAAGGATCATCAATTACAAAAGGACTGAGGAATGAGAATACGAGAATGAGCAGAAAGGCACCATTCAGAATTATAGATGACAGAGTAATTCTTTATGTATGCGAAGGTATAGTGAATTGAAACAAGATCATTTGTATCATATTAGTAAGATGAAATTTGAAAGACACAAAGTTCTATAAATAACATCTGCAAGAATACAAAGCTTCTTAACATAACACAGACAAATGATCTTAACAAGATTAAATGAAAATCTTAGGGATAAAAGAGATCGGATAGACGAAGAATGAAAAGCCCATACGTATTGATTTCTTTATGATTTATTTACACTTTCGAGAAAATAAGCCAAGTTCTTCGTCTCTCAAAATGGCGAGAGAGGCCATTATATAGTTTACAAATTAGTTACTCTTGGTAATTGCTTCTTTTAACTAATGATTAGTTAAGGATTTCCAATCGTAATACCTTAACTAATTATATAAATCGAGAGAAAGAATTGGAAGAGAAGAGAAGAATAAGGAGAAGAAGACGAGTGTTATGGTGGGAGGGACCCTTGACTTCAAAATCCCTTTGTCTGAATCTCTTGACGCCTCGGCTATGTCTCACGCCACGGGGACGTGTGTTGGTGTAGGCTAGGTCCAAAATCTGAGGCACTTCTCCATTTCCTTATCAAACTTGACATGAGTATGATAGTCTTTATTTTCTTCTTCAATGGCAGATTGAAGAGAGTAGATCTCCTTCATTTTCTCTTTGGAAATGGAGCTTTCCTTGAATAGATTATCTTTGACAAAAGCTATGAATTGAGCTTTGATTTCTTGCAAGGAAAGAGGCACACCAAAAGTTTCATCCTGAAAATGACAATGTATATCTTTGAAAGCAGATACAACTAGTGTCTTGAAAGCCTCACCCTTCTTCCAGCTATTCTTTAGTTCTCCCTGAAGCCTCCTCCAAGACTTTGATCTTCCACTCCATCTTTTGTAAACCAGGACTTTGATAGATTATCCTTTGCATCATCAAAAACCTTATTCGCCAATAAAATGTTCTCATCATCTCTCTCTCCCATGAGGCGGAGGTCTACTATGCTGTTGCTCAAAGTTTGAGCTCTTTATCTATGATCCCGATAGTGGAGGATAGCTTACATTGCAAGTTGTTCACCTTTCCGTGGAGTTTGAAAGCTTCATTGATGAAGTTAAATCCTGCAACAAGCATATCATCCACCATGGCCTCCATAGCTCTGCCATAGACGGAATACTTGTGCATGTCTTTGATACTGTACTTCATCTTGGCTCAAAATTACAAGTGGCGGAAGGGTAGTCAATGGGTAGGGTCCAAAACTTTGTCCTTAGACAAAAGAGATTTGATAAAACTGTGAGAATCGGGCTTGTTCCTCCAACTATTCAATAGTTTGCTGCCCTTTTCTACCCTCCCAATGACTCTTGTGACCGTTTCTTGGAGGTTATGGATCTCACCATCGGGGGTAGACTCTCCCACAGGAATCCTTGATAATTCTAGATCGGATGATTGACTACAAATCTGCTCTGGTTTATCTACTGTAGGCTTGGCTATTTCGAGGAATTGCTGGCCCTAAGCATCGAGACACTATCACTGGAAGTAATTTTTCAGCTTTTTGGCATGAGAAGGAGGAGTAGTGCCTAACAAGGCTGCCCTGACATCAAAATTTGGTCTTGATCTTCGAGAGAGGAAAATTTCCTCTTCCTACTTGTCGACAAAAAGGTTGCACCCATGCAAAAGAGGAGGAGGAAGAAGCGGGTGGGGAAAGAGGACAAAGAGGCAGAGAACTCATAGCGCCCAAGGTTTGTCTGCTATTTTCTCGAGTTGAGACATGAGTGGAGTGCTTGTAACAAGCTGAGTGCGAGAGGAATCAATAGTACTTGGAAGCTCGGTGCTCTGACCTCTTTATCCTTTATCGTTGGAGCTTCGGGGAGCGCTTGAAGGAGCTGGCACTTCACTTTCTTCACTTTCATTGAGAACAATGATGTTCTCGCAGTCCCGAAGGCAATTCTACTGCTTTCTCTGGGATCTTCTTCCACGGGCTTCTTCTTAACCTCTTTGAGTTTTTTTTGATATACACAGGTGGATGAAGGAGTAGAAGCCGCAGTCCTTGAGTTGATGAGGTAGGAGGGGTTTGCACGCAGGTGTGTCTGATCTTGGAGTCGATGCTTCCCTCCTTGGTGTTGAAACATCCTTAGAGGAGGATTCTCTGAGTGCCTCCTTAGCTCTCAAACTTTCTTATCAAACCAGATCTTAGTCGACTAAGGCCGGAGCCGAGATCTCAATCGAGATCATCTTTCTCTTTCTTGAACCAATCCAAGTCCTCGAGGAGTGTGGCAACCACATTGTCATACTCATATGAGTATAGATCAGAGTTTTCATCCTTGAGTCCTTCAGGAACTTGGTACAAGCCGAGTTCTTGGATCAATTGTAGAGAGAACCTACCATAATGCCTCCTTCTGGCCTCAAAATCATCGGCACAGTCAGCCCAATAGTCTTCTGTATCTGCCCTATGATGATAGGTTATCTTGATATTCTTCTCAATGAACTTTTTCAAGTCGAAGCAAGTTCTAGGCTTGAAGAAATGGACAGTAATGGGAGCCAGGGCTCTTTCTATATTCTGTGCATCTAGGGCTGTTTTGCAGGTGTAGTTTCCCAAAGAGATGGGGAAGTGCAAACCAGTAATCTTCTTGTCCCTGCAGGTTCTATGCAATTTGTCCAATTGCTGCATACTTCTATCAAGGCCATCTTGTCACTGCAGAACATAGGAAGCCTCAGAGGGGTGCTCTCATAGCCAGCAAGCCTAATATAGGAAAAATTTCTGAATTGGATAAAATAGGCACCGTAGTGCGATATTAGATTCATGGCTTCATCAGAAAATCTTCTAGCAGTGTCACCCTCGAGAAGTCTGACCATGTACATGGTGAAAGCATCATTCACCCTTCGAAAATTGTGATTGCTGGTCTCTACAGGGTGAACTGTGGTAGTAGGCATATACATGATCATCCTTGTGGGCATCAATGTAAGAGAAGCCAAACCATTGCCTTGATGCCGCCAGAGTGTACATCAGGTATGAAGTCATATAGAATTTCTTCGTTTGCTGCACATTGGACAGCTGCTCCGCTAGGTTCATGCTGATGATTTCTGATTGATATTTTGAGTTCCTTCGCACACCATGTTGATGAGCGGGCAAATCCAGAAATGGAACTCATTAGTGGAGGGTAAGCCCATAACCCGAGCCAGTAAGATTATTAAATCTGACAATTCTTCATTGAAATCTACTCGGAAAAGGGTCTTGGATAGGTGAGATGCTCCCTTCTTAGGGTTTTTAAGCCATGACTTGCCACCGTGCATTATAGTTATCATTGTCTTGATTGAAAAGAGCTGTGCTTGATTCAGGGAGACAACTATGGCATTATCCATTTCTGGAATCCTTAGTGTAGTGCCAATGGTGGCAGCGTCAAGTTTGGCGATGAGCTCCCCGTGCACGTTGGTCAATTCGCTCGAATCAGGGTTGAAATGAGCTCCACATGAGAGCACTGTATCTGCGCATTGCACCGAGATTGGGAAACCTCCAGCGAAAGCCAAACCACTATCGTGAATCATCTGTGCCATTGGTGTAGGGTTTGCATCTGTCATCCTCGACCAAAAATCACCAAAGTCAAGGTGGCGAACTTCACTGTCCCCGATATCGGGAACGGCAGACTCTAGTGGTGAGATTTGCTCCTGCCCCTGAAATTTGATCTTCATGTTGATAGTAATTGAGAGCGGAGCATGCAAGCTAAAATTAGGATGGAATTTTAGGGGGAATGGATACGCACGTAGGAATTTAGATTGCAAGGGTTCGAGCAAAAGATAGCATGAAAGCAGTGTGCAAAAACGCATAGGGGGTTCGCTTGTTATATAGCCGTTTAGGAGAGAGAAAGGTAATAAATGCGCATTAAATACATACCTACCAATTTGAAAAGCAAGATATTCGGGTAGAGCGGGAAAAATTAGCATGAATGGCACTTGGTTCATTTGGGACATGAGGGGATGCGAGTACGTGAATTACTGGTTTGGGCAATTCGGGCGATGCGGGAAAAGACGCACAAATGCTTTTGGGACATGCGGGACGAAAGTGTGTGAAGTACATGACTCGGTGATTCGGGCGAAAAGGTGACAATGGGTCTAGATGAACTTGGGACATTTGGGATGTGAAAGCGCGAAGTACGTGGTTGGGCGATTTGGTGAAAATGGAACAACTTGTCCCAAGGCAAACTTGGGACATTTGGGACAAGAAGTTCAACGGGCCCAAAAAGATAAACTTCAGGGAAACCGGCCAATCGGGAATAGAGGGCCCAATTGATCTTGGGACACGCGGGACAAAAATGTTCAGACGAGGCCGAAAAACACACAAAATGACCCAAAAACGTATATTTTCTCAATTTCTAACTTTTCACATTATCAAGACACTTGAGAGAAGACACTTAAACTCAAAATTTTAAATTTTCACCTTCTTAAGAGTAGGGGAATTTTGAGTGGACAACAGCGTGAAAAGGAGAACAAATTTGGATACCAACAACATCAATGCACATTCTTAACAATCATGTCACTCACCTATATTCATTTCGTGCTTACTCTTAATTCTTATGTTTTATAAGTTTTTTGTGCAAGTTTTTAACCATGGTTCATTTTTGTTATACTTGCATTAATTTGGTTGTATCTTAGTTTTCGTGGATGTTATTGGATTTGTATTATTTCTGGTGCTTATCTGTACAAGTTGTATTTGGATTTTTAGGGGTTCTTTGCAAAATCTAGCTATCTACGACTAAAATTGGAAGAAAAATTCTACTTGTAGGTATTTATCTTTTCGTTTTGGTTTATGGTTTTTCTTCATCTAGATTTATTCTAACGTTTTTATTTTGCATCAACCATCTCCACTCTCCTTCCTATCTTCCATCCCTACTCATGAAATAACTATTGTGCCCATTTACATGTTTGAGCTTCTATCAAGCTCTTTTAATTTAATGCAAGTATCTACACAAGTCAATGAACCACTTAAGGCTCATCACCTCATGTTAGGATACTCCGACCAAGCTCCCTTTGCACGTTGTGTGAAAAATCCACCTCGATCTTGGTCCCCTTCTTCTCATCTAATCTCACTCCAAACCCCATCTACCTAGGGTTCTGAACTACGAGAATCTTATAGTTCATTCAAGCTCTTGTTGAGCTCGGTCTTCGTCCCTCATCTCACCGTTAGATTTATGCTTTGTCATTCTCTCCTAATGTCAAACCTTTTCTCACCACAAGGCTCAATCATTCTCAATGAATCCTCAATATGCCGAGCTCACCATGTACTCCATTCACACCTTGTTGAGCACGGTCCTCACCGAATTTCCTTGTTAGACCTCCTTGTGTACCTATATCTCACCCTCTGCTCTACAAACCATATTCCCTATTGCACGGTACTCACCACTACCATGTCTTTTTTTCCCAATGAAATGAATATTTCTCCCACTATTTTTCCCTATATACAAACCACCCATCTTTTCCTAACTTGTTGAGTCAAGCTTGGTTACCTCGCATTGAGTCCCTCTCCTCCTTTTCCATGTGGCACTCATGTCTGAAAATTTAACCTTTTTTTTTGTCCATCACAATTTTAAAAATACCTCTTCATATTTTTTATAATATAATCCTTACTATGTTTTAACTTAGGTTATACTTTTTAGCTTATATTAAATTACACCAAGGTATGGATTATTTGTTTTAAAGGAAGGAAATTTTTTTATTAGTAAGTTCATTGAATAATCTTAGGGCCTAGCTAGTTTGTAATTGGAACCCTTTTAATTTTTTAAATTATCTTTAATACTTAATTAAATTAGGAAAATTATATGTTAAAACTAGCATTACTAGGTGTTTCTAACATTCTTGACTTGTGTTGTAAGTGTGTAGCTTGTTATGGAGGTTTTTGGAATCTTGTGGATGTTTGGATTTTTCGGAGGCTTGTTTTTATTTCAAGTGGTCCCTTGACTATTTTAGGATTCATTTTTCATTATAGTGATCTTGTTATTACTTTCAAGGTAGTGATCGTGTTTATCTCGTCCTTGCGGTAATGGAGCCCCCTATGCAACGTGAGATGTGTCATCACAAAAACATTATTTTCCCCCTTGTTGCTTACTTTTGGTCTTCTTTTGCACCCATTACTTGTTGTCTCACTTCTTTCGACTATAAGTTACTATCAACTCCACACTTGTGTGGTTTTTCACGTCTTCGCAAAGTGAGTGGCCAACTATTTCATGCAACATGAAAAAACCTTATTATAACAAACACACTATATATAAAGTGCCATAAACAAGGGGGTTGATATTAATCATGAATTTTATTTGAAGAGTTATGTTCTAATATATAGATTTAGTAGAATATAACAGGATGAAGGCTATCCCATGTAGTAACTCGTGCCCTAACCTTAAGTCGGTGTTGATTGATAAGTTGAAAGAAAAAAAAGGCTCACTTAATAATGTATTAACACTACAGAACATGTACAAAAACTTATAAGGTTATATGAAATGGAGGGATTTCTTGTCATGGTGTTCTCGCATGAATAAAAACTATCGAAACAAGGGTAGATTACTTCAATTCACGGAGGAAAGAGTAGGGATGTTATATCGGTGCCTCTAACAAGGTTGATCATATCATTTTTATTGGTGGAGAATTAAAGGGTATATTGTTCAACCTTGAGGGTGGCATGGAGTTTGGAAATATCCATTTACTTTTAGAGTAGAGGCAAGTGGGAATCGAGATGCATAGGTTTGTGGATAAATCTTAGTATTTTGTCTAACCTCCTTCTTGAATAGGGGTACCTAGTAATGGAAATAAATATTTTGTGGCTACAACATCAATAGGAAATGCTTGGGAGTTCAAGGACTTAGGAATTCATTGAACTCAACTATAAAAACCATGTTCTCAAACTAGAGGATGATCTTATCAAAATATTTTGGGTCTTGAAGAGGATTAAAAAAATAGGGCTCATCTTCCATTTCAACAATTTTTGACTAAAGCTCTCTCATCTACATGAATGGATCGAGAGAAAGATGGATCACTAAAATAAAGGGTAAGGTTGAACTCTACCCCTACTCTAGAGCATAAATTATTATTGTGTTTGATTCTTAGGAATATCATGAAGTTGTTAACCATTCATGTCTTGGGTTTGAGGTGATCATGGCCTAATTAAAAAAATTTGTATCATTCATTCGATTCATTAATAGAGTCCTTTGACATGCTACATATTTGGATCACACTCTCGGGACATCCCTTTAAAATTTCAAATGAACCTATTATCTCTTGAAAGTCCACCCTATACGAAATGGTTGTAGGTTTTCTAATCTTGCAATATTTGATCTCTCTTTCGTAGATACAATGGAAACACCTTAGGTCTCGTGGGTATACCCAATTAGAGGTGAGTCTCAGGTATCAAGGTGGTTCCTTATTGGTGTATACTTAAATGATTTATTGGAGTTTGAGAGTAAAAGATGACTAGAAAATAATTAAAACTAAGGTGATACACCAAATTAATATGAGGTCTTTGACTGAGTATATGCACAACTGATTTGGGAAGGATTTTTTATGCATGAACCAATAGTTTTTCTGTAGAATATCTAAGGGTAAAACACTTGATTATACTGAGGGAGAATCACAACAGTACTAATAAGTTAACATGCACATTAAAATTAAGCGAAAGGATTGAATTTTCCATAGGGTAAGGTGATTGATAAGGAGTTTGCATTCATAAGACTAACAAAAACATACACAAGACTATAAAATAACTTGGCAAGGCAGAAAATAATTCACACTCAGAGGGCAAAACTAGAAAAATTTCTTCAATACTCCTATATCCAAAAGTCCTCCAGAAGTTCTTCCTTGTGCTTTGCAAAGGAACACAATATATAGAAAAAAATTTCACCTTCTTCCTAAAAATAGCCTAAGGCTTGTAGTCACCCATGCATCCTATTTTTATCCTTTATTTAATAATAGATAAAGGAATAAAAATAGAGCATGCAATTACAAATAGGAATTTAATAGCCTTGATTACAATTGGTCAACTAAATTTGACTGATCTATTTTTAAGAAAGAAGGGTGAATAATTTGCTAACAATAAGATTACTTACTAGGTAAGTCTCTCTCCATGAACATGCAACTCTGTCTTCTTCTCTATTCTGTCTTGTTGTGAAGGCATGCAAAAATACAACTCCCTGTTTATGAGAAAAATAATTACACTAATTGAAATACTTTGCAAAATAATTCATCCAAATATCTATCCTTATTGGGACCACCTTTTTCTCTAATGTTGACACTTATTTTGTTTTCTAGTGATCACATGGATAACACTTTACAACTCCACTCCAATCTCCTTGTAGGGACCACCTTCAACTTGTTTAGTTTGGCCACCTTGGTGGACTTAGCAATGATACTATGGTTTTAAAATAATACAAGGGAATTTGTAATAGTCACCATATTACATTCGTCCACACATGGTATATCTGCCACCTTTTAAATAAACAAGACCATGTAATACTTGTCAGATTTTGCATTCGAGAGTGTATAGTTTGAAATTTCACCTTTTTGGGTGATTATTAATGGCATAATTTGGTCGTCCCCTTTGTATTATTTGGAGCATACACTATAGTGGGACTTTAGTCATTGTAATGATTCTTTATTTGATCGATGACATGGGTTGTCCCCTTCTCCATAGCGACTCACCCTCCATGCGCTTTTTTTTTTGGTGGAAACCTAACTCGGGTTTCGTTTTCTTTAATATTGTTGATCATCTTGGGCCCCCGATCTATTTACTTCTGTGTTTAATGCCATCGATTCATGACCTACGTTTATGTTTTTCTAATCGTTGTGCATTTAAGGTAGTCTATGGGAATTGACTTTAGTTATTTTTTGAGCTCTGAGCATGATCCTCGGCCTTTGATCTTCATCCTTGATGAAGCTTGATCATTGATGCACTAACCGTGGTTGAGTTCTGTTAACTCACCCCTCAGGTTTTCTTGGTAAAGGTCAATCCAACCCTAATAATCATTTCATTTGGGTTTTCAACTCATGGGCAAAGCCGGAAATTTTTTTCCTCGCCATTGTTAGTGTTTCTCGAGCTCGGCTACACCTATATTTTGTAGTTATTCCTCCTCTCGAGTTTTCGAGGAGATGGTTGTGAAGGTGACCACCATTATTATTTCTTCAAGCTTGGCCTTGCTCATTCTAGTCTCTAAGTCACTTCATTGGGACGACATGGTGGTGAGAGATTTAGAGCTCATTATCTATCTTATTTCTATGGTGGTTGCCATTGTTGTTAATCTTGAAACTCGGTTCCATTCGTTTGGTCTTTGTGGTGAAGTCCATGAGATTTGAGTTTTGTGAGATCTTATGGTTGAAAGGTTTGAGCACCGGTTTGGTCTCTATGGGGTTTCCTTTTGACATGGCCACCATCTCTTGTTATGTGCATCATCATTTGATGAGGGAAGGTAAGTTTTCCTAACCTCTAAATTTCATTGTTACTTAGTTTTTGACATTTCGATCTCCAAACTAATACCCATTTTTATTGAATTTCTTGTGACCTTCATGACTCAACCTTGGTTTTTTCAAGTTGGAAACTGTTCTAAGTGAAGCTTTCTAGGTCTATTGATATTTTGGACCTTACCTTGAGGATTTACTGAAATTTTTACTTAGAACCGGTAAGTTCTAATTGGGTACTCATATCTTCCTCTGTTAACTCATGAATTTGGCACTTAGCTTGTGGTAAACTTGTGGTTTTGAAATTATACTCCTCAAATTCATGTTCTTTCTTTCTCGAATGCCATTTTGAGTTATATATGGTATTTTAGAACGTAGATATGCAAGTTTTAAAATATGGGTATTTGGACGCTTGAGCTTTCTGCATTTACGGATGTATATTGTATATGAATAGCCTCTTTTGTCTTCATAATTTCATCAATAACACTTTTGAAAACTATCATTGGTATAGTGAATTGCATCAAAAATCTACTTTTGATAATAACTGGTTTATACTCATTACTAAGTTTGCATTATTTGGTCGGTTATGTGAAAAATACCTGTTTGGGCCTTATCTTTGGATGATTTTTGAACTTGTAGAAGAGATGTGTAAGTTCCCCTTACTTTTCAATGCTAAACCCGACTTCGATATTCTCAAGTGAAGAAATGTTGATCTCGATTTTATATTTCGTGATTTGTGCTATATAACTTCCCAAAACATTACTTTTAAAAGAGTTTGAACCTCAGATCCTTCCTGGATAGATGTAGACTCCATTCACATTTTCTTTCAAAACTGAGCTCTGATATATGCAAAATCCTTTGTATTTCACATTTCAGTATTGTTATTCTTCACCATAGAGTTCCCCTCTATCCACTTTTGATTTTTCTGACTAGAACTAGCCCATGGGAATAAGAAAAATACACGAATATCTCTTTTCTTCAATGATACTAAGTTATATGTCTCGTTCAATCACTTTTGAGGATTTCCACATTGCATTATGATAATATTTGGTGAAGTTTTCAAATTTGGGGTTGACATCTCAAGCTTGATTCATGACTGAATTCTCAATAATCTACTTTTTCCTGCTTATATCTCTTATTGACCTCATGTGAGTTTTGCAAGGTTGAATGATGTTGATAAAATCTGTAAATGAAATGGTTGCTTTTGCATCTCTTTCTTCAGCTCACTTTTGAAATGCCTATTTGTAACCTGTAGCTGCACTTATACTCTTTGATCCCGCATGATAGTTTTCAAGCAATTATCTACTTTTTGATATCATTACGGGCATAAGCCTTGATACAAATACTATAATCATTACTTTTAATGCATTCCTTGTATACTTCAATACGTGCTTGAGATTTTTACAACTTTCTATGTATGTTGGAAAATTTGAAATGTTGATTTTTCATGGCAAAGCCCTAGCATTTTTTTTTCTAGAATTCTCGCTTCCATCCATTTCCAAACTATAGTAGTTGTATTTTCGATTCGAATATAGAACATAACACTTCATGTTTGAAGCTAGATAAAAATGAGACATCATAGTTGTTTATCTTGATCATCGCATGCTTCACTATTTTCCTATATCACTTACTTGATTCAAATAGTTCCTTTAAGCATGTAGTAGTTAAAAGCAGCATGATGGAAAGTTGTAAATTTCTATTTTTCATGGCAAAGCCCTGTCAAAATTTTCCCATAATTCCTTTTCTTTGACTAAAATCTAGAAAGCGTAACTTATCTGCAACCATATTCTTAGTTTTGTAGTACTATTATCATCTTCCATTTGTATGAAATATTTGAGTTTCGATTACATTGGTCTTCTTTTCAGCATGTATATGCTTCATTCTTCTTAGTAGCAACTGTGCACTGCACACTTAAGAAAATAGTTAGAAAATACTTAGGCTTTTTGGCCTCTCTTGTGTCCATGTTCCTTATTCTCTTTTCTATTTCTACTTTCTGAGTGAGCTATGCAATCTGATCTTTGAGAAAGCTATATCTCCTATTGCTTAGAGATCCATATGCATGAATTAGAATAGTGTAGGAATATGGATTAACCCTGAGCTCTTTATTGATGATTTCCTTATTTTTGCTTTTCAGGTACCATGCCTTGAGGATGAAAGGAGCTGGAAAGGAGATGCTCACGCACAACAAATAATATACAAAGGCAATGATGGGTTCACTCATACTCCTTTGCTTTCTATTTCATGCATGTGTACCTCTTACTTCAGTAGATGTACTTTCCTTTCCAGTCACATCCCACGGCTTGTGTGGGAGACATTTGACCCTCCTTGTGAATAAAAAATTGAATTCTTAAAATGAGTTGTGTATTTCCTTCGCATTTCAAGATTATGAATAGAGTGTATGATGAACTAAATAACTTAGTAACATAAGTGAATGCTTTAATCATAAAGGAAATAATTTTGATGAGAAACTTGTAACATTCGGCTATGAACTCGATTTACGTAATCTACACTTATGGTTGTTGTCCCAAAAAAATTAAAACTTCACCTACTCGTAATTCGGTGTCTTCATGAAGACAACACAACTATCCTTTGAAGCCTTTGTGTTCTTTTTTGAAGGTATCACACAAATTGTAGACTATGTGATCATTACTTTTGTAATAGCATAGCTGCAGATTTCACTTAATCATTAATTAATTCAATAGTAACTAATAACATCAGAAATTCCTTAACTTAGGTGTACTTCACCCATGACTTTCATCATAATGAAGAAATTTCGAGTTGCCCTTTTTTGCACAAGTGCAAAAATTGTCAACATTTCTCGAGATCTTGTGGGGAAAGTTGCTTGTTAGCTTAAAGACTAGTGCCTTACTCTTGTCCATTGGGCATGGAGTCTAAACATGTAACCAAAATTTGCCTTTTCCAAAAGGTCCAACCCTTCCAAAAAAACTAAAGCTAGGAAAGGATCTGGTAAACTAGATCACGTGCATGAATGCACTTATTGAATTGAAAAACATTACAATGTGTAGGAACGCACTTATTGAAGGGAAATCCTACTCTAACAATCACTGTAATATTTTCAATAACAATGTTTGAGAAACATACCATTCACAAGAATGGGAAGTTCCTCTCCATTCACTTTGAAAGCTGAAAAGCATTGTGTTCCTTGCAAGATGAAATCATGTAAGGACCACTCTAGATTGTATCAAACTTTGAGTGTCTTCCTGGCTTTGCATGATCAGCATCCCATTTTAACACAATATCTCCTTCATTGAAGATTCTGAACTTATATTTCTTATCAAAAGTCTTCTTCATCTATTTCTGATTCTTTTCCATATTCAAATGAGCTTTATCTCTTAGCTCTTGCAATTCCATTCACTTTGCATAACAAACCTGTAATGGTTCATTTTCAAGCAACTCCATTTGATGTAGCAAATATAATGCAGCTAACTCAAGTGATATAAAATTCTTTCTTCCATTCCATACACAAGTTTGTAAGGTGAATTGCCAAGCTGATCTTTTAGGAGTCACTCTGTTGGCCACAGTGTTGAATTCGGCATCGGATGCCAAGCTCTTTAATTATCCTTGAGTGTTTTTTACGTTGATCCTTAAAATATTCTTGTTAGTACTTTCAGCTAAGCCATTACCTTATGGGTAATAATTAGATGAAGAACTAAGATATATTCCATGGTTGACAACCTAATCTATTATCTTTGCACCAATAAATGCTAGAGCATTATACGATCGATAGTTCTTTGGAACACCAAATCTGCTGAGACTATTCCTTCATAAAGGATAGTATTGAAGTTTCATTAGCATCCTTCAAGGCTATTGCTTCAATCCATCTTGTGAAGTAATATGTAGTATTTAATATCCACTTGTCTCCTTGTGATGATGGTGAGTTTATCATGCCAATAAAATCAATACCCCACTTTGCATAAAATGTTGATCAAGAAATAGGTTTTATGGGCAGCGAAGCTAGATGTTCTTTTCCTACAAATAAAAACTCTTTTTACACTTCCTTATCTAATCAAAACAGTCTTTGAATATGCTAGGCCAATAGTAACCAGCTTTCATAATTTTTAAGGTTGTGGTACATCTTTGAGAAATGACCTCCTGTAGGTCCTTCATGGAATTCTAATGGTTTTTTTAATTTTATCATAGTCAACACACTGCAACAAGATTCCATTTATATCTATTTTGAACATCACATTATCAATGAAGATATAAAGTACAACTTGTAATCTAAAATACCTTCATTTATTCTTGTCTATACCTTACGGATAGGTTCCATGTTGTAGATAGTTAACCATATTTATCATCCATCTTGATTCTGAATCTCGTGAGTGAGCTCGGGATGTTGATTTCTTAGTTGAACCATGATTATTGATTATTGAGTACGCAATTTCATCATGTTGTTTTGAATCATCTGGTTTTGTAGCTTGCTGTTTTTCCATATTAGTAATTAGATGCTCACATAAACCTTTCCCTCGAACCATCTTAGCAACCCGAATATCAACATCATACTCCATGACCTTCGTTATCAAGTTTTCTCTTTTCTTATTCAACTCCTTATTTAGTAAGAATACTTTCACACTTGGATGAGAAACAAGAACATGAATTTTTTTCTTTCAAAAGCATATCCTTGAAATTCTTTAGTCCTCGGAACTCACGAAAGTACTTATTTTTCAAGGAATGTATACCTTGTTTCATAATCATGCAAGATCTGTCCAAAGAAAGCAATAGGCTGCTCAATATTTTCATCATTGACTTGAGTTAATATAGCTGAGATTGTTTCAACTCCTGCAAGTGCATACATTGTAAAATCTTTATCAAAATTTGGATTTGCAAGAGTAGGATCCTAAGATATAGCTGTTTTGATTACTTTAAAACCTTCTCTCCCTTCGCTAGTCCAAGAGAAAGTTTTCTCTTTCTTTAGCATAGTTGTGAGTGGTTTAACCAATGCTGCAAAATCTAGAACAAATCTTCTAACAAAGTTGATTTTTCCAAGAAAAATTTGTAATGCCTTCTTATGATGGGGAAATGATAGCTGTGATATGGCTTTGATCTTGAAAGGATCAATTACTAAACCTTTCTTAGAAACAATATGACCAAGTAGTACTTGCCTTGATGTACTGAAAAGATAGACTTCAGTGGATTCAAAGATATTCCAAATTGCCTGCACAACTAAAAAGTCTGCCTTAAATGCATTAGATGTTCTTCAGAATATTTTGAAAATATAGTAACATCATCTAAATAAACAAGGATGAATTTATTTAATAATCTGTGAAAATCCATGTCCATTGCACGTTGAAATGTTGCACCGACATTTGAAAGACCAAAAGGCATCCTTTTGTAAGCATAAGTACCCCACTTAGTAGTAAAGTCTGTTTTATATCTATCTTCTTCCCAAACTAAAATTTGATTATATCCACTATAACCTTCTAGAATAGATAGTCTATCTGAACCTGAGACTATTCTCAAAATCTGATCCATATTTGGGAGTGGGTAATGATCTTTTAATGAAGCCTTGTTAAGATCTCTGAAATCTACACATAGTTTGATTTCACCATTCTTCTTCCTAACAGGAACAAGATTGGCTACCCAACTTGAATGCTTAACTAGAAAGATAATACCTAATTCAATCAACTTAGATAATTATTTCCTCATCAGAGGTTCTATTTTAAGATTTATAGGCCTCTATTTCTATCTAACAGGTTTAGAATTTGGTTGCAACTTAATTGTATATTGTGCTAAACTGGGATCAAATCCTTTCAGATCTTGGTATTTCCAAGAAAAAACATCTTTAAACTCCTTACAAAGATTAATAAATGACTTCTTTTTAGTTAAGGAACATATATTTCAAGGAATAACTTTTAACCTTCATCAACCGATATCTCTTTGTAATTATCAAAGTGTGAGTTGACATTTTAGTCTTGACCTTTCTTAATTGATCGTCGAGTGCTAAAAATGTCTTCCAATGTGACAAGACCTTGAGGAAATTTATTTGTCTTTAGCTGAATAATCGATCACCATATAAGTACCTTGTAATTTATCCCTGATTAATCTGTGAAAACTCATCTTCTTGCTGCAAGAACTTGAAGATTTGATCGTCACTTTCAAAAAAATTCCATTGAATCATTATTAGGTATTGAGGGCCTAACAATTAACTTTATATGAGGCTGGATTTTACTATTTTCAATCTATTCCAACACTTCAAAACTAGCCCCAACTATTGCAAGTTTGTCTACATGCTTATTTTCAGCTCTAGGAATAGACTAAATGTTAATAGCATCGAAATCTTTCATTGAGTCTGAAACTCTATGTCTTTAAGAATTCATTAATGGATTCTTACAAACATTGAAATTTCTTACTTGATTGATAACCAACTCAGAGTCACCAAAAATTTGTAGCATGTTGATACCTCTCTTTCTAGCCCAAAGTAAGCCATGAATTAATGCTTCATATTTAGCTACATTACAAGTACATGAAAATGGAGACTCAAAGCTGAGAAACACATTTCATTCTTTGGGGAAGTGAGCATCATACCTATTCCCTATCCCTTATTCTTCTTAGCTCCATCAAAGTGAAGCTTCCAAATCCCTTCTACCTTGAATCTTCTATTTTGGACACAACAAGGGAAGTGGTGTATTTTCTTCATGCATACAATATAGACCAAACATGTGTTCTTCAAATTCCTTAAAAGGATCATGAGAATGTTATTCTACTATCTTTTCATTCATAAAAATGTTAGAAACATCATCTAATGTTGAAACATGAGCTACCTCACCAATGTCAGATTGATCTAAGGCTGAATAATTAGCCACTACATTTGTCGAGTGAGGCTTAATGTGAAATCGGCCAATGGTTCGAATTGATAGTAACTTTGGTATCATAATGAGTAGTGAAAAATAAGAACCAATCGAAGAGAGATAACCTCCTATTTTTCTCGTGAAATTGTTAGATAAGCATAAGGCAAAGTATGGAGGTAAATCCACAACAATAACATCTTGTAGAATAGAAACATTTGGGCAAGCATGTAACGTCACTTCTAATTTTTGATTATACCAACTGTATTAGTTGCGGTTCCATCCAGCCTATAAGACACTCCTTTCTCGTAGTCTCATTCTCAGTAAACCTAATTTTTTCGCAATTGCTTTTGGCATAAGCGTGCTACTTACACCACTATCCACCATGCAATTATGAACTAGATGTTCTCCAATAATCAGTGATAAATAAAATGGTGGTGGTTTCTTGATGTTGTGAGCATTCATAAATTTTTGAACCATCTAATTAACCTCTTTAATGTGGTCCTATTCAAACATTCCAAGGACCATGTCTGTCTTCTGAACTTCCTTTTCTATTGTTTTTGAAGAAATTTGCAGCTTAGCTAGTTCATGAGAAAGTAAATCTTATTGTCCAGGAATACTTAGAGCGTCCCACATTGAGATGTTAACATTATGATTTTTCATTACATCAACAATGTTAAAAGAAGTAACTATTTTAGAGACGGAATCAACTGTCTTAGAGTAGGCCTTAGCGAAAAACAATTTTTCTTTATTTGTCTTGGATATCTGAGGTATAAAAAGTCTTCTTGGATCAGGATGTAGCTATTTTTGATGGCCTTTATCAACTGGAACACTTGTTGTTTTTTGAGGAACAACAAGGTTGTTAGTTGACTTTGAAAGCCTGTAGATGTTTTCGTATCGGTAAAAGTAGGCATGATAGGCATATTTTGTTGTTTTTGACCTTCATCAGCTTTCCCTTGAGACCTAGTAGTGACTATAATGAAATCCTTCTCATTAAAACCAACTAAATTCTATTTAGGTGCCTTGTGAACATGAGTTTCTCATTTCCCACCCTCTATTTGAGGCATGAACAATGTTTTAGATTGAGGTTTTGCAACAAGATTGAGATTGATTCAAAAAAGCATTTGGGAAAGTTGCGATTGAATGAGGTTAATTTCAAGGTTGACACCACTCTTCTGTAGCCATATTAACTGGGACTAAAGTGTTAGATGAACTAGGGGCATTTGGGTCAAACCGCCTTTCTTTGGTAAGGCTGCCTATAATTTTGATTCTATTGATAAGGTTCCTGTTTTGTTGATTATGTTGATAGGGATGATAAGGAGCCTGATAGGGTCTGCTAGGTAATGTAATTTTGTTCTCAATTGAAATCAATTTATTTCCCATAGTTTGCAAAGATGTAAATACATCATCGGTGAAGCTACAACAAAGTGGATTCTATGATTGTAATAGGTGAGGAATAGGTGTTAAATCTACCAAAAAGGACATTGAATGCCTTGGTGCCAATTTCCCAACTTGAATAAGACTATTTTTAGCTCAAATAGCAATATCGTAGGCTCTTTGGAGTGTCTCTCCCCCATCAACTGAATCATAGTTGAGATATCACTATTTAATGCTCTAAGATAATAAAGGATAGCATGATTGGCTTGAGGCTTAACACTTGCTGGAATTCTCTCCCAAGTTCGGAAAATGGATATTGAAACTGGACATAAACTCATTGGGAGATAATTTAATAGTAGATAAGCTGTTCAATGAGAGATAAATGATCTGAAATATCCCTGGAACTATTTCAGCAATTTTCAATCCCAAGTTCTTATGCTTCTAATTTCTAGGTTTCTATACCATTGCAAGGCCTACCCTTTAAAATATGCAGCTAAAAGTCTTAAAGCTACGTCTTCATGAGTGATATTATGGACTGCACATAGGGCTGCAACATCTTTGATATGTTCGGTAGAGGTGTAACCTAATTTTCACCCGTGAATGATGGCAAAATTTTCATGGCAGCATTAGGAATGTCATGGTAGACTAGGATTACTAATGGACTGCCATTAGTAAAGGTCACAAAATTCCTTGGTGGTTGAATATCCATTTGAAAAACTAGGATGTTAATAGAGAAATTGATACATGGTGAAGGAATATTAGGAGGAGGGTTATCAAAACTAGGTCTATTATAAGGTAAAGTATTACCAACTCTTCTCCTTCTAGCATAATTCAAGGGTAAAGAAACAAAATCGAGAGGAATTCTTCTTATCGATGATCTTGTAGTCACTTTAGGCATCAAACATACTATAATACTAGTCTCGATATAAGTTTAATGAGTCGCCAAAAGATCTTAAAATCTTTAGAATAAATTGCTACATCTTGCTCCCGAAAATGACTTTGTAATAGTTGTAAATTTGTTGTAGAATGTGTCATAAATTGCAAGCAGATCTAATTCATTGTCCCACCGGGCATGTCAAAAATATTATCTCTCAAAAGTGCACCCTATAGAGAGATGGTTGAGGTTTTCTAAGCTTGCAAAATTTGATCTCTCTCTTTTGTAGATACAATGGAAACACCTTAGGTCTGTGGGTATACCTATTTTGAGGTGAGTCTCGATATCAAGGCCGGTTCCTTATTGGTGTATCCTAAACTGATTTCTAGGAGTTTGAGAGTAAAAGATGACTAGAAAATAATTAAAAATGAGGTGATACACCAAATTAATATGAGGTCTTTGACTAAGTATATGCACAACTAATTTGGGAAGGATTTTTGATGCACGAACCAATAGTTTTTCTATAGAATATCTAAGGGAAAAACACTTGATTATATTGAGGGAGAATCACAACAGTACTAATAAGTTAACATGCACATTAAAATTAAGCAGAAAGGACTGAATTTACAGCAGGGTAAGGTGATTGATCAGGGAATTTGCATTCACAAGACTAATAGAAACATACACAAGACTACAAAATAACTTGGAAAGGTAGAAAATACTTCACACTCAGAGGGAAAAACTAGAAAAATTTGCTTCAAGTACTCATATATCCAAAATTCCTCCAGAATTTCTCCTTTTGCTTTGCAAAGGCACACAATATATACCAAAAAAATTCACCTTCTTCCAAAAAATAGCCTAAGGATTTTACCATTGATGCGTCTATTTTTATCCTTTATTTAATAATAGATAAAGGAATAAAAATAGAGCATGTAATTACAAATAGGAATTTAATAGCCTTGATTACAATTGGTCAATCTGAATTTTACTGATATATTTTTAAGAAAAAAGGGTGAATAATTTTCTAAAAATAATATTGCTTCGCTATGCAAGTCTCTCTCCATGAACATGCAAATATGTCTTCTTCTCTATTTTGTCCTGTTGTGAAGGCATGAAAAAATACAACTCCCTGTCTGTGAGCAAAATAATTACATTAATTGCAATACTTTGCAAAATAATTCATCCAAATATCAATCTTATTGGGACCACCTTTGTCTCTGATGTTGACACTCATTTTGTTTTCTAGTGATCACATGGATAACACTTGCAACTCCACTCCAACATCCTCAGAGGATCACCTTTAACTTGCTTAGTTTGGCCACCTTGGTGGGCTTAGCAATGATACTATGGTTTTAAAATAATACAAAGGCATTTTTAATAGTCACCATATTACATTCGCCCACACATGGTATATCTCGCCACCTTTTAAATAAACAAGACCATGTAATACTTGTCGGATTTTTGCATTCGAGAGTGTATAGTTTGAAATTTCACCTTTTTGGGTGATTATTAATGGCATAATTTGGTCATCCCCTTTGTATTATTTGGAGCATACACTATAGTGGGACTTTACTCATTGCAACGATTCTTTATTTGATTTGATGACGTGAGTTGTCCCCTTCTCCACGGTGACTCACCCCTCCATGCATTATGTCAAAGTGGAAACCTAACTCAATGTTTTGTTTTCTTTAATATTGTTGATCATCTTGGGCCCTTGATCTCTATACTTCTGTATTTGATGTCTTTGATTCATGACCTGTGGTTAGGGTTTTCGATTGTACATTTAAGGTGGTTGATGGGAATTGATTATGGTTACTTTTTCGAGCTCGACACGATCCTCGACCTTTATCTTTTTCCTAGATGAAGCTTGATCATTGATGCACTAACTGTTGTTGAGTTCTGTTAACTCACCCCTTAAGTTTGCTTGGTAAAGTTCAATCTGACCGTAATAATCATTTCATTTGGGTTTTCAACTCATGCATGAAGCCCTCGGAAAAAATTTCTTTGCCACTTTTAGTGTTTCTCAAGCTCACTACACTTGTATTTTATATCTCTTCCTCTGTCTCGAGTTTTCGAGGATATAGTTGTGAAGGTGGCTACCGTTATTATTTCTTCAAGTTTGACCTTGCTCATTCTATTGTCTCGTGTCACTTCGTTGGACATTGACATGGTGGTGAATGCCTTAGAGCTTGTTCTTTGTCTTATTTCTATGGTAGCCACCACTATTGCTAATCTTGAAGCTCGGTCCATTCTATTTGGTCTTTGTGGAGAAGTCCATGAGATCTCGAGTTTTGTGAGATCTTGTGGTCGAAAGAGTCTGAGTGCCGATATATTTCTTGGTCTTTGTGGGTTTTAATTTTGACATGGCCACCATCTCTTACTATGTGCATCATCCTTTGATGAGGGAAGGTAAGTTTTCCCAAATTCTAAATTTTGCTATTACTTAGTTTTTTACATTTCAAACTCCAAAACCAATACTCATTTTTATTGAATTTATTTTGACCTTCGTGAATCGGCCTTGGTTGTTTCGAGTTGGAAACTATTATGAGCTGAAGCTTTCTAGGTTTGTTGATTTTACGACCTTACATTGAGGATTTACTGAAATTTTTACTTAGAACTAGTAAGTTTGGCTGGGTACTCATATCTTCCTCTCGAAAATGCATGAATTTGGAACTTAGCTTGTTGTAAACTTGTGGTTTTGAAATTATACTCCTCAAATTCATGTTATTTCTTTTCGAATGCCATTCGATTTGTATATGGTATTTTAAAAGCGTAGATACGCATGTTTTAAAATATGGGTATTCAGACTTTTGTTTTGAGCTTTCTTTGTACGGATGTATTGTATATGAATAGCCTCTTTTTGCTTCATAATTTAATCGATGGCACTTTTGAAAACTATCATTTGTATAGTGAATTCTATTTGGAACTTTGCTTTTGATAATAACTAGTTTATACTCATTATTAAGTTTGCATTATTTGGTGGTTATGTGAAAAATACCCCGTTTGGGCCTTATCTTTGGATGAGTTTTGAACTTGTAGAAGAGATGTGTAAGCTCCACTTATTTTTAGTGCTAAAATGACTTCGATCGATTCTCAAGTGAAGAAATGTTTATCTTTGATTTTCTATTTCGTGATCTATGCTATATAACTTTCCAAAACATTACTTTTAAAAGAGTTTGAAACTTCGGATCCTTCTAGATAGATGTAGACTCCATTCACATTTTCTTTCAAAACCGAGCTCGATATATGCGAAATCCTTTGTATTTGACATTCCAAAGTATTGTTATTCTTCACCATATACTTCCCCTCTATCCACTATTGATTTTTCGACTAGAACTAGCCCATGGGAATAAGAAAAATACATGAATATCTCTTTTCTTCAATGATATTGTTGACAATTTTTGCACTTGTGCAAAAATGGGAAACTTGAAACTTTGTTACGATGGATAACATTGGTGAAGTATACCTAAGCTATGGGAGATTATATTAGATTATGTTGTTACTACTGATTTATTTAAAAGATTATATGAAATCTGTAACTATGTGTGTTGTTACAAAACGCAATAGATCACATAGTCTACAATTTCATGACCATCCTCAGCAAAAGAACACAAGCCCCAATGGACAGTTATGTTGTCTTGATGAGAACATCTAATTATAGAGCAGGTGAAGTGATAAGTTTTGGAACAACAAACATAAGTGTAGATCACACAAAAATCGAGTTCATTACTTAATGTTACAAGTTCTATTCAATGTTCTTTCCTTCATGATTAAGACATTCAATTATGTTATGATTTTTTAGTTCATTATACAATCCATACAGAAAGCATACATGTAGAAAGATATATACAACGCATTTACACAATTCAATGCTTTATTCACAAAGAGAGTCAAATGCTTCCCACACAAGCCGTGGGATGTAATTAAAAGTAAAGTAAAACTATTGAAAAGAAAGATACACATGAATGAAAGAGAAAGAAAAGGAGTATGAGGGTGAACCCATCATTTCCTTGTATATTCTTCGTTGTGTAGAGCATCTCCTTGCTAGCTCCTTCATCCTCAAGGCATGGTACCTGAAAAGTGAAAACAAGTCAACCATCAGTTACGAGCTCAGGGATCAAACCATATTCCTACACTATCCTACTTCATGCATATGAATCTTCCCCTAAGAAGGAGATGTGTTCTAATTGAAGGACAAACTACATTCATGCTTTAATCTCTCATAAATAAGAAAGTGAAAAGAATGAAGAAAACATGGACATAAGAGAGGTCAAAAGCCTAAATATTTGCTAATGCTTTTCTTAAGTGTGAAGGTACAAAGATTCACCCAAAGAGAGAAATAAATAAGTCATAAGTATATGCTAAGAAGAAGGAAAAGTGCAACTCAAAGTTCATTAAACATTCTACAAATGTAAGAGGTTAGAGCTCGAAGAGAGAATGGAAGATGGAAGTACATTTTTCAGTTTGTAAAGAAAGAGGAGAATCATATTTCAACATCTTTGAAGCTAAAAGCAAAAGGATTACACTGAAATAGGATGAGAGAGAAGATTCTGGGAAAATTTTGACAGGAGTTTGCCATGTAAAATGGACATTTACAACTTTTCATCATGTTGTTTCAATTACTACATGCTTTAAAAGAACTATGCAAATCAAATAAGTGATACAGAAATCAGAAAAGCATTACATGATCAAGAGAAACAACTATCATGTTTTTAGTTCTCAATTGCTATATCAGTTCAACATGAAAAGTGTTACTTTCATATCCTGGATCAGAATATATAACTACTATTTCTTGAAATGCATTAAAGAAAAGATTCTAAATTTTTTTCCATGGCTTCACCTTATAAAATCAACATTTTAGATTTTTCAGCATACATATCAAAGCTGTAATGAAAGGAAATACAATATATAATGTAGAAAATAATTCTTTATAACTTAAATAGCTGAAGGGAATTGAAATTCCAAGATAATCTTACAAATTTCAGCTTTTCTAAGTTGCAGTTTTCAAAATAAAGTAGATATGAGAGCACAAAATTACTACAATGTCAATGAAGTACATTCATTCAAACAAGGTAGTACTCATCTACAACATAAGCAGAAGCCATTACAGGTGAACAAAAGGATCTATCTCATGATGACATTAAAAGTAGATACAGAACAGTTTGACAGTTTGAAGTAAGCTACAGAAAACACAAAGTGCATGAATGATCATCATATAGTAGTCATACAAGAAAAGACCAGATTAAGCTACAGGTCTTCATGAACTCAACTCAAGAAAATGCTTCCGGTATCAACACATCAATAGATGGAATGCAAAGAACAGTCAAGAATATCTAGGGTTTTACAAAAGGTTCAAGGATTGACTAAGAACAAAATTTTAATCAGAGACACATGTAACCCCATGAAGATATAGTGGCCATGAATATAAGCATTTTTTAGAATAGAGGGGATACTTGCAGCAAGGAACATGTCCAGGTTGAAGATGTTTTGGAAGAGAGATAATTCTGGAAAAATTGGAGGGCTTCGCCATGTAAAATCGACATTTACAACTTTTCCAACATCTATATCAAACTAAAATCAAAGAAATGCAGTGAAAGTAACAGAATAAAGTATCTGAATCAAGGCTTATGCCTAATAGTGACATCAAAATAGATCAAGAATTGCTTAAAATTACTGCAGATATCAAAGAGTATAAGTGAAACTTGTAGATTACAAAGGGTCAATTCAAAAGGTGAACTGAAAAAGGGATATATAAAGTGTAGAGTTTCATGCAAGCCATTTTAGTTACAAAATTTATTAAAGTCAGGATAACTATCATTGAACATCACTGAAGTAAGAAAATATCAAAGAACAGAGTGAAAACTTCTATGAGATCATTTCCAAAAGAGACAAAAGGTAACTCCAATTATTCATAGTTAAATTTAATGGCAATATATACAAGTTATAGAATCACCCTCAGAATCCAAAAGTATGGACTACATGTATCAAGAAACAACATCAATGAACCTTGCAAAGCTCAGAATGGTTAATATACAGACAAGAAAATAGAGAGAGATTACAACAATGGAGGAAACACCTACAACCACCTCACATATAAGCTTCAAATAGAGTAAAAGTAAGCACACCTCGAGCCAGGAAAATGACAATTCGATTATAATGTAGCAGTCATTCATGGCACTCCGAGTCAAAATAATGATGACATAAAGAGAAGGGATGTATATTGCCAAAATCTGCATGCAAACATCACAGCTACAATGGTCAAATAAAGAGATCAAGTTTAGATCTTTGAAAAGCATCGAAAATCAAAAACAAATCTTTGGTGGCCAAAGAAAATAGAGATACCGAGTCCTTACCTTATGTGAATGGTGCTACGAACCATAACAGAGAGGCGACCAAAGAATTACAAAAAAATCGAGCTCAAAGAAATGATGATGTCATACACCTTTGTAATCTCGCATAGAAAGCTCAAAAGAAGAAGACCAAGCTCAAAAATGACTTCAACTCGAAGATGACCAAGGCCAAGCCACAAAACCGAGCATGCAAGGAATAAATGAATATCAATATCCCAAAGCAAAGGTGACAATGAAAATCAATTACCATGCTCAGGGATCAAGAACTTACCAGACTTCAACACCATTTGCATAGTCAACTTGAAAACAAAAGCACTCGCAGCCAAAAGAAATAACACAGAAACCAAATGGGTATGAAGAGATCACAAGAATGGAGCCAACACCCACAAGTAATTGAGCTTCAAAGCCTCAACAATGGTGGATCTCATAAAAGAGCAGAGAATAAACACAAGTGTGCAAAGCCTTCACACTTTTAGAGCTTCAGAGAAGGAGTAACCAAGAGCTCAGATCCAAACAGTGGCGGCTATGTTATAGAAAACTCACTTGAGACCACATAATGGTGTAGCCAAACTCAATAAAGAATAAACACAAAATGTAGAGGCAAGAAATATTCATAATACCAGTCTGAGAATAAAGCTGAGGTTGACAGAGATCCAACAATGGCGTCAAAATTTTTGCCAAGGCTTCGCCCACAAACCAGATGCGAAGTGGGAAAATGGATGAGTTTGAGTGTTTTAACTCACCCACCACAACTTTGGCTTAACCTAACCCTAACCAAGGGTCAAGAATCGATGGCTCAGATTCACCAAGTACAATGATCAAATGGCCAAAGATCATGCTCAGAGATCAAAGAATAACCACAGGTTAGCCTCCCACCGACCACATTAATTTCTAGTTTTAAAACCCTAACCACAAAGTTATAGATCATGACACACCAGGGAAAAGGTACAAAGATCGATGACAATCCATTAAAGGAAGTTCGAATGCAAACATCGGAGTTAGAAAAACCCTAACCGTAGTTAGGTTGACTTTAAAAATAGAGCCACCGACAAAGCGTTTGAGGGGTGAGTCATCATGGAGGGGGACCAACCCCATGTTTAAACAAAATATCATTGCATTGACTTTCAAAAGTCCAAAAACTATAGTCATTTCCAAATAATGCAAAAATGCCATCATACGTGCTCATCACCGAAAAGGTAAAGTTTGAAATATGCCAAGACCGATGAGTATGGGTGGCAGCTATATGCCATAGTATTTGTTACAAAGGTGGTCAAATATAATATGGTGGTAACTATTACAAAGTTCCCCATGTGTATCCAAAAACATGCCCCCTTTTATATGTACTAAGTCCACAAGGTGGCCAAACCAAGCGAGTTAAGGGTGGTCCCCACAAGGAGGTTGGAGTGGAGTTGCAAAGTGTCACTCATGTGACCACTCAGGAAAAGATGTAAATATCAGAACATGTGCACATAGTAGGTGGTCCCCACAGGAGTAATTATTTTTGCAAATATTGCTAAGTGTTGTAATTATTTGCTCACAGGCAAAGAGAGTTGTATTTTTTACATGCTTCACAAGAAGACAGAACAGAGAAGAAGATGAATTTGCATGCTCAAAGGAGGGAGACTTGCCTAGCAAGCAATTTTATTATCAAAAAATTATTCACCCATTCTTTTCTTAAAAATAGAACAATCAACTTTAGTTTGATCGCATTATAAACAAGGCTATTAATGCCTATTTTTAATTGCATGCTCTAGTTTGTATTATTTAATCCTTTTATTTATTATTAAATAACATATAAAATTAGGATGCATGGGCGACTATAGCCTTAATTTTTTTAGGAAGGGTGGGAAAATTTATTTTGCTATATATTGTGTGCCTTTGAAAAGCACGGGGGATTATTCGGAGGACTTTTGGATATATGAGTACTTTGAAGTATATTTTTCTAGTTTTTCCCTCTGAGTGTGAAGTGTTTTTTACCTTTCCAAGTTATTTTGTAGTCTTGTGTATGTTATATTAATCTTGTGAATGCAAATTCCCGATCAACCACCTTGCCCTACGCAAATTTCAGTCCTTTCTACTTAATTTTTAATGTGAATGTTAACTTATTAGTAATATTGTGATCTTCCTCAATGCAATCAAGTGTTTTACCCTTAGATATTCCACGGAAAAACTATTGGTTCGTGCATCAATAATCCATCCCAAATAAGTTGTGCATATACTCGGTACCAAAGCCCTCATACAAATTTGGTGTATCACCTTAGTTTTAATCATTTTACGGTCATCTTTTACTCTCAAAACTCCCGAGAAAGTAGTTTAGGATACACCAATAAGGAACTAGCCTTGATACTGAGAGACTCACCTCAAAATAGGTATACCCACAGGACACTGAGGTGTTTCCATTGTATCTACGAAAGAGGGAGATCATTTGTGCGGGCTTAAAAACCTAAATTCATCTCTCTATAGGGTGCACTTTCAAGAGATAACGAGATACTAAGTTATATGTCTCGTTCAATCACTTTTGAGGATTTCCACATTGTGTTATGATAATATGATAATATTTGGTGAAGTTTTCAAATCTAGGGTTGACATCTCAAGCTTGATTCATGACTGAATTCTCAATAATCTACTTTTTCTTGCTCAGATCTGCTTATTGACCTCATGTGAGTTTTGCAAGGTTGAATGATGTTGATAAAATCTATAAATGAAATGGTTGCTTGTGCATCTCTTTCTTCAGCTCACTTTTGAAATGCCTATTTGTAACTTGTAGCTGCACTTATACTCTTTGATCCCTGCAATAGTTTTCAAGCAATTCTTTACCTATTTTTGATATCATTATCAGGCATAAGCCTTGATTCAGATACTGTAATCTATTACTTTTCTTTCGCATTCCTTTAACGCTTCAATATTGTGCTTGAGCTTTAATCTGACTTCCTATGTATCTTTGGAAAATTTGAAATGTTGATTTTCATGGTGAAGCCCTAGAATATTTTTTCCAATTCTCTCTTCCATACATTTCCAACTATAGTAGTTGTATTTTTCGATTCGAGAATATAGAACATAACACTTCAAGTTTGAAGCTAGATAAAAATGAGACATCATAGTTGTTTATCTTTATCATGGCATGCTTTCTGACTTTCTGTATCACTTACTTGATTCAAATAGTTCCTTTAAGCATGTAGTAGTTAAAAGAAACATGATGGAAAGTTGTAAATGTCCATTTTTCATGGCGAAGCCACCTGTAAAATTTTCCCATAATTTATTTTCTTATACTTTGAAATCTGGAAAATGTACCTTATCTGCAAGCATATTCTTAGTTTGTAGTAATGTGATCCTCTTCCATTTGTAGGAAATATTTGAGTTTCAGTTACATTGGTCTTCTTTTCAACATGTATATGCTTCTTTCTTCTTGGCTGCAACTTGTACCTGCACAATTAAGAAAATAGTTAGAAAATACTTAGGCTTTTTGGCCGCTCTTGTGTCCATGTTCCTTATTCTCTTTTTCTATTTCTTCTTTCTAAGCAAGCTATGTATTTTGATCTTTGAGAAAGCTATATCTCCTGTTGCTTAGAGATCCATATGCATGAATTAGGACAGTTTAGGAATATGGATTAACCCTGAGATCTTTATTGATGATTTCCTTATTTTTGCTTTTGGATGCCTTGAGGATGAAAGGAGCTAGCAAGGATTACTCTACGCAATGAAGAATATACAAAGTCAATGATGGGTTCATTCATACTCCTTTGCTTTTGATTTCATGCATGTGTACCTCTTACTTCAGTAGATGTACTTTCCTTTTTAGTCACATCCCACGACTTGTGTGGGAGACATTTGACCTTCCTTGTGAATAAAATATTGAATTCTGAAAATGAGTTGTGTATTTCCTTCTGCATTTCAAGATTCTAAATGGAGTGTATGATGAACTAAACAACTCAGTAACATAATTGAATGCTTTAATCATGAAGGAAAGAATTTTGATGAGAAACTTGTAACATTCAGCAATGAACTCTGATTTATGTAATCTGCACTTATGTTTTTGTCCCAAAACTCAACACTTCACCTAATCTGTAATTTGGTGTCTTCATCAAGACAATACACTGGTTGTCCTTTAGGGCCTTTGTGTTCTTTACTTGAAGGTATCATGAAATTACGAGACAATGTGATCTGTTATGTTTTGTAAAAGTACATTTGTATATTTCACTTAATCATTAATTAATTCAGTAGTAACTAATAACATCATAACTTCCTTAGCTTAGGTATACTTCACCCATGACTTTCATCGTAACGAAGAAGTTTCGAGTTGCCCATTTTTGCACAAGTGCAAAAATTGTCAACAAAACCTTACCTCAAAGACATTGGGAATACTTTAGCATATTTTAAAAAGTCATATGGTGCTATTATTTGAGTTGTTACGTCCTATGTATGATTGAATTATTCTATATTTATACGTCTCCTTGATATCCTTGAGAAAATAAACCTACAAATAGAAGACATGATTTGGTCTCATGGTTGGAATATGATAAACTATATTTCCATTATCAGAGATGCTTAAAAATGGAAACTTGATTAAGGAATGGGGGCACTCTAAATGTAAAAGCAAAGCTAATTCGACTTGGTTGAAGGATTCTTTCCATTCTCACTTCACTATTTGTCCTACCTCTTATTAGATTGATTATACTTCTTTACTATATCGTAGAAAATTTTCGTTTCTAGGGTTGAAATTACCATAGGTGAGATGTTAAACTCAAAAACAACAAACAAGGTTGTAGTTTACATGCATAGAAGAGTTCATTATTAAGTTAAGTACATAAAATCTCATTATTTCTTTATGTTTAAATATTATTAATCATGTGATTGAGTTGTTTATTTCATTATACAATCAATACATATCATAAAAGATGAATGCAAAAAGAAGTATACAACTCAATTATAAAAATTAATGTCATTTATTCATGAAGAAATTTAATGTTTCCCACACAAGCCGTGGGATGTAACTTATGACTATTGAATAAAAGATACATGTGCATAAAGCTAAAAGAAAAAGAGTATAGAAGAAACCCATCATTGCCTTGGGTTTTCTCCTGGTCTTCATTGCTTCAGTTCCAGCTCCATCTTTATCTTCACATCATCTAGCCCATCAATGTACTTGAAAGGAAAAATAAAAGACATCATTCAAAGAGCTCAAGGGTTTAATTTGTACTCATGTGCTATCTAGTTTCAAGAAAATGGATCTCCTAAGATCAAGAGGCATAAGGTACATCAAAGTAACATATATGGAATTGAGAAAGTACTATATTGTAGAAGCTCATGGCATTCACAATAATCATGAAAGATACAAAAAGGAGAGAAAATAAAATCACTATGGAACACAAGAGAGGCCAAAATCCTAATGTTTTCTAACTAGTTTGTCTAAATGTGTGGTACAGGTAAGAAGAAAGAAAGAAACACTAATATGTTGTGTTTTAAAACTACCTTCCAAGAAGTTAAAGATTGATGAATACAAAAGGAAACCATTACATACTTTGAAATATTCATATTAGAAGGTAAAAATTCTGAAGATAGAAGATAAATCAAAGGAAATAAATTCAAATTCAAGTATAATCAAATGGTACAATAACTCAAGTTTCATCAAAATTTCATAAAGCAAGAATTAAAAGAAAAATTATCATCAAATAAAATTCATCAAAAGATTAAATCAATCAAACATTTTAAAGAGAATAAAAAATAAAGATAGAATCTTTAAACTTGAAGAAAATACAAATTAAGAATTAAGATCAAGATGAAGATCAAGTTTTATTTCAGTTTCATCAATGAATGATAACGAAAAGGAATTTGAATACTAGAAAATGCATTACATTAAAGTATATAATGCAAAAGCATCAAGATTGTCAAAATTATCAATTGAAACACAAAGCTCATGATTGAAAAATCAAAATCATGATTAAATGTAATTCATAGTTTAGAACATGCAAATATCAGAAGAGTAAAAGTATATAAGTCATGAATGATAAATTATAGAGTTAGCATATGTTCAATTATAAGTCTAATTAAATAACAAATTTGAGTTAAAACTACAAGGAGCATCAAGATTAAACCTTTTGAAATCAAAGCAAATTCATTTGAAAATAAGTTCATACAAAGCATGAAAAAATTTAATATACAATCATACTTTGAAATTATAGAATTAACTTCTAAAGCAAGCATGGTTTACAATATCATTTTGAAATAATTCAACATCACAGAAAAAAGAAACTATTTCTATAAAGAATGACATTTAATAAGAAAATTCCAAAAATATTTTGCAATTACAAAAAGAATACATTTAACTTATATGTAAAAATTAAAAAGCATTTTTTGTTTAATAATATGATCAAATGAAATTAAAGCAAAAGAAACTATTCAAGACATAAAAACAAAATATCATTTGAAGTTCAAATCAAATAAAGACATTGGTTCATTTCAGTGAAAAGTTTAAAATAAATTTCTAAAGCTATCAAGGTAGAAAAGATCAATCAACTTAAAAGTTCAACAATTACAAATAAATTGAAATCAAAGTAAAGTTTAAAATAATGTTTAAATTACAAATGTTTTTTAATAAAATAAAAAAACTAAAGTTTTTATCAACATTTAGTTTAAAATTAGAAACCAAATCAAATGAAAAAATGTATTCCTTATTCGAAAGACTCAAAAAACAAGAAAAAAAATCAGATAAAAATACAATAGATTACAATCTTTTTACAAGAAGAAATGAAAGATAAAATCAAGCATAACTAGAATTCGATGAGAGAATCAAAGCAGAAGAAATAAAAAACAAATAAAAACATGACATAAAATTCAAATACATCAAAGCAAATTAGGAAACTTTATAGTTATGAGGAAATGATTTACAAAAATATGATCAAGTATTATAAGCTACATTATCAACTATGATGAAGAGTCCTCATACAAAAGTAAGTTACAATTTTGAAAAACAAAATGGAAAGCCAAAACATTTTAAGAAAAAAAATATTTGTATAGCATAATAATTAAAAAATTAAAAATAGAGCTCAAAATATAAAGATAAAATGATTATGAAAATGATCAAACATAAACTCATTAAAAAGTCTTGAAATAATATTACCCATAACTTAGATATTATAAATCAACATATCAAAAGACATGAATTTCAAACCATAATAATCAATGAAGAAACTAAAAATTAACATGAAAAAAAAATCAATTCAACAAAAGTACCCATCAAAAAAGTTCCAAATCTCAAAAAGTTCTGAGGAAAATGGAAACAATAGTGTTGAAAGAAAAAAAATTTTAAAAATAAGAACACAAAAAAAACTAGAACTTTTCAGTAAAAACTCAAAAGGAGAAAAGTATTATCAAATGAAATTTATAAGGATTCACATAAAAAAAATCTTGGAGTAATTTCAGTATTCACGGTTTAACAAAAAAACTTCACATACTAAAAAAAGGTATATTCATTGATACAAAGTTTAAACTATAGAAATGTTATGATATAAAAAATTTATGACAAAATTTAAATGGACACATAAAAAGATAAGAGCTTGATCAGGTTTGACAAAAGAAAGAAAACAAAAATATTCATTTCAGAATTTAAAATATAAATCAAATAAAGAAAATTGTAGAATCCATAAAAAGTGATCCATGTCAAATTAGAAAAAGTATGACTTGCTTGAAATACCAATAATAGAATCCAAGCACACCAAGGGTTTCAAATGTAGAGTTCAAGAGACAAATTCAAGCCCAACTTGAAACAATATAATGGAATACCCAAATGGAAAAAAATGTAAAAGATTTTAAATACAAAGTTAAGCTTTTATTCATTTTTAAAGCAAAGGAAGAATGAAAGGCTTCATTTTTTGAAAGATATAGATTCATTGAAGTTTGCAAATAAAATAAATATAAGCCAACTTACCAGGATCAGTCTAAATCTTAAAATCCATTGACAAAAATATAAATATACAAAAAAAGACCACCATAAACCAATTCTTTGAGCTCATAAAACAAATGGAATCAATAAGTAAAAAAAATAAAAAAAAACAAAAGTTATTGTATGAAGTCTTAAACCCTATCAAAAAAAAAAAAGCAAATCAAATGTTCTGCTATAGATTCAAACTAAAAATCAAATCACCTTATAAAATTCAATAAGATATAAGATCAAAAGAAAACTCAGCTCAAACCTCAAAAAAAAATGGTTAAACAAGTAAAGCATAAATCAAAATCTTCCAGAAATAAATAGAAAATGAGAAAATCAAAGATCGAGACCACAAAAGTAGAAAGTGAGTTTCAAAATTACTTAAATGGAGCTGAAAAACCCTTGCAAGAACTTCTAAAGATATCATTTACCAGAATGCAAAAATCATTACAAAAGAGCTTCCAACAAGTTTAGAAATCAGCTCAAAAAAAATACATCAAATCAAAAGAAAATTTTGGCAGAGGCTTCGCCAAAAAAATCATCAAAGAAAATGATCAAAAAAATGTTAGAGATAAATGTATGAAGAAAAATAAAATATACTCCAGTGATCACCCTAATATCAAATCGCAAATCAATCAAAATCAGTTTAAAAATCAAATGGTGTGGAAATAGATCAAAATGAAATGATGATCAAGATATCTTTCAATAAAATCCAATGCAATGATCAAGAAAGATTAGAAATTTCAACAAAAAACCTAATTAAAAATAAAAATTAATGAACAAATGAAGATTGAAACAATATACCATCAATCAAACCATAAACAAGAAAACCTATTTTTAATTCATAATCACTGAGGAAAACTCAATACATGATAAAACCTTATAAACCTAAACCAAAAGGGCCATAATTTAATAAACAATTTTTTTTATACCAACATAAATCATATATGACTTAATCAAAAGCATGGATCAAGCATGAATATCAAGTTATGCCATATATTTTAAAAGTGCTAAAGATCAATACGATGGCTGAATGTACAAAATCAATGGACAGGTTCCATTATAGAATGCAAACCCAAAGGCCAATTTAAAAATCAACCATATGTAAAACATTATTTATGCAAACAATGTATTTCATCATCATGTAAGGCATGGATCATTTGGAAGGGGAAACATTATTCATTATTTATTTTATCATTTAATTGAACTTGATTAAGGTCTAAATAATACATGATTATAGGTTAATCAAATTCCAAGCCATCAAAGAAGGTCATATGAAATATATATCAAAATATATTTTTACCATGAAGA
Source organism: Taxus wallichiana var. yunnanensis (assembly GCA_018340775.1). NCBI lineage: Eukaryota > Viridiplantae > Streptophyta > Pinopsida > Cupressales > Taxaceae > Taxus > Taxus wallichiana. Next base: position 201,763,063 of record CM031240.1, read on the forward strand.
GGACCAAATTATTTAATATGATACATTTTTGAAAATGAATTAGACTAATTAGTCATATGCCAATATGAAATCAAAAGGGGCCTTGTAATTGAACAAATTGCTAAAAAAATCAAATGAATTATATGAAGATTGAAAAAATATGTATTGAATTAATTTCATGGATAAAAACATAATTATTTTCCAAAATTTACCTTAGTCAACATTATCTTATCATGGCCAATCAAAAAGGACCTATTAGAATCAAATTCAAAGGATATTTTGCATGTGCACATGGTCCTTATGTCAAACAACATGAATATTATTTTTAAGTATGAAGATAAATACATTATTTTTTTCTTAAAATAAAGGTGGAATTTTTACACATGCCTCATAGAAGGACAAAGGAGTTGAGAAAAGAAGAATTACCTTTAAGTGGATGAATATGCAAGTGTCACAGAAGGTTTAAAATATTATTATTACATGAGTTTCACTTATAGAATGATCATGAAAAAGAAGAAGTATGCATGCACATTGGAGGAGACTTGCACATCAAGAAAGTGGTTAATATTAGCTAAAGTATTCACCCAAGTATATTAATTGTATTAAAAATAGAATAATCAACTACACTTTGACTAAGTGTATTTTTGTAACTAAGGCTATTAATGCCTCATTGTAATCAACATGTCTATTTTTATTCCTTTATTTATTCATGATAAAGGGGTAAAATTAGCATGCATGGGTGAGTACAAACTGTAGTCTATTTTTAGGAGGGTTGGGTGAATTATTTTCTATATATTGTGTGCACTTAGCAAGGCACAAAAGGAGGAATTTTTGGATGTAGGAGTGTTGAAGCATATTTTTGCTAGTTTTCCCTTGAATGAGAACCAATTATTGCCTTTCCAATTATTTGTAGTGGTGTGTATCTTTCCATTAATTCTTGTGAATGTTAATTCCTAATTAATCATCTTACCTTGTTGCAAATATGGTATTTTCTACATAGTCTTAGTGTGCATGTTTAACTTGTTGTGTTGTTGTGATTTATCCCTCAATACATAAGTGTTTTTCCTTAAGATTTTACTGAAAACCATTGGTTCGTGCATCTACAATTTGTTCTCAATTTTATTGTGCATATACTTAGTCAAATCCCTCAATAATTTTGGTGTATCACCCCATTTCAATTCAGTTACAACAATATTTTTACCCTCAAAACCAAAAAATTAGTTTAGGATACATCAATAAGGAATTGACCTTGATACGAGACTCACCTCAATAATAGGTATACCCATAGACCTGAGGTGTTTCCATTGTATCTATGGAAGTGAGAGATAAAAATCTTAGAACCCCTGTTGTCATCTCTCAACAAGGGTGCACTTCTGAGAGATAACAATTTTTGGCATGCCCGGTGGGATGGATTAGATCTATAGCAAATTACAATAATTTACAATAGATTTACAGTGAAATAAAATCACTTTTGGAAGAACAAAGCTACAAAAATAATCCATTGAAAATCAAAATAAATTATTTGGTGACTCATAAGGCTGATTTTAGACCATTTTTGCAGCATGTTCCATGCCTAAAGTGACTACAAGATCATCGGTAAGAGGACTTCCTACTGATTTTATTTCATTACCTTTAAATTCTGCAAGAAGAAGAAGAGTTGGCAATACCTTACCTTATAATAGGCCTGGTTTTGGAAACCCTCCTCCCCTTCCTTCATGTGTTAATCTTGTTGTTCAAATCCTAGTAATCATGCACCACCACCACCACCTAGAAATTTTGTTGACCTTTACTAATGACATCCCTTTAGTAATTCAAGTCTATCATGATATTGTTTCTACCTTGAAAAGGTTTACTTCATTTATAGTGAAAATAAGATTACCCCCTTGAGCATATTAAAGATATTGAAGCCTTTTGTGAATCATATAACATAACCTGAGACTCTTAGCAGCATAATTTGAAATTTTACCTTCATTTATTGGTGAAAACTTAAGAATTACCCTCTCATAAGCATATTAAAGATATTGCAGCCCTTTGTGTAGTCCATAACGTAACTCATGAAGATGTAGCCTTGAGACTCTTAGTTGCATCATTTAAAGGAAAGATTTGCAATGGTACAAAAATTTACCGATAGGGAGCATAAAAACTTGGGATGAATTAGGGGAAACTACTTAAGTAATTTCAAGACAATTCTGATCATTTATCTCTCATAGAATATTGTCTACAATCAAAAGAGCTCCTCATGAATTTATGGCTAGTTTTAACATCAGATTTGCTAGAACTTGGGAAAGAATTCCAACCAGTGTTAAGCCTCAAGTTGATCATGCATTTCTATACTATCTTAGAGCTTTAAATAGTGACATTTCAGCCATGATTCAGTCTATGGGAGGAACTACACTCCCAACAAGCTTATGATATTGCTATTAGGGATGAAAACAACCTATTCAAGCTGGTAAATTAGCCCCAAGACCTTCAATGCCTCTTTATGGCAGATTTGGCACTTGTTCCACAACCCATTACCATAATAGAAACTATTTTACAACACATACATAGATGACATATTTAAGGCCTTGTAGACAATGGGGAACAAACTAACATCAATTGACAATAAAGTTAACCTAGCTCAATCTAACAGGCCTTACCAAACTTCATATAACAAAATCAGCAGAATAGGCAGCCATTTTCAAAAAAATCAGAACTATAGACAACCTTATCAGCCAAGGAAATTTGATCCTAAAGCTCCTAGTTCATCTAGTGCTCTTGTTCCAGTCAACATGGCTTCAGAAGAGTGGTGTTTACCTTGTAATCAACCTCATTTCAACTATTAATTATCCAAATGCATTCCTGAATATAAGCCTTGTTGCACAACCTCAATCTGAAGCATTATTTATGCCTCAAATGGAGGGTGGGTAGTAAGATGCTCAAAGTCAAAAATCACTTAAATAGAACTTAGTCAGTTTTGGAGAAGAATATTTTATTGCAGTTACAACTAGGTCTCAAGAAAGGGCTCAAGATAAAGAAAAACAACAAAATAGACTTGTTTTTTTCCTATAGTCACTGATAAATCAACAAGTACAAGGTAAAAAACAAACAACTCTATTGTTCCTTAAAAAATAACAAGCATTTCAGCTCCTAAAGAGCAGCAAAAACAATTGCAACCTGATCCTAGAAGATTATTCATACCTCAAGATTTCAAAAGTTGTTGAAGCAGAGTCAATTTTTGCTAAAGCTTATGCTAAAACTATAGAATTTTTCAAATATTTTGCTTATTTTAATATTTTTGAGGTAATGAAAATCATAATATTAATATTTCATTATGGGATGCTTTGAGTATTCAGGACAACAAGAGCTACTTTTCTCATGAGCTTGCTAAGTTGCAGATTTCTTCAAAACTAACAGAAAAGGAAGCTCAGAAAGAAGATATGGTTCTTGGTACAATCGAGAAAGATCACATGAAAGAGGTTAAGTGGATGGTACAAAAAGTTTTAAATGCTCATGATATTAAAAATCCACCACCCTTTTATCTATCTTTGATTATTGGAGATTATTTAGTTCATAACTGCATGGTTGATAGTGGTGCAAGCAACATAGTAATGCCTAAAGAAATTGCAGAAAAATTAGGCCTGCAAGTATGAACCTATAGAGAAAAGTGTGTTGCAAGCTAGATGGAACAACAACTAACACAATTGGCATCATTATAAATTTGGAGGTAATGTTACATGCTTGTCCAAATGTTTCTATCTTGCAAGATGTTACTAGTAGTAGATTTACCTCCCTACTTTGCTTTATGTTTATCAAGAGATTTTACAACAAAGATAGGAGGTTATCTTTCTTTCTTCAGATTGGTCATTTTTATTCTTTACTACAAGGTATGGAACTAAATTTACAGTCAATTCAGAGCCTTTGGCTAGATTTCATATTGAACCTCATGCTTCAAATGTTGTAGCAAATTATGTAGCCATAGATCAATCTGATTTTGATGTCACAACACATGTTTCTGCATTAGATGGTGTTTCTAATATGTTTATGGATGAAAAAACTCAAGAAGAACATGCTTATGATCCTTTCAAAGAAGAATGGAAGAAGATTTATTTGGCATTTATTGTTTTGCATGAAGAAAATGCACCAATCCCCTTGTTGTCCAAAAATAAAAAAAAAAACAGAAGGCTTATGGAAGCTTCATTTCGATGGAGCAAAGAACAAAAAAGGACAAGGTGTAGGTTTGATGCTTACTTCCCCTACAAATGAAAGGTATTTTTCATCTCTAAGTCTGTAATTCTCATGTACTTGTAATGTAGCTGAATATGAAGCATTAATTCATGGCTTACAATGGGCTAGAAAAAGAGGTATCAACATGTTACAAGTTTTGGTGATTCAGAGTTAGTAATTAATCAAGTAAAAACTTTAATGTGTGTAAGAATTCATTGTTGAAATCTTACAAGCATAGAGTTTCAGACTTAATGGAGGATTTTGATGCTATTAATATGCAATCTGTTCCAAGAGCTGAAAACAAACATGCAGAAAAACTTGCAGTAGTTGGTGCTAGCTTTGAGGTGCTAGAAAAATTGAAAACAACAAAGTACACCACATATAAAACTGATTATCAGACCTTCAGTACCTGATAATGAAGAAAATTGGCAAGTTTTTGAAGATGATGAGAAAATTATAGATTTCTACAAAGAAGAAGCTAATTTTTGTAGTTAATCAAGAAAAACTACAACATTTATATGGTGACCAGATTGTTCAATTGAAGACAAAAACAAGCTGCCCCAAGGACTGGTCACATTAGAAGATATTTTCAGTTTTGATGATCAATTAAGAAAGGATAAAGGAAAGATCTCAACTCACATAGATAACTATGAAGAGATCTTAGTTGATGATGAAAAAGAAGTTATTTATCGAAAAGGTATGTTCCTTAGCTGAAAAATAGTCTTTTATTAATTTATGTAAAGAATTCAAAGATTTTTTTTCTTGGAAATACCAAGATTTGAGAGGATTTGATCCCAGTTTAGCTCAACATACCATAGAGTTGTAGCCAAATTCCAAACTAGTTAGAAAAACAAAGGCCTGTAAATCCTAAGATTGAACCCTTGATGAGAAAAGAGTTATCCAAGATGATTGAATCAGGTATTATCTTTCCAGTTAAACATTCAAGTTGGGTAGCTAATCTTGTGCCTATTGGAAAAAGAATGGAGAAATTTGACTATGTGTGGATTTTAGAGATCTTAATAAGGCTTCATTAAAATATCATTATCCGCTACCCAACATGGATCAGATTTTAAGAATAATTTTAAGTTCAGAAAGTTTATCCCTTTTGGATGGTTATAAGGATACAATCAGATTCTTGTGTGTGAAGAAGACAAATACAAAACAACTTTCACCACAAAGTGGGTACTTATGCTTACAAAAGAATATGCCTTTTGGACTTTCTAATCGGTGCAACATTTCAATGTGCAATGGACATGGATTTTCATATCCTATTAAATAAATGCATATTGGTTTATTTAGATGATGTTATTGTATTTTCAAAGAATTTTGATGATCATCTTATGCATCTAAGGAAGATTTTCAGCTTTTGCAAGTAGTTTGGAATATCATTGAATCCCAAAAAGTCTATATTTTCAGTCCATCAAGGTAAATTACTTGGACATATTATTTTCTAGACAAGGTTTAGCTATTGATCCTTTCAGAATTGAAGCAATTTCACAGCTATCATTACCTCATCATAAGAAAGCATTACAAAGTTTTCTTGGAAAAATCAACTTTGTTAGAAGATTTGTTCCATATTTTTGTAGCATTAGTCAAGCCATTAACAACCATGTTAAAGAAAGATATAAAACTTTCTCTTGGACCATGAAGGAAGAAAAGGATTTGAACTCTATCAAGAAAGCTATTTCACAAGCTCCTACTCTGAAAATCCAAATTTTGATAAGGATTTCATGATGTATGCACTTGCAGGAGCTGAAACCATTTCAGCCATATTAACTTAGGTTAATGATGAAAATATTGAGTAAGCCAATTGCTTTCTTTGGGAAGAGCTTACATGACTACAAGATAAGGTACACTTTTCTTGAAAAACAAGTACTTTTGTAGTTAGAGGATTAAATAATTTCAAGTACATGCTTTCCAATAATAAGATACATGTTTTAGTCTCTCATCCAAGTGTTAAAGCATTCTTGTTGAACAAAGAACTAAATGAGAAGAGAGAAGGTTGGATTACAAAGGTTATGGAGTATGATGTTGATCATGTGTTACAAAAAAATAGTTTGAGGTAAAGGATTGTGTGAACATCTGATTGCTGATATGGAAAAAAACAATAGGCTACAAAATAGAAAATTCATTACAACATGCTGAAATCACATATCAACAGTCAGAAATCTTATTACAGCCTAAAAATCAACAAGAACTCAATCAGAAGTTAGGAATCAAGATGGATGACTGATTTGATTAATTACTTGCAACATGGTACTTATCCAAAAGGTATGGACAAGAATAAATGAAGATATTTCAGATTACAAGTTGTACCTTATGTTTTCATTGATGGTGTGTTATTTAAAAGGGATATAAATGGAATTTTTTGTGATGTATTGATTATGATAGAGTGCAACAACTATTATCCAAGTTTCATGAAGGACCTAAGAGGCCACTTTTTTCAACATGTACTACAACCTTAAAAATTATGAAAGTTGGTTACTATTGGCCCAACATATTCAAGGACTATTTGAATGGATTAGAAAGTGTAAGAAGTGTGCATTCTTTGTTGGAAAAGAATGTTTAGCTTCACTTCCCTGCAACCTATTTTAGTGGATCAACCATTCATGCAAAGTGGGGTCTTGACTTCATTGGCATGATAAATCCACCTTCATCACAAGGACACAAGTGGATCTTGACTACTACAGATTATTTCACACATTGGACTGAAGCAAGTAGCCTTGAAAGAAGCTAATGAGACTTCAATCTTATCATTTTACGAAGGTATAATTTATAGATTTGGTGTTCCAACAACTATCATTTCAGATAATGCCTTAGCATTTCTTGGTGTAAAGGTAACAATTTGGCTATCAAGCATGGAATTTATTTGAGTACTTCATCTAATTATTACCCACAAGGTAATGGATTAGCTAAAAGTACTAACAAAAATATTTTGAAGATCATCTAGAAGAACACTCAAGGACAACCAAAGAGCTTGGTATTTGATGTTAAATCAACACTTTGGGATGATAGAGTGACTCCTAAAAGATCAAGTTGGTAATTCACCATACAAGCTTGTTTATGGACGAGAGGCAAGAATGCCCATCTCAGTTGAGTTCCCACATTGGATTTACTACATCAGATGGAATTACTTGAGAATGAACCAATGCAGGTTTGTTATGCAGAATTAATGGAGCTATAAGAGCTAAGAGATCAAGCTCATCTGAACATGGAAAAAATCGAGACAAATCAAGAAAACATTTGATAAAAAGGATAAGTTCAGAGTCTTTAATGAAGGAGACATTGTGTTGAAATGGGATGTTGATCATGAAAATCAGGAAACCACATGAAGTTTGATACAATCTGGAGTGGTCCTATATGATTTCATCTTGCAAAGAGCACAATGCATTTCAAATTTTCAAGGTTGAAATGGAGAAGAACTTCCCATTCCTGTGAATGGTATGTTTCTTAAACATTGTTATTGAAAATCCTACAGTGTTTGGTTAGAGTAGGATTTCCTTTCAATAAGTGCAGTTCATGCACATTGCAATATTTTTCAATTCAATAAGTGCATTCGTGCACGTGATCTAGTTTACTAGATCCTTTCCCAAATTTTAGTTTTTTTTTTAGAAGGGTTGGTTTTTTTAGAAAAGGTATAATTTTGGTTATATGCTTTGACTCCATGCCCAATGGACAAGAGCAACAAAGGCATCTTTCTGGTCTACAAGTGTTACAAGCTATGGAAAATTTCCCCGTAGGATCGCATTGAAAAATGTTGACAATTTTTACACTCTTGTGCAAAAATGGGCAACTCAAAACTTTGTTTTCGATGGAAGGAATTGATGAAATGGACCTAACTAGGGGGATTCATATAGTTTTATTGTGTTTTTAGTTGTAACAATTGATTAACTACATGTAATATACAGCTATGTGTGTTGTTACAAAATGTAACACCTCACATAGATTGCCATTCCATGTTCATCTTCAGCAAGGAAACACAAAATCCCCGAAGGACTAATGCATTTCCTTGATGAAGGTGAGAATCATAGTTTAGGTGAAATGTTAAATTCAAGAACAAACAAACAATTTGCAGTGGAATGAAGAAGAGTTCATTATTAAGTTATAGGTACATCAAAACTCATTATTTTTATTCATGTTTAAATACATTTAATTATGTGATTGAGTTGTTTATTTCATTATACAATCAATATCCATCATAAAAGTTGAATGTAGAAAGAAGTATACAACTCAATTATAGAAATTAATGTTATTTATTCATGAAGAAATTCAATGTTTCCCACACAAGCCATGGGATGTAACTCATAACTATTGAAGAAGGAAGTACATGTGCATAAAGCTAAAAGTAAAAGAGTATAGAAGAAACCCATCATTTCCTTGGGTTTTCTTCTAATCTTCTTTGTTTCTAGTTCCAAGCTCCATCTTTCATCTGTGTTATCCAATAACTACATAGTGTACTAAAAATAAAAGAAAAGGCATCAATAAAGAGCTCATGGTTTAATCTATACTCATGTACTATCTAACTACATGCAAATGGATTTCTTAATATTAAAGCATAAGGTACATCAAAGACAAATACATAATTGATAAAATAGTATTCTATAGAGTAGCACATATGATTCCCAGAATCATTAGAAAGAAAAGAAAGAGAAAAAAAAGACTATGGAACATAAGAGAGGCCAAAAATCCTAATTATTTTCTAACTATTTTCTTAAGTGTGTAGGTACAAGTCATAATAAGAAGATCAATACATGTTTTAAAATTTTGTACTATCAAGTATAGATTGCACTCAATGATCAAGCATATTCAAGAAACAATAAAAAGGATTCATTCATGCATTTCAAATTTTGAGATATCCAGATCAACTATCAAAAGGAATCAAATAGATAATCAAATGAGATGAATCAATAGTATAATGATTTCATGATAATGAAATGGATATCTACTTATCACTTTCAGATTATGAGCCATCAATGAAGATCAAATGGAGCATTATGATCACAAAGAAATAAAACAATTGCATTAAAAGAGTTCATTACAACATTAAATGAAGAAGATTTATAAGGTCTTCAGAACATGAATCAGGAGCAGAAATAAAGAATCATCAAGATAAGAAAAAAGTTCATCTTGTAAAGTACATATATGATCAAGGAACATAGTAAAGGGACCAAGGGTGGAAATTCAACAACCAAAAAAATTTACTCATACATTCACATGAATAAAAAATGAAAAGTAATGCATCATTCTTAGTCAAGAAGATTTTAACATAAATAGAACATTCAATGCTCTTAAACCATTCCATATTTTATTGCTGAAAAGAAGAATGACAGGATACAAAGTTTTGATACAAGATCTACATGGTAACTAGACTAGAAACAAAGTACAATTGCAAGTTCAGAGACCAATAAAGTTAACAACTTTCAATAAATGATATGCAAAGTACAATTTTATAGTGATACATTCTCTTTCCTTCATCAAGTCAAGAAAATGCTACAGGTTTCCAAATAATCATCCATTAAGATTGCAAAGCCAACAAGATCCTAGCAAAGGATATGAATGATGATATGAAGTGTATAAAAAGCAGAGATACAAACTTCCAAACAACAATACAAGAGCATCAAAGCTAACGAGAAATATTATCAAAAATAGGATAATAAAATAGATTTCCATCAAAGAAATGAGATTTTCAGAAGTTCCAAACAAATAGTTGAGATATTCATGATATGTCAACAATAAGATATATTAAAAAGTATTTCACACATAAATCAAGCATTCAAATGACTATTACATACAGATTGTAGGCTACAGTGGAATCAATAATCATCATATAATTTCAGAAAAACAGAGCTTATTTGATGATATAGAAACAACTCAAATTCATAAAATTCAGGAATGACAGATAAGAGTTTGCTAAGTAAACAAACCATGAGGATATACCTTGCTACTGGATAAGCTAGTAGCTCATTTCATCTTGCAAATTTAAAATACAAACATTGAATGTGTATTACAATTTTCAGTATGTGATCAAGCAATAGGATGCAATTCCCAACATCAAGTAATATATGAATCGATACAAAAATAGATTTCAAAATCTAGTTCAAATAAATGCTTGGCACTTTATTCATGCTAGTACAGCATGCTCAATCAAGAAACTGTATAATCACTTCAAGAACACGCAAGGAACCAATCAACTTCAAAATTTATAGTAATAACAACTTTCTACACTATCTATTTTGAATTTAAATCTCAGGATATGGACTCCAAGGGAAAAATGAAATGTTTATCATGCTTTCAAGATCATAATCAACAATCCATCAAGTTTTCGGAGCTTGCAAACACTATGTTCCGTTTTCTTGAAGCTTCAAATGAATAATCAGAACAGATTCACAAGGAATGAGCTGCATATTCATAATACTTATTAGTTTTAAAATAGAAAAGTGTTGTTATCAAGATGAGAATGAGGCATCAAAATGAATATTGCAACCAAATATCAAATTTCAAAAGGTACAGCTTAATATATACAAGTTTTCAGAAATGTGTTTCAGCCCTTTGATATCTCAGATAGCAAACAAAATTACACAGAGGCATTAGTTTTTACTTAAATTGAAATAGAAAACATTGCATCAAAGGGAAAAATACAAAATGACAACAGATCGGAGTCCAAAAATTCAGAGCAGTGATACAGATCTCTACATTTCATTAATAAAGCGTTCAAGCTATAAACAGTGCATATCCATGATTTCAGGACTGATTTCAGTATAGTCATAAGTTTCAGAGATATTACAACTCCTAAAATATCCCATCCAGCAGTTATATAAACAAAACAACATGTTGTATCAAGAAAGAACAACCAGATTCATAGGTTGAAAAGCAAGATCTTTCAAATTACAAAAATTTTCACTTTTAGCTATTCTAAAGTTATACAAGTTTCAAATAAATGAAGAATCCTTCCAAATCGAACAATGGGATAGTGAAAAGCTCCAAAAGAATCGAAATAGTGCAACATAACTCTCTGAGATGGAACAATTAAGTAAAAGAGTTTCGAGGCTAGCTTGACATCTAATACAAGGTTAATACAAGGCTGGAAACCAAAACACAAAACTCTAAAAACAAGCATGTTTAAATAAGCCTAAACAATCAATGAACTGGATAGAATAAATATCAGATCTATCAACAATGGTCCAGGAAAATATCAAAATATTATCAGTAACAACTGGCTAAACCCTAAACAAAAATCAATCCAATAAGCACTTCGAGCTCGGTTATTCTTCGAATGACGTCTCAGACTCGGGAAATAAAAGATTCGAGTAACACCGAATTCGTAGCAAGGTAGTAAAATCTCAGAACTCCAATGCAAAATCCTAATCGAATGAGTGAAAGAAGAAACAAATCCTTCAAAAAAGCAAGAAACGATAGATAATCTCTAATACATCAAAAAATGGAGGTCATCAAATATCAAGAAAAAATGGTAGATATATAGAGTAGAAAAAAAACCACGTCTGGGTTGAAAAGTTTTTAAACGCCATGGAAAATAAATGTATTAATAAATGGAGAAATTTAGCATTATGAAGGATTCAAAGAATCAATAAATAACTTACCTTCAGGGTTTCTTCAAAACGGGAACACGAAATGACAGTAAAACTCAAACCCCAACTCAAGCAATCAAGGAAAATAATCATCAAGCGGCCATGTCTTGAATAGCTATAAAACTCACCTTTAGGAAAAAAGATCGAGAAGAAATGCTAAGCTTAAATTCTCACAGATTTTCATGGTGGCTAAAATGGAACCAAACAGAACCAAAATGCAAATAATCTCAAAACTCATAGAACCAAGCTCAAACGCAATCAATAATAATAATGGTAGTCATCCTCTTGCAAAGCTCGAAACCAAAAGAAAAAAAAAAAATGATAATGTAATTATTATAATCATAATTCTCAAAAGTCAAGAAAGGATCAAAATTGATTTCAAAATCAAAGCTCAAAAAAATAATGGTGGAAAATAAAAATTCTCTAGGGCTTCAAATGAGAGACGAAAAATGAATAAAAATGATTGATATGGTGAATTTTAACAAACTCAAAATAAACTTCGCATAAAACCTAACTCATCCCAAGAGTTTAAGTCAAGATCCACATTTCAGAGTGGAAAGGACAAAGATCAATTACTGATATTGCTAACCACTGCCAAGTACCCAATCTGCCAGGTCCAAAAAAATCGATGATCCAGATGAATGGTGCAGAAAATCAATGACTCTTGTTCATCACCAGATTCAAGGTAACATAAATGCAACCCCCAGGAAGATCGGCGGATGTGGTTATTTCATTACCAAAATCAATGTTCGGGGATGATTCCCAGATTATGCATGCAAACCAAAATGATAAATGCCACTGAAAATTGAACCAATGAGTTGATTCATCATCAAGAGGGGGACAATAATTATTCAAAGTTAAATGATTCCATTAACCTATCTAACTGGGTTAAAGTCCAAAACAATATTCACTAAATCCGAGACAAAACAGTAACAAATGTTGACAACCATTATTCATGCAATAATAACACAAAAGGAGTGTGACAACATGTGTGCCAAGGGTCAAGGTAAAATACTATGGAATATATGGGATGCCTTAGATTATTCAAAGATCTTGAATGCACTAAAGTGTTATATGCCATGAAAATCAACGATGATTAAGGTACCTTGACCTTAATGTCATCAAAAGTCAAATATATGGAATAATCAAACAAGCTTAGGGGCCGACCCATAATTAAGGGTCTCAAACTTTATATTTCAAAAAGTCCATGTATATAATAAAAGGGGATATAAATATCACAAAGTCAAATTATTATATGTCCATAATAAAATTTTATTATTATCCTTGATTATTATTGTCAAATTTACAAAAGGAAATGGAATATTGAACTTTGTATGATGGACAAAGTGGCCTCTAAAATATAATCAAAAAATGATTATGTCAACATACATACAGGTGGTGGAAAGTCAAAAAATAAATCTTGCATTATTCAAATCAAACTACATCACTTATGGGTCATGATAAAGGAGTATTTTTGCATAACATCCACTAAAAGACAAAAAACAAAGAAGTCATGAACATGTAGACATCAGAGATCAAGAAGACCTTTTGAAATGCTAATTACCTTATTTTCACAAAACAGGGTATTATTTTTGAAAGCACATGCCTATTCATGCAGGTGGTCCCCACATTGGAGGGTGAATATTTTGCTAAGTATTGAAGACAAAAGTGATTTTTTTTCACTTACATGGATATTATTTTTGCATGTGCATCCAAGGGGGCAAAATTGTAAAATGCCAAATTTATCATTACAAGTGGATCAAATTGCAAGTGTCACATCAAGCGTAAGAGAAGAAAAAGATTGCATGCACATTGGAGAAGACTTGCACAACAAGAAAGAGCTATTATTAGCTAAATTATTCATCCAAGTTTATTAAAAATAGATCAGTCAACTACACTTTGACTTGAATTTATTTTTGTAACTAAGGCTATTAATGCCTCATTATAATCAACATGTCTATTTTTATTCCTTTATTTATTCATGATAAAGGGGTAAAATTAGCATGCATGGGTGAGTACAAATTTTAGCCTATTTTTAGGATGGGTTGGGTGAATAATTTTGCTATATATTGTGTGCATTGGAAAAAAAAAAAGAGGAATTTTTGGACATAGGAGTGTTGAAGCAAATTTTCTACCAATTTTTCCTTGAATGAGAATGATTTTTTTCTTTCCAATTATTTGTAGTGGTGTGTATCTCTTTCATTAATTCTTGTGAATGTTAATTCCCTGATTAATCATCTTACCTTGCTGCAAAATCTAGTATTTTCTACATAGTCTTAGTGTGCATGTTTATCTTGTTGTGTTTATTGTGATTTATCCCTCAATACATAAGTGTTTTGCCTTAATATTATGTTGAAAACCATTGGTTTCATCATCTAAAATTCATTCTCAATTTTATTGTGCATATACTCATTCAAATCCCTCAATAAGTTTGGTGTATCACCCATTTCAATTTCATTTATAGTCATCTTTTTACCCTCAAAACCCCAAAAAAAATTAGTTTAGGATACATCAATAAGGAACCGACCTTGATACTGAGACTCACCTCAACAATAGGTATACACAAACTTGAGGTGTTTCCATTGTATCTACAAAAGTGAGAGATCAAAGAAAGCTTAGAACCCTTATTGTCATCTCTCAACCAGGGTGCACTTTTGAGAGATAACATTTTTGGCACGCTTGGTGGGAGATGGATCAGATCTAAGATTACAACAATTTACAACAAATTTACAGATATAGAGTGAAAGAAATTCACTTTTGGAGAAGCAAGTCTACAACAATTTATTTTAAAATCAAAATATTTATTTGGTGACTCCGTAAGGCTGATTTTAGACTATTTTTGCAGCATGTTCCATGCCTAAAGTGACTACAAGATCATCGGTAAGAGGAATTCCATTGAGTTTATTTCTTTACCTTTGAATTCTACAAGAAGAAGAAGAGTTGGAAATACCTTACCTTATAATAGGCCTGGTTTTGGAAACCCTCCTCCTAATCTTCCTTCACCATGTATTAATCTTGTTGTTTAAATCCTGTTATTCCAATGGCTATACAACCACCTAGAAATTTTGTGACCTTTACTAATGGAAACCCTTTAGTAATTCAAGTTTATCATGATATACCTTGCTTCCCTGAAAATTTTACCTTCATTTACTGGTGAAAATCATATTACCCCTATAGAGCACATTAAAGATGTTGCAACCCTTTGTGTTGTCCATAATATAACTCATGAAGATGTAGCCTTAAGACTTTTAGCTACATCATTTAAAGGACAAGCTTTGTAATGGTACAAAACCTTAGAAATAGGGAGTATAAGAACTTGGGATGAGTTAGGAGAGAAATTACTTAAGCAATTTCAAGACCATTTTGATCATTTATCTCTCATAGAACAAATTGTCTACAATCAAAAAGAGCTCCTCATGAATTTATGGCTAGTTTTAACATCAGATTTGCTAGAACTTGGGAAAGAATTCCATACCTAGTGTTAAGCCTCAAGTTGATCATGCATTTCTATATTATCTCAGAGCTTTAAATAGTGATATTTCAGCCATGATTCAGTCTATGGGAGGAAAACTCCCACGACAAGCTTATGATATTTCCATTAGGGCTGAAAACAACCTTATTCAAGATGGAAAATTATCCCAAGGCCTTCAATGCCTCTTATATAGATTTGGCACTTGTTCCACAACCTATTACCATTATAGAGCCTATTGTTATAGCTCCATCAGATGATGTATTTAAGGCTTTGTAGACTATGGGAAATAATTAAATCAATTGAGAACAAACTAGCTCAGCCTAACAGGCCTTACCAAGCTTTCTTACCAAAAAAATCAATAGAATAGGTAGCCTTACCAACAAAATTAGAACTATAGACAACCATATCAGCCAAGGCAATTTGATCCAAAGGCTCCTAGTTCATCTAGCGCTCTTGTTCCAGTTAATATGGTTTCAAAAGAATGGTGTCCACCTTGTAATCAACCTCATTCAACTACTAATTGTCCAAATGCATTCCTGAATATAAGCCTTGTTGCACAACCTCAATCTAAAGCATTATTATGCCTCAAATGGAGGGTGGGAAATAAGATGCTCATAGTTAGAAACCACCAGAATAGAATCTAGTCAGCTTTGGAGAGGAAGATTTTTTACATTCACAACTAGGTCTCAAGAAAAGGCTCAAGATAAAGAAAAACAACAAAATAAACTATTTTGCCTATGGTCACTGATAAAACAACAAGTAGGTCAGGTGCAAAAACAACAAACAACTATATTTTTCCTTAAAAAACAGCAAGCAATTCAGCTCTAAAAGAGAAAAAACAATGCAACCTGATCCTAGAAGATTATTCATACCTCAAATTTCAAAAGTTGTTGAAGAAAAGTCAGTTTTTTCTAAAGCTTATGCTAAAACTATAGAAGTTTTTTCAAAGATGTTGCTTCTTTTAATATTGTTGAGGTAATGAAAAATCATAATATTAATATTTCATTATGGGATGCTCTAAGTATTCCAAGACAACAAGAGTTACTTGCTCATGAGCTTGTTAAGTTGTAGATTTCTTCAAAACCAATAGAAAAGGAAGCTCAGAAAGTAGATATGGTTCTTGGTACAATGGAGAAAGATCATATGAAAGAGGTTAAGTGGATGGTACAAAAGGTTTTAAATGCTCATGATATTAAAAACCACCACCTTTTATCTATCTTTGATTATTGGAGATCATTTAGTTCATAACTACATGGTTGATAATGGTGCTAAAGTGCAAACAACAAGTAATGCCTAAAAAAGCAAGAGAAAAATTAGGCTGCGGTATGAACCTAAAGAGAAAAGTGTTTTTATAGATAGAAAACAACAACTAACATAGTTGGCATCATTATAAATTTGGAGGTAACTTTACATGCTTGTCCCAAATGTTACTATCTTACAAGATGTTATTGTTGTAGATTTACCTCCCTACTTTTCCTTATGTTTATCAAGAGATTTTATAACAAAGATAGGAGGTTATCTTTCTTCATATTGGTCATTTTTTATTCTTTACTACAAGGTATGGAACTAAAGTTACTGTAAATTTAGAGCCTCTGGCTAGATTTCATATTGAGCCTCATGCTTCAAATGTTGCAACAAATTATGCAACCATAGATCAATCTGATTTTGACATTACAACACATGTTTCTACATTAGATGGTGTTTCTAATCTGTTTATGGATGAAAAACTCAAGAAGAACATGCTTATGATCCTTTCAAAGAAGCAGAAGAATATTTGTTTGGTGTTTATTGTTTGCATGAAGAAAATGCACCAATTCCTTTTGTCCAAAACAGAAAAAACAACAAAAGGGCTATGGAAGCTTCATTTGATGGAGCCAAGAACAAAAAGGACAAGGTGCAGGTTTGATGCTCACTTCCCCTACAAATGAAAGGTATTTTTCAGCTCTAAGTCTACATAATTTTCATGTACTTGTAACATAGTTGAATATGAAGCATTAATTCATGGCTTACAATGGGCTAGAAAAAGAGGTATCAACATGTTGCAAGTTTTTGGTGATTTAGAGTTAGTGATTAATCAAGTAAAAAAATTTAATGTGTGTAAGAATTCATTACTGAAATCTTACAAACATAGAGTTTCAGACTTAATGGAAGATTTTGATGTTATTAATATGCAATTTGTTCCAAGAGCTGAAAACAAACATGCAGAAAGACTTACAATAGTTGGTGCTAGCTTTGATGTGCTATAACAATGAAAAAAAAAAGTACAAGCCACATATAAAGCTGATTATCAGACCTTCAAGTACCTGATAATGAAGAAAATTGGCAAGTTTTTGAAGATGATGAAAAATTATAGATTTTTGCAGCAAGAAGTTGAATTTTTTGCATTAAATCAAGAAAAACTACAACATTTATATGGTGACCAGATTGTTCAATTAAAGAAAAAAATTTTCCCAAGGAATGGTCACATTAGAAGATATTTTCAGTTCTAATGATCAATTAAGAAAGGATAAAGGAAAGATTTCAACTCATGCATAGATAACTATGAAGAGATCTTAGTGGATGATGAAAAGAAATTATTTATCGGAAAGGTATGTTCCTTAGCTGAAAAAAGTCATTTATTAATTTATGTAAAGAATTAGAGATGTTTTTGCTTGGAAATACCAAGATTTGAGAGGTTTTGATCCTAGTTTAGCTCAACATACCATAGAGTTACAACCAAATTCCAAGCCAGTTAGGAAAAAACAAAGGCCTGTAAATCCTAAGATTGAACCATTGATGAGAAAAGAGTTATCCAAATTGATTGAATTAGGTATTATCTTTCCAGTTAAACATTCAAGTTGGGTAGCTAATCTTGTTCTATTAGAAAAAAAATGGAGAAATCTGGCTATGTGTGGATTTTAGAGATCTTAATAAAGCTTCATTAAAAGATCATTATCCGTTACCCAATATGGATCATATTTTAAGAAAATTTTAGTTTAGATAAGTTGTCCCTTTTGGATGGTTATAGTAGATACAATCAGATACAATCATATTCTTATGCGTGAAGAAGATATATACAAAATAACCTTTCACTACAAAGTGGGGTACTTATGCTTACAAAAGAATGCCTTTTGGACTTTCCAATGTCGGTGCAACATTTCAACATGCAATGGACATGGATTTTCACAACCTATTAAATAAATGCATATTGGTTTATTTAGATGATGTTACTGTATTTTAAAATAATTCTAATGATCATCTTATGCATTTAAGGCAAACTTTTCAGCTTTGAGTAGTTTGGAATATCATTGAATCCAAAAAGTCTATATTTTCAGTCCATCAAGGTAAATTACTTGGACATATTGTTTCTAGAAAAGGTTTAGCTATTGATCCTTTCAGAATTGAAGCAATTTCACAGCTATCCTTGCCTCATCATAAGAAGGCACTACAAATTTTTCTTGGAAAAATCAACTTTGTTAGAAGATTTGTTCTAGATTTTGTAGCATTATTCAAGCCATTAACAACCATGTTAAAGAAAGATAAACTTTCTCTTGGACCAAAGAAGGAAGAAAAGGATTCAAAGCCATCAAGACAGCTATTTCACAAGCTCCTACCCTAGAAAATCAAATTTTGATAAGGATTTTACAATGTATGCACTTGTAGGAGCTGAAACCATTTCAACCATATTAACTCAAAGTTAATGATGAAAATATTGAGCAGCCAATTGCTTTCTTTGGGAAAGAGCTTACATGACTATGAGACAAGGTACACTTTTCTTGAAAAAAATACTTTCTATAGTTAGAGGATTAAATAATTTCAAGTACATGATTTCCAATAATAAGATACATGTCTTAGTCTCTCATCCAAGTGTTAAACATTCTTGTTGAACAAAGAAATGAATGAGAAGAGAGCAAGATTGGATTACAAAGGTTATGGAATATGATGTTAACATCCATGTTTAAAAAATAAAGGTTCAAGGAAAGGATTGTGTGAACATCTAATTTCTGATATGGAAAAATAGTAGGCTGTAGAATTAGAAAAATTCAGAACAACATGCTGAAATCACGTATCAACAATCAAAATCTTATTACAACCTAAAAATCAACAACCAGAACTTAATCAAGAAGTTTAGGAATCAAGATGGATGACTGATTTGGTTAATTACTTGCAACACGATACTTATCCGGAAGGTATGGACAAGAATAAATGAAGATATTTTAGGTTACAAGTTGTACCTTATATTTTCATTGATGGTGTGTTGTTTAAAAGGGATATAAATGGAATTTTGTTACGATGTATTGATTATGATAGAATTTAGCAACTATTATCCAAGTTTCATGAAGGACCTGCAGGAGGTCACTTTTCAAAGCACATACTACAACCTTAAAAATTATGAAAGATGGTTATTATTGGCCTAGACATATTCAAGGATATTTGAATGGATTATAAAGTGTAAAAGTGTGATTTCTTTGTTAGAAAAGAATTTTAACATCACTGCCCGCAACCTATTTTAGTGGATCAACCATTCATGTAGTGGGGTCTCGACTTCATTGGCATGATAAATCCACCTTCATCACAAGGAAACAAGTGGATATTCACTACTAGATTATTTTACATTTGACTAAAGTAGCAAATAGATTTGAAAGAAGCTAATGAGACTTCAATCTTATAATTTTATGAAGGTATAGTTTGTAGATTTGGTGTTTTGGTAACTATCATTTTAGATAATGCCTTAGCATTTCTTGGTGGAAAGGTAATAGATTGGGCTGTCAAGCATGGAATTTATTTAAGTACTTTTTCATCTAATTATTACCCAAAGGTAATGGATTAGCTAAAAGCACTAACAAAAATATTTTGAGGATCATCAGAAGAACACTCAAGGACAACCAAAGAGCTTAGTATTTGATGTTAAATTCAGCACTTTGGGATGACAGAGTGACTCCTAAAAGATCAGTTGGAAATTCACCGTATAATCTTGTTTATGGACGAGAGGAAAGAATTCCTATCTTAGTTGAGTTTCCCGCATTGGATTTACTACATCAAATGGAACTACTTGAGAATGAACCATTGCAGGTTCATTATGCATAATTAATGGAGCTACAAGAGCTAAGAGATCAAGCTCATCTAAATATGGAAAATAATCAAAGATAGATCAAGAAAACATTTGATAAAAAGGATAAGTTCAAAGTCTTCAATGAAGGAGACATTGTGTTAAAATGGGATGTTGATCGTGCAAAGCCAAGAAACCACATGAAATTTGATACAATATGGAGTGGTCCTTATATGATTTCAGCTTGCAAAGAACACAATGCATTTAGCTTTCAAGGATGAATGGAGAAGAACTTCCCATTCCTGTGAATGGTATGTTTCTTAAACATTATTATTGAAAATCCTATAGTGTTTGGTTAGAGTAGGATTTCCCTTTCAATAAGTGCAGTTCATGCACATTGTAATGTTTTTCAATTCAATAAATGCACTCATGCATGTGATCTAGTTCACTGATTCTTTCCCAAGCTTTAGTTTGTTTTTAGAATGGTTGGCTTTTTAGAAAGGTAGATTTTGGTTATATGTTTTGACTCCATTCCCAATGGAAAAGAGAAGGCACTAGTCTAGAAGCTAGCGAGAAAAAAATTCTCCATAAGATTCAAGAAAATTTTAATAATTTTTACACTCGTGCAAAAATGGGAAACTCAAAAATTGGTTTTCATGGAAGGCATTGATTAAATGAACATAACTAGGGGATTCATATAATTTTATTGTGTTTTCAGTTGGAACAATTGATTAAATACATGTAATTGCAGCTATGTGTGTTGTTAAAATGTAACACCTCACTTAAACTATCATTCCATGTTCATCTTCAATAAGGAAACACAAAATCCCTTAGAGACTAATGCATCTCCTTGATGAAGGTGGGAATAATAGTTTAGGTGAAATGTTAATTTTAGGAGAAGCAAATAGAGTTGAAGTTTACATGAAAGAGTTCATTATTAAGTTACGGGTACATAAAAACTCATTATTTCTTCGGTTTAAATACATTTAATTATGTGATTGATTTTTTATTTCATTATACAATCAATATCCATAATAAAAGTTGAATCGAGAAAGAAGCATACAACTTAGTTATAAAAATTGAAGTTATTTATTCACGAAGAAATTCAATGTTTCACACGAAATTGTGGGATGTAGCTCATAAATCGAAGAAAGAAGTACATGTGCATAAAGCTAAAATTAAAAGAGTATAGAGGAAACTTATCATTGCCTTGGGTTTTCTTCTAGCCTTATTGTTTCACGTTCCATATTTATCTTTCATCCATGTTGCGAGAAGCAACAATGTGTTGGTACCCAAATTGATTCTCCCTCAAAGTCTGAGCAACATCATTGGTTTGACAGGAAGCTTAGAGAAAGATAGATCATGGTGAGTCATTTTGTAGCCAAGGATGAGATCTAACTTTCCCTCTATCACTCAAATGTGGAGAAATGGATAGCACCCTCAAGAGGATTTGATCTATCCTCACTATTTTAGGTTGTGCCTTTCAACCAAGGTAAGAGAACCCTTTTATAGCCTGTTGTTTGTGGAGGAGGTGGAGATATCCTTCCTAATGAATTTGTTAAGGAGACCTTGAAGAAAATATGATCAATGCAACAAAATCTAACTCTCACGAGTTGTCACCGTAGATAGTGGAGATCTCTAGTGAGGTAGAATGAACTTGATTTTCCAGATCTTTGAGAACTCTTACAAAATGGAAAGTCTAGACAACAAAATGCTTCAGGGTAGCTAAAATTTTCCTTTAACCAGAATATGTGCTTCAATGGAGGCCCATATTAGCACTTTTTCACACAATCTATGAGGTTTTAACATGAAAGATCGAGTTAGAAATCCCAACAAAGTATTGAGATCTAAACCCAATCATGCCTGAGGTACACCTAGAGGCTTACTGAGACAA
Source organism: Taxus wallichiana var. yunnanensis (assembly GCA_018340775.1). Taxonomy (NCBI): domain Eukaryota; kingdom Viridiplantae; phylum Streptophyta; class Pinopsida; order Cupressales; family Taxaceae; genus Taxus; species Taxus wallichiana. The sequence continues at coordinate 201,785,229 of CM031240.1, forward strand.
TCTCTATCAACAGATGAAAGAAAAGTGATTTTAAATCATTGATTTCACTCCTAAATGAAATATCTTCGAGAAATGAAATTACAGATGCCACTAAACTATCACAAGGATTGATACCTATGTGATTGAGACATATTTTGATACAAGATTGCAACAGGAACAAGAAAAACTATTTACGGACATTTAGAAATAAAACAAACACATTTTGCATAATCTCTACACAAAATAACTTGAATTTTATTAAATTTATTGGCGGGGAAAGTTTCTAGATTAATCTCGAGCTTGTCAATGGTTGTACACTCATGCAACCACCTTGACATGATCAAATTCAATACAAAATCGATATACGTGCTTCTCAAACAACTTCTCAAAGACAGGGTTTGTCAAATTTTCCTCTTGGGAATTTTCTTCGACCTCTAACACTCTAACCATTTGCACGATAAATTCATACAATTTATAACATTTTACCATAGAGCTTTTCCCGAAAAGGTATTAAACATTTAATGTACCGAGTGCTCATCAAGATCTCGATCACAATTTCTAGAATCAAATTTGTAAAAATTGTCAGTGCTCAAAGAGGTAGATCTCTTCAAATATCTCCCACATTCAACTCCTTCCTCTCACAAATCACTCTTTTTCAACTCGTTAACCACTTCCACCCCTAATGTCAAACCTAGCTCCTTGCGTGCTTCGAGAGAAGAAAAACGAAATATCACATCGAGCCCAATTGCAAGATCATTTTAATGGTGAAAGATGTCTCGATTTCCCCACCAAAATTAGATATACAAATTAACTCCCCTCTTTGTTTTGCGTGTATGAAATACCAAGATATCATGAAAAATCACACTTCCAAGATCTTTTCAAGTAAAAATGGGGAAAATCGATTCAGAACACACAACTTCCATTGATCTTTACTTTGAATATGGGCCATCCACGTGGAAGATTCAATTTTCCAAGTTGTCCCCTGCATCTCCACCCTTGAGAAATGCCTCTAATGTGGGTCCCAATGGAACCACGCTTCCTTTTATGCTTTTAGTTCCTTTTCCCCAAAAGGAAAATTTTTCAAATTTCCCCGAGAGTTCGCACCACTTCCATTGGCTGGAGCAAGCTTTGACCTTTCCTTTATCGGGCTTGTGGGCCATTTTTATGTTTTAATATTTTTAATATCAAGGAAAAAATGCAAGTTACCCTCGATAGTCCGCCTCCCAACCCTTTTGAATTGAAAGTGTTGGTGCTCAAAATTGTCTCGCCCCATTTGTGCCCTTGAAAATTTATTGATTCATGGCCTCTATCATTATTTCCTTTCTTGTGTTTGTGCTCGGTTTCTTTTTTGCCATTTTTAATCTACTCTTGGGTCGAGGATCATGTATGGGTCCGTATTTGTCTCCTCATTCCTTTTTTCCCCTAGAAGAGATTTGTATTTTGAGTCCCCCATGCTTTGTTCTGCAAAGCTCGTATTTTCCCTTTTTCTCCATTTTCCACAGTCAAGATCTGTTGTCCTTGTCATTTTTGCCCTAAATACTTGAAGAAGAATGAATTAATGTCCCTGAGGATCATGTTTGAGCCTTACAACATTTCTAAACTCTTTTTCTTTTGAGAAAATTTCATTTTTAGGCTCAAATGATCGTTTCTCTATGTTTTACGGTTTGACAGGCATTTCTCCTAGTCAAATTTGTATCCTTGCATCAACAAGGAAATGTGGCATCCTTTGGTTCAACGCAGCTCGGCTAAATACTTGAAAAATCTATAAAAGCCTCAAATTTAAAAATGTGTCCCCTGTGAAGGAGCGACACTCGTTTGAGAATAAAATTTTTGTGCGGCTTAGAAATACGTTAGGTGGACACATGGAGGTTAGTAGGATGAGGACACGTGTAGGATTCCACCACTTGTCCCGAGGAATTAGACAATTTTTATTCAAATGGGCAGTTTTGCGAGAACATGACACGTGGAGGCCTCCACTTTCTTTTCATTTTACTTAGAATTTTCAATGTACCAAAAGAGAGCGCCTCGAGATCATGACATGTGGCATCTTCCACGGAGCTTCAACCCTTTAAACAATTTTTCCGAGTAGGACACGTGGCCACTCCTGTACTTATTCGATGTATCAAATTTTGGGGGTGCATCATGGTGACACATAGAAATTTGAAATGTCATAAGGAGCGGGAAGTGGACCATCGGAGGAACTTAAAATTTTTAACTCTTTATCTCAAAGGGTTAAAATATCAAAAATGGCTTGCAAGCTGACAAAGGAAAAAGTCAAAATATGTTTCTAGTCAAAGGGGTGGGAAGGCGGATCATCGAGGGCAACTTGGAAATTTTGCCTCTTATATTCAAATGACTCAAAGTATATAAAAATCCACGAGGGCACGAGGGAAATAGTCAATGTTTTCTTTGAGGTCAACGGTGGAGGTGCGGTATTGAGGAAAAAGGACGCTAAAGGCATAAAAAGACCTAAGGTCCCACTGGGACCCACATTAGAAACTTGAAGTGGAAGGGCGAGTTGCAGGGGAAACATGGAAATTTTTCTTTGTTTCTAAAAGATAGTCAAATGGCAGAATCTTTCTGCGGTTCCTTTCGGACCCACCTTAGGACACATGTCAAGCCCATTTTCAAAAGCAGAGGTGCAGAGCAAAATGTAAACTTTTTACATTTTTGAAAGGGTCAAGAAAAAGTCAAAAGGATTTCCCCGAGCTCATTTTTCCATCTTCCACATGGACGTCCCATATTCAAATCAAAGATCAATGGCTGCTAAGTGTCAAAATCTTATTTTCCCCCCATTTTCTCTTTAAAACACCTGGGAGTGCGAGTATTCATCATTTCTTACTATTTTCTACACTCCAAACGAGAGAATAAAGTTAATGTTTATATCGAAGTTTGGTGGGAAGATCGTAAAGCGTCTTTTGCCATTAAAGCAGTCTAACTCTCGAGCCGATCTGGTTTTTTGTTTTTCTTCTCCTAAGCATGCAAAGGGCCGATTTGATAGATTAGGGGGCGGAAGTGGTTGGTGAAAGGATGGAGACATTTTTTTCTGAGGAAGGAGTTTAAAGTGGGAATAAATTAAAGAGATCTACCCTCAAGCACACACGGAGACTTTTACAAATCTGATTTTGTGAATCACAAAAGAATTATGGCGAGCTTTGGTGCATTTAAAGTTTTTTCCTTTTAGAGGAAGGGGATTTGTTGTAAAGGTTATAAATGGAACAAATTCTTTCATGCAAAAGGTTGGTTGGGAATTTTTGGAAAGGTCGGGACTGATTTTTCCTACGAAGAAGATTGTGGACAGAGCCCATCCATTTTTAGAAGCCATCTAAGAAGCTCAGTATATCTCTCTGTTATCCAAAATTCACCCCCAAGGTAAATTTTGATAACATGCACCAAATTCTTTACTCCCTGTGCAATTATATTAATTCAAGGCAAAGCATCATGTTGTTGGGGTCCCCTTTTTTTCTAACTCACGGCCAAGAAAGAAAGAGAAAGCTCTGAAAAAATATGGAAAGGTTGCAGAAGACAGGCTCGGGCCAGGAAAAATCATGAAAAATGGCTAAGTCTTAGTCTCCGGGACAGCCGGGACAAAAGTACGCGAGGGACGCGTGGGACGCGAAAGCGCGGATCGGCCGAAGGAAGAGTTTTTCATCCGGGACAGCCGGGACAAAAGTACGCGAGGGATGCATGGGACGCGAAAGCGCGGATCGGCCGAAGGAAGAGTTTTTCGTCCGGGACAGCCGGGATAAAAGTACGCGAGGGACGTGTGGGACGCGAAAGCGCGAATCGGGCGAAGGAGGAGTTTTTCGCCCGGGGACAATGAGACAAAAGTACGCGAGGATATGTGGGATGCGAAAGCACGGATCAGGCGAAGGAGGAGTTTTCATCCGGGACAGCCGGGACAAAAGTACGCGAGGGACGCGTGGGACGCGAAAGCGCGGATCGGCCGAAGGAGGAGTTTTTCGTCCGGGACAGCCGGGACAAAAGTACGCGAGGGACGCGTGGGACGCAAAAGCGCGGATCGGCCGAAGGAGGAGTTTTTCATCCGGGACAGCCGGGACAAAAGTACATGAGGGACACATGGGACGCGAAAGCGTGAATCGGCCAAAGACAGAAGAGGAAAAGTCAACGTTTGACCTGCGAAACTTCAAACGGCCATAACTTTTGACTCCGAGCTCCGATTTTCACAAAATTGGACTTTCTGGAACGAGCACGATGTCCTCTATGCCACAGAAACTAGATTTCTTATTTTTAATGAGGATAGATATATTTAATTAAGAGAAACATATTTGGCTCTAGTCAGTTAATGTTCATTCCCGTCAAATGACAGAAAACGCCTACCAGACCCAAAATAGCTGCCCGCACTCAGAAGGCCATAACTTTTGCATTTCTCAACGAAATCACACAAAATTGGTACCGTTGGAATCGTGGCTCTGAGCCCGACGCACAAAAATCAAGAAATTCTGGATTTGATGAGAAATTGATTGAGTTTTTAAGAAAATGTAGCTGGGTTGTAATGGTGTTTTATTTGGTATTTGGAGTGCAATTAAGAGGCATGGTCATCATTCTTTCTGCTTTGCTGACACATGGGACAAGTATGGGGAGCCTTTTTGAAAGTAATGTATAATCATTTCACTCAATTTAATGCCTCTTACAGGTGGTTGAAGGATAGATTTCGGGATTTCCATTTTCCCTTCTCTTTTCCTTCTCATTTTCTATAAATTGGAGTGTTGGGCTCATTGAAAAGGGGGAGTTTTGGGTAGAAAGCTCTACCAAAATTGCTTTGTGAAGCTTGGTGTGTTGCAGGCCCTTGTAGTGGACTCCTTGCATGGTGATCCAGGCCCTTATCTTGTAATAGACTGAACTGTGCATACCAGGAAGCAATAAAATACAAAGTTTGTGGATGTATCTTCCCCCTTTGTGTTTTCTTGCATTCTTCGCCCTTTTTTCTTTCTATAAGAATATTGTGTCTATTATTATGTTCTTGTAGGAATTCACTAACATTGTGTATGCTTGGAATATTGTTGTGAATGCATTTTGCTAGATTATGGTGAACTATCATCACCTCTTCTAGTGTGCACTTTCCCTCTGTATTTCACACATTTGGAGATTACTCTCACACCCTCCTTTTCTGGTGTATCACCGCTTTAGTGTAGGCTTTCATTTTATGTATTCTCTCTCCCTAGTCCCTTGGAAATTTAGATTAGAACAGTTAGCTTATCCTGCATTAGAGTAGATTGTGGCAGGTAGTTTAGGAGCAAGAACCAGCTTTCTCTCGGAGTGCTGTCTCAATTAGCAAGTCCCACAACTGGAGATAGTACCATGTTATCCAATCACACTTTGTGAGTTCAAATACATGCATGCACAGCGGTCTTTGTGATTCGGTGATAACACTCTCTTTGTGTCAAATATGATCATGTCAAGGTGGTTACAAGTGTATAGCCATTGAAAAGCTTTGAGATTGTTCGGAAAATTTCCTTGCTAATAAATTATATCAAACTTTTAGTTACTCTGTGTAAATCTTGACTAAAGTCTATTTATTTCATCTCTAAATGCATGTGAGTAGTTTTCTTGTTTTTGTTTCAATCTTGTACCAAAGTTTGGATGAATCACATGAGTCTCAATCCTTTTGATAGTTTAGTGGCATTTGTAATTTCATTTCTCGAGAAGAGCCTTCATCCGGGAATGGGATAAACAAATGTAATATCACTTTTCTTTCATCTTGTTAATAGAGATTCTTTGTAAGCCTCTAAATGGACCTCAAGCATGACTTGGTTTTAAATTTTGGTGCTTTATTGGGTTATCTAGCTCGAGCCTTCATGATAGAATCCCACGAGGTTGTGTGAAAGAGTGCTAATTTGGGCCTCCATTGAAGCACATATTCTAGTTAAGGAAATAATTTAACTTTTTGTGGCATTTTGTTAATTGAATCTTTCCATTTTGCAAAATCTCTCAATGATCTGGTGAGTCAAGTCCATCCTGTCTCCCCTCCCACCAAAAATCCATCCAAAACAACTAATCCTACCCATTTTTTTGCTCTGTATACCCACACAAGACCAAAATCCTTTTACTAAAGTATGCAAAACAGATCAAGTTTCCAAATGTCTTTAGTAACCTTTTCCTTGTTGTGAAGATATCTCCATAATCTGGAAGTGACAACTCGTGAGAGTCAAATTTGGTGTGTTGATCATATTTTTCCCAAGGTCCTCTCTATAGAATTTATACAAAAGAAAGGTATTTGTATCTCCTTTTCAAATAAAAAAGGTTACAAAATAGGTTCTCTTACCTTGGTTGATAGGCACAAACTAAAATAGTTAGGATCAGATCACATCCTTTTAAGGTGCTACCCACTCACTGTCAAAGCATGTGTGCAAAGAGTCAAATAGATTGCTTTCCGTGGCTATAAAACGACATACATGATTTTCTATCTCGCTTTGAGTGTCCTATCAAATCCATGAGGTGCTTGGTATTTGAAGGAGATTAAGTTTGGGTACCAACATCAATGGCACCATTGTCGGGATCGAAGAATGCAATATCAAGACTAATTTGTTGATCCACTGCTAATTCATATCTATTTGACCTTTCAACAACACAAACGCTTAAGCAACTCTACTCGGGACTACATTTCACATTCAAGCCCTGGTAAAACACTTCTTGTATGCTCTAACTATTATGTGCAATTATTTCAGTGTTCACACCTAGTGCACTAGTCTTCATTTGATAAATATGGGTAAAGAAAGGTCATAATCTTTCTATTTCTAGTTTCTGGCATTGACAGACACTTGACAGATCATATTTAGTGCATTTGCACAACTAAGGTGGAAATCCTTAGTGGCGAATCCCTGTTGTTTTGATCTTGAGAAGGACCAGTGTCTTAAAACTCTGTCAAGAAAAATTTGTTACTCATATTTGCAAAGCTGGAAGGAAGAAGATCTTTCTTTGCTAGGGATCCTGCTAGGACACTATTTCTAGAGCTAGGAAAAGCAAAGTCAGAAGGAAGAAAATCCTGGAGAGTTGTGGGAGAACAAAGACAAGAAGAGGGATCTCCATTGATGAAAGTGATCAGCCCATCATTGAAGACTGCCATTCAAGTGACTCTGAATTAGGTAGCCTCTTTGTGGAATTGAATTCTCCAACTGGAGAGGGGCCTTCATTTGATTTTGAAATATTTTCTTCACATTTTGCACCTATCTTTTCTAAAGTTGATAGGGATTTCCAAGAAGCAAGGCCTTTAGAGGGTGTCCATTTTGAAAGCTACACTCCTATGTTTCAAGGACCCTCTACCCTCATCAATTTTTCACCCCTCCAAGATCACCTCCTCAAATCAATATGGCCCAACCTAGACCCCCATTTGTTGTAAACACCTTTGGACCTATAAATTTTGTGGGAATGGATGGTTATCCAAATGCAATACCTCAAGATGTAAGGAATGCAGACTTGAAAGTTCCAACGAGACAATGCCATTACTAGAGATCAACATCTAAACCTCTTCCTCAATATGATGGAAGATTTTGAGATTGAACATGAAGATGTATACATCAAATTGTTTTTTCACACTCTAGAGGATGATGAAAGAGATTGGTACAAACCATTGCTAGATAACTCTATTGATTCTTTCGCTGAGATAAACAATGCATTTAGGTTGCAATATGGTGATAGAACTGACCCTAGGTTTCTTCTGTCATAATTTGAAAACATCAAGAAGAATCCCAATGAGTTAGTACATGATTTCAACACAAGGTTTAATAAGACCTTGAGAAGATTTCTGTTAGAATAAGGCCTTGTGATGAGTCATGTTTGATCAAATATACTGATGCATTTGATAAAAAGGTTGCATATTACTTAAGAGATAAGAACCCCACAAATTTGAGGTAGGCCTTCACCATGGCTCTGCAAATAGATAAAAACATCAAGGAAATTGGGAAGCCTCCAAAGAGAGAAGGTGTAAAGCTGGTTAACCCAGAAAAACCTCAAACAAGCAAGGTTGTTGATTTAGAAGAAGTTGTGAAGAATTTGGCAGGGGTTATCAAGGAGATCTCCTACAAGCTATCCCAAGATGAGAAAGGAGTTGGGTAGAGTTCCCAAGGACAACATAGGCAACAAGGCCAAGATAGACCTACAAATCATCAAAGAACTGATGATAGAGGCAAGGGACCTATTGGATTTGGAAATAGGCAGCCTCAAGGTAGAGAAAATAGAATGGTGCTTGATCCTTTGGCTGCTAGAGTTGTTGTGGAAGAAAAAGAAGTCATTGATTGGTGTGACAAATGTTTCATGCCCCATGCTCCTTGTGAAGAAGATCAACAAGAAGAAGAACAAGCTGATGATGACAATGATGATGATGTTTGCATGATGGGTTGCTCCACCAGCTCACAACAAGGGGCAACCTCAACTGAGGTGATAAGTGCTAGAACTACTGCCACTTTTTGGGACTACATTCATAGGGTACATATTATTCCTCTCTCTCATACTTTAGAAGTAGATAATATAAAATCTTTTGAATTTCCCAATAATGACTTTGAATATCTAAGGGCTTTAATGATAAAAAATTATGATGGAGGAATACCATTTGAGAAAGATATGCATTTGTTAATGAATGTTTTTGCCCAAGAGAAGGAATATAACATAAGGAATAGGGTTGTCAAAGGTGCAAGGCCTCATGCTAAGCCAAAATCTCCCTACTTTCAAATCTTCCTAGAGAGGCTCCTAAGAAAGATGCACTGCCAAGATCCCTGCGAGTTCCAAGCGTAAATCACACTCCTCCTCATGCCCAAGCTATCAAGAGTCTGTGCACGACCTAATGAGGCTATTAGCTCCTCTTCTAATGTTTCCTTGCCTAAGAATGTCCCATATGACATTGCCCAATTTTTGAGTCAAATCAAAGTCTATGTTCCAATTGTTGAGGTTCTTAGGATTCACGAGCATAATAAGAGAGCATTTGAATACTTGGGATTGAATGAAGAAAAGGCTACCCTAGGAAGAAATGTGAACATTGTGGAGAATCCTCCAATAATTGAAGAATCGAGACACCATCAACACCAAAAGAGCTAGCTGAACCACCCGAGGTTTATCTAGGGACATCCTTGGTAGACTCTCGGTGAATGTGGATCCATTCTTCACCACTCGATCTACAAGGATAGGCTGATCCATAAGCGCATGTTTGACTCGGGGGCATCATGAAATGTCATGCCTTTGGAGGTCATGAATGATCTCGAATATTAAAGTAACAACAACATGTGGGAAGTGTACTTTGCCATGGACTCTAGAGAGGTGCCGGTGGTGGGATGTGTCAAAAATTTTGTTGTGCAACTTGCATCTTATCCTATAAGGAACTTAAAGTTTGATGTAGTCATTGTTGATAGCCTTGCCAAGTGGGGAATGTTGTTGTCAAGAAAATGGGCTGCAAGTTTTGGTGGGAGTGTCCAAATGGACATGTCTTATGCCACCATCCCGATTAAGGGCAGCCTTGTCAAGTTATATGGGTAGAGGAAAATGTTGCACCTCATTGAGGATCCTAACAATGCGTCCTATGAAGTATTATACACAAATGTTGATGCTTTGACAATTTGTAGGATTTCTTGAGGAAGGGAAAAAAAGATTGAGGAGTCTAAATGTCTTGAGTAGGTAGGCTCTCCTTGGACCCTATTGTTTGATGGAGCTTGCTCCAAATTTGGAAATGGTGTCGGTGATGTCTTACTTTCTCCAAGCCGGGAAAGGTTTGTTCTTTCCTTTAAAATTTACTTTGAGTGCACTAACAACATTGCTTTGAGTATGAGGCACATTTGTTAGGTTTAAGAATTGCTTGGAAGTAAGGTTTGAGGGCATCATTGTCAAAGGAGACTCATAGTTAGTTGTCAAGCAAGTCGAAAAGTGTATGCCACAAAGAACCAACGAATGAAGCAATATAAGCATGCAGTTTGGGACTTCATTGAGATGTTTGAATCCTTCAACATAGTGCATCATGATGGAAGGTTCAATGACTTGGTAGACAAGATAGCAGTGTTGGGGTCTCAGTTTGACAATTATGCAACATCCCCTTATTGTTAATATGAGGTCGAAATATTGATAAGACCCTCTATCCACAAAAATATGAAACACTCGGGGTTTTTGATGATGATACTCGAGATCCAAAAATTTCTACATAACAATGAAGAATTTTCTCGATCAAAACATTGATTGGGAGCCAATGTCTCAGTGTAATAGAGGGGAAGGAAACCTTGTTTGGTAAAGGTATCATCCAAACTAAAAACAAACACCATTCCTAGGGGTCTGGTTGCTCTTGAGTCCAATTTTTATAATTTTGATCGCATTGTTAATAGATGCATGGAGGCATCGAGGGATGTTGAGGAGCATGACCTTAGAACATAGAAAAAACAAGGAAGATCTGGTTGGGCAGCAATCTCAAGAAAGAGGAAAACAATCATACATCCATTGTTAAAGAAGTACCAAGATTGCATGGCTTGGACCTATTCTCGAGCTCAAAGCATATAGAGAAGACCTATTCCAGCATCAGATCCCTGGGATCCCAATTCAAAACCATTCAAGTAGAAGCAGAGGCCAATTAATCCTCTCTTATCTCTCAAAATACAAGAAGAATCTGAAGAATATGAGAGATGGAGGAATTGTCCAGCCCACGAGGTACTCTTCTTGGGTTGTTAATTTAGTGCCTATAAGAAAGAAGAATGGTGACATCAGGCTGTGTGTAGATTTCAGGAATCTAAACAAGGATTCAACGAAGGATAACTATCCTTTACCTAGCATGGAACACATGCTACAGATGGTGACTCGGTTATGAGTTTCTTTCTACTTTAGATGGCTTCTCTGGTTATAACCAAGTCATGGTAAAAGAATCAGAAAGGATAAAGACATCCTTCACTACCTCATGGAGAACATATGTATATGTTAGGATGCCCTTCGTCCGATGAATGCTAGGGTCACTTTCCAGAGAGCAATGGATGTTGCTTTTGCTGTTTACATCAATGATTTTATTGTTGTTTACCAAGATGATGTAATAGTGTTTTCAAGAAAGAGAGGTGACCATTTGCTGCACTTAGAGAAGATGTTGATTAGATGTAGGGAATATGGCATTTCACTCAATCCAAAGAAATGCCATTTTGGAGTGCAAAAGGAAAATTTTCTTGGTCACATTGTGTCACATGAGGGAGTGATGATTGATCCAGAAAGAGTGGAGGCCATTAGCAAAGTCCCAATTCCAAGAACCAAGAAAGGAATCCAATCCTTCTTTGGGTAGATAAACTTCATTAGGAGGTTTATATCAAACTTTGCTAAGTTGACCATCCCAATCACTTCCATGCTCAAGAAGGATCAAGTCATCAAATGCGAGGAGGATTCCATCCAATATTTCAATGGAATCAAAGAGGCATTGAAGCATGCCCCTGTTTTGGCAGCCCCAAATTATAAGAAACCTTTCTAGCTGTTTTTTTGCTTCGTAGAGAACACTATTGCTTCTGTCTTGCTGCAAAAGGATGATGAAGGGGCTAAGAGACCCATTTCCTTTCCAAGTAAGGCTTTGGAAGGGGCGGAACTAAAATACACTATCATGGAAAAGTAGGTATTTTCCTTGGTCGAGAAAAAAAGGTTTTTAGGCCTTATATTTTAAGTTCAAAGTTTGTTGCTTATGTCCCACATACCATGGTAAAAGACATCTTGTCAAATATGGAATTCTCAAGTGAGAGATGTAGATGGGTCAACAAGTTGCAGAATATGATATGGACATCCAAACCATGAAGTTGGTGGGTGGTTTGGGGTAGCTAAGCTCATGGCTAAGAGCAATTTGGAGACCATTGAGGTAAATGAGGTTGATGAAGAAAGGGCAGATGTTTTTGAAAAATTGATAAATTATGACTGGTAGAAGGATTTAATGTTCTATCTCGGACACTTAAACTGTCCATGAGCATTCGAATAAGAACCAAAACGAGCTCTTAACATGGCTTCCCGTGAAATGTGTCATTACGATTTTGGGTTGGCATGGAAGAACCCAGAGGGAGTCCTCCTAAGATGCATCATTAAAGATGAAGCCCCAAAATAATTCATGGTATCCATGGAGGCGTTTGTGGGGGCACTTTTCGTAAGAGTCACAACACATAAGATCATAAGGGCTTGTTATTGGCAGCCAACTCTTTTCAAGGATGCATCCATATTGGTCAAGGTGTGAAAGTTGTCGGCGTTTCTCTGGAAGATTGAAAGCTTCGTGCCCCTTGCCTTTACATCCTGTGTTAATGAAGCCCCATTCAAGAAATGGGGAATGGACTTCGTTGGTGATATTTCCTTTAGGATTGTAATTAGAGGCATATGTCAGGTTGATCCCATACTCCTTGCACATTGCCACCAAAGGTTTAGCCCTGAAACTCATGGCATTGTCAGCTACAATTTTGACTGGCACTCCAAACCTGCAAATGATGTGATTCAACACAAAATCCATGACAATTTGGTGTGTTTCCTTCTTGGTGGGGATTTCCTCCACCCATTTAGTAAAGTAATCAGTGGCTACAAGAATCCACTTATGGCCAACACTTGAAGGGTCTGAAATCTCACCAATGAAATCCATTCCCCATTGCTTGAATGGAGCTTCAATTGATACAAGTTGCAAAGGTAGGGATCCTGAAGCTTTCAATCTTCTAGAGAAATGTTGGCAACTCTCACATATTCTAACCAACAAGGTTACATCCTTGAAGAGAGTTGGCCACCAATAACTATCCCTCAGGATCTTGTGTGTTGTGACTCTTGCAGCAAAGTTCCCCCCACAAACTCCTCCATGGAGATCAAAAATTATCTTGGGGGCTTCATCTTCAGTAATGCACCTTAAGAGGACTCCCTCTAGGTTTTTCCAAGCTAACCCATAATCAGTAATGACATATTTCTGGGAAGCCAACTTAAGAGCTCTTTTCTGGTTCTTACTTAAATACTTAGGGTAGTATAAGTTTCTGAGATAAAAAATTACATCCTTGTACCACTTAGAACTCATCAAATTTTCAAAAACACCTTCCCTTTCCTCTTCCACCTCATTTACCTCAATAGTTTGCAAGTTTCTCTCATCTATAATCTTAGCCAAGCCCAAACCTCTCACCAACTTTGTGGTTTGGATATCCATATCAAATTCTTGCAACTTTTTCACCCACCTGAATCTTTTTCTTGAGACTTCCATCTCTGACAAGATATCCTTCACCATGGTGTGGGGAACATAAGCAACCACTTTAGAACTTAGAATGTAAGGCCTAAAAACCTTTGTTTATTTTACCAAAGTAAATTCCTTCTCTATAATAGTGTATTTCAGATCGGCCCCTACAAGGCCTTATCGAAAAGGAAACTCGGCCTCTAAGCCCCTTCATCATCCTTCGGCAATAGGACAAAAGCAATAGTGTTCTATGAAGCAAAGGAAAATAGTTGGAAAGGCTTCTTATAGTCTTGAGCTACTAAAACAAGTGCATGCTTCAATGCCTCCTTTCTCCCATTAAAATCTTGGATGACAGTTCTCCCTCCCATTTGATGACCTGGTACTTCTTTAGCATGGAAGTGATTAGAAAGGTCAAATCAACAAAGTTTGATATGAATTTCGATGAAGTTTATCTGCCCAAAGAAAGACTCGAATCCCTTTCTTGGTTCTTGGAATAGGGACTTTGTTGATGGCCTCCACCCTTTCTTGATCAATTATCACCCCCATTTTGACACAATTTGACCAAGCAACCTTTCCTTTTGCACTTCAAAATGGCACTTCTTTGGATTGAGTGAGATGCCATATTCTCTACATCTTATTAACATCTTATCCAAGTGCAGCAGTGATCACTTCTCTTCTGGAAAACATAGTTACATCATCTTGATAAACAACAATAAACTCGTTGATGTAACCAGCAAAAGCAACATCCATTGCTCTTTGAAAGGTAGCTCCAACATTCATCAAACCAAAGGGCATCCTAACATATACATAGGTCCCCAAGGAGTAGTAAAGGTTGTCTTGATCCTTTCTAATTCCTTCACCACAACTTGGTTATAACTAGAGAAACCATCTAAGGTAGAGAGAAATTTAACTAGTCACTAATTGCAACATGTTTTCCATATTTGGTAAAGGATAATTATCCTTCATTGATGCTCTGTTTAGATTCCTAAAATCCACACATAACTTGATATCACCATTCTTCTTTCTAACTAGTACTAGGTTTGCAACCCAAGAAGAATACCTTGTCGGCTGAATAATAACTCCACCTCTCAGCTTATTCAGTTCTCTTGCATCTTGAGAGATAAGAGTGGATTGATTGGCCTCTATTTCTACCTGAATGGCTTTGCATTAGACTCCAAGGGAATCTCATGTTGAAATAGATCCTCTCTGTATGCTTTTAATTCAAGAATAGGTCCAAGCCATGCAATCTTGGTATTTCTTCAACAATTGGATGTATGACTACTTCTCCTCCTTGCTGAGATTGCTACCTAACCAAATTTTCCTTGGTTTCTCCTTAGTACCAAGATCATGCTCCTCAACATCCCTCAAGGCTTCCATATGCCTATTAATAATGCAATCAACATTATCAAAATTTGATTCAAGAGCAACCAGCCCTCTAGGAATGGTATTGGTATTTAGTTGGATGATGCCTTTGTCAAACAAGGTTTCCTTTCCCTCTATTGGACACACCATTGGTTCCTAATCAATGTATTGATCTCAGCAAACTCTCCCTTGTTCTACGTAAATATTCTCGATCTCGAGCATCATCATCAAAAACCTACCAGTGTTTAATGTTGTCAAGGACAGAGGTTCTTTTCAATACCTCAACATCATATTCACAATATGGGGACATAGTACAATTTTCAAACCAAGACCCCAACACTGCAAGCTTATCTTCCGAGTCATTAAACTTCCTATCATGATGCACTATGTTGAATGAATCAAACATCTCAATGAAATCCCAAACTTCATGTTTTTATTGTTTCATTTACTAATTCTTTGTGGCATACAGTTTTTTGACTTGTTTTAAAATTAATTTTGAGTCTCCTTTGACAATGATGTCCTTGACACCATATTTCCAATCAATTCTTAAACCTAACAATAGTGCCTCATACTTAGCAATGTTGTTAGTGCACTCAAAGTTGAGTTTCAAGGATAAAACAAACTTTTCCCGACTGGTTAGAGCAGTAACAACACCAGCACCATTTCCAAACAATAAGGTCCAGGAAATCCCGCTTGTTCAAGACACCGCATTCTTCAATCCTATCCTCTTTCCATCAGCAAATCCCACAAAGATATCAAAGCATCAACATTTACGTACAATATTTCATAGGATGCATTATTGGGATCCTCAATAAGGTGCAACATCTTCTTTTCCCCATACAACCTAACAAGGTTGCCCTCAATTGGAATGGTGGCATAGGACATATCCATTTGGACACTCCCACCAACACTTGCAGCCCATTTTCTAGATAAAGCAACATACCCCACTTGTCTAGATAGTCAACAATGACAACATCAAGTTTTAAATTTTTACAGGGGTAAGTCGTAAGCTGCACCACTAAACCCTTCACACATCCCACTACCGGAACTTCTCTAGATTCCATGGCAAAGTGCACTTCCCATATATTTTTTTACTTTTATATTCAGCTCATTCATGACTTCCAAAGGCATGACATCGCATGATGTCCTCGAGTCAAACATACAATTTTTGAGCAATCTATCCTTTATGATCAAAGTGGTGAAGAATGGATCCACATTTAACTGAGATTCCACCAAGGAAGTCCCCAAATAAACCTCAAGTGGTTCACCTAGTTCCTCCAACACTGGTGGTGTCTCTAACTCTTCAATGACTAGAGGAGTCTCCACAATGTTTACATTTCTGCCTAGGGCAGTCTTCTCTTCATTCAATCCCAAGTATTCAAATGCCCTTTTCTTGTGCTCAGGGATCCTAAGCAACTCAAAAATTGGAACAGAGACTTTGATTTGGCTCAAAACTTGGGCAATATCATATGGGATAGACTTTGGCAAGGCAACATTGGAAGGAAGGCTGACACACTCATTAGGTGGTACAGGATTTTTGACAGCTTGGGCATGAGGGGGGGTATGATTTTTGTTTAGAACAGCAGGACTTTGGTAGATGCATCTTTCTTAGGAGCCTCTTTAGGAATGTTTGAAAGTAAGGGAGCTTTTGGCTTGGCTTGAGGCCCTATCCCTTTGGCAACCCTACTTCTTGTGTTGTACTCCTTTTCTTGAGCCACAACAACATTCATCAATAGCTTCCTATCCTCCTCAGATGGGATTCCTCCATCATACTTATTTATCATTAAATCCCTTAAATATTCAAAGTCATTATTGGGAAATTCAAAATCTTGTACAATATCTACTTCTAAAGTATGAAAAGGAGGAAGAAGTGGTACCCTCTGAATGCAGTCCCAAAAAGTGGCAGCAGTCTGGGAACTTATCACCTCAATTGAAGTTGCCCCTGATTGTGAGCTCATGGAGCAACCCATCATGCAGACATCATCATCATTATCATCATCAACTTCTTCTTCTTCTTATTGATCTTCTTCACAAGGATAATGGGGCATGAAACAACTATCACACCAATCAATGACCTGTGTTTCTTCCACAGCGACTGACACGGTAGCAAAGGATCGTGCACCATTCTATTTTCCCTTCCCGGAGCTACCTATTTCCAAATCCAACAGGTCTCTTTCCTTTGTCACCAAATCTTTGGTGATTTGTAAACTTGTCTTGGAATTTTTGTTTGTGTTGACCTTGTGAACTTTGCCCAATTCCTTTCTCATCCCGGGCTAGTTTGTATGAAATTTCTTTGACAGCCCCTGCCAAAGTCTTCACAACTTCCTCCAAATCAGCAGCCTTACTTGTTTGAGGTTTTTTTGGGTTAACCAGCTTCACACCATCCCTCTTAGGAGGTTTTCCAATTTCCTTGATATTATTTCAATTTGCAAAGCCATAGTGAAGGCCTGCCTCAAATTGGTAGGGTTCTTGTCCCTCAAGTAGTATGTAGCATTTTTATCAAATGCATCAGAATATTTGATCAAACATGACTCATCACATGGTCTCAAGTTAACAGGAAATATTCTCAAAGTCTTGTTGAACCTTGTGTTGAAATCATGTACTGACTCATTAGGATTCTTCTTGATATTTTCAAATTCTGATAGAAGAAACCTAGGTCAGTTCTATCACCATACTGCAATCTAAAGGCATTGTTCATCTCAGTCCAAGAATCAATAGAGTTATCTGGAAAATCTTTATACCAATCCCTTGCATCCTCTTCCAAAGTGTGAACAAACAATTTGATGTATACATCTTCATGTTCAATCTCAAATTCTTCCATCATGTTGATAAAAAGAATTAAATTCTGGTCACCGCTATAACATTGTAGAACTTTGGTAGTCTATTCCTTACATCTTGAGGTACTGTGTTTGGATAACCAACCATTCCCACAAAATTTATAGGTCCAAAGGTGTTTACAAAAAATGGAGGTCTGGGTGGGGGATGAGCCATATTGATTCGAGGAGGTGATCTTGGGGGAGAAACAAATTGATAAGGGGTAGGGGGTCTTTGAAACACAGGAGTATAGCTTTCAAAATGGATACCCTCTAAAGGCCTTGTTTCTTGGAAATCCCTACCAACTTCTGAAAAGATAGGGGCAGAATGAGAAGCAAAATTTTCAAAATCAAATGAAGGCCCTTCTCTAGTTGGAGAATTCAATTCCACAAAGAGGCTACCTGATTCAGAAGCACTTGAATGGTAGTATTCGATGATAGGCCAATCACTCTCATCAATGGGGATTCCTCTTCTTGTCTGCTGATATCCCACAACTCTCTAGGATTTTCTTCCTTCTAACTTTGCTTTTCCTAGCTTTGGAAATAGTGTCCTAGCAGGATCCTTAGAGAAGAAAGATCTTCTTCCTTCCAGTTTTGCAAATATTAGTAACAAATATTACTTTGACAGAGTTTTAAGACACTAGTCCTTATCAAAACCAATTCAACAGGAGTCACCACTAAGGATTTCCACCTTAGTTGTGCAAATGCACTAAAATATGATCTGTCAAATTCTTGTCAACACTAGAAACTGGAAATGAAAGCTATGACCTTCCTTTACCAAGATTTATCAATGAATACTAGTGCAAAAACATGTAGAGATTGGAAAAGCTACATACAACACAGTATAGTGGCCGATTATGAACTATAGTCCTTGGAAATGGGAACCGGAAGCATGTTACTACCCAAATTTATTCTCCTCAAATTCTAAGCAACATCACCTTGGTTTTACAGAAGCTTAGAGACAAATACATCATGGTGAGTCATTTTGTAGCGGGGATGAGATCTAACTGGCCCTCTATCACTCAAATGTGGAGAAATGGATAACACCCTCAAGAGGATTTGATCTATCCTCACTATTTTAGGTTGTGCCTTTCAACCAAGGTAAGAGAACCCTTTTATAGCCTATTGTTTATGGAGGAGGTGGAGATATCCTTCCTAATGAATTTGTTAAGGAGACCTTGAAGAAAATATGATCAATGCAAAAAAATATAACTCTCATGAGTTGTCACTCTAGATAGTGGAGATATTCTCTAGGAAAGGTTCAGGCTACTAAAGACATTTGGAATCCTGATTGTTTCTGCATGTTTTGGTAATGGAAATTGTGCATTTGTACACACATAGGACAAATAGGGGTAGTATGGGTAGGATTGGTTGTTTTAAATGAATTTTGGTGGGAGGTGAGGTAGAATGAACTTGATTTGCTAGATATCTAAGAACTCTTACAAAATGGAAAGTCTAGACAAATGTAATGCTTCAGGGTAGCTAAAATGTTCCTTTAACTAGAATATGTGCTTCAATGGAGGCCCAAATTAGCACTTTTTCACACAATCTATGAGGTTTTTAACATGAAATCTCACATTAGAAAGCCCAACAAAGTATTGAGATCAAAAATCAATCACGCCTAAGGTACAACTAGAGGCTTACAGACAATCTTTGTCAACAAATGAAAGAAAAGTGATTTTAAATCGTGTATTTCACTCCCAGATGAAAGCTCTTCGAGAAATGAAATTGGAGACGCCACTAAAATGTTACAAGGATTGAGACCTATGTGATTGAGATAGATTTTGATACAAGATTGCAATAGAACAAGAAAATCTATTTGCGAGACATTCGTAAATAAAACAAACACATTTTTCATAAGGTCCACACACAATAACTCGAATTTGATTAAATTTATAAGTAGGGGAAATTTTTTAGAACAATCTTAGATATTTTCAATGGTTGTACACTTGTAACCACCTTGACACAATCAAATTCAATACAAAATTGATATACAGGCTTCTCAAACAGCTTCTCAAAGATAGGATTTGTCAAATTTTCCTCTTAGGAATTTTCTTCGACCTCTAACAATCCAACCATTTACACGATAAATTTGTGCAATTTATAACATTTTACCATAGATATTTTCCCAAAAAGGTAGAAAATATTCAATTTACCAAATGCTTGTCATGATCTTGATCACAATTTCTAGAATCAGATTTGTAAAAGTTGTTTAGTGCTCAAGGAGGAATATCTCTTTGAATATCTCCCGCATTCAACTCCTTCCTCTAGTAAATCACTCTTTCTTCAGCTCGCTAAAAACTTCCACCCCTAATCTATAAAATTTGGCTCCTTGCATGCTTGGGAGAATAAAAATGGAAGATCAGATCGAGCTCAATAGCCAGATCATTTTAATGGCAAAAGATGTCTCAGATTTCCCCACCAAACTTAGATATCAAAATTAACTCCCCTCTTTGTTTGGCATGTAGGAAATACCAAGAAATCATGAAGACTCGCACTTCCAGGAGCTTTTCAAGTAAAAATGGGGGAAAATCATATTCAGACACACATTTTTGTTGATCTTTACTTTGAATTTGGGTCATCCACGTGGAAGATTCAATTTAAAACGGGCCTGGGTTTCCTTTTGACCTTTTACAACTTTTTGAAAAAATGAAAAAAATTCCATTTTGCTCTACACCTCCGCCTTGAGAAATAAGCCTAACATGTGGCCCAAGGTGGGTCCCAAAGGAACCGTGGCTAAATTCTGTTATTTGACCTCTTTTTTGGAAAAGGGAAAATTTTCCAAGTTTTCCCCATAGCTCCACCCTTGAGAAATGCCTCTAATGTGGGTCCCAATGGAACCACGTTCCTTTTATGCTTTTAGCTCCTTTTTCCTAAAAGGAAAATTTTCCAAATTTCCCTCGAGAGTCCACACCTCCGCCATTGACTGGAGAAAGCTTTGATCTTTCCTTTATCAGGTTTGTGGGCCATTTTTATGTTTTAATATTTTCAATATCATGGAGAAAAAAATGCAAGTTACCCTCGATGGTCCACCTCCCCTACCTTTTTACTGAAACAAACTTTGACTGATACTTTGTTAGGCTTGTGGGCCATTTTTGATATCTTAACCCTTTTGAGAATAAGAGGCAAAAATTCTAACATGCTCGAATGGTCCACTTCTCCACCGCTTTTGACTTGTCAAACTACTCAATGGCGTCTAATGGCACATCTTGAGATGGTCCCCAAAGGTTGAGACTTTGAATAAGTGCAGTGCTCATAACATGTGTTGGCCCGTAAAAATTTGTTTAAAGGCTTGAAGCTTAGCGGAAGGTGCTATGTTTCAAGGCCCAAGAAAATATCCTTTGGCCGTTGAAAGCTCTAAGAAAATTACAAAGTGAGTGGAGGCCTCAAGTGTCCTCCGACGCTTCCTTAAAATGACAAGTTAAGGGATGGTCCCCAAACATGCGTGGTTCCTCCATGTGTCCCAGACCTCCCAAAACCTTTTGAAAATTCTAAGTATGGAGAGTCCCAACGGAAACCTCCACGTGTCTCCATGGCACAATTTCACAATGGTGCCCAAATTTGAGACCCTGAATGAGCGCGGGCTCACCACATGTCCCTGTCCCGCCAAACTACATAAAATTTATCTAAGTCCTAGAAAAGCAAGTGGAAACCTCCACATGTCCTCCTGGTGCTACTTCAAGGCCAAACCAAAATTAAATCTTCAAATGAGCGTCGTTCCTCCACGTGGACAAATTTTAAGTTGAGGCTTTTCATAGAATTTTTGAAGTACCAGCCAAGCCACATCCAACCAAAAGAGGCCATGTTTCCTCGTTGACGCAAATATGCAAATTTGACTCGAGAAATGCTCACAAATCGTGAAATGCGAGAGAAATGACCATTTGAACCCGGAGATGATTTTTTTTTCTAAGGACAAAGGATTTAGAAATGTTACAAGGCCCAAATACATTCACAAAGTTACAACCATTCATTTTTCTTCAAGTATTCAAGGTAAAAATGACAAGGGCAGCAAATCCCGACTGTGGAAAATGGAACGAATGGGAAAGCCCAAGTTTTTGAATGAACAGAGAATGGGAGACCCAAATTACAGACCTCTTCAGAGAGACAGAGGAACAAGGAAACAAATATGGATCCATACGTGATCTTTGACCCAAGAACGGATTGAAAATGGCAACCAAAGGAAGGAAAAGACCTCTCAGGCACAACACAAAGAGATAAAATGTGACAAAGGCTGTAAATCAATGGATTGCAAAGGAAAAATGGGGTGAGACAATTTTGAGCACCAACACAATGTACCTAAAAAATAAAAGAAATGGCATCAATAAAGAGCTCAAGGTTTAATCTATACTCATGTACTTTCTAACTGTATGTGAGTAGATTTCTTAATATTATAAGCATAAGGTACATTAGAGATAGATAGATAATTCATGAAGCAGTATTCTACAGTAGCACATATGATTCCCAGAATCATTATAGAAGAAGAAAGAGAAAATAAAAAGACTATGGAACATAAGAGAGGCCAAAAAGCCTAATTATTTTCTAACTATTTTCTTAAGTGTGTAGGTACATGTTGTAGTAAAATAGATCAACACATTTTTAATATTTTGTACAATTGAGTATAGATTGCACTCAATGATAGAGAATATTCAAGAACAACATAAAAGGATTCATTCATACATTTTAAATTTTGAGATATCCAGATCAACTATCAAAAGGAATCAAACATATAATCAAGTACAGATGAATAAATAGTACAATGATTTCAGGATAATGAAATGGATATCTACTTATCACTTTCAGATTATGAGCCATCAATGAAGATCAAATGGAGCAGCTATGATCACAAAAATAAAACAAATTGCATTAAAAGAGTTCATTACAACATTAAATGAAGTAGATTTATAAGGTTTTCTAGAACATGAATCTAGAGCAAAAATAAATAATCATCAAGATAAAATAGAAGTTCATCTTGTTAAGTATAGACATGATCAATGCACATGCTAAAGGAGACCAAGGGTGGAAATTCAACTGAAATAGATTTTCTCATACATTCACAGTGAACATAAAAGGAAAAGTAATGCAACATTCTTAGTCAAATAGAGTTGAACATAAATAACACATTCAATGTTCTTAACCCATTCCGAGTTTACACCGAAAAGAGGATTGACATGATACAAAGTTTTGATACAAGATCTACATGGTAGCAGGAAGGGAAACAAATTACAATTTCAATTTATCATACATGTAAAGTTAACCACTTTCAATAATTTATATGCAAAGTACAATTTTACAAAGTGATACATTCTATTTCCTTCATTAGGTGAATACAATGCTAAAGGTTTCCATAAAATCATCCATTAAGACCGCAGAAGTCTAGATCCTAGAAAGGAGATGAATGATGATATGAATTGTATATAAAGAAGAGATACAAACTACAAATCAGCAATACAAGAGCATCAAATCTAACAAGAAATACTATTAAAAACATGACAACAAAATAGTTTTCCATCAAATAAATGACATTTTTAGAAGTTCCAAACAAATAGTTAAGATATTCATGACATGTCTGGATATATTCAAAAGGATTTCACCAATAAATCAAGCATTCAAATGACTATTACATACATATTGTACACTACAAAGTGGAATTAATAATCATCATATAACTTCAGAAAAATAGAGCTCGGGATGATATAGAAACAACTCAAACCGAGACTTCATATTATTAAGGGGATGAGCGAGATAAGAGTTTGTTGATCAAACAAACCATTGAGGATATACCTTCTTACATCGGATAAGCTAGCAACTCATTTCATCTTGCAAATTAAAAATACAAATAGAGAATGTGTATTACAGTTTTGAGCGTGTGATAAAACTACATGATGCAATTCCCAACATCAAGTAATGCATCGAGCTTGATATTTTTTTTTCAAAATATGGTTCAAATTAATGTAGGCACATTATTCATGCTAGTACAACTTGTTCAATCAAGCCATTATAGAATCACTTCAAGAACTTACAACGACCCAAACAACTTCAAAATTTAAAGGAATAAGAACTTCTACATGATCTGCTTTCGAATTTAAGTCTTAGGATATGGACTCTAAGGGAAAAAATGAAATGTTTATCATGCTTTCAGGAACATAATAATTATTCCATCAAGTTTTCAGAGCTTTCAAACAAAATTTTCAGTTTTCTCGAAGCTTCAAACGAATAATCAAAATAGATTCACAAGGGATGAGCTTCATATTCATAATAATTATTATTTTTCAAATAGAAAAGTGTTGTTATCAAGATGAGAATGAGGAATCAAAATTATTACTACAACCAGATATCAAATTTCAAAAGGTACAACTTAATATATACAAGTTTCCATAAATGTGTTTCACGCTTTGATATCTCGGATAGCAAAAAGACTTACACATGAGGTGGATTACTTTTTAAAGACATTGAAATACATTCCATCAAAGGGAAAAATACAAACCGACAACAGATCCCACCCAAAGCTTCAAAGTAGTGATACGAGATATCTACATTTCAAATCTAAAGCATTCTAGCTATAAATAGTGCATATCCTTGATTTATGGAATGATTTCAAGATAGTCGTAAGTTTCGTAGATATCACACCTCCTAAAATATCTCATCCAACAATTATATAAAAAATAGGAGGCTATATCAAGCAAGAACGACCATATTTATAGGTTTAGAAGCAAGATATTTCAAAGTACAAAGATCTGTCACTTTTAGCTATTCTAAAGTTATACAAGTTTCAGATAAAAGAAGAATCCTTTGAAAAATAAAAATGGGATAATGAAAAGCTCCAAAAAGAATTGAAATAGTGCAACATTACTCTAAGAGAAGGAACAGTTAAGTAACAAAGTTTCAAAGAGTTTGAAGCTCATCTTGCCATCTAATAGAAAGTGAATACAAGGATGGAAACCGTGACACGTAACTCTAAATACCGAGCTCATATTCCAAATAAGCCGAGCAAATCATCAACTAGTAGAATAAGTACCCAGATCTATATAATGGGTCAAGGATACTAAAATAATGGAAATCTGAAACTATTATCGTAGAATAACCAAGAAAACTAGAACAAAATAAAAATCCAACAAGAATTTCAAGCTCATAAATTCTTCAAATGACGTCTCAAACTCAGGAAATAACATATTCGAGTAACACCCAATTCGTAGCAAGGTAGTAAAAATAAGAACCCCACTACAAAATCATAATGGAATGAGGGAAAGAAGAAACATAGCCTTCAAAAATGCAAGAAATGATAGATACAAGGAGCTCCAATACATCAAAAATGGCGGTCATAAAGGCTCAAGAACAGGTCATAGCTAAAGAGTAGAAACAGTAAACCACGTCTGGGTTGAGAAGTAGTGACGCCAAGGAAAATAAAGGTATTAATAAATGGAGAAATTTAGAATTAATAAGGATTGAAGAATCGATGACTTACCTTTAGGGTTTTTTCAAACACAACTTGGTAGTATAACTCAAAACCCCAACCCAAGCAATCAAGGAAAATACTCATAGCGGCCATGTCTTGAACCAGCAGAAAATACCACCTTCAGGAGAAACAAGGATCCTCAAAATGGGCTTAAAAGCTCACGAGTTTCATGATGGCCAAAATGGAACCAAACACAGCACCAAAATTCTAAGAATCTCGCACAAAACCAAGCTCAAATGAACTAAAATAATGGTAGTCACCCTCTTGAAGAGATTGAACTAGAATAAAAATAATAGATTATGCAATTATTCATAGATTCAAAGCCTCAAATAGTCAAGAGAGGATCAAATCGGGCTTAAAAGAATTAAGATAATGGTGGCAAATAAAAATTTTGTCGTGGCTTTTCCTAAAGATGAAAAATGTGAATGGGAAAAATGATTAACGGTGAATTTTTTTAACTCAACAATTGAACTTGCATAAAACCTAACTCATCCCAAGAGTTAAAGATCCAACAGATTCAAAGTGTGGAAAGGATGAATATCAATGACCAATATTTCTAACCATTTCCAACTACCCAATCTATCGTGCCTAGAAAAATCGACGATCCAGATGAATGGTGAAGAACAACAATGAATGTTGTTCATCATTAGATTAAAGGTAACATAAATGTAGTCCCTGTGTAGATCGACGGATGTGGTAATTTCATTACTAAAATCAACGCTCAAGAATGATTTCCAAATCATGCATGGGTACCAAAATGCTAAATGCTACCAATAATTTGAATGATGGGTTGAGTCATCGTCGAGAGGGGGCCAACCCAATTATTGATTAAATCATTACATTGACGATTAAGGTCCAAAACCATATGCTACAAAAATCAAATGCCGACAACCATTATTCATGCAATAATAACACAAAAGGGGTCGACAACATGTGTGCCAAGGGTCAAGGTAAAATACTATGGTATATGCCTTAGATTATTTAAAGATTTTGAATGCACTATAGTCTATGCCATGGGCAATCACGATGATTAAGGTCCCTTGACCTTAATGTCATCAAAAAGTTCTATGCAATAATCAAACAAGGCCCAACCCATATAATTAAGGGTCTCAATGTATATAATAAAAGGGGCCCAAATATCACCAAGTCAAATTGTTATATGTCCATGATAAGAAGGGTGTTTATTATTATCCTTGATTATTATTGTCAACTTTATCAAAAGGATGGAATATTGCTTTGTACATGGACAAGTGGCCTTTACAAATAGAATACAAAACATCATGGTCAACATATAGACATGGTGGAAAATGAAAAAATAACTCTTGTATGGATGTCAACATCATAGTCATCACATGGGTCATGAAAAGAAGTGTTTTATTTGTATAAAATCCACTAGAAGACAAAACAACAAAGAAGTGCACAGATGTCAACATCAGAGATCAAGAAGACCTTTTTGAAATTCTAATTACCTTATTTTTTCACAAAATAAGGGTATTATTTTCTTGCACATGTCTGCAGGTTTCCCCACATTGGAGGGTGAATGTTTTGCTAATTATTGAAGACAAAGGAATTATTTTGCTCACACAGGAATATTATTTTTGCATGTGCATCCAAGGGGGAAGAATTGTAAAGGTGCTAAATTTATCATTTCCAACTCCTTAGACTTGCCACCACATTTTTCTTTTTGTTTTTCCAAGGACTTCACCGCCAAAATTGGAGGCTATCTATCTACTAATTGGTCACATATGATATTCAAAACAAGGTATGGGGAGAAGGCCACAATTAGATCTAAGTACATTGCTGATTATCATATTGAATCTTATGTGCCTAGCCCAATCAATGCCAACTGCTCAGCTTTTGATCAAGAAGACCTCCTAAGAACTTGTGAAGTAGATACCAAGGTGAGATGTATCCCAGACTTGACTCTCGATGAGTGGGCCAACAAAAGACATGATATTGACCCCTATAAAGAGATGGATGAATCTGATCTAGGTGTCTATTGTATACATGAAGAGAATCATCCTCTCCCGACATCATTAAGCCAAAATATAAAGATGATAATGAAGTATGACAATTGTTCTTTGATGGATCAAGGAGTAGAAAAGGAGACAAATGAGGAGCTATGATTGTGTCCCCCAAAAGTATGAAATATTATTCAGCCTTGATTCCATTTTTCCCGCTCGCATAACTTTGTTGAATATGAGGTTTTAGTCCATGGTCTTCATTAGGCAAGGAAGATAGGAATCAAGAACTTACAAGTGTTTGGTGACAATGAACTGGTTGCACAATCAAGTTAGAGGAATTAATGCTATCAATAATGACATACTCAAGAGCTACAAGAGCAGGATATAGTATCTCATTCAGGATTTTGAAGCCTTCAACATTGTACCCATACCCGTAAAGGAGAATGAAGCTGCCTGATATGCTTGCAGAAAGAGATGGCACAACATTTAATGTGGCTGAAAAATCAAGAAATCAAAGAACAACCACATATTCATGTGCTTGTGAAGCCAACAAAGTGCAAATAACAACACATGTTGGCAGGTGTTTGAGAATGATCAACAGATCATTAATTTTTTACAAGAAGAAGCTGAATTCTCATCTAGAAATCAAAGTAGATTAGAGCAGCAATATGGAAATCAAATAGTACAGTTGCATACAAACAAGCTTCCCAAAGGCTTAGTGACATTGGAGTCTATCTTCAATCCTAATTATCAGTTTAGAAAAGAGAAGGCTAACATACAGATCAAAGGAGAAGATTCAGAGTCAATCCTAGTTCGAAAAGGCAAGACACTTCAAATTGGAAAAGTGGCCACCGAGCAAGAAAGGTATGAATTCGTGTAAATTTTCCAAGAATTTCCATATGTATTTTTTTAGAGCTATGAAGACCTAAGATGGTTAAATCTAAATATAGCACAACACATAATTGAACTAGATCCACCTCGCTAAGCCCTTCAGAAAAAGAAGAGACCAGTCAATCCACACATTGAGCCTATGATGAAGAAAGAGTTGAACAAGATGATAGAGGAAAGTATCATATTTCCAATAAAACACTCAAGCTGGGTTGCAAACCTGGTCCCCTACCAAGAAGAAGAATGGAGAGATTAGGTTATGTGTAGATTTTCGAGACTTGAACAGGCTTCCCTCAAATATCATTACCCACTCCCTTCAATGGAGTAGATCTTACAAGTGGAGTCTAGATCAGAGAGATTATCTCTCCTAGATGGCTACTCAAGGTACAACTAGATCATGGTGAAAGAAGATGATCAGTTCAAAACAAATTTCACCACCAAATGGGGCACCTATGCCTATAGAAAAATTCCATTTGGATTGTCTAATGTTGGAGCCACTTTCCAAAGGGATATGGATATGGAATTCAAAGGGCTGATCAACAAAATAGTGTTGATCTATCTGGATGACATTATTGTGTTCTCCAAAAATGTAGCAGACCACCTTTTTCACCTAAGGCAAGTGTTTCAAAGATGTAGGATATTTGGGGTATCATTGAACCCTAAAAATGCATATTCTTGGCCCATGAGGGTAGGATTTTAGGCCATATTGTGTCTAAGGAAGGTCTAGAAATTGACCTAGAGAGAGTTGAAGCAATAAGAGAATTTCCATTGCCAAGCCACAAGAAAGCTCTTCAAAGCTTCTTAGGAAAAATCAATTTTGTTCGAAGGTTTGTACCAAACTTTGCTACCCTTGTTAAGCCAATAACATTGATGTTGAAGAAGAGCTTAGCATTCAAGTGAATAACTGAAGTAAAGGAAAGCTTTGAGGCCATCAAGGAAGCTATATCACAAGCCCCAACTCTCGTGAATCCAGATTTCTCTAAAGAATTCATATTGTATGCCTTTGGAGGCAGTGACACAATTTCTGCAATCCTAGTTCAGCGAGAACAAATAAGGTACATAATAGCCAATTGCTTTCTTTAGCCAAAGTCTAGAAGACTATGAAGTGATATACTCCCGCATCAAAAATCAAGTCCGGCGGTGATCGAGGATTAAAGAAGTTTAAGCATCCGGTTTCTAATAAGAAAATCCAATTGTTAGTCTCCCATGCAGAGTTAAATATTTCCTTCACAAGAAGGATCCGAATGAAAAACATGGAGGATGGATCACTCATGTCATGGAATATGACATTGAGATCAAGGTCACTAAGCTGGTTTATAGGAAGAGATTGTGTGAAAAACTAGCTTCAAGTCAACATGATGAGGTAAATAGTTAAAAGGAGGAAATTGCTTTTGTTCTACAGAATAATCAAGAGGAAGAAAATTATGATTTACCTACTCCTTGTTGGACTCAAGACATGGTCTACTTCCTTCAAATATGCTTGTATCCTCATGAGATGAGTAAAGAAAAAAGGAGACATTTTAGACTACAGGCCATCCCATATGTTTTCATTGATGGTGTCTTGTTCAAAACGGATATAAATGGCGTCCTATTAAGATGCATTGGGATAGACCAAATTGAGAGAGTGTTACAAGAATTCCATGTTGAAGCAGCTAGAGGCCATTTTTCTCCAAGGGTGACAACACTCAAGATCATGAAGGTGGGTTATTATTGGCCCAGAGTGTTTAGTGACTGTTATGCATGGATCAAAAGGTGCAAGAATTGTGCATTCTTCAAAGGAAAAGAAAATCTAGCAACACTTCCATTGCACCCAATTTCAGTTGACCAACCTTGTATGCAATGGGGATTGGAATTCATTAGAGTCATAAATACAAACTCAAGCCAAGCCTATAAATGGATTCTCGATAGCAAAAATTATCTCACCAAGTGGACCGAGGCAATGACACTCAAGGAAGCTAATGAGTCTAGTATACTAGATTTCTATGAAGGGATAGTAACCAGATTTGGAGTGCCAGCCACCATTATATCAGACAATGCATTGGCATTCATAGGTTCCAAGATCACAGGATGGGTTGTTAAGAACGAGATTTACTTGAGAACTTCATCAAACTATTACCCTTAAGGTAATGGCCAAGATGAGTCCACAAACAAGAACCTCGGTGAATATTGTTAGAATAACTCTTGATGAAAATAATAGAACCTAGCACACAAAGCTCAAATCAGCCTTATGGGATGATAGGACAATGCCAAAGAGATCTACAGGAAGATCTCCATTCAAAATTGTCTATGAAAAAGAGGCAGTGTTGCATATATCAATCAATTTTCCAAAGCATTGGAACTCGTGAAGTAGTTGGAGATGTTTGAAATTGAACCAATGGAGGCCAAGTATACCTGAGTGATGGAATTGGAAGAAACCAGAGAGCATGCACTCCAAACAATAGAGAAGGATCAAGCCTTAATCAAGAGATGCTTTGATAAGAAGGTAAGAACAAGGACCTTCCAGAAGGAGACCTAGTTTTGAAATGGGATACAGATCGAGAAAAACCAGGAAGGCATTCCAAGTTTGATGCCATTTGGAGTGGCCCCTACATGGTCACAAGATGTAAAAGTAGCAATGCTTTCCAATTATCTACATTGGATGGTGAGAAGTTGTAGATTCCAGTGAATGAAATCTATCTTAAACACTGCTACTAGAAGGAAGATTCTCACCTTGTACATATTAGTTTAGTTTCTCATTCCCCTAAGTGCTTGTGCACATTGTCTTGTTGTAGTTTAGGTTTCTTTTCTCTTAAGTGCTTCGTGCCCTCTCGCATGTTCTACTTGGAGCATGTATGATTTCAATTTTGTATATAGTTGTGGTGTTGTTTCTTTGCTCTTATGCAGTCCATTCAGAGAGATAGATGAAGCCCCGGGTCAAAGCAATTTTCTACTCTCAAAAACCATCATTTCAAGTTTTCTTATGAAAATTGAGAGTGCAAAAATTGGGCTCGTGAATCGAGGCAGGTCCAATATCGACCCTTGTTCTTGACTACATGTGGAATGGATATGACAAAAAAATTGGTCTGTTCATCTACCGGGTAGATACCCCGTGAGTCACAAAATTGTTATTCATATTTCACCCACCGGAAAAAATATTGGATCAGCCATGACCCCGCATAGAAATAACTCGAGAAATTATGTTCAGATCTTACAAAAAGGTCACGAAATACTCAACAATGGAGTGGCAGGGGATGAGAAAAGTAAATGACCCTACGTAAGAAGAAATGACTCTGTCAAGCCATTTCCATGTCTTGAATAAATTTTGCAGGTTATAGATGGGCTTGACAATAGAATAACAGGTCGTAAGAGAAGGGCAAAGACTTAAAAGAGACAAGGAACAAGAAGGGGAAGAAATGGTG
This sequence comes from Taxus wallichiana var. yunnanensis, assembly GCA_018340775.1. Taxonomy (NCBI): domain Eukaryota; kingdom Viridiplantae; phylum Streptophyta; class Pinopsida; order Cupressales; family Taxaceae; genus Taxus; species Taxus wallichiana. The sequence continues at coordinate 201,816,221 of CM031240.1, forward strand.
AAGATTAGAAGTCTTCAGACTTGAAACAGCTTCGTAAAAGTGTCTAGAAATCGACTAAGTATGGCAGAGATGGTAGAGAGAGCCACGTGTCTACACGACACTTATCCAAAGTTTAATCCAAAAGGGGAAGCTTAAACGAGTGCCAAGCTTCCACATGTTGAGCCCCAAAAGTTGCACATCCATTGAAAAGTCTTCAACTAGGCAAGAAGGTGCCAGTGTCGACTCGACGCAAATTTAAAAATTTAGTCCAAGGTAGAGACCCAAACTTGCGCCAGCCATCCACGTAGCAAATGGTCAAACATAGTCAAAAGGTGACACGACGGGCCTCAAAATTTTCAAGTATAAAAGTGCAAGTGGAGAATGCCAAGTGTCGCTTTGGTGCATCTCCAAAAGTCACCCATAGTCGGAGAAACCCAAATGAGTACGAGCTCGCCACGTAACCTAGGGTCCGAAAGATAAGAGGGGCCATTGAAAAGTTTAAGGATCTACGGATGCTTCTAAGTGTCAACCCGGCGCTCCTTAAGAGAAAACTCCTAAGCGGGTTTCTAAGTGAGCGCAGAGCCTCCACATGTCCTATTTCAAAAGGGGAGAGGGTCGGGTTGAATAACTCAAATAGGGAGATAAACAAAGCAAAAGGTGCCAAAGTGTCCAAATGGAACTAATTCAAGAGCGAGAATAAAGGAAGGGTTTCTTGACGAGTGCCGACTTCGCGTGTCCCGTGAAAGAAATATGACCCCGCGAGCAAAGGAATTAATAAAAATATAGAAATTGGGTAGGCAACCAAGGAAATGACACATGGCAAGCCTAAAACAAGTAGCAAGAGAAGCGGGCCATCGTGGGGAAAGTTGGTTTTTTCCCCTTTTGTTCTAAAGAGGAAAATTCCAAAATGGGCTGCAACTCCGCCCAAAGGAAAAGGCAATGTTTGAGCCTCGAGTCAAAGTCAAAGTGGGAAAGTGGGGAGTTAGAAGAAAAGGTGAAAATTCTCCTTTTTGTTGAAAGGCACAAAGATGAAAATTGAAGCACATCTCCCTAGCCAACCAAAAGGTGCCATGTGTCCAAACGAAGCGGCGGGGCCATGGGAGTTTTTGGATTTTGTGATTTTTACAAAAAGGGGGAAAAATATAAATCATGGACCCACAAACCCAATTTTTCCCTAATCAGTGGTACCACGTGTCCCATATTAAATAAGGGACTGTTTTTCAAATTGGTTTTCCCGCCCCTTTATACGGACCTAATACAAACTTCAAAGGGGCATATCTTCGACTTATGACTTGAAACAAAGGAAATATGACACCGTTGGAAAGATCTCGGCCTCACCCACACCATGGAGACATGAAATTTTAAGTTTAGAGAGGTTAGGTGGGAGAAAAATGGAGAAACATATTCAGACCTTTAATGTAGGATCTATTTTCCCCAACAACCAGATCAAATTTGATCTACTCCACCGTTTCCTCCTCCTTCGAGGTGCCGAACCAGTAATTGGTGTAGTTAAGACAGATTTGGGGGCAGATTTTACAAGAGACATTGATGGCAGTGGTTGAGCTCTAAATTGGTTCTCCCACTTTTCTCTCTTTCTTCCCTCTAATTGAATCTATAAATACAAGTTCGGGACTCATTGTAAAGGGTTGGAAATTATTTTGTTTCATAGGCTCCCCTTTCCTTCTAGTAAAGGAATTCATGGAGTGAGACCTTCCATTAAAATTGTAGCACGTTTCTTACCTCGGCTATTTTGTAATGCATTGTATCAATCTGCAAAGCAAATAAAACACGTTTGTGATCGATTCTAGATTCTTTCCGTTGCTTTTGCTCACATTTGGACTTCTATTATAAATTTGGTTATTTGTGATTTACGATTATATATATATATATATATATTGTTGGTTTGTGTCTGCAAGCAAAAGTAATGGTCATCATTCCTTTGGTGCATCACCTTGTAGTTTAGTTTTAATTTCTTGTATTTATTTTATCCCTATCTCCTTGGAATTTTTTTAGATTAGGTATAGAGATAGATCCTCTCGCAAATTCTCACGTATGCACCTAAATGCAGACGAATAGGAACTAGCATTTAATCTAGAGAGTTTTCCCATTTTCAAAGTCCCACACTTTGGGGAGAACTCAATATTCTCGCAATCACACCAAATGACCCCGCCTTCGAAAAGTAGATCCGACGACTCATTTGGGGGTCTTGTGATTTTATACTAACAATCTCCATGTAAATATTTTGGGGTTGGTGTAGACCTTGCCCACCCGATCCATGACCTCTTGTGTTTCCTCTACCTCCAAAGACCACTAGATCCATTGGAGCTACAACCACCTCTACCTCATGATCCCAAACCCGTGGCCGGGATTAGACCCGAAGATGTACTTCCATGTGTCCCAATAGTAGTACTAAACTATACCCCAATGGCCGTAAAGTGCTATTACTCCGAGTAAGATAGTCCAAAATATACGCGCCTAAATTCTATGCGCATGATACACCCAAAAAGGTACTCCCATATAACAATGAATCATTTACGTTGACATCGTTTTGCCTCTTATAAGACTCACTCCTTCACTCCCACCGCTTGAATTAGCCTTCTCGATGCTTGTTGTACTAGATGCTAGAAAACCAAGCGCAAGGGAAAGGTTTCTAGGTGGATTCAAATGTGTACCTACGGCCCGGAGTCATCTCTACTGGCGTGCTTCTATGTGAGGCCGAGGAGGGTTCCCTGTCATGCTTTTCCAAATGGGGGAGTTCCTGATGCTCGGGTTCCACATCTTCTATGTGAACTTTAACTCCTTCCCAAACTATCTTTCTCCACAATGCCATTTTCTTTGCAACCTCCTGCTACTTCTCTACCTCCCTCTCGTGTGCCTCATTATACTTAAGCTGATTTTCCTCTCTCTTCCTCTCTATTGTTGGGTCTAGAATCTTTCACCAATCCGCTCTCCCCTACACATGGTGGGGTTTAGTTAGCCATTTATTTTCTCTCCAAATTCAAAGTTACCATAAAATGTTTGATCTCAAAGTGGAATGCCTTGCAGGTAAGTTTTCCTAAGATATCGTAAATACTGGAATCAGCTACCTCTCGGGGCACAAATAACTCGGAAATTGAGTACTTTAAGATATAATCTGTTTAGAACACCATGAAACCATGTGTCCACAGACGAGTCCAAATTAGATCAGCGTCATAAAGGGTCTGAAATTCTTCCTACATCCAGACAAGTGTGTGATACCTCCAATTCCATTTAGACACATAAGAAACCAGCCACTGCACAATTCTATCGAAAAGATAGGAAATAAACTCTCGTACAAATAGTGATACAAAATTTTCTCCACCTCGCGTGTGTGTGTTAAACTCAGATCCAATGTTGAACCGCCATGTGTATTCTTCTTCTAGGTCATGTATCCACTCCTCAACACTTTCTAGGGTCAACCAATATGTCTTCATCACAAATCATCCTGAAAACAACTGAAAAAGAGGTCCCAAAAATGGAACCAATGATGTAGCCTAGAATTCACCAATAAAATCCCAGCACACCTTTAGCGGCAAATCACTTAGTCTAGATCGAGTGCTCACTTGAAGTGCACAAAGGTACTAGGCCCCTCTTTAGGGTTGCTATTACAGGATGTTAGCATGATGAAGACTTAAAACATTCATATCTATGACTAATATATCATTCTACAATACATATTCAGATCTAGATCTTAAAGTATCATGAATCAAACAATAATCATAGCAAGAACATTCATGCAAGTAATAAACTATAACCATGATTAACACCTTGATTTAGTCAATAACCTCCATTATATTAAATGCAATAATACAAAGATTCTTACAATAATGGCATCATATGCTCATGCGCGTACAAATCTGATAGTGTAATCTCACAGTAATCCATTCCTTACATATATATCCTCACACACCTATACTACACAGTTCATTACATATTTATAAGGGTGGGGACTTTCCCTTCACCGCTTATCCAATCCCAAAATAGGTCACATGCTATTATTAGACATGCATCATTACAATAATAGCCACACATGCAAGTGCACTAACAATAGACTTCTTCTAGTTAACTATCAGTAGTAAATCTATTCTCATCATGTACCCATGTAAAGCGCTTCATAGCCGATCCTCCAAAAATAGCCAATGCATGTCGCATAATTTTTTAACCGGTTTGTGTGCTCCACATGCCATCTTCCAAAAATAGATCCTCATCGTGAAAAGGATAATTCCTAAATTCCTTTCCGATCCTTCCGCACTTTTTCATATGCTCTTCTCTCCCGTGTTAACCTTCTCTCGTGTTTTTTCTAAGTTCCATATTTTTTCGACCAACATTACCCCACACTAATTACATTGTTACCCCAACAATGGTTGTCTCCAAAACGAATCAAAGAATGTGAATAAAGAGATAGAAATAATTTTATGAATAAAATAATGACTCTAACGTGCAACATCATTTGCTTCATTATTTCGAATAAAATAATGACTTTAATGTGCAAAGCATCATCGGCTTTAACTTGAAGAATCATTTATGGATATTCTTCTTTTATTTCCACCTATAATGTTTGTCAATCATTGAGTTTGGCCTCTACCCTTTTTGGGATATCCATTGTAATTGACTCTAGCTCATCTTTTGCAATCTCTCCTTTCTCATTCTCGTAAGACCAACACAATGTTGGACATGGCAATCATTATTCCTTCTAATAGGTCCATCTTTTGTGTAATGAGTTTCCCAAGCTCATCTATCCTTTCCTTGTGTGGTTCTTGAGTTGTTGTAAGGGCCTCGTGCTTCTTCTTGACAAGTGCTAATCATTCTACGTGGCCCAAGGTCTCATCTTTCATGGATTTTAGGACTTCATTGTCTTCTATAATAGTCCTAGTTCTTATAACGGCTTTTGGGGATATACAAATATTCAACATTTGAAAAACTTTCTTAAGTTCCTCCTACAAGCTCTAAAACAACCCATCATATGATGCAATATTTATCATCACCGAAGCCTTTTCCTACTCGCTTTCTCGTGTTAGATCATTTACTAATAGAATGATTTCTTTTATTTATTTTTGTAATGTTGATACATGATAATGCATACACACTATAATGCTAGATTTTAGTTTCTCTAAGTAACTTTTGGTACTTCGTATTGCTTTGCAAAAAAGTGGTGAAAAAGTGATATTCTAAGTGAATGAACTTTCCCCTCTCCTAACTCCACACAAATTCTAAGATGTGAGGGCTCAACACTAAGAGCCATAAGGGGCACAAGCTATATAAATTTGTTGAATGGTAATGATGAGAGAAAGAAAAGGATTTGAAAAAAACAAAATTAAGCCCAAATAGACAACTTCTTGTGATCCAAAACCGAGGGGTTTCAGACTTAAGGAACAGATTAACAATTGTGCCAGATGAATTGCAAAACAACTATCTCTGAAAAGAGATGTAAATTACTCAAAGACTTCAAATACATCAGTTATCTCTGCCAGGAGATGTCTATCCCTTTTTGGGTTACATATGCATTTATAATAATTTTATAAATACGAAAGGACACCTAGAGGAATGTGGAAGGTCACCGGTCTTGAGGGAGACGAGGTGTTTCATCTTCCAAGACTTACATGTGCACTAATTTTGTGAAACATACTATTTTTAGAATTTACTATTTTTAGACAACACTACAAAAATCACAATTTGGGCCCCTTAAACATGGATTTCGGGGTCAAACATTTCCAAACAAAGTTCAGCACCTTTTCATCACATTCTACGCATTCCAAGCTTTCTGTTTCCTTTTGAACGGAGTCAATCGGAGTACGGTGCAAAAGTTATGGTCTCTGGAAGTTGCGCCACTATAATTGCTGCTCGGATCATCTTTTTCAAAGACATGAGGTTCTTATGCATGTTTTAGCATTAGGGGCCAAGTTTCCACCTATGTTTGATCCTTCTCTCTTGGCCAACATGGTTCATGGAGAAGAAGAAGTAGAGTGTCCTCTATGTAACATTGATGAAATCCTAAACCCAGGACATGCTTCTACTTCCAGCCAACGTAATGAGGAAGAAGTGCCTTCTCAAAATGATGGAGGATATCGCATCCCCGTTGTCAAAATTCATTGCGAGGATCATGAAGAACATGTTAATCATGAACAAACTCCTCCTCATGAGAATCATGAAGAGATACCAACCTAAGAGGTTACCTTAGAACAACAAATACAAGCTATGTCTTTCCGCTAGAAAGCTTGGATTTGCATGTTAATAAGGAACAAATGAAGAATCCTAGAACAAAAAAACCTAGATCTTCATATCATGAGTTCTATACCAAAACTCCCCATCAAGAAAAACATAAAGATTCGTATGAGGAGTTATACATAGACAATAATGACAAAGTGAAACAACTAGACTCAACCTCATATAGGAAAAAACTACCTACATAGGGGAAAATCTTCGACCAAGAGTGGTTATCCATGAAGAACGCCTTACTACTTTACAAGAAGGAAATGTAGGCAAGAGTAAAAGTATCAGTTTGAGGAGTTATGCCCATATCCCTTCGACATGGCTATGTTGTAAGTACCTTTCCCTCATCACTTTGATTGTCCCAAGTTTGAAAAATACAAGGAAAAGGTGATCCAAGAGACCACATTAAAGACTTTTACATGACATGTCAAGAGGTCACTTTTAGTGATAATTATCTCATTTTTTTCCCGCATGAGTACATATTTGCATGACTACTTATTTTTAATGTTTGTACTTTTTGTAATTTTTGCTTGTTGTATGCGGACCTTGCCCTATGTTTGGTGTGTACAATTATTTGTGGCCATAATGGCCTTGCATGTCTTGGGATATCATGAGTGATGTCCCATGTTTGTGACCTGATTTGTGCATCTTACTTCTCTTATTATGTGTTTAAATTACTTGGAAACTTTTACACTTTCTATGTAGATTACACATTGTCTTCTTCATGCTTGCATTTTTGTACTAATGATTGTTTTGGATAGCCATCCTTATTTTTGGGCACCTTGGTTTCTACCAAGTGTATTCCCTTCCCCGTGCAAGGTAAAGTTAAAGAGTACATGCAATTAACCCTCTTTTGGGGCCACATTCTTCTATCGGTGATGTCACATGCTCCCGCAAAGAAGGGGGAATAATTTGGGTTTTTACATACTAAAACAAAGATTCTACACCGCTTCAATTAAGTTATATACAACGAGTGTGTTTAGAATAGTATACAAACCCCATACACAATGGCTTTTATAGGACATGGAGTCCTTAACATTCTGGGAAGTAGTTACATGATTAGAGGTTACAATGGGTGTGCCTCCCTATACTACTTTTCCCATTGGCATCAGATCACCTAAAAACTAGGACAATACAAATATATCTTCACACACATTCAGGGAAACAATTACATGAAGGAGAATAATGCAGATTTCTCCCTAAAAGTTTTTAGCCAAGGTGGCATGGGATCACCCAAATAACTTGTAGTACATGATATCCTTCTACACTATTTTTATCAACATGGATCGGGTACAAATGTTCCATTTACATTTTCCATTTGTGTATTTTAAATTTACATACTTTCATATGCATGCATTTTTACACTTACATACATACACATTTGATTGCTTGATTTTTTTCTCCTTGCAAGTCTGGTCATATGAGAAAAAAGTAGTCAAATGGGGGAAAAAACAAAAATGGATTCAACAAAAAAACTTCACGACAACACACACTTTAATAACCATGTAGGTACATCACACACCACAAATGATACACACACATTCGCCCTAGATTTACTCTCATCATTTTTCTTTGCACATTTTTCATCTTTAGTTTCCATGCTCCTCCTTCTTTGTCATTCCATGCTTTGTCTAGTCCTCCAGGTACATTTCTACTACACTCTTCATGGACATCAGTACGAATATCTAGCTATTTTATGTTACCAAGCTTTCGCTCACCAACATAAAGTGGGGTCAAAATGTAGTCACAAAATCTTGCATTTTAGGACGTTATTTATCCCGGTCTCATACTACTATTTAGAAGGTTCTTGAGTGAAGAAAGTACTAATTAATCCTGTCTTTTGGCCATCTTTTTTTATTTTATTTTTTCATTACCGACCTTTTACATCCACATGCCTAGTCATTTTCAATCATTGGCCATTATTTTAGTCTCAATCGGGTGGTGCTTAAGCTAGTACTAGCGTTCGTGTGGGCATCCTGGTCCCACCAAGGGTGCCTCAGTCCCTTTTGCACTTTCATGCCACTTTTTGGGCTCTTTATATCCATTTTACATCTTTATCTTTCATGTGGTCATCCTTTTTAGTGTCAATTATGAAATTAGATCAAGAGAACCCTATAAATATAAATTTATGAGACCATAATGAGGGACCTAACATCACTTACTACTATCCTCCATCTAGAGTTGCATCCATATATTACATTAGAGATCACCTAAATCCACATATCTCCATCATCAAGGCACAAGGCTAGAGCATATGCATCACACTTCATTGGGGGAGGGGTTATATTCTATTCTATGCACACATTCAATTACATTTTCCACACATGGTTATTGATCGCTACTTCATAAAGTGCAACCGACACAAAAGTAACCTAGGGCATGTTCACACACACTTGCACATAAAACTACATCGGGTCTAAGATGTAGTGACGTGCTCAGTTAGTAAGTCCACCATTGTGGTAGCTGAGGTCAGTCCAACCCCTTCATATGCATTATTCTTTTTTAGGGTTTGATGTTTGTTTTGGGGTCTTGTAAGTATTTCTTTCATCTTGGATTATTGGTGACATATTACACGAGACAAAGAAGTTGATGAGATAAAAATGAGGGTTTTGGACCATCTTGGAACCAGATAAATATAATGTAGACAACTATAGTTTGATCAAAGTACTATTATTCCTAATATTGCACTAACTATTCTCCTTCTCGCAAATTGATGATACCTCAGCAATAGGGCCTCTTCCAACTCATCGTTTATGACATTATTTTAATTGTATTTCTCCTATGAACCAATTAATGGGGTTAATATAGTCACATATTAGCTAAATCATCTTCTCACGCTCTTCTATACCACTTTTACTAACTTCCTAGTCTATCAATCTGTTTCATTGGATTGATTATACCTCTTAAAATCCTTTTGAAACCCTAATTCTTCTCTAAACAGATTAGCCGTCTAACCTAGTTTAATTAACCCTAAACCATGATTAACCTCTTCTAAACCTAGTCAAATCTTATTTTGACTCTCTAAAGTGCCTTTTGACTTATCCTTTTGTCCCACATGCACCAAAAGTCTCCCATTTCTGAAATTGGAAAACTATAAATAGCGCACTACCCCTAGACCATTTCTAAGAACACTCCTTCCTAACATAATCTATAGCATTTTGGTTAGGGTTTAGATATTATTTCATTTTTTATTGAGCTATTGCTTTTTCATTGCACTACACACAAGCATTGAGTAAATGGGAAACACCATTGGCCTCAAGCCATTAATGGTGAGCTTCCATTCTCATAATCACATAAATGATTGCTTAGAATCTACCTAGGTTCATTTTACTGATTTCAAGAGTAGAGGATTACTAAATATGATAGATTTACTTGTTTCTTTCAAGATTAATGTATGTAAAGTGATGAATCGTTATTTATCTCTTATTTGATGGTCCATTAACTAGTTTGTTAAAAGCCTTTAGGGTTTATTTAGAGATTCTTACCCCATGTCCATGGTTTTTGAAAGTTTTCCTCAAACACATTTGGAACACCCAGTGGAAGAGTCACCATTTTCCTCTAGTAGCCTTTTGCAAGCTTTTTTAAGTCCACTTTCATGTTTCCTAGAGAAACAACTTGTTATTTGCTTAATTTAATTTTTTAAGTGAGATGAATCATCCTTGTTCATACGTATTTTTTGGGTTTAAGTTGGATATAGGATTCTTTGACTAACATTTAACATGTTTGACTATTAAACATTTTCATTTTCATGACTTTTGTAGGTTTTTCAGCAAGTACACGTAGGTGTTCTTGAGGGGAGCATCTCTGTAAAAACCCTAACGTAGGTATCGAGGTGACAACACTCCTGTTCTATCATATTTTTCGTAAGTAGTTATTTTACAAAGGGAAACGTATCCTTTAAACCATCATCATTTGTGTCGACTATCGTGCATATCCGAGCCTCCAGATGCGTTGGTGTGTTTGTATCTACCATGTAAATTTGTCATTTTGGATCGCTTGGTGTACTTGTTGAACAATTGGCATCTCTATTGACTGTTAGGCATTCCTATTTCTCTGGAAGCCTGGTGTATATTAACATACTATGTTGATTTCCATTTTTATTGCAGGCATCTCTCGATGAACCGTACGCATCTTCACCAAAATCGTAGCGTACCTATCGATAGGCTGGGTAGGTGTTAGACCCCCATTGTCAAATTTTTTACCACACATCCACTCTAGTTGGGGCACATATCCATTAGGCCGGGACACGCAAACGTCATTACGGATACACGTGTGTCTGCAGGCAAAAATTTTATTTTTCTCCTCCGAGTCAGTAAGATCATTTCTTTGGATTTTTCTAATGTTTGCAGGTTTAACAAGTGATTACGAGTTGTCATTTGGTTAAGCTTAAAGTGTTTGAGTTTCTTAGTTAGAACAAGGTTTGTGAAGTGTGTATGCTCTCTCCTCGCACCTTCTAGGTGATCTTGGAGATCAAAAACACTTCTAAAAACCTTTTGTCACATTCAAAGACACTTATTTTATGATTCTTAATTAGATTAGCCTTTCAAAAGTTGGTTAAAACAAATTCTATCTTTTGCAAGCACATTTAAAAGTAATTTCCACAAAAAAAAAAATTTAGTGGAGTTTTCACATTGTGTATGCTCTTCCTTCGCACCCTTTGGTGATCTTAGGAATCAAAACAATGTGTAAACTCTCTTTCTTGATATCAATATTTGATGGAAAATTACTAACTCCATGCGTATAGGGCCTAAACACTTTCCAAAGAAAGAAGTCGAAACAAAACAAAAACTTCTAATACATGTGTTTTCATACAGGTTGAAACCGTGTGCTTCTTAAAACCGCATTAAGCTAAGCAAGATAAAAAATACACCATTTCACTTCACACTATATTGCAGGTTTTGGAAAAGGGTATGTCCCTATCCACTCAACTGGAACATAACCCCTTTGGCATAACACCTTAAGCTACAACAATGGGGGTGGTTCTAGGAACCCTAAAGTAATCCACCATTGAGTAACCTCGTAGATGAAATAGGAAGCTCTCCGCTTACTCACTTGACTAAATTTTCTATTGTAAGTTAGATTCAAAGTTGTCCATATCACGACCCCAGTGAGAATATGCATGAATGCACTAGTTTCTCATCATATTTGAAGGGGGTAAAGTAAATACGAGATACTCCCAAATCAGTCATTGTGAATTTTTGGATAAATCAAGATTGTATTTATACAACTTATGAATCCTAGTTGAGAGATCTTATTAGGGAAGCCATTCTATCTTGGAGCCCACTTTGCTAGTACATTTGCGCATCAAATTATCATGAAGTGATGACTCACTTGGAGTCTGAACCTTGTTTCTCGAACAAGGAAAAGATATCATTTAAGTTAGAGCTAATTTTCTTTCATCACGGAATTAAACAACATCTCACTTAGCTCGGTTTCATTCTCACCTTCAGACAAGGTGAAACTCTACCCAAGTGATCACTAGTTTATTCTCACCTTTTGATCTATATCCTTGCATTCTCGCCACCCATTTTCTAGGGTGAGAAGGAAGAATACCACATGATTCTTATCAAAGACAATATTCACCACTTTTTTGTCCATTTACACCAATCCATGTTTATGGTTGGGTTGTTAAACATCTAAAGTACATAGGTACGTTTTCATGTCTTTGATATTTCTTTGATCTTGATTTCAAAATCGCTCGACTATTGCAATTTTGGTTCATCATTTATATCTCCTTAGGTTGATAGTTTTTTTCTTGTATTCCAGTCACATAATTTTGGTACTTATGTCATGTTTTCAATTTCTTGAGAAATTGATTTAAGTCCCTTTATTGTGTGGTAATGTTGCTCGTGCAACTAAAAATTCTTGCTATACTCAGACTTCATTTCAGTTCCAACATCATCTAAGTATTTTTTTAGCATGTTGATATTTCCTTATATATATAAAAATAGTGTCATCTTGATACTAACACCTTTCTTGCTTGGTTAATGTATCAAGATAGTGTTGTTACGCTATACATACTCACAACTTCCATTTTTAGAAAACTTAGCTTTCATTGGCATTCGAACTAGTTTTAGTATACCTTGTCGAAATATTGCATCAATACCACTTTAATATTTAGGCCTTGTTAGAATTATAACTTGACCTACGTATTGATACGATATTGTCACTATCTGCTTTGAACCCTTCACTAGAATCATAGTTAGGGTATAATCTTGGCAAAACAAAAATTCAAGTGATCGTTACATTTGAGTGTTCATATGAGTGTTCTTTGAATCATAAAAACAACTGCATAACATTACTTCTAGAACACACTAGGTTATTTCAACATCACATCAAGTAACTTACACAAACATATACCTAGGTTTCACACAAACTTCGAAGCACATTTAGATGGAACCTTGTATAAATTTTACTAGTGATGCCTAGAATCATGAAGATGATGTCCAAACCAAATGATCGTGACTTAGGAGAAAATCCTTTTGAGTCCTTCCCATTTAGCAGAAACAAATTAGCACCTCTCTTTTCACAGGTCAAGGATGCAGAGCCATTGATTGATCATAGTGGAGAATAATAACATCAATTAGACCTAGGTCGGTTTGACGAGATCCTTTATTATAACAAAGATCAAGTACTTGTAAGAGTATTAGAATTAGGGGCTAAGCTTCCACAGGAATGCAAAGTAGAAACCAAGGTCATTAATCATAAAATAAAAGAATGAAGGTCCCTCTTAGACATGGATAACCCCTTTGATGTAGGGTACGCTTCTACTTCTAGGCAACATCACAACACTTGCTAAAGGAGACCCATCTAAGCCACTTGGTGATCCACAATGACCTTATTACAAAGCTTCACATAAAGTGAAGATTGAGCGCAAAGCCTCACCACCTCCCAAGTTTGATGAGGAAGAGGATCCTTTAATTAAAGAAGAGATCCTTCAAAAATAGATCCTAAAACTGAGCCAAAAATTAGCAAACTTAGGCTCTTCAAGTAGGAATGTATACAAAGACAAACTCAAAATGAAATCTAGCAAGTTCCACTTTGATCCATATAATGACGTGAATTTTAAAGTGGCTCGGTGTAAAGACTAATGTCACCTACCAAAGAACAACTTATTGAATGAGAATTACAATCACTAAAAGACACGCTTACTAAGCTACAAAGGGGAAACGTAGGACATAGTAGGAAATATTTGTATGAAGAACTATGCCCTTACCCCTTTGATAAGGAAATGTTGTCACAACCCTTCCCGAATCATTTTACCATTCTGAAATTTGATAAATATAAAAGAAAAGGTGATCCTCATGATCACATCAAAGACTTTTATATGGCTTGCCAAGAGGTTACATACAATGATAATTTCTTAATATGACTCTTCCCTTGTAGCCTAGGGGCACTGGGATTGGAATGGTTCTTTAGCATACCCAAGGGCTCCATTACAACGTGGCCCGCATTAGCAGAAAAATTATACGACATTATTCCTACAACATGGAAAATGATATCACAATGAATGACCTCTGCAATGCAAAAAGAAGCCCAACGAGACATTTGCGAGCTTTTTACAATGATGGCGAGGGTTGGCAAGTCATTTCCCTTGTGCCTTTCTAGAAAAACAACTAGTAAGCATATTTGTGCCTAACTTGAACTTCAGAGATAGCCTTCCATTTACAAATGCACTACAACTCTAACTTTGAAGAAGTTATAGAGAAGGGAAGTCAAATTGAAAAGGCCCTCATCGCAAAGGGAACACTTAAAGCAGTTTTCAAAGAAAAACATGAAGAAAAATCCTTAGATAAACCAAATTTATTCAACAAAAACAAACATGTCATTGGTGATGGTATTACGGACTCTAAAAGAGTCGAACCATCTGGACTCGCCCACTTTTAAATCTATCACAAGGACCTCGTCATAAGGAACGTACCAAATGTACATTCACGCCATTAACAGAATCCCTATCTACCATATTAGAATAATTAGATAATGTAAACATGGTAGAATACCCGACCGCAATAGAACCATACCAAAAGATTCTCCAAAACTAGGTTGGTTCAAAGAGCTTGAAATCTTTGTGACTTCCACCTGTTAAAGGGCACAAGACAAATAGGTTCACGATACTATATCATTACATAAAAGACCTCATTCAAGAGGAAAAAATTACCGTAGATTTTTCGCCTAACTCGAGATAAGGTCCAAATGAGAAAATGGGTATCTTTAAAGAGCCCTTTCCTAACCATGCAGATAAAAAGAAATGGAAGCTAGATCACAGATAAACTTCTAATGACTATAGGAATGTTGCCTATGTTTATCCCACCAATGATAGCCCCTTATATTCCCTTATAGGATGTATCCTTTCGTAGATGAACAATTCAATACTATCACGATCTCTTAAAAGAGTTATGCAAGTAGGGATGTGACATACTCGTTTGATCATACAATCTAATACAACAGTTAGAGAAGACACTGTTAGGATATCAATCTTAGATATCCTCAAAATCTCTATTACACATAAAAACATATTGTATAAAACACCTGCATAGTTCTAGAGTCTCTACCGATATAGATATCGTGCACCTCCAAGTTATGATTACACACCTTGACTCCAACAATCATATAAATTTTGATCACACTCTGCAATCCCGGGTAACAACCTAAGCATGACCTATCATTGTATATAGAAGTAGTTTTCACCCGCCACAAGATCAAGAGAGTACTTATGGATGGTGGATCTGGTTTAAACATTTGTACTTTGAAGTTGGTTAAGTAGCTAGGCCACTCAAAAATGGATTTAGGTGCCAAAACTATTACAATCATGGCCTATGATAATGAGGAGCGAGAGTTAGCAGGCACTATAGTAGTTCCAATGGAAGTAGGGTCGACTTGTCATGATACAACATTAGATGTCCATGACTTGGATATACCATACAACATGCTTTTAGGATTCCCATGGATCCATGACATGCAGGACATTCCTTCAAATTTACATCAATGTATCAAAATGTTCCATAAAGGATAGATAATCACCATTCAGGGTGATCCAAAACCATTTACCCATTACATGTCCTTGCACATTTTTTCTCATGCAGATTATGAATGCCACTAGTGGTTTCTTATCCTAGGAAAAGATGGTAGAAGATTCCACTAGGCGTACCAAATGTGTTCAATAAAAATTTACAAAATCCATGGAGATCAAGATCCACTATATTTCAAAGGCCACCGTGTGATGTACTTCATGGGTTATGATGGGTTTGGATCTAGTATCAATGCACAAGGGTGATTAGAACCCATTCCTATCCCTCACTTCAAATCAAACAAGCATGGTCTTAGAATAAGACCTCATGATGATGCACCTTTTGAGATTGATGCCACCTCTTCCAAATGTGAGGACGACTCATCTCATTTAGATAGTGACACAAATTCCCAATATAGCCTCTATGAGGATCTTTCCTCCACTAACCTATTCCCTGATTCAACTATCCTTACCTTATCCAGATCCAAGCCTCAAACTAATTACCAAGTAACCCTTGTATATCCCAAACTTGTAGATTGGGATCAAAAATTTCACATGCCAATCAATTTCTTTGAGAATGATGAGGCATTTGTAGAATTCATGGGACTCAGGGATTCTATTCAGCCTACGGATCATAAGGAAGGTTTTTGCAATTCAACTAGACACCTAAACATACTTTAGAAAAGAAGCAAAGATGTGTGGATGCTTGAGTAAGAATATCGGAGGCAAGAGTAAGG
Source organism: Taxus wallichiana var. yunnanensis (assembly GCA_018340775.1). Classification (NCBI taxonomy): domain Eukaryota; kingdom Viridiplantae; phylum Streptophyta; class Pinopsida; order Cupressales; family Taxaceae; genus Taxus; species Taxus wallichiana. The sequence goes on from CM031240.1 coordinate 201,832,172, forward strand.
ACACTTCAGAGAAACCTTGTGCAAGGAATAAACACAATTCTCATAGCGATAGACTCTCGAAGTAATCGTAGACAAACAACAAACAACCTATGGAAAAAGATCTATCCATTCAAGGATGATGATGAGCTACCTAGGAGGTTAACCTTACTCTTCCCTTGATCCCATGTGGATGGATGATACCTCTAAGATACTTATGGAAGAAACCATCATTTTAAACATTGGCTCAAAAGAGGAACCTAGAATGAAAAAGTTCATGAGCTTTACTCTCATCTCAAGAGAAGAAGGTTTTTGTAGAAATGTTAAGAGAATATGGAGATATATTTACATGGTAATATGTTGATATGCCTGGTTTAGACCCAGACTTGGTCATGCACAACCTCATTGTACACCCAGATGCCAAACCCATCAAGAAGAAGTTGAGGAAGATGCACCCTAAAATTGCACTCCTTGTCAAAGAAGAACTTGAAAAGTTATTAATTGCTGATTTTATTAAGCCCATTGACTATTTAGATTAGATATCTAACATAGTCCTTGTTCAGAAGAAACCTTGGCATAAGGATCTGCACCGACTTCCATGACATCAATAAGGCATGTCCCAAAGATGAATTCCCTTGCCTAATATTGACATGATCATTGATTCCACCACTGGTTATGAAATGTTGTCCTTAATGGATGGTTTTTCAGGTTATAACCAAATTAGGATTACAGAGGAGGATCAACATAAAACAAATTTCATCACCCCTTGGGGAAAATTTTGTTACAAGGTCATGCCTTTTGGACTCAAGAATTCTAGGGCTACCTATCAATGCACAATGACCGTCATCTTCCATGACATGATGAATGACATCATGGAGGATTACGTTGATGATATCTTGGCGAAGTCCAAAAGTAGAGGAGAGCACCCTAAAGTGCTGAGATGTATTTTCTAACATCTCTGGGATTACAAGGTACACTTGAACCCTAAGAAGTGTGTCTTTGGAATTTTTCCAAGAAAAATATGAGGTTTCATTACTTCACAAAGAGGCATAGAGGTGGATCGGAAAAGGTTACAACTATCACAGAAATGCCTCCACCTACAAATATTAAACAATTGAGAAGTTTATAAGGAAAAATTCAGGAAATCCACCATTTTATTTCACAACTTGTGGATAAGTTCCACCCATTTACACATATCCTCAAGAAGTATTGTTCATTTAACCTGGGGACCAGACTACCAAAAGGAATTTGGAATACTTAAATAGTACCTTGTCAATTCACACATGTACTTGTGTCGCCTACCCCAGGAAAACCTCTCCTCTTATACATCCGAACTACCTAGTTTTCTATTAGTGCACTTCTTTCCAAATATGAAGTAGGCCATAGAGAAAGGTAAGTTTATTATCTTAAACGCATCTTGATTGCGTATGAACTCAATTACCCACAAATTGAAAAGGCTGTTTTGCAATCATCTTCACATTCCAAAAAAATTCATTATATCCTTAAGAACAAAACAAATCTAATATCCAAAGTTGATCCTCTCAAATACCTTCTATCCCATCCCACTCTTATAAGATGAATGGATAATTGGATCATTCTCCTATGTGAATTTGACTGTGTTTCAAATCATAAATTATTGAAAGGAAAATTATTGGCTGATTAGTTGGCAAAAGATCCCGTACATCAGAATGGAACCTTGGTGTCTGGACCTTCTAGATGCATCCATGATGTATGTTGAAGAGTTTGTAGAATGGTAAGTTCATTTTGATGGATCATTCACCTTCCACGGGGGCAAAGGGGGTAGTGCTCATCACTCCCAGGTGAGGTTATTCGAGGACATTCTATTTGGTATTCCCTTGCATTAATAACATTACATAGTATGAGGCACTCATTTCTGATTTTAAGATGTCTATCACTTGGAATATTAGACATGTAGGAGACATTGGGGACTCCTAAATTATCATTAAACAAGTTAATAATGAGTATAAGGTTAAATATGAAAACTTGTTCCATACAAGAATTTGGTTGAAAATTTGAAGGAATAATTTATACAGATTATCTTTGAGAAAAAACCAAGGTCACATAATAGATCAGTAGATGATATGGCTAGAATTTGATCTCTCTTACGCATTCCACCTCGAGACAGAAAAATAATTTTTTTGTAGAGCATTTACAAATAATTGCATACAACATGCCGAATTTTGTTTGGCATGCAAGATTGTTCAGTCCATCCTCCCCTTAGTATGAACCTATATTTAGATACCTACAATATGGAAAATTTCCCCAAGACATTACCCACTCGAGAAGAAATCCCTTATCCGTTGTATATCCTGTTATACCATCATAGAAAGCACCCTTTATCGTCATGGCTACGATGGGAATGTGCTTCACTTGTTTGGATTTCTTGACTCATTCCCTACTATTAAGGAAGTACACAAAGTGGTATTTGTTGAGCACAAAATAGTGGTATGGTCTTGGCTAAAAATATCTTAAGGGTAGGTTATTATTTCCCCACCATGGAAGAAAACTGATGTAATTTCATCAAAAATGTGAGCTCTACCAAAAGTATGGGAACTTGATACATGCACCAACACAGACTTTGCAACCTATTGCGATACCTTGGCCGTTTTCCAAATGGGGCTTGGATCTCATAGGGAAGCTTCATACTTCTTCTTCATATGGGTACACCTACATTATCATTACGTGAAGGATGTGCCTTTGTATATTTCCATCTGATGTTGGGGGCACCTTTACATTCCACTTTGTCATACATATGAGCATTGAATTATACCATTTTCATATTCCCACATCATGTTGGGCGCATCCATGCTTCCTTTTCTTTTTACATTTATTTCAGAACATGACCTTAGAAAATATAAAAACATTTAGAAAAGGATGCATGAAAAACCTAAACATTCAAAAAATATCCCTTCTAGAGAAAAAGCTACACCAACTTTGTAACATGGTCTTAGGAAAACCTCAGAAACAATGTGAACAGTAGCCTTGAGAAGTTGTCTTTCAAAGATAACCCAAACACATTAGAAAATATATCAATGTTGTCCCACAAAACAAAGTAGTGGTTAATTGCTTTTAGTTGTTGGTTTGTATAGTTTTGATTGTGGGTGTATTTTTGTGTTGTGTGATTTACGAAATGGTCCAGTTGCTTACCTTATATTGCATCTTGTTTTATTTAATTGTGTATTGCATTGAGTTCACTTGTAAAAAATTGTTGTCTTTTTTATCATATGTTATGTGCATCTTTTAGGATTCATTTTACTTAGATTGAATGTCAATTTAATCTATTGTTAAAATTTACATGAGTTCATTATTAGTTACATATTGTTGTGTTGTTTTGTATGTATATGCTTGTTTAGTTTTGATTAAATTTTTCTTGTGTGTTTGTTTATTGCACATCTGTTGTTATCACATCTATCATCTACCATTCATCACATATAACATCATCAAATACATCATATATACAAAAATGCTAAGTTTTACATCATGCATGTATGATAAGCTAATCATCACATATCGTATCATCAATGGGGGTAAGAGGGGTTGCGCATAATCACTAATCTATCCCCCCCGCACCAATATCATCTAGTATCATCCCAAGTGCTAGAATAAAAATTAGAAATTCCCTACAATCAAAACAAATGATATTATCTATGATATATCATCAGTACGAAACATAAAATGCAACATCTCTATCTAACATATACATGGGAAATGAGAAAATCATACATCATGATACACTCATACATCTGTGAAACATAAATCATCATCATAAGGGCATATCAAAACATGACAAGTATAAACCATCAAATGTCCATATAAAACATGTATAAATGTCTGTCTCAAAAAGGGATATACATCATCGATACAATCCACCATCTAAAGGGTGTGAATCAAAACTGAGCCTTCATCAAGAGGCATAATCACAATAATGATACATCGAATACATACATCGATCAAAATCAGCCTTCATAAGAGGCCTAAATACATATATAAATCTATACAAAGAGGGGAAGATCAACCATAACTCTCGCCCTCTCCGTGGCTTCTGGTCTACATCCCGGGGATGAAACGGTGGTGGTTGTGATGGGCCAGCTCTAGGATTTCCACCCTCTTGTCCAAGGTGGCTGTTGTAATGACTGACCAATTGGTCGACCTCAGCGATCTAGAACTTGTCCTGCTAATGTCTAAATTATAGAAAAGAGCCACTCATTGCTCTATTGGAACTACTCTATAATAGGTGGTCTTGTAATACAAGGCCTCGCCACTAGCTCTCATAAAATCCTGGATCATCTATGTATCCCCAAAGGCACTAGCTACCTATACAGTGGCATCCCACTCACCTGTCAATCTTCCCCTATTAACATGGGTGTGTCTCCTGCTTGTGGAAGCCTCTCGATACATATCTATAGTAATAGTCTAGACTAAGGCTCTTTCTGGTCTCTCTAAATAGTAAAACCCCGCACCCGCACTCCGATCCCTCTCTGTGTAGTGACACTCTTTACATGAGTCTATGACTGATGTAAAAGGATCAATATATGAGAACCTTGTGTTGTTAAGCGATCGATCTAGTGTTTCCTGTTGTAACATCCCTACCCCGAGTAGCTTGTGCTCTAGCCTAATCTCTCTCTGTTTGTAAAGGCTTATACTTGTACTCTACCCTGATCCCTCTCTACCGTGAAGTCCCTTTGTTGTACCTATACCCCGGCTTGGTCTCTCTTCCTTATCACCTGTAACTCAATGGCTATCGCCGCCTATAGTTTTTTTGAAGTGTAGTCGGTTGTCCATCATCACCACCGCCCCCTAGAGCATGAGGTGAAGAACCCTACTCTGGAAATACCTGTTGTAAAGGGGAATATATCCCTATTGGAATACCTACTAGAGGAAACTCTATATCTAGTGCCCAGGGGCACTGTCTTTATCTCATCTTGGGCCCTATCCCTGTGGCTCTGTGTAGTGGAGGATCTTGTCCCCCACCCCCATCATGACATTGTCCGTCAAAAGGATCATCATCATCATCATCATCTCTACCATCCCCACCATCACCAACACCCCCTCCACCCTCATCACCACTAGGAGGCCCCAATGGGGGTTCCCTACTCCTTCGTACGTAAATCTAGGAATTTTCAATCAACGGAATCAATCCATGGTACCATGGGCATAATCATGTATACAACATGGGTCTCGGACCTATCTCAAAGGCACCCATATGGTGAGCACCACTTTTCATAAGTTGGCCAATGCTTAGCTCCTCGAAATCTGTGGGCCCATGTCAAAGTACTCTTTGACCTTGTGAGCATACCGCATATTTGGCCCAGGTACATCATGGCTGATTCAAAACTATCTCGACACTAATCTACCTTATAAATCTTCCACATATAATTGCGGCTCCCTAGCATGAAGTGCTCAACTATCGTAGTGCTGAGCTCTAGACCATCCTGAGGCCACTAAAAATTTATGTATAGCCTTCATAGCACTGTGGCCTACTATAAATCATCTAACTCATGGCAATAGTGATAAACATCTCCCATGTGTGGCCGCACGCCATCTCTAATCGGAACCCAACCCATACTAGAAGGATCCTCTAGAGCTTGAGCTCTCAAAACACCTATAGGGTGACCAATGGCAATGTGGTCCCATGCCCATATCTATAGTAACTGTCGAGTCCTACCATCTTCTAACGGTAGTATGTAATCAGATGAAGATCCCAGTATAAGTGCGCCAGTATGCACTGGCCCCAGCAGTAGGTCACACCATCGATCAAGCCGCGTATCACTCCAATGAGGCCAAGTGGAAATGAAGCTGGTTTTATTAGGGAGTAAAACTCCACTAAAAAAAGCCATCAAATAGACTACAACTCGATCCATCTTGGGATCCTCTATACACCGCGACAATCTGATTGTCATCCCATAATGTGGTATAGTTGGGATGCCAAATAACTCGATGATACATTGATCAATGTCTAGCTGGTGACTCATATACTAGATCAACTCACCCTAGATAGGTACCCACATGATGCACCATACATCCTCTAATGTGATCGTGATCTCGCTAGTAGGAAGCTAGAAGCACGAGTCTTATTCGCCATCGCTCGCTAGGAATTTGTCGGGATGCCATGATCCAAGGTAATCTATGGCATGTCGGCCACGTAGGCTAATCCTTTGACATATAAAAGAATGTCTAGTATCCTCTGGTCATCCTCATCGAACTCTACCTCTATCACCGCTAGCCAACCATATCTCTCGTGACGTCTCAGAGGATGGGTAGTATCCACTTCTAACAAAAGATACACGCGTTAAGGTTACATTTATATCTACTTCTATCTAGTTTTGTAGTCAAATTCTTCTTCCATTTGTCTAACATAATAATTTTTCACTTTCTTCTACAATAATTTAGTCTTTTTCATCTATCCTTAGCTACTTTTTTTTGTGAGAATGAATCATCCTCTTCCCTTAAGCACATGCGCGCCTAATTTGATGCATCCACCCTTGTCTTGACATATACACTCTCGCACATGTATGCCTCCACTTGGTGCCTACGCCCCAATCCGATGTGTACACTCCCCATTTTTGCTTATTATCTACCCTATTCACCCAGGACACATACGCCTCCATTCTAGTGTATACGTGTACCATTCAACAAGCGTGCATGCGCGTCCATGTGTTTAGTCACCGATGTTGACACCCTCCCTTTAATGGATACACGTGCACATACCCATTTTTAGATGTGTGTGTGTGTGTGTACCTATCATTTGATGTATGCACGCACACTTACTCATCAATTTGGCATGCGTGTACACCCATATGTCCAAAATCCCTAATCTAGCCTAAAAGCAACCTAAAAATGACATTAAATGCGAAAATGAAAAAGGAGGGATAGGGCACTCATGTAAGGTCCTTCCGCTAGGTCCTAAAGGTACTCTCGGATGTGATCTACTCATCTCTACTACTCAAGTAGCCTCGCCATCTCACTCTAGGGCTCTCACGCACACTCGCTCGTAGTGAAAATTTGCAAGAGTCAGACTACAAATGAATTAACCGGTCATGATTGATTTACCCCCTAGGTGGGTATATTAGGCCGCCACAATGCCCCGGGGCATGTTTTCTCCATCGTGGTCACTCTAACACTTCTTTACTCACCAAAATGATTATTTTTATATTTAAATAATTATTTTTAATAATTTTCGTATGCTTTAGAGCACTCACTTTCACCTAGCGGTCACTTCTTCACCCTGGAATGATTTATGAATATTCCAAGCACTATTTTTTATCATTTCTCTTTTATTTTCTCCTTTATTCTACCCATCACGATGATTATTTTTATTAAATAATTATTTTTCGCTCATTCTTCTCCTCGTTGGACAATTTTATGCCACAAGTACCGTTTTCTTTACCTCGTAGGCAATTTTACATACTTTTAGGAGATATTTTATCTCTTAAATTATTTTGACTGAATGAAAACACAAAAAAAAAAATCAAAATTATTAAATCATCCAAAAACCCAAAAACATCGTGAAAACTTTGAAAATAGACTAAAATTGGTAATCAACTCATTTATGGCTAAAATGTGTCTTTCACATGGAATTCATCTCAGATCTTGTTGGAATTTTCCACATTTTTGAAACAATGACTTACGGATCATCTAAATTTCTAACCCATTTAAAAACTACGTTGATTACTTCATCGATAAGTTGGGGCACGATTTTCTTTAGTATTGTTTCATGCTGTGCACAAAACTTTTTCATTGGACCTAAGTGTCCTCCATCATTTCCCTTGCATATACCAATTTCTTGGGGCATCATTTTCAACCCTTGTCATTTACTAGAGCATTTGGGATTTCAACTCGATAACAAAATATTTGTGCAACCGTCTTGAACGTTGTTGGTTTGAGTGTGTGTGATTGTACTTATTTCCTATTAGGTGAGTTTTTTTACTTCTCGTATTACATTACATGTTTGTATGTTACATGGAGTTTATGTTTTAGCAAGGACGACTATTTGTATCTTGGATTTTCATGTCATTTTACGCTTCCATCATATGCTCACATTTTAATAAGGAATCGATGATGAGGATTCTAAACAAAATGATGATTACAAATTGTTTCTGTAAGCACTAGTTTTTGGATAGCTCAATATCCCCTTTTCTTGTTTTTTTCATCTTCTCTTCACATTTTCTTTCTTATGTTCTCTTTTCGATCATCGATCGAGTTCCTCCATCACCCCATCAACACTCGAGGGGGCATCCTTCATCCTATTAATTTTTCTTCTCCCCTTCAAATTTTTTTTCATTTGCTTATGTTTTTCTACTTTCTTTGAAGTGATGTAGCTTACATCACCCCAAAGAGGGGAAAATGTAAACACTTGTAGTTTGATCAAAGCACTATTATTCCTAATATTGCACTAACTATTCTCCTTCTCACAAATTAATTGCAATACCTCATCAATAGGGCCTCCTCCAACTCATCGTTTATGACATTATTTTAGTTGTATTTCTCCTATGAACCAATTAATGGGGTTAATATAGTCCATTATTAGCTAAACCGTCTTCTCACCCTCTTCTATACCACTTTTACTAACTTCCTAGTCTATCAATCCATTTCATTGGATTGATTAGACCTCTCAAACCCTTTTAAAACCCTAATTCTTCTCTAAATAGGATTAGCTAGTCTAACCTAGTTTAATTAACCCTAAACCATGATTAACCTCTTCTAAACCTAGTCAAATCTTATTTTGACTCTCTAAAGTGCCTTTTGGCTTATCCTTTTGTCCCACATGCACCAAAAGTCTCCCATTTCTGAAATTGGAAAACTATAAATAACCCACTACCCTAGACCATTTCTAAGAACTCCTTCTTCCTAATTATAAATATAGCATTTTACTTAGGGTTTAGAGGTTATTTCATTTTTTTATTGAGATATTGTTTTGTCATTACACTACACACAAAATAATTGAGTAAATGGGAAGAACCATTGGCCTTGAAGCCATTAATGGTGAGCTCCCATTCTCATAATCACATAATGATTGCTTAGAATCTACCTAGGTTCATTTTAAAGCTTTCAAGAGTAGAGGATTACTAAATATGCTATATTTTCTTGTTTCTTTCAAGATTAATGTATGAAAAGTGATGAATCCTTGTTTATCTCTTATCTGATGGTCCATTGACTAGTTTGTTAAAATCCTTTGGGGTTTATTTAGAGATTCTTACCCCATGTCCATGGATTTTACAACTTTTCATTGAAAACAAATAAATTCTAGAGATTTTTCACAAACCAGTGGCACCCAGATTGAGAAATGAGCACCCATAGGGGCACCACTCCTCCTCTAGGTGCTCTAGTCCAGCTTAGATCCTCCAGATCCACCATTTTTGGGAATTATACATAGTCTTTCTTTCTTCTCGTATTTTCTAGACTTCACTATAAAGCATCGTCCCGCGAGCGCCTATTATTCAAACTGAGTTCTTTCCTCTTCCTTCTTACACATTAAGGTTAGCATTTCCTTCTACACAGTTGTTTGGATTACTTTAGTACTTATTGACTATATTTATTTACTTTATTATAGTTATTCATAACTTATATTAACTATCTCCTTACTACATAGTTAGTTCTATTTTAGTTAATCACATTGACTAGGTCTAGAAATAGTCCTAGAATGTCTTTCTTCAAAGCACATGTAATACCAAAAATCAGCTTCATATCAACTCGTGGAAACTCACAAGTATCGATCCATCTCTCGTGGTCATGCTAGACATCATAGAATCCTCTCGATTTCCTTTGGAGCTCACTTAGAATTTCATTGTTTGCAAGCACCATACATCAAACGACAAGAAACTACACCAATGCAACACACCATGACACAGGAGATACCTCACTACCAATCAATATTCACTCATTTCACCTTACTTAACATCAATGAACATTAATGACACCATCATACACTAACCTAAGAAAACTAGACACCCTTTGAAATCAATTCCACTTGACATTAATGACAACAACATGATATAATGTCTAATAACTAAATGATTTGATGGACCTAAAATTTGATAGTGTGTACTTCCCAATGAACATGGATATAGGTTATTTACTTGTTGATGATGAGGATCATGGATATCATAACTTTTTAGAAATCATCCTGAGATGATAAGTAATATAGATAATGAGGAAAAAGTGATATCCAATGGGTTTTGGAAATGCGAGCCCCAAGTTTTTAATCATATTCCTAGACCAACACGAGGACTTACCCAATGGATATGATAGTGAGTATAAATCTTTCTCATTTCCACTTGGATAAAATGACCTTCTCAATGATGAATGTATAGATAAGAAGGTTCTTGAGTTTCTCAAGGAATATTCCACTTATGAATAAGATATCTTCATCACGTGGATGCCTATTTTAGACCAAAAATTTCATGAGGAAAGTAATTATCTCCATATTTCAGGCCCAACTTTGTGTTTTCTCTATTTTCAAGTGGGAAAAGTATCATGTGATTTAAACCATAGAAAAATTATTATAAGATGATGCAAGAGGATCATTCCTATAATGTAAATATGGTTTTCATCATTCAATTTTGGCCTGTCAATGTGTTCATAGATTTACGGGGTCATTTGAAGTCATCTAGAGTTGTTATTTTTCTTGAATCCTTCACAAATTTAAATGGAGCATTTTCCTCCAAAATGAAATATTTGAATGTGAAGGAAATTTTTTCTTGGTCTAGGAATTTTTAATGCACTTTATGGGTAATTTATGGAGTTTTAAACATGTGGCAAGACCTATAGAGGTTTAGGAGTCATAACATGTGTGTTAGAAGTTAAGGTCTTGGATTACTAACAAGTCTCAATGTTGTATACAAGGAAATAATCTGACCACGTGGTCTAAATTTATCCAATTCAAGATAAAATGACTTGGGAAGATATAAATATCATTATGTAATTTATTTCCATTCATAATTTGAATGGTCAAGAAGAGGAAAGAGATCTATAATGACAAAAGGATCAATTTGTTGCATATACACACTTGTGCCAGGTTTGTAATGGTTCTTGCATGAAATTTTGTAATGATTATTGTACATATTTTTGTGATTATTGGACCCATGCATGTGAATTATTTGGGATTGTGAAGAATAAGAGGAATTTTATTAATTATTTACATTGAATTCCATGATATTTCACTATTTTCACACAAATATAATCTTAGATGGATTATACCAACCTATAAAATGGTAATTATAGAGTTTATTTAGATAAAAGACAAAGGGAAATGAGTTTGTAGAGAGAAATTTAATTTGAATGATCTTGGTATGAATTGGAATGTTATTCATACCTTATAAAACCTTAGAGATAGTCCCAATGAAAAAAAGAGAGCATGTTTAGGTTTAGAAACCCCTAAGGATTGAGCAACTCTGTTTTAGAAGGAAGCATAAGTGAGTTTGAGTTGTTACAAAAGTTAGATGAAGTAAGACACCTCAATGACATGATAATGTGATTAATAATTCGTGTACAATACACCAGGAAGAAATATTGGATCTTGTTATTATTTCTAGTTAATGGTGTTACAAAATTCCTACCCTTGGGCTCATCTAGAAACCCTCATAGGGTTGAGAAAAAGGAAGGTGTTTGACATCCAAAAAAGTGATACAAGGATAATAATTGTAAGTAATGTTCTTAACATATCTCCCATGCATGTTGTGAAGTCTTAGACCTTAGCCAATCTCCCGGTTTGATTAACATGACCGTGTTCTCAAAAATATGTTTTGTACAATATTATAAGGAGATAAAAGGAGAATTGATGGTTGAGTGAGTATTAGGAGAGCTGAGTATTTATATTAGATATATAGAATTTAAGTGAAGTGGGAAGAGATAATCAAGAGTTTTCAAGAATTACAAATGTACCACTTACTCAAAATATATGAAAGATAACCTTAAAGAGACTCTGCAAGGTCAAGAAGACCTAATTAGAAGGTGAAATTATTTCTTTTGATCAATTTTCTCTAAAAAAAAGGTGCATTGAAGTTTTGAAAAAAACAAAGATCCAAATGGGTGTCTCACAAGCCTTAGTTTTCAAGGAAACACCTTAATCAAAATTCAAGGGTGAAAAATACTAAAGGAAAGGATAGAAGGAAGCAAAACAAGTGAAAAGAAGGAGGAGGTGGAATTGATACTTAGCAAGGGAGTTGAGAGATGTAATTTTCCCCATACCTCAAGAGGGTTAAACGGTGCCTAAAAGTGTTTTTGTTTTGTTTTGGGTAGTCAGGATAAATCCAAGCATGAATCCACCAAGAGTAAGCCTCAAGAAGCTCTAGAAGGAAACTTTTTGGGAAAAAGGAAGAGAAATGAGGCTAGAGATTCAATTGTGTCACGTTGATTACTAGATAAACATTGTATGAGGTCTAGAAAATCAATAAGAATACAAGTTCACGTGGGTGGTTAAGGCAATAATTTTCTCAAAAAGTGAGTATTCTTATTGGTAAATGTTTGTTTTTGGTGTTTTAGATCAAGATAACCATTATGAGTTTATCATCAATGTTTAAGATCTACATAGTTTTGGTATCGAGCATGAATTCGATTCTTGGAAAGAATAAAATATTTTTGAGAAGTGATTACTTAAAGATGGTAGAAGTGAGAAAAGAGAGAATGCGATCTTTGGAAGAGAATATGGATAGGATGATGGAGATTTTGATGAGAAGGCTAGAATAAATAGATGAAACTCATAGAGGGATGAGAGAAGAGATGAGTCTCTTGAAGAGAAATTGAAAAAATAGCAAGGTTCAGCCAAAGAAAATTATTAGTGATGTTAAACATATGTAGGACACAAAGCTTATGAGTGCCATGAGATGGATGCAAGGATGAAAAAATTTCAAGTTATTAATACTATTATTGATAATGGAGGTAAGTCTCTTTTTTTTAGAAGAGTTTTATTGAAACCAAACAAGGTAGTGCATACTATGACTCGCAATAAGTTTGTTCGTAACTAAGTGTAAAACTATGGCTAAATGTTGTAATATGATCATAGATAGTGAGAGTACTAAAAATCTAGTTTCTTTTGAGATGGTAGAGAAGTTAGGCCTGAAAACTATAATTAACCTTAACCCATTTCAAGTATTATGGATGCAGAAAGGTCATCACGTCTTGGTTAGGGAACAATACCAAGTTGAATTTTAGATTGGAAGATACATGGATAAAATATTGGGTGATTTAGTACCTATGGATGTGTGTCATGTATTTTTAGGTATACCATGGAAATATGAAAGAAAATAAATGTATGATGACAAGAAAAATACATATACTATTATGTCAAATGGAGAGATATACACTCTTTTACCCATCACAAAGTTAACACGAGCCACAAACATGGTTTGTAATGATGATGCCAGAAAATAAATTCTTGATGGAGATAAAGGAAGCATGCAAAGAGACACTTTTTATGGTTTTTAAGCCTTATGTTTCAGATTTAACCATTGGTTTTGGATGAAGGAGTAGCAAAGGGATGAGAGAGGGGGAGGGGGTTTCAATAGGATGTCACAAAGATTAAAGAAGATATAAAACAACTAATGACATTCATGGAAAGAGAAAGAGAAGAGAAAAGTCAATAAATGGGGATAGTGTTGAGAGAAAAGAATGTAGTTGAATAAAATGATGAGGAAAGAGGAAACAAGACATGCAAATGAAAATAGGATAGATAAGAAAAAAGAAGAGGTGATCAAGGAATTGGTATTGGTAGAAGATGAGAATGGCGATGATGAAGTGATAAAAGATTTTTGGCTTCTCTTGAGAAAATGAACATGGTGATGGAATTTCTCATATAGTGATAAAAGAAGAAGAGTTCAAAAGGATACAAGATGAAGTGATGTCATGGAAAGAAGAATCTAGAGTGGAAGCTAAGCCTCAAATTTGTGAATCTAAAATTTTGTGCATGTATGAAGAATGAAAAATAATGATCCCAATTAGAGGCATTAAAACTTGAGATGATTAATTAAAATAAATGGATAAGGAACCAAGAAAAAAAAAAAAATGAAAAGTGAATAAGATCATTACAAAGAGAGTGTGTTTTTTATGACAATGAGTTTAGAGTAGTTATAGATGGAGATAGCAGCCTTGGAGCATGCTATAAATAAAATAGAATCACGTGAGAAGGAGACAAAAATAGTTAAAGGAAAAATGAAGAGAAGATCATAGAATTTTATTGCAAGAAGATGGAAGTGGAGATCAAAGACACATAGAGATAAGAGGCAAGTCATAAGTATGTACCATTAGAGAAGGAGGTCCATATTCAAGAAGATAAACTCAAAGGTGAGTAGTAGGTCCAAGAAGAATACTTGATAGATGAAGAAGAGAAGGATGAAGTGGAAGAAGCTTATGAATTAGCTACATTCAAATAATACCGTGTTCTCAAATATATGTTTTGTACAATATTATAAGGAGATAAAAGGAGAATTGATGGTTGAGTGAGTATTAGGGAGAGTTGAGTATTTATATTAGATATATAGAATTTAAGTGAAGTGTGAAGAGATAATCAAGAGTTTTCAAGAATTACAAATATACCACTTACTCAAAATATATGAAAGATAACCTTAAAGAGACCGGTACAGTCAAGAAGACCTAATTAGAAGGTGAAATTATTTCTTTTGATCAATTTTCTTTGAAAGAAAGGTGCATGAAGTTTTGAAAAAAAAAAAAAAAAGATCCAAATGGGTGTCTCACAAGCCTTAGTTTTTCAAGGAAACACCTTAATCAAAATTCAAGGGTGAAAAATACTAAAGGAAAGGATAGAAGGAAGCAAAACAAGTGAAAAGAAGGAGGAGGTGGAATTGATACTTAGCAAGGAGTTGAGAGATGTAATTTTCCCCATACCTCAAGAGGGTTAAACGGTGCCTAAAAGTGTTTTTGTTTTGTTTTGGGTAGTTTTGGATAAATCCAAGCATGAATCCACCAAGAGTAAGCCTCAAGAAGCTCTAGAAGGAAATTTTTGGGAAAAAGGAAGAGAAATGAGGCTAGAGACTGAATTGTGTCACTTTGATTATTAGATAAACATTTTATGAGGTCTAGAAATAAGAATCAATAAGAATACAAGTTCACGTGGGTGGTTAAGGCAAGAATTTTCTCAAAAAAGTTAGTATTCTTACTGGTAAATGTTTGTTTTTGGAGTTTTAGATCAAGATAACCATTATGAGTTTATCATAAATGTTTAAGATCTACATAGTTTTGGTATCAAAGCATGAATTGATTCTTTGAAAGAATAAAATATTTTTGAGAAGTGATTACAAAAATATGGTAGAAGTGAGAAAAGAGAGAATGCGATCTTTGGAAGAGAAGATGGATAGGATGATGGAGATATTGATGAGAAGGCTAGAAGAAATAGATGAAACTCATAGAGGGATGAGAGAAGAGATGAGTCTCTTGAAGAGAAATTGAAAAAATAGCAAGGTTCGGTTCAAAGAAAATTATTAGTGATGTTAAACATATGTAGGACACAAATATTATGAGTGACATGAGATGGATGCAAGGATGAAAAAATTTCAAGTTATTAATACTATTATTGATAATGGAGGTAAGTCTCTTTTATTCATAAGAGTTATATTGAAACCAAACAAGGTAGTGCATACTATGACTATTTCAATAATAAGTTTGTTTGTAACTAAGTGTAAAACTATGGTTAAATGTTGTAATATGATAATAGATAGTCAGAGTACTAAGAATTTTATTTCTTTTGAGATGGTAGAGAAGTTAGGCCTGAAAACTATAATTAACCTTAACCCATTTCAAGTATTATGGATGCGAAAGGTCATCATGTCTTGGTTAGGGAACATTTCGTGTTGAATTTTAGATTGGAAGATACATGGATAAAATATTGGGTGATTTAGTACCAATGGATGTGTGTCATGTATTTTTAGGTATACCATGGAAATATGAAAGAAAATAAATGTACGATGACAAGAAGAATACATATACTATTATGTCAAATGGAGAGATATACACTCTTTTACCCATCACAAGTGAACACGAGCCACAAACATGGTTTGTAATGATGATGCTAGAAAATAAATTCTTGATGGAGATAAAGGAAGCATGCAAAGAGACACTTTTTTTGGTTTTTAAGCCTTATGATTCAGATTTAACAATTCGTTTTGGATGAAGGAGTAAAGAAAGGCATGAGAGAGAGAGGAGGTTTCAATAGGATGTCACATAGATTAAAGAAGATATAAAACAACTAATGACATTCATGGAAAGAGAAAGAGAAGAGAAAAGTCAATAAATGGGGATAGTGTTGAGAAAAAGAATGTAGTTGAATAAAATGATGAGGAAAGAGGAAACAAGACATGCAAATGAAAAATAGGATATATAAGAAAGGAGAAAGAGGTGATCAAGGAAGTGGTACTGGTAGAAGATAAGAATGGTGATGAAGAAGTGATAAAAGATTTTTGGCTTCTCTTGAGATAGAGGAACATGATGATGCCAATTCTCATATAGTGATAAAAGAAGAAGAGTTCAAAAGGATACAAGATGAAGTGATGTCATGGAAAGAAGAATCTAGAGGGGAAACCAAGCCTCAAATTTGTGATTCTAACATTTTGTGCATGTGTGTGTTTGCAAGTATGAAGAATGAAAAATAATGATCCCAATTAGAGGCATTAAAACTTGAGATGAGTAATGAAAAAAATAGGATAAGGAACCAAGAATAAAAAATGAAAAGTAAATAAGATCACATTAAAGAGAGTGTGTTTTTTTATGAGATTTTAGAGTAGTTATAGATGGAGATAGCAGCCTTGGAGCATGTAATAAATAAAATAGAATCACGTGAAAAGGAGACAAAAACTAGTTAAAGGACAAAGGAAGAGAAGATCTTAGAAGTTTATTGCAAGAAGATGGAAGTAGAGATCAAAGAGACATAGAGATAAGAGGCAAGTCATAAGTACGTACCATTAGACAAGGAGGCCCATATTCAAGAAGATAAACTCAAAGGTGAGTAGTAGGTCCAAGAAGAATACTTGATAGATGAAGAAGAGAAGGATGAAGTGGAAGAAGCTTATGAATTAGCTTATGAATACTTGATAGGTCCTAGATTTGAATGTGAAGGCCATATTGGCTTGGTCTAGGAGTTTTTAATGCACTTTAGGAGTCATTTATGGAGTTTCAAACATGTTGTAGGACCTATAGAGGTTTAAGAGTCATAACATTTTTGTTAGGAGTTAAGGTCTTGGAGTCTTATTAAGTCTCAATGTTGTGTACAACTCATGTGACCAAGAGGTTTAAATTTCTCCCCTTCAAGTGAAACTGAATCAGAAGATATTTATATCATTATGTGACTGATTTCCATTCATAATTTGAATGGTCAATAAGAGGGAAAATATCTTTAAGGAAGGAAGGAGAAATTTCTTAGGTATACATAGTTGTGCAAATTTACAAAGTGGTTCTTGCATGACAGTTTGTAATGATTCTTGTAAATATTTTGGTGATTCTTGGACACATGCATGTGAATTGTTTGGGATTATAAAGGGTAAGAAACATTTGATTAAGTAATTACAAAGATATAATCTTATATGGACTATAACAACATGTAGCACGGTATATCTAGAGTTTAGTTAGATAAAAATGATAAAGGAAAATGAGTTTGTGTTGGCATGAGTGATTTTAGGTGTTGTCATTGATGTAAAAACTAATTATTGAAAAATAGGATACTAGAGAAGTGTCAGTAGATTATTTACATGATTATGACATGGAATTTTAGGTTTTTTCATCGTTGCAACAAAGTGGAAAAGGTGAGAATGGTTTGGTCTAACAAGCCAAATCATGTGACCTAGTTAGCCTAGGTGATGGTGCATGATGATTTGAGTTGCATGATGTATTGAGGAACATGATAGAGGAATTGTGAGCATGATAAGAGAGTGTTGAGGCATTTACATGTCCTTTAGAGTGTAGGTACATGTCATGGAATCAGTTGTAGGTGCTCATCTAGACCTAGTCTAGGTTCTTAGAGGCCAAATAGATCATGAGCATTAGTGTGAGAGCTATGTGAGATCATGGAGACATGTATAGGAGTGAGACATGTTGTATTAAGTGTGTTAGATTATTTTGAAGATCTTGAAAGAAAATTCATGAGGTTGGTCTAATTGGTCATGGTGCAAACTAGGCCTAATTAAGCATGATATTAATTTATAGGCATGTGTGAGATCTTAAGGACATTCATGGAGGTATGTCAAAAAAATTCTTCATGTAGATGAACTTATAATAGGTTTCATGCTTGGCTATAGTGTTGGTTTAGTTTTTCATGACCTAAAATATGTATAACCCTAAGGTTTAGTCATGCAAGTCCTAGTGGTGGTGAAGAAAAATTGCTATTTATGACTTGGTGATCATTAGAGATGTTAGTAGGGTGTGTGACGATTGTTTGGGAAATTTTTTTAGGATTCCATGATGAATATTTTGCAAGTTATGATGTTTTAAGATAAACATGGTGCTTGAGAAGGAAAATCCATCTCGAATTATGAACTTCAAATACTCGTTGTGAATTTTATGTTTTTCATGGGATCCATAGGATTTCAGGTATGTTTTTCCATTGATCTAAGATAATTTCCAAAAAATAATGGAGTGGTTTCATCACCATTTTTTATGAACGAATGTTAAGAAGGTAAACTACTTTTTATGAGTTTGAAACCCTAGGTTGAGAGTGGTAGGAGAGATCTTCTTGGTAAGTGACAAGAATGTATTTTTATTTATAATGTGATGATTGGAAGTTGTATAGGAATCCTTCATATTTATAGAAATGTATAATAGAGATTGTAACAATATCTGGACCCCACTTGAAAAGGTAAGTTTATGAATATTTTCAGTTTGTGGAAAAGTCTTCCATTGAACCCAATGAATAAATCAAAATTGTATATATCATGAGAGTTTTACTAGATTTACATGATGGTTTTAGGTCATGGTTGAGGTCCTAGAGGGAAAAGTGTGCCCTATTTATGAAGACTGGTCTTTGGGCCCTAAAGTTTTGAGCAAAGTTGCAGAGATTGACCTGGTTGAAGGCCTTCCACTTGGATTTGGAAGGAAATGTAAGATGTTATGGAAATTATATTTAGAGGTATTTCTAATGGTATATGTTTTGTCTCTTGATGAGGTGTTTTTATAGGTAAACCAACTTAATTTGTGAAGACCAAGTTTGACTATTTCAGGACAAGATTACCTTGGATGAGAAGATTGATGTAGAAGTATCATATTTTGGATTAGATGATGCTTGATATCTATTAGAGAGTGAATAGGGATGAATTTTATTCCTATTGAAAACATTTATAGATGTTTAAAATGTCAAGAAGGGTGCAAACTAGTTGTGTTTCCAAAACTACATTTTGGGAAGCTCAGTTTGGTAAAGAGGAAAAAGGTTTGGTTTGCATTGATGGATGTTTCATGAGGTATATCAAGAATGGATGTGTTATACAAGTCAATTAATTTAAAATTAGTGGCTACATGGCATAGTTGAGGTGTTATGATGTGATCTTGATATTTTTGTGAAGACTGGTTCTGGAAGCATTGTTTTGTGAAGAAAATGATCCTTCTTGATAGAGTTATGAAGAAATTGATTAGTGAAAGTTAATGTGTGAGAATTTATGATGTTTTTATGATATATTTTACATGTTTGAGGCCTTTGGAGGCTTGAAAAATCATGGCGATGAGTTTCGAGGTCTTTAATGAGTCAGGTGATGGGGTTTTGATCCCATTTTGGATTGTTTGGTTGTCTTGGTGTATGACCGACATAAATGGTTCCATTTTATGAATGTGTATGAATGTAATTTTATATTTTAAAATTTTTTTGGTTGAGATATTTTTTTTGGACCTACCTATGATATGTTTTTGCATTGATAAGAATATAAAGTGCTTGTTTTGGTTTAATTTTGAACTAGTTAAGTAAGAGAGAAAAAGTGTGATCTAGGTGAGAGTGTGAAATAGATATCAAGGAATAAAGATAGATATGAGAGAGTGTGGAAATGTATAAAGAATCATGAAGAGATAATGTGCAATTTTTTGGATTCAAATAAGTATAAGTTTGAGCGAGTTAGAAGGAGGTGTGTTTGAAGAAGGGTTTGAAGGAATTTAGAGCTGAATTTTGTGATCACCATCGATAAGTTTTGACAGCATATATTCAGTGATATTCTTATCAAAATCTTGTGTGATGAGTCATATTCATGCAAGTATCTTGTTTTGAATAATATCAACAATGGTTTAGGGGTTGGTGCCTCACTAAAACAATATCTTGTGATATATAACATTCACTTGAATACTTTGTTGTGAGTAATATTAGAAAAAAATTAGTGGGTTTTATTCCATTTTGGTGTTTCCCAGTTATATATTGCCTTATTTTTTTACTCCTTCCTATTTATGCTCTTATAGATGGTTGTTTCTTACTATTAATATCTTATTAGTGCATGGTTGAATGTTAATGGTGTATGAAAGTTAATTTGAAAATTTTAAAGGGTTTTGAAGGATTGATTCACCCACCCTATTAGTCCATTTTGCTTTCAATTTTTTTGGAAAGATATTTAAGTTGATGGAGCATATAATGAATTGGTAAGGTATTCACACCTTAGAAAACCTTCAGAGATAGTCACAATGAAAAAGATATTATGTTTTGGTTTATAAACCCCTAAAGACTGAGGAACTCTATTTTAGAGGGAAAGGTAGGTGAGTTTGAGTTGTTACCACAATTATATGAAATAATACACCTAAATGACATGATAATGTTGTTATGAATTATTGTACAGACCTCAAAAATAAATATTAGATATTGATATTGTTCTTAGTTGATGTTGTTACAAAATTCCTACCCTCGGGCTCATCTAGAAACCCTCCTAGGGTTTAGAACAAGGAAGGTGTTTGAAAACCAAAACCAATGATTCAAGGATGATAATTGTAAGTAATTTTCTCAGCATATCTCCCATGCATTTTATGAAGCCTCATACCTTATCCAATCTCCCATTTTCAAATTATCATGCCGGTGTACTTAAGGAATCTATGTTGTATAGTATTACAAGGAGATAAAAGGAAAGTTGATGGTTGATTGAGTATTAGGGAGAGTTGAGTATTTAGATTGGATAAATAGTATATAAGTAAAGGGGTAAGATATAATAAAACATTTTTAAAAGTTACAAATGTACCACTTACTCAAAATCTATGACAATTAACCTTCAAGAGACTCTGCACAGTTTGTAAGACATAATGAGAAGGTGAAATAGTTTTTAATAAATTTTCTCTGAAGAAAGGTGTATTGAAATTTTGAACACACAAAAAAATTCCAAATGGATGTCTCAAACAAGCCTTACTTTGTCAAGGAAACCCTTGAGTTAAAATTTAAGGGTGAAAACCACTAAATGCGAGGCTAGAAGGAAATAAAACAAGTGAAAAGAAGAAGGAAGTGGAATTGATACATAGCAAGGGAGTTGAGAGATGAAAAATTTCCCATACCTTAAGAGGGTTAAAGCGTGCCTAAAATTTGATTTTTTTGGTTAGTTGTGGATGAATAAATCCAATTATAAATCCACCAGAGTAAGGAATCCACCAAGAGTAAGCCTTAAGAATCTCTAAAAGGGCGCTTTTTGGGAAAAAGGAAGATAAATGACACTATGGATTGAATTGTGTCACTTTGATGATTATATAAACATTGTATGATGTATAGAACTAAGAATCGAGAAGAATAAAAGTTTAAGTGGGTGGTTAAGGTCATAATTTTCTCAAAAATGAGGTGTTGTAAGCTTCTCCGAAAAGTGAGTATTATTTCTAGTAAATATTTGTTTTTGGAATTTTAGATCAAGCTAACAATTGTGAGTTTTCATCATTTTTGGGCTCTGCATCATAAACAAAAATCTTGAAAGGGGGTGGGTGAATCAGTCTTACAAATTTTTTATTTTTATACCTTAAATTACATACATCATTTATAGAATTCATACAACATGCATAATTATTTATGTATCAACCATTCATAAGTTCAAGAGATAATAAATAACAAATGAACACCAGATATAATGTGAGATACCATCAA
Organism: Taxus wallichiana var. yunnanensis; assembly: GCA_018340775.1. Lineage (NCBI taxonomy): Eukaryota > Viridiplantae > Streptophyta > Pinopsida > Cupressales > Taxaceae > Taxus > Taxus wallichiana. The sequence goes on from CM031240.1 coordinate 201,854,181, forward strand.
GGGAATAAAACCACTGAACCTATGCTTATATTATAAAAAATAAATGACTCGTATGAATATTACACATCACAAAATATTTCTTTAGTGAGACACCAATGTCACAAGGAGCACCGACCTCTATTTAGGAAGGAACCAACCATGCAAGGAGGCTACAACCCCATAAGATGATTAATATCTAACGCAACCATATCAAGATGAATATTATTGATGTACTTGTTGCTCCAAAATTTATAGTGATCACTAGTTCAACTCCATGCACTCAAAACCCTCTCAAACAATATCTTCTCCTACTTCGCTCAAACTTGCATCATATCATGTTGATTAGGTCTAATGACCTTGTAAACCTTCATATTTTCCCTTCTAATCTCTTAATTTTTTTCTTCGTCTACAATATATCCATATAACCTCTCGCGCTTACTCTTCTCTAGCTCACTCACATCCCCATCATCACAACTAGTTGTAATGAGCTAATTTAACACACTTTTATACTTAAATCTAATTGATACTAAAACATTGGTACGCAAAAACCTTTAAGTCTAGTTATACCATCATGAAAACACATTATACATTCATTAAAACTTCATACTAATACCCTATAGGTCGGTCATGAGCATTACAAATACACATTTGTACAACCAGCCCAAAATAGACCAAACACACTCTAACAATAGATTCATGATCTTAAAGAGAATATATAAAATCTACTAAGTATTCATAAGCTAAGGAAACATCATAAACATTCTCTATAATCCATCGACAATCATAATAATCTCTACAACCATCATCTACATCATGACACACTCCATATGGCAAGCATCTTCAACTAGGTCTCAAACTCCTAGAAAATAGTCCCACCAAGAAAGGAAAATAACCTATAAAAATATTAATCATGGCTCATATGACATATTAATGGAAATATCTCATCATCAATAAATTTTAACAACTCATGAAATCCACCAAAACAAGGAAAGATGATTCTAATCCTTTAATCTCTAAAACTAGTCAAACCTGAAACACAGTCTTAAGAAACGGTCTCTGAGAGAAACATGATCTAACACCTCATTCATAACTTATAAGATAAAAAAAAATTCTATAAAAATTCAAGCACATCCTAAAACACATATCAAAACATTAAAAACTATAGGTCATATGGAGAAAACCAACTTACACACCCGATCCAAACCAACTTCTTGATAAGCCTAATAGGTCTAATTAGGCCAAGAGTACTTCAACATGAAAACACCTCATAAAACCATAATAATAAATCACACACCTCATATAATACTTTTTCTAACTATTCATGATCAACTAATGCTACTGTAACATGCAAAACATCAACAAATAACTCAAACCACCATAACTAGTTTTAATCCCTTCGTGCCTAAAGTGGTAGGGTAACTTGTGAGACCTATTACACCAAATTTCTATATTATACCTACCTATAAATTTTCATGGCCATTAATCACACCTCCCAAGGTATTTGAAATAGTTGACTTTTCATCATGACTCTGCAAAACAACCCTAAAATTGAATATCTTAAAAACAAAGGTTTTTCTTCAACATGCCGATAACCTAGAACATGAAATCACTACCAAAATGATCTCTAATGAATTCTCTAAAACCATGGATCATTACATTATCTTTTACATGTCATTTCATTCCCATTCACTATAAGTCTAGGGTTTAACTAGGGTTTTTAAACTACTTATCTTGTTAATGATTGTTAATAAAGATTTGACAACCAATTTGATTTATTATTTTTGAAAAATATTATAGTCCCAGGAAAAAACATACCCTAAAGGCTTAGGACCCCATGAAAAATTTTCTCGTGTGGGTGAGCATTCAAACTTTCCTATCAAGCTGGTTTTTGCATTCTTAAGAGCTCAATAGAGCTAAAAACTCATTTTATTGCTTTATTTATTGACCCGAGACCTAAAATTTAACCCAAAGCACTATAAAAACCTCCTTTATGCATTCCAAATCTCATCCATGCCCTATAACCTCTAAATCTCTCCATGTAATAAGAATTACCCATGCAAACATGTCTAGTCTTCATAGTCTTGCTTCAATAGGACATTTTACTTACATCATTAACCTAAAATATAGCCTTATAGTCCTTCAAAATATATCATACACTGTCACAATGCCTTCCATATGCTTGGACTGACTTACTTTGACTCAAACCCCATTCTTCCATCTTATCCCTTGTTTGCACTAGGTCAAGATCAAGACTGAGAATAACTTGTTTCACCACACAACTCTCACAAACTGACCTTAAAAACCTCTTGCAAATGCATTAACACCTATCAATAATTATATTGAACATATTAGACATCATATCAAATTTTGGAACTCACACAATGACCTTACTAGCTTGACCCATACATTTAGACCATACACATACACCAAGACAACTAATGAAGAAACCAAAACAATACACTACCAATAAACCTTTTATTTAGAACATGGATAAAACCTCATATTGACTCCTTTGTATCCTTGATACCATTTTCCATCAATGAAATTTTACATCAATTAAAACTACATGAGACACAATGTCCAATAATCTCCCCTTTTAGCATTGATGGCAATCACATTTAGAAAAATTGATTGCAACCACAAATACACACACTTACAATACTCTATAGATCTCTTTTCATATTTATGAGCATATTATCCTCCTTTGAAATCTATGAAATAGGCATGTATGATAGTTTGGACAAGACAATCAACACCAAAATGCATAAATACATTCCTATTGTCTCTTTCTTGGTTTATGAACACAATCTTGACATCAACACTTATAGATGGACATGAAAATCACTCCCATTGAAAATTTCTTACACTATTCTAACAACGTTATTGTTCTATACAAATTTGAATTGATTCCTCTAACTCACGTGATCCTTGTAACTAATTAAACATGACTCCTCTTGAGGTTGAAAACACCTCTTTTTATACTCTGTATCACACTTTAAAACATTGTCAAAAAACCTTGTTCATTACTCACACTACCTTCATAACATAACTCTACTCCCTAGGATAATGTACTCACATACCTTTTTCATAACATTAGCTTTCATCTTTGATCATCATATTGTCACTTGATTCTTTATTATTGACCGATGACTTAATCAGAACTATCCATATGAATTTCATAAGAATATACGTACTATAAAAATATTTTACAACTTTCTTACCAACTCTTTATCAACACATCTTGTTGCTTGTAATTTTGATACTCTTAGCTTCTTGAGACACTCTTTCTTGGGGAATACTTCTAGGCTACCTTGCAACATCAGTATCCATTCAAGTATGATTTTTCATACCCGATATATCTTGTAGATACCTTTACCATATTCTTTTGGATCAACCAATACTTTGCCACACTCTTTTCATGGACCTACTAATCCTTCAAAACTTAAGCTTACCCTCATGACGCCTTAATGAATGATCAAATTATAACTTTATTTATGAGAAGCACACATATGGCACATATATCCAATAGTATTAGATCACACTACTTGAGTAGGATACAATCTTCACTTCATAAGTAAGTTTCCAACAGGATTCATGTACAAAAAGGTCATGCAAGAAATATTAGAACAATAATTTTAGACCCTAGATATTTAAAAAATTCTTAATGTTCTTCATAGTACTAGATGCCTTGAATCATACCTTCAAGGTTTTATATTACTTTAAAATTCATGAAATAATCGATAAAAACATGCCTTCAAGATACCGACTACACATGCAATTTTGACTTGTCAAGCCACCTTAACGACTACTTCGTAGAGAAAAAATATCCCCCTCAAATTATGTAATTAACCATGTGCAATATAATATTCTCAAGAGTATAAAACAATAAGACATACATGTAATCTCTAGCATCAAGATATTTAATAACCTTTCTAAAATCATACATCCGTGGTATAATGTTGAGACACCATACTAGACTTATTTCACAAACTTTGTGATTATGTTTACTAGTGTCAACCATGGATTTTAACTTAAACCTTAGAGTACATTAACCGCCTTTACTTGAGAAGACACATATTTCTTATGATATAAGATTCAACACAATGACTACATCTTCTTCAACATCTTAACATCCATGGATTCATGAGGTTCTTCTACTCATGACATGAAGTCATAGAAGTAGAGAAATAAAATAATTCAAACACCAAATCTTCAAGAATGTCCATACAAAGAACAATGAGTCTTGAAATATCAAACCATACCTTATATATTACTTTACAAAGCATACCTATGCTTCTTTAACTTGTGGATGTATGCAAGAATCCTAGTGAAGACATACCATGCTTCTTAGGAAATAGAATAGTAAGAAGTCATCAAATGAGCCTAAATACTACACCTCTTCATTCCTTCTTAATCGCTTTGATGACTTTTCGTGCATGACAACATACTTATTTTCCGACTTGTTTTCAATTAGGGCTAACAATCCTCTTTTTCTTGTAATCATATCAGGATTAGGCTTGAAAGACTTGATTTCCTCCTTCTTGACCTTGTTAACAATATCTAACATCTTGATTGAGCCTCGAATCTCATTTGTTTGGCTTTTCTATATTTGATTCTTTCTCCTTTATACCATCTATATATTTTTAATGCATATCATGCTTTGTCTCATAAGATATTATGCTAAGATTATCAAACTTAGATTCATTCTTCTTGATCTCATTTACATGATCAATCTCCTTGATTGTCATGGTTGTACTTGGTTCTTATTTAATTGTTTCTATAATATCAAACTTGACAAATTCCTTCATCTTTTAGTTGTTCATATTACTTCTATAGTATCTTGAAATATGACCAACAATGCTACATTCAAACGAATAATAATAATATTACCTCTAGGAGCTTCATCTCTCCAACTTTGTCTAGGTGGATCTTAATGACATCGTCTAGTAATATCAAATTTGTTGTGGAAATTATAATGGTTTTTTTGTCCGAATAATATGAATAATTATTTCTCCTATTGCTCCATGGATATGATTTACTGACTATTCTTCTACATTCCTTATCTCTATGACCAAAAAGATTGCATGAGTAAAAACCATTAAACTTACTTGATACCTTCATTGCATTGGGATGTCTAATGAATTTCTTGTGATATTTGACATCCTCCATAGATTTAGAAGGTCCTTGACTAGAATCATCCTCCTTATTTGTTTTTTTCTTGAAGCCCAAACTTGACTTATCACTAGAGTGTCTTTGACTCGCTTCAATGATCATCTAAATTACTTTTTCTCTTCTCAAGTCATTGATACATCTTCAAGTATACTTGAGGCTAGGTCTATCTCGACTAGAAGGAATCCATAGTCATACTATACTTTATACACATATCCTCCTTATTCTTGAGATTGGATGTGAGCATTCCAACCCGAGTCTCCAATCGAATACATTTATTTTCTTTGGCTTCATGTTCCTTAAGAATTATCCTCATCTTTTGGTTCTCCTTCTTTGTGAGTCGTAGGTATTATAGGGAAAAAATAGTTTAGCTTCAAGAAATGCCATTGCCTCTTCCTTATTTGAAACATTTGTAGTTGTTTGGTTCATGCCTTTTGCACTCCTAATAACATCATCTTCACTATGAATAGAAATTTTGTTATCTTCTTCATACAAGAACTCCAACTTATCCCATAAATCCTTGGTGAATCAATTTCCATTACCATGACATATATAGATTCATCCAATTCACTCAAGATTAAATTATTATCTATTTCTTCCATGAGGTCTAATGAAAAGTTGTAACTTATAGTATCATCATACCAAAGAGAAATTAGGTAGACCTTCATTATGATTTTTGAAAAGGAATAATTGGTTTCATTAAACAAATAACCATGATAATACAAGATCTCTTCTTCCATTTGATCAAGAACACTTGTTCTTCAAGAGGATCTACTTCAAGTAGTTACCCTTACTTCATAAGGACATTTTTCTTATACCAATTGTTAAAAGCATAGAGACTAACAGTGGGGTGAATCAGTCTTACAAAATTTTGTATTTCAGATACCCTAAAATACATACATAATTAATTGTGAGCTAATTAAGTGTGTATCAACCATTCGAAGTGAAAGAGACAAGAGAGAAAACATGAACACCATATATAATGTGGGAAACCCTCAAGAAGAAGAATACCCATTGAACCTCTACTTATATTACTATAAACATAGGATTTGTATGTGATTTTTTAAAAAAAAATGAAGTTATACTAAACCCTATATATTGAAGAGTCATGTATAGTAAATAAATGCTAAAGTACATATTTGACACAAGAAATAAGTTAATAAAAATTGAAAACCTAGGTGCAAGAGAGGTATTAAAATACTTAGCTTATTTCACACTCTATCCCGAGGTATCTTTGAGTTGAAAATCGATGAAACAGAGGGAAGATTTTCATAACCAATCCCATAAAATTTTATAACTGCTGGAACAAGATGGACCAAGGCGCCTAGATGGGAGGGGTGCTTAGGTGTCGATACCTTCGTAGGTTCCCGTGACTATGTAGAACCTCGAAACCGATTTTTCTTGTGTCACACCGATGTCACTAACCTTCATTATTGATCACCTATATGTCAGACCATGTCCATAGAATTTTCCTATAACCTACAAAAAAATGAACTCCTACAAAATCCTAAAACACATCAAATCCTAAAAAGAAAAAAAAATGTAAATGGGGAGTCGATTGACCCTTAAGTCACCCGATATAGTGAACTTACAACTCGAGTGTTAAACTACATTTCAGAATCCATGTAGTTCTATTTACATGTGTGTGAATCATGCCCTATGAAGCTCTTGTGCAAGATGCACTTGATAGCGAACAATAACTAGATGTAACAATGTTAGTAGATGTGTGTATGTAAAAATTAAATTCCCCTCCTATGAAGTGTATGTATAAAAATTAAGTGTCTTATTCCTTGAGTGAGTTCTAGATATATGCTTTGATGCTTTTAGAATTCCTTTGGATGTAACCTAAGGTGGTGATAGTAGATGCTTACAGACTTGGTACCTTATTATGGTCACATAACTTTGTATTTATGTGATTACCTTGTTTATATTTCGTAATTGAAAACTAAAAGGTAAACCCATAAGAAAATAATATACCCACAAGATTAAAGAAGCCAAAAAGGGATGAGTAAGATAAAAAGAGGTCGTGGGTGCCCAAAGGGGATAATGACACTGGTGCCGACATCCCGGGCCGGGTGTTGGTTTTAAGAGTTGAGAAATATTAATAAGTAAAACATCAATAGGATGTAGGGTATGTAAGACCGTAAAAATAACAAAAATACAAGAAAGAGGCTAAGATAGTAGTTAACTACTATTTTTCTCACTTAGGAATCATATGAATAGTGGTTTGTGATTAGGACCTAGGAATGTACCCAAGTGTGTGATTTAGCATCTGCATTTTCCCTAGTTTATGTTGTGGAGTGAATACTTGATAACATAAAGTAGATAAGATATGAATACTTGATAACCATGTAGATCGATGGCGAAAAATTCGAAGAGATAAGAAAAAACGTGGAGTGATAAAAATGAAACATGGAAGCTAAGGAAGAGGAAGTGACCCTAGGGGTGAAGAATATATTTTGTGTCATGTTTGTACCTTTTATCATATTTTCTGAATGTAGGGATTCTTCTTGTTGTGTATTAAGGAAGGAACTACAAAATAAGAGTGAAAAAGTAGTCAAAGTCATGTATATGTGAAAAATATGATCCATGTATGTAAAATTTTGTAAAAATGCAAAAAAGTAATAAAAGGAACATGTGCACCTGATCCGTGATGAGTGAAAAGGATAGAAAGTTTTCTGAAGATGTTGTAGAAGAATAATTTTTTGGGGTGATCTCATGCCAAGTGTGAATTTTTTAGGTAATTTCATGCCATGAAAGACCAAGTGTTCCGTAGAAAGGTCTATTGTTATTCTCCATCCCCAAATACTTCCTAAAATTTATACACAGCTACAAATGGTGTGATCCTTCTTTTTTCTTTTTTGATCAAGTTTGATCTAGTTATATACATGTGGAAAGATAAGAAAAATAGAGATAGAATGCATTATGATTACTGGAGGAATATGTTTGTACTATGAAATTGCTCCATGAGATGCTGAAAATTGGGATGATAGAGAAAATATCCGTAATTTCCACACCTCATAGGCTCCCGCTAGGAAAGGTCACAAGCACCCAGATGCTCATGTTTGTATCGAGAGATATTTTTGTGTTGAATTGAGGACCCAAGTTAGATTCTAGGTCATTTCAGTAGCTAAATATTCGTCTATTCATGTACTATACGGATTTGAACTATTACCGTGTACTATCGAATGGGTTGATTGATTCACCGAATGTATTACCCCTTATTTGGGATCCATGCAATGTCGCTAGGAGGATGTGACCTAAAGGATAGAAACATATATTGATCTCGAAACTAATGTCTTGCATGGGGAGGGAATGCACATGGTAGAAACCAAAGCACATGCAAAAAAATTGGTTGAAAACATGTGTTAGTGAAACAAAGACAAATACGTACATATAAAATATAATGTGTAATCTACCAAGCAAGAAGAAAATTTAGACAGTGAAAATTCGATTAAAAATATGGGAGATGGCTCACAATGCCACAAGATAATCAATGTTGAAGTAGCCAAAAGCATACAAGAAATGAGAATACAAGAGATAGGAAAATCTCGCAAACAATAGGAAGAAAAGTATCATACAACCATGGTGGTAAATAGTTCCGCAAATAAAACGGTACACATGAAGCACCCGTTATCATGTTCAAAATACATGAATTATGTCAAAGTGTGTATATATCGAGAGAGTAATGTGATAGCAATAATATGAAGTAGTAAAAATGAAACATAAGCACTTGTAGTGTGTATGAAAGTGGATGCCACTAGGAGCCTCGGTGGGAGAGGTAAGAGGTACAAAGGCAAATATCCATACCGCATGTAAAATATATGCAGAAAGTCTACATTCACAACTAGAGGACAAGTGAATGTGCATGTGTATATAGAAAGATAGTGACATACTAGATATTTGACTAACACAAGAAGATAAGTGGAACATGTGAGTATAAGAAAGCAAGAATAGATGCAACCAAGATATGAAATATGATGTGAGTGTAAATGGAATGGTATATAATGTGAATGTGATAGGAGAAACATGCCCCCAATGGATGTGTATGAGCTTGAGATGAGGTTCATTTATTAAATTCCCCCTCAACAGCTTAAGAATGAACCATAAAAGAAGAGTGTGTTATTGGGAAATGGTTTGATAGTGTGCACTATATTGATAGATCAATAAAGCATAAAGAATTGAGAGTGTGAATTTGGTGAGATTGATTTCAAATTTAGACCCTCAAAGCAATCGAGTATGAACCCTGGAACTAGAGGGCATCATAGGGTAGTATGATGTTTGAAAATTGAATTCTACAAAGTGATGTAGCATGAAATGTGTAACACGAAATGTGTAGTGTGTGAGGTTCATGATTTTAGTATGCCCTCAACAACCAAGTGTGGATAGTAGCACAAGAGTATGTCATAGGGTAATGATGATACAAGTGTATCAAGATATGTAAGATGTGTGTGAAAGACTAGATCCAAAGCATACAGTGAATAAGTAGAAATGTTAGACATTTGATGATAGTAGTAAGGGGGATAGTAAGCATGATTCCCCAAGTGAATGATGTGAATATGTTATCCAAAGAAAATGAATGGTATGGGTCCTCCATCTTATGTTTTCAGAAATAAAGGTATGTGAACATGCTTTGAGATCAGTGATATATGAGACAGATGATGTGTTCGGGAATGATACCTATGGGCATGAGACGATGTAAGACATGATGAACACTTATGTGAAGGAGACCGAGGAGGTTATGTGCACCTATGTGATGGATAATGAGGAGGTGATTTACATCTATGTGAAGGAAATTGAGGAGGTAATGTGCATCTATGTGAAGGGGTCGTGTGAATGGTGGACATAGAATGATGAGATGGACTAATGGACCTGATGAGACCAAATGGGTCATGCGTAGATAGGACATATAGAAGTAGAGTGTTCCTTAGATTTGATGGTACATGGGACTTATATTCTCTAGTTAATGCAACAACAACCTCAAGAGGAGGAAATGAAAATGGAATGGATGATGGAACACCTTGGATAGAGATAAGTTAATTATTTTGAATGAAATTAAGACATAAATGAGCCATGAAAAATATAACATGAGTAGTGCGGAGCAAAGTAAGACCTAAGAGTAGGTAAAAAAATTTATTAAAGGTGCCAAAATGAATGGAGGAGCATGGTGAGAATCCCAAATGTGATTAGAAGCTATAAATGACCATATAATTAGGGAATTGGATATGAAATTTGTGAGAGTACAGAATTGAGCAAGCAACTAAGACCACAATAGAACACATAAAAAGAGGGGATGATGAGATGACCATAGTATTGTTGATAGCATAAGGTCTCATAGAAGCAAGGATATGTGGTGTATCAGAAGAAAACCTAGCATTAAAATAGTGGTTAGAGAATGTGATGAATGGTAGAGATGGCTCAGTATGTGCAAATATAAAATTAAGGGGCCCTGGCAATGAAGGAGATACTATGTGATATGCATGATCAGGTGAGAATCGGCCGTTTTCTTATCATGCTTAGGTAGTGGATAACTAATTTTTTTATCCTTTGTTGTCATTGATTGGAATAAATGTTGAACGATTTGGAATATCTATTGCATTATTTTCAATGATATCTTGAATAAGATGTCAAAGTTTGAAACATTGATCTATAGAATTCCCAATGCATTGATGATAGTCGCATCTAAAATTTTTGTTATAGTTGCACCCTTTAGGTCGAGATGGATCCAAATTAAGTAGAGGAAGCATAACAAGATTTCTCTCAATAAGTCATGCGGAAATATAATATGTGGATCACAAGGAAATTTTGTAAAATTTTTCTATAGAGGCTGTCATTGAAGCTTTTCAGGAGTAGAGACAACATTAACAATAGATTTTCCTTCAGCTGGCTTAGTATATAGATTGAAAGTTAATTTGTTTTGAAATGAAGTACAAAATGAATCTTGATCATGATATTTAAGCTTACCCATAGATAGTAGTTTTATTTTGTGTATCTTAAGAGTATGGAAACTTCGGTTAAATGAAGGAGATGTATCAAAGATGACACTCTCTTATAGAGGAGGTAAGAGACTTTGGAAAAATAGATCTTGTAATTCCTAGTACATTATATATCTTATCCATTTTTTTATTGTATCGTAAAACATAGTCCTGCTAGATGCTCGTTAGATCCTTGTTTAATTTGTGTGAGTTGAGAATAGGATATCTTAGAGCTGATATTGATTGAAAAATGCACGATAAAATCATTGGATAAATGCATAAATGATGTTACCAAATGGATAGGTAGATCATAGAACCAACACATAACATAATCTTGGAGGCTTCTAGGAAAGAGATTTGCTAATAAAGTATGATCATTTGCATAATCTAGACATGCCACATGAAATTCTTAGAGATGCTCTTGAGGGTCACCATGGCCTTTGAAGGTGGGAAGTTTAGGGGTGATGAAATTTGGAGGAAGTTGGTAGGATGAAATGGTGGGTGCAAAAGGAGTGTGAAGGAGTAAAGTGGAATCAAGAGATGGGGATGCATGAGAAGTATCCATTTGAAGTTGATGAATTTGAGTTTGCAAATCCTGATATAAAGAAGTTAAATTATGAGTATTTGAAGAAGATTTAGGTTGTGCAATAGAAGCATTGGGTTGAATGATGGGAGTGGTAGTAGTGGGAATGGAAGTAGGAATATGAAGAGGTTGAGTGGAGGTCATGGAAAAAAATAAGAACTAACAAGGGGTGAAAAACTAGAATCTTGAGAGTTTTTAGAAACAATCAAAGCATGAAGAATATGTGAAAGATGAGTGGGATTGTCACGCAAAGCTTGACAAAAATTGGTAAGCTTGTCTAATTGATCTTGATCAACATTAGTGTCTTCATCATATGATTGTTAACTATCATATGTTTTGATGTCTTCAAGAGGAAAATTTTGAGAGTTAGCAAAGGGATTATCATATTTAGCCATCACTTTAGATACCCTACGGATTATCATATTTAACCATTGCTTTAGATACCCTACCATTGACCTAGGGAGATGCATATGCTCAAAAGACACAAAATGACCACTATGGGTGAGGGGCATAAGAAAAAAACTATATAAATAAGATTGAGTTTATTGAGGGGTTCACAAAATGATTTTTAAAAAAATTATGTTATGTTAAACCTAGATATTGCAGTAGTCTTGTATAGTAAATAAACACCAAAACACAAATTTGACTCAAGCAATAATATAATAAAAATTGAAACCGTAGGTGTAAGAGAGGGAATAAAAGACTTATTTGAGTTTACACTTGATCTTGAGGTATGTTGAGATAAAAAAGTAATGAAATAAGAGGTCATACTATTGTAACCAAGTCCAGAAAATTTTGGAACTCACTAAACAAGCTAGACCAAGGAGCTTAGACTAGAGCAGGGGCCACTAGGCACTATAGACCTTCAGTAGGCTCATGTGACAATGCAAAACTTTAGAAACAAATTTTTATTGTGTCACACTCGATGTCACTAACCTTTCTTTTGATTTTCTCGTATGTCACACTATGTCTCCGCAGTAATTCACATAAAACCTAAAAACACATCAAATCCTAAAAATAAAAAAAAGCAAATGGAGAGTCGAATTGACCCTGGTGGTCACCCGACAAAGTGAACTTACAACCAAGCATTGCACTACATATCATAATTCAATTTAGTTCTATGTGCATGTGTGTAGAATTTTTCCTTGATAAGCTCTTGAGTGAGTGCTAGATGGATTATTTGATGCTCTTACAATGCCTTTGGATGCAGCCTTAGGTGGTGATAGTAGATGCTTAGAGATTGGCCCTTTATTATGATTATATAGATTTTTATTTATGTGATTCCCTTATTTAAATTTTGTAATTGATAGCTAAAATGACAACCCATAAGAAAATAAGATGCCTAAAAGATAAAATAGGCCCTAAAGGGGTGAATAAGATATAAACAAGTTCGAGGTGCAAGAGGTGATGAAGGTGTTTGGGCGCGGTGTCCTGGATAGGAATTGGTGTCCAAATTCAATAAAGATAAACAAGTAAAACATCTACTGGGATGTAGGGTATGTAAGACCGTAAAGACAACAAGAAAGAAAAGAAAGAGGCCAAAGACAATCATCTATTATAATTTTTCTCACACTTAGGAATTATATGAATAGTGGTATGTAATTAGGACATAAAAATAAACCCAAGTGTGTGATTTTTTATCTAGAGTATGAATATTACACATCACACAAGATTTATTTATTTAGACACCAATCCCACACGAAGCACCAACCACTTTTTAGTAAGGAACCATTCCTGTAATGAGACTATAACCTCTAAGATGATTAAGCACCAACTCAACCATATGAAGATGAAGATCACTCGATTTAATTTTTTTCTCAAACAACTTATTGTGATCACTAGTTCAACATCATACACTCATTACCCTCTCAAGAAAGATCTTCTCCTACTTCTCTCAAAGTCACATCATATCATACTGGTTAGGTATAATTACCTTCGCAAACCCTCTTTCTCTTCCCTAATTACCTCTTCATTCTCTTTTTTCTCTACCCTATAGCCCTCTAACATCCACTCTTACTCTTCTCTAGCTTGCTCACATCCCCATCATCACAACTAGTCCTAATGATATAATATAGCATACTTTTATACTTGAATCTTACTAAGACAACCATATAGGTTAGACAAAACCTTTAAGTTCAGTAATACCATCATGAAAACACAATATACATTCATCTAAATTTCATATTAAGATGTTATAGGTAGGTCATTAGCACTACAAACACACATTTGTACAACTAGCCCAAAATATGGCCTAGCACACTCTAATGGTAGCTTCATGATCTTAAAGGGAATATAAAACCTCTACCAAGGCTTCACAATCTTAGGAAACATCATAAAAATTATCTAGAATCCATCAATAACAATAAGGTGCTCTATAACTGTCATCTACATCATGACACACTCCATTTAGAAAACATATTCAACTAGGTCTCAAGAACCTAGAAAATAGTCATAGAAAGAAAGAAACTTTACCTATCAAAATACTTCTTCATGGCTCATATGACATATCACTAGAAATATCTCATCATCAGGCACTTGTAAACGCTAATGGAATCCACCAATATAGTGCAAAAGGCTTCTAATAACTTCAATCTTTTAACTAGTCAAATTGGAAACAAAGTCTCAAGAACTGGTGTTAAGAGAAACATGCTCTAACACCTCATTCATCACTTACAATATGAACCATATGTTGGAAAAATTAAGGAAATACTGAAACACGTATCAAATAATTCACAACCATATGTCATATGGAGGAAACCAACTTACACACCTAATCCAAATCACTTTCTTGACAATCATAATAAGGCTAATTTGGCCAAGGTTAATTCAACATAAAAACACTTCATTAGACCATTCTAAGAGCTTACACACCGCATATCAAAATTGTGACAAATATTCATGTTCAACTAATGTTGGTATAACATGAAAAGCATCAAAACTAACTCAAACCACCATAATGGTTTAAAGCCGTTTAGGTCTAAAGTGGCGGGGTAACTTGTGAGACCCACCGCACTAAACTTATATTTTGTACTTGACCAAAAATTTCATGGACATTTAGAAAACCTCCCAAGGTATCTACAACAATTGAATTTTCATAATGAATCCTACAACACAACCTTGAAATGGTAAATATCTTCAAAATAAAGGTTTTTCTTTAACTTGCCAACCGACACGGAATATGCAATCACCACCAAAATGATATCCGATGAATTTTCTACAATATTGAATCATCACATTAGCTTTAAAATTCCATTTCATTCCCCATACATTTCATATTTCTCCTATCACTCGCTTTCTAGCGTTTAAATATGGTTTTAAACTTTCTTATCTTGTTAATGATTGTTCATAAAATTTTTATGACCAATTTGATTCATTATTTTTGAAAAATATTATAGATTCCATTTAAAAGCATTTCCTAAAGGCTCAAGACCCCATCTAAAGTTTCCATGTGTGTGTGAGCATTCAAAATTTCTTATCGAGATAGTTTTTCCTTCTTAAGAGCTTGATAAATCTAAAAACTCATTTTATTACTTTATTCTTTGACATGAGACCTGAAATTTGACCGAAAGCACTAAAAACCTCCTCGATGCATTATAACTCTCATCCATGCCATGAAATATCGAAATCTCTCCATGCACTAAGACTTACCCATGTAAACATGTTTATTCTTTATAGTCTTGCTTCAATAGGACCTCAGTACGCATCATTAACCTTAAATATGGCCTTATAGTCCTTCTACATCTATTATACATTATCAAAATGCCTTCATTTTCTTACAATTAATTACTCTTCCTCAAACCTCATGCTTCCATCTTGTCTTTCTTGCACTATGTCAAGAACAAGATTTGGAATAGCTTGTTTCACGTAATAAGTCTCACAAATTGAACTTGAAAACCTTTTACAAACTCATTAAAACCTTTGAATCATCATATTGAACATGTTATACATCCTTATCAATGTTTGGAACTCACACCATGACCATACTATCTTGACCCATGCATTTAGACCATGTAAATGCACTAGAACAACTTATGAAGACACTGAGAACCGGCATACACTACCAATCAACCTTCAAGCTAGAACATGGATGAAATCTCATATCTGAATCCTCTATATCTTAGAAACCATTTCCCATGAATGACATTTGACATCAATGAAAACTACACAAAAAAATATCCAACAAATAATAGTTTGAGAAGGATTTGGTGTGTGCGAAGGATGGTTATCTAGAGCAACTTGGAAAAATAGAGAAAAAATAAGTCTATAATGGCCTTGAAATTCTCAAAATATCAACCAAGAAATAATTCATCAAAACGATGGTCATAGAGATCATGAAAATTAATAAATTAAATTCCTTTGGAGAACACAAGCCTAGTTGTGAATGTGATGAGCCCAAGATGCTCAAGAATCAATATTTTAGTAGTGATAAAGTGAAAATGTTAAATTACAAGCATGGATTAATTTAAAAATGGATTGGAAATTGGAAACATAATTTCAAAACAATAAAGAACATTAGTTTTCCATGTGGATTTTAACTTGTAAGAAGAATAAAGTATATGGAGATATCTTCGAGTAAGATGGATTTCCGAGAATTTGAGAAAGGGTCTTATGCATTGAACCAATTAATGGGTTTTCAGTGGAAACACCATTTTCTCGCTACTTATACATGGGTAACATTAATAGAATAACAAGTAATAAACTAAAAGTGGGATGTCCCTTTCCCGTATATAGGTGAGATAGGTTTGTTTTATTTTTTCCTATTTTTTCCCCTAGTTTTTCCCTTCACGTGTTATTATTGCATGTTTGTATGTGGTGTTCAATAAGTAATCCACAAGAAGGTGTTTCCCATTGACTCTATTATGCCCAATTGATATGACACTAGTATTCTTAATGTTGTGATATTATGGTGTCCTTGATTATCTTACTTTTACTTTGTCCAACTCAAGACAAATCCCCAAGTCATAGCTAAGTAGTTCAGTTTGTATGTAAAATTTTATGGCATTTTACTTGACAACCATATTAAAATTTTGTCACTTTTTGGTCGAATTGGTTAAAATTGTAAAAATTACGTTTTTATAAAAACCAACTTTTTATAAAGGTTTCAAGAGATACGGGTTGGTTTAGAGGCTCATATTATAGTCAACATAAATTTAATGGAGTTTTATTCATGAAATTTTTCTTTAAGAAACATTATGTGAGTTTCAAAATGGTTTTAGGAGTACTTTCTCTCCTAGACCTTTTTGAGGAAAATGTGTATGTGATCATTAAAGAAGGGTCAAGTTATGGGAAAGGTTTCAATAAATTCATGTGGTGGTGTTTAGAACCCAAATCATATTTATTGGAAATATTACAAGGTCTACTACATGATGCAAAATTCAAGATAAAGTTTTGGGAACATAAAAAGTAGAAACATTTCCAAAACTCGAGGCACAAAGGTCTTCCGGAAGAAGGAATCTATATTGAAGGTATTGGGAACCTATGGTAGTGTCAAAATTCAAAAATAGATCCAATTTGAAGAAAATTAAACTCCCTTCATTATCCAAGTGTTAGTTGTGTAATTCCCACATTTTTTTGAACAATACCTAGGATAAAACCCAATGATTAGCTAGGAGAATTTATGGAATTATTATTTTTGTTTAAATGGGTAAAGAACGGGATAGCCTTCAAATAGATTTAATTATTTCTGTTAATAATTCATTCATTTTAATTAACAATTAATTATTATTATTTTAATTCAACATTTTCAAGCTTCAATCCCCATCCAGGTTTCCATTAAATTTCGTTAATTAACCCTTACAAGCCATTGGCTAAAATACCCTTATTACATTATTTATTTATTTTAGTATTATATTTCTAATGTCATTTATTGACTTAATATCCTAAGGTTAAGGTCTCATTTACCCTAACCATATAATTTAGTTCAAATATATTTTAACTCCTATAATAAACATTGTATAGTTGTCATTGGGTAAATTTAATTTAATTAATTTCAAGGGTCAAGGGATTTATAAAAGTCACCAAACTAAACAATAAGGTCACATTTAATCTTACCTCCTAACACCCCTTTAGTGACCCCATTCACAAGTTACACATACATTTTATTTAAAATCATATTCCCACCAAAATCCTCACCTAACTTTTGTAGGGTTGAATCACAACCATTAGATGAGTTCAATTAGAGCCCTTAGATCTAGGTATTCAACTAACCCTAAACATCCTTAAGAAAATCTCTTATTCATTTCTTTTGGTTTATTTCCTCATTTTCATTTTGCAGGTTTGGGAGGAGAAAGAGGGAGGCCATGGAAATATGCTCAAGCTCAAGGATGGATACTCATTTTATTTTTTGTTCTATTTGTAGCCCTCTTCTAGGGTTTGTTTATATTTTTATTTGCTATTATATGCTTCATTTGTATTTTCCCTAATTGGGTATGGATATTTATCCCCTTTTTAAAATCTTGTTTAAATCATGCATTAACGCTAATTATTTGAGTGTATATATATAGATATATACATATGGGTTTGTGTGTGTGTGTGTGTGTACACACACACACACACACACACACACACACACTAACTATATTATTTAAAACCAAAATAGGTGGTCGCGGCTAAAAATAAATAGTCCATGTTAATATTTACTCGGCATGCCGCATATCAGACAATTACCACAGAGTTTAACGAATACATAGGCCGCATATCATTTAAGTGGGCCAACTTTTTATTAAAACAAAGGAAATTTTTTATCGTAGTGGGGAGGGGGGATGTCTCCAAACCCACCGCCGATCCCATATTTATATGGGGTGGAGGATGCATCAGTGACCTCCCCCATTCCTAACTATTATACAATACCACAACCGCATTATGGCTTTTAAAAAAACATATACAAGTGCATTTTTTTGATAATGAGTTTTGTTTAATAATATATATATTTTAATTATTCTTATTGATTAAGTTAGTTGTATGGCATAGTGTAAAACAAGTCAAGTATTATGAATTTTTACCTATTCATATAAAAGTGAAATTGAGAAAACTAATAAAATTCTCATTCAACCTAATATAACTTGCATTTAAGAATATTTTTTTCTTATTCTAAGAATTCTAAAAACTAATTTCTTTCTTACAACATAATAAGAAATGTAACTATAATTTCAATATTTTCAATATGCCTACTTTTCAATAAAAACAAACAACTATTTCCTTTCTTTCACAATAACTAAATGACAATCCATTTTAAGCAAACAAGTGTATTTTCAACAAGAAAGCCAATATTTTAAAATGACACAAATCACATCTTGGAGGCAATAATTTAAGTTTAGATTCAAAATAAATTCATTTCCATTTCAAAGCTTTAATTGATCTAAATGATGCAAAAATTTAATTTCCTTTAACAAGAACTAACTCCATTTAAAATACAAGTTTTCATTCAATACACTCTTGGTAGAGTTTACAAGTTGAAGGGGTTCTCATAGTAACAAATACAATTTTCCTTTGCTTACTTTCCAATATGCATACATTTTGAAAACTTAATACAAATCAACCATTCTCAACACATTTACAAGAGGTTGACAATCTTTAAAATACAAGTTACAAGCCCTCCACTAAGTGGAGACAACATGGATTTTTTTACAAATGTAGGATCTTTGTTCCTTTTCTTCAAAGTGCTACTAAGAACAATCTTCACTTGAGCTCCACCATCTCCTCAAAATCCAAAACACAATAAAAATAGGGGAGTAGGAAACACTCTCCACCCAACTAATAATCCAATGAGGAAGAGAAACCTTCTTCCTCATTGTCCCCGAGCCCCAACAATGAAATAATAAGGGGTATAAGGAAACCATTGACAACTTTACATGGCTTCCACAACAACATTAAAAAAACTTCCAACACAATGAGAACAATAACAAAAATCACATCAACACACAAGTTTCCCAACACAAAGGCTCAAAACTCAAGCCAAGAAAGAGAAAGGAACATGGGGATCTACTTATGCCTCCTAAGGGTTTGGGTGCCCACCTTAAAGCCTCCATGAAAATAAATCACATACCCATAAGACCCTTATACGTCCCTCAAATCTTATGCCTCCCTCAATAAAATAAACAAGATAAGCACAAATTTTACTTATCAACAAGGTGGGACACCCCAACCCAACTCCCTCCTAAAATACCCAATAATACTCTTATACCTCCCACTAAAATATCCCCATTTCCATTTTCTCCTACACAACCTAAAGACCATTCTATTTCCCAAAATAAAAAACATGCAACAATCATCCATTCACAAACATATGCACAACAAAATAACAAAAGAAAACATGGGTGAAGACCCTACATTGCCATTGCAACAGATCCCAATCCACAAGCACAAGATCCAATCCTTTCCAAGTCCAAGCAAGCACAATCCAACTCCAAGCTCCAAACAAAACTCCAAAAGAAAGCTCCTCCAAAATGTAAGGATTTAAATAAAACAAGTAACACCTAAATAATCAAACAAACTTGAGTAAATAGAAAAGGGATGAGATATAGGTAGTGTGGCTCCAGGTAGGATGCCACATCATTTCTCCTCCACTCCACATCACATGGTCAAACCCAATCCCCAAAGCACAATAAATTGGTGGTTGAGGGAATGAAAACCCTCTTACACACTCAAACTCAAACCCACACCTCTAAAGGACAAAATTAAAAACATATGTAAGAAAGTGCAATAAATAGCACCTTTTTGTCTTACAATCACATAATGGGGTCTATTTTTGACCCCTTAACCCATAGGGGTAGTTGGTAGGTGAAATTAAGAGGTGTGGGACAAGCTTAACTTGTCCCACAAGCCTCCAAAATGTGCATTAAGCCCAAATCCAAATTTTACATGAAAGGTTGAGTACACAACACTCAAAAGCAATAAAATCCTTTCAAATCCAACACAAACCAAGAACCACCTACTCACATTAATTACCCCCTTTGGTCACATCCTAAATTACACTAATTAATCAAGTTTAATCAACTTAAATGGAGCACTTTAACAACAATAATAAAGGTGACTCACAATACTAAAATAATACAAATACTCACAAAATAAATAAACAAAAAGGGAAAACAACATATTTACCCAAGGTCACATTTGAGGCCACCCCCAATGGGGACCTCCTAATAATATTCTCAATAAAAAACAACATACAATTACATAAGTTGCCAAGGTGACCTATTGCCAATACCCCAAATTCCTTCATTGTTGGTCTTCTATCCCCTTTTGTTTGTTGTGTTACAATTTCCTGCAAAAATTAAAACAATACCTTTCTAGCCTTGTGGCCATATTAATGACATCGAGATAATAAAACACACACACACACACATCAATTCACATCATCAAATATCATAACTAAACCATCACTAAAATCAAGTAATTCACCAATTGTTCACAATTCCAAATATTTCAATTCTATCAATTCATCAATTAGCAATAAGATCACAAAACCAACTAAATTGTCTAGCAAAATCTATATATCAAATCCAATGTGTCAGTACAATAGTAACTCTAGATCATCAAATATTGATATGTTAATCCATGCATATAATCCATCATATAAATCACATCATGTCATAAGTCTAAAACATCCATACTATCTATCAAATAAGCTAATCAAATATAACAATTTCATCTATCAATGTTTAAAGATCAAATATGATAACAATGTCTATGGCTCCAATCCAAAGTAAGAAAAATCATAGTAATATAAATGTCGAAGAGGAGTGGGAACTACATCCCCTCTCCTTAGAATCAAATTCCTCCTAGAAGTCACTGGAACAAGTGTGGGAACTGTGCTCTCAAAGGTGTGGCATCCTCCCATGTAGTTATTGTCTCATCGTATCGATCCTAATGGATGCAAACCTGATCAATCTCTCTACCTCGAAGGCCCGTGGTCCTACACTCAAAAATGCGCAAGGCTCCACCATCACTTGCCCTTGATCCTACACCTGTAATGTGGTCCAATACAATACATGAGAAGGATCTTGAATGTACCTCCTAAGCATAGAAACATGAAATACATCGTGGATGCGAGACAAGCTAGGTGGAAATGCTAGATGGTAGGCCAAAGGACCGATCCACTCCAAGATCTCAAAGGGACGCACAAACCTAGGAGCAAGCTTAGAGAATTTTTTGTAATGGATAGGGCTCTTATGTGGCTCGACATGAAGAAACACCTTTGTGCCCACCTCAAAATGCAATTTTTGTCTCGCTGATTTGCATACTTCTACTATCTATCGTGAGCCTTCTGTAATCTCTGTTGAATCATGAAAACCTACTACTCTATATCCTGTGATAAAGTTGGCCGAATAGATACCTTGTCCTCGAACCTGTCCCAACTAAGCTGTGTCTTACACACCCTGCCATACAGTGCCTAAAATGGATCCATACCAATCAAACTCTAAAAATGTTGTTTTAGGAAAAATCCACTAAATACAAATACTCCTCCCACCTTGACTGATGGTCCATGATGTACATCCAAAGCATGTTCTCTAAGATCTGATTCACCCTCTCTGTCTATCCATCTATCTCAGGGTGATTGGATTTACTGAAGTTGATCTTCATCCCCAGAGCATGTTATATGGTGTTCCAAAAGTGAGAGGTGTACATAGGGTTCGCGGTCGTGAATGATCTTCCACGAAATCCAGTTGCTGCAACTCGTTTAAACTAAAAATATCCAAAATATCGTGAAAGCTCAACTCACTAGTGCACCTTCCTATGTAAAATTTGTTTGTTGACTTAAAACACATAAAGAAATCATTTTAAAAGCTTATAAATTATTACATTAGATTCTTTGGCCCATATTTAGTAAAAATTATATAATATATTCCTTAGAAAGTTTAATTTTTTGTCTTGGACTAAAAAGTACACTTTGTGTTAAGATTATCCATTAACATGTTGATATCAACAAATTAAGTGTAGTTGGCACACTTTGGGAGCTTGGTGTAATTTTGGAAGTAAACAAATGTTATTAAAGTTCACTTTGAAACTCCTCTAACTAAAATGTTCTCTCCTCTTATTAGTAGATATGGAAATTCAACAAGAAATGAAGAAATAGAAGAACGAGTAAGGTTAAGTGTGTTGTGGGTCCCATCCTCTCCTCCTTGGTACAATTTTGTAACATCAATGCACTAGGAACACTTTGGTATGTCAATTTCACCTCCAAATTTCACCCAAGCTTGATTGTGGGATATTTTTCCTAATGAGAATGCAACTTTTCCTATTTCCCACTTTGCATCCACAAAACCCAAACCCCTCCACCATTTTTGAGTTGTTTTTTGAAACTTGATTTTCCTTCCAAAATACCAACTTAGAAATATGTAAATTTATTCTCATAACTCCACAAAATTACTATTTTTATTACATCTATGTCCATGAAACCATGTTTGTGCCCTAAGTATGCCAAAACTTGGTTTTCCCATATCTTGAGTTCCAGTGGATGAAATACCTTTAAATGTTTCCAACACCATCTCCTTGAAAACACCTTAAATATGATACAAGGAGAATGACATCAATTTTTTTGGTTTATTTTTATCTCCATCTAAAAAATATAGTTGTTAAACCATAATTTTCCTCAAAACCAATAAAAATGTATTTTGATCATTTATTGGAAACCAAATGAAGGAACCTCTTAAAACTTTTCCAATAACCTCTCCTTCAAGATACATTAATTTTGAGATATTAATGAAGTGATGAAGTGAAAGGATTCATTTGATATGTGTGAATCCAATATTTCTTGCAAAATCACTCTAAAACCCACAAGAATAGCTAAATATTGTTTTTCACATTCTCACAACTTAGTAAGCCAAATTATTTGAATATTTTAACATTTTTCTTATCAAAATAATCTTTCATTTAAGATATCTATGCATGATTAAGTGGATTATTTTTTGAGATATGGAGGACTGATATTTCTCTTAGTATTTTTCCCTCTTCAAATGTAATTCCTTTTTCCCGTGACTCGACGAGAGAAATTTCTTGAAATTTGGAGCAAGTGTTCCTCTAAAAATCGCCTTTCATTTGAGATATTTATTACATGATGAGTTGGATTATTTTTGTGATATAGAGGATGGTATTTTTCTCATTATTATTCTCACTTCATGGATTTTTACATTCTCCCAATAATTTAGATGAGAGAATTGTCTAAAAATTGGAGCATTTCTTCATTTTTGCACCATATTTCAAATGAATCCATTCTCAAGTGATTTGGATTCAAGAAATTAAATTTTAATGATAACTCATATGTCACAACTTAAAACATCATTGAAGATACTAAGGTAACAAGGAAAACTCATTTCATAACATGATTCAAAGTGCACAAGAGAATTTTTTAGCATGAAATATACAATTGAATAATTTGAAGGCTTTCATGATGAGAACCATGGTGATAGTGTATTCTCTATCTCATCATCTCCCTCCACTCAAGAGAAAAGATCCAAAGTACTCATAATATTCAAAAAAACATTTTCCATTCATTTAGTGATTGATTCCATCCGACAAAGAAGTGTTTCCATTCGGAGGATTGTTATGTTTCCATTAAAAATGTTTGGAAAGATGTCGAGAACACTGAAAAATTTGATGATTCAATTCATTGGTTAGAGAGGAGGATATATAAATACATGGGAAATGTGAAAATATAAAGTAATAAAATATCTAGAAGGTCATCATTTGTATCAAGATAAATCAACACTAAACTAAGTGAATACATTATACCAATATTCCCCCTTATTACATCATTTTTAAAATGTACCTTGAAACAACTCAAATTTTAATTTACCAAGAATATTAATAAGTATATCAGTGCGTGAGAATTTTTTAGGTAGTAATGGAGCCTGGATGCGGTGGTTCAAAACTTATGCTTGAATGTAAAGACATTCAACCTCAATGTGCTTTGTTCCTTCATGAAAAATTAGATTTTCCACAAACTTCAAAACACCTTGATTGTCAAAACGAATAATAGGTGGTTTTTCTTTAGACATCTCCATATCAAAAAAATGGAAACATAGCCTAATAATTTCACACATATCCCCGATGCAATGTGATACTTTTCCTCATTGGAAGAGAGAAATAAAAATTCACTTCTTTCTAATCTACTAGATAGGTCCATATCCTGAAATTTATTTCTTGTCATCACATGATCCAACATAGTCCAAGTTAATATATCCATAGAACTATGAGTTCTTATATTATAGACCATTATAATCAAATTTACCTTAGAATTATCTCAAACCATGATTTTCTACTACTAAGTGACATTTCTTGGATCCTTTATGAATCTGGAAAGATAGTTGAAAAAAAAATCATAGGGCTGTTTTGGTACAAGCTAACTAATTCGGACTCCCAACAAGCTACCTGTAGTAATTAAAATATACTTGAGGTGAATCTTGTAATATAGAAAGTTACAGACCTTTCTCCATTGGAGTGGACACAAGTTTATAATCAAACATCCAATAATTTTCCAAGAGTTTCTTAGCATATTTAATCTATGAGATACAAGTATGATTCTTATTCGATCTATTTCCAAGCCAAGACATTAATGAAGTAGCCATAAATGTTTCATGTTAAAGGATTTATTCATATAAGTATTTACATCTTCAACGATATTTTCTAATCTCCCGGTGATCACATGGTCATCTATACAAAACAAGAATGAAAATCTCCATGTCTAACTTTTTAATATACGATTTGAATATGAAGGGCTACACTGAATCCATGCTATAATAGGTGATCATATATTTTTATGTACCATGCCTTGGGTGCTTATTTAAGTCCATAAATAGAACTAATTAGAAAAATATGTTATTGGGATGTTGTAGGCCGAAAAATCCTTCTAACTAGGTCATATATAATTCTTCTTCGAGATCGCCATCCAAGAAAGTACTTTTACATCCATCTTCTAAAATTTTCATCATTTTTGTGTTTCAGATTGCACAAACAACTTTGATAGGCTTGATATTCAAAGTGGGTGCAAAGGTCTCCTAATAATCAATTCCTTCTTTATAATCATATCCCTTTATCACTAGCGGTGATTTTTTCTTCGATAGATCCATCCGCATTGTATTTTGTTTTGAAAATCCATTTGTAGGTAATAGATTTATTTCATGTAAGTAGATTGAAAAGCTCTCATGTTTGATTCTAAATCAGTGGATCCATATTCGCATCCATATCTTTCTTCCACTATGGTTCACTAGTTCCTCATGAACTATATCAGGTTTAATGCTATCAACAATTAAACTCATGAGTGTAGGATTTACCTCATTTATTTTATTCCTTCTTTTATAACTATTGATGAAATATCTATGAGTGAGTTCAGGTAGGAGTACCTAATGTATGTTTAAACACATTTTAAATGATTTTGTTGTTGATCGAAGAGTGGGTCTCCAAAGGAAAAATATCAAAGAAAAATTATCCACGGAGATCATTTTATTTGTGTGAATATTCGTCACACTCATCATCTAATTGTGAGAGAAATTTGTGAGAGGAGGTTGGTATTAACTCTTCTTTGTGTGGGAATGAGTCAAATGATGACTCATCACAAACCACATCTCAACTCTCATATATATTTTGTGTCTCAGGATAAATGATATGATATATCTTTGAGGTATTACTATACCCCAAAAATATACACTATATTTTATTTAGATCGATCATCTTCATTATTTTCTAGGACATACATGTATGTTGTGCCACCAAATACTCTAAGATGGGAGATAAATGGATTATGATTACTCCATAGCTCTTTTTTTTTTTTCCTACAAGATATTTATAAGTTCTCTATGGAGGAGATACAAAAAAATTTGGACTTATTCTACCCAAAATCTATTCTTCAACTTGGAAATGGAAAGCATGCAACAAACAATATCGATGACTGTCCAAATGTGACATTCTCTAATGCCATTCTTCCGGGGCGTATGGGGGAAAGTCAATATATATGTGATGTCATACTCCTTTAGGAATGATAAGAATATATTTGAAATGAATTTCCCCCTCAATTTGAGTGTAGGAAAAAACGGGATGCACGGTCTACTAAATAACTTACCGATAGAAGGCCTAACAATTGGCAAATGCTTCACTCTTTTTCCAAAGAACGAGCACCCATGTCTTGCAAGAAAATTCATCAATCAAGAACTAGAAGTGTTGAAAACCATTAAATGAAGTACAAAAGGGTCTACACATATAATTATGTATGACCTTAAGATGGTTCTTGACATGGAAGGAACTCGGGTTGAATGTATCTCAATGTTGTTTTACCACCAAACATATAGAACTGATAGGAAAAGAGTAGGAGAGGGGAGAAAACCTCGAATGATCTCCTTAGAATTGAGCTAGTAGAGGGATCCACAAAAATGTGCCCATATAGATAATGTTAGAGTGAAGTAGACTCTATCATAGAGGTAGATAGAGAAAATGTAGAGTATCAAACTGCATATAGTACACAAAAACGATCCTTGAAATAAGATCTACAAGGTATCATAACTTTGCATGAAATAAAACATGATTTGATGCATTTCTTGACCATGAATTCCACCTTAATCTTGTGATTTAGGATTTGAGAGAATTAGAGGATATTTTTGTCAAGCTAAAGACATAGTGTATCTTTTTGAGGGTATAACTTCTCATCATGAGAGGAATGGTAACTTTGCCTATTTCTTCTACAACATACTCCCTGTTGTCTACAATTTAAACCTGATCTCCAATGGGTTGATCATTCAATGAATAAAACAAATTTCTATCGCCTATCATGTGTTTCCTAAAACTAAGTCAATCAAAAACATTCAGTGAAGGATGCAATTTTTTGGGATACTAGAACAACATTTTGATGTGTGCTACAATTTGTTGATTCTGAAACTCCTCCTATGCGTCATCATCTTGTCAATTTGAGATATTTCCTTTATTATTCCTATGGAGAGGACGATGTCTAGACTTCTATGAATCACTATGACCAGATGTAATCTTGTTTCTAGAATTGCCTTGATTCCAACCATTATACAACCATCTAGCAATGTCATGTGTATTTTTGTGTAAATGTGACACCAACGATATGTTTGTAACTCACAAACATTTCAACATATGATCTTTTAGATCTCCTAGATGCATTGTTTCATAGCCTTGATCTGTCAATTTATCTTACCACCATACATCTTGTTTTTTTAGCACATCATCTGCATTTTGCAATGTAGATTTATGGAATGGTGAGATAGTTGAAGGTGGTAGCCATGTGGATCTTGAGACACATTGAGTAGAGGTATAAATATATTGTATAGCTAATAAAATATAAACTCGATGGGATTAATGTTTTATTCAAAAAAATTGTCACATTCTTATATTTGAATTATATTTTTTCATAGGGATCTACTAGAAAAATATTTATACATGTTGAGATCTTCCATTCCTTCACGCACATATAGATAATAAGGTCATCAATTTATTTGTATGATATATTAAATTATTTGAAAATGATTTATAATTTTTCTCATATTTTAATATAATGTTATATATGTATTTGATGTGCACATTACCTCGTATAAATGTATGGTTTAGTGAAGTGTACTATGGATTCTCGATTCTCATCTTAGTACATGACAAATATTATAGATGTACAAATGTTTTCATGTACATTTATATAGTTTGTACATTATATTTTGACACGACTCACACATGTATGTATAAAGTTTGGGACATTATTTGTATATATAAACATTGATTATGTACACATGATAAATATTGATATTTTGTGCTAAAAATGTTAATTTTACACGCGTTTTGTGGATATATGCTGAAATTATATCTATACCTAAAAATTAAAATCAAATTAAATCCTAAATTAAAGTAATTGAATTAATTATCTGATAGTTTCACACAATTGTACCTTAGTAAATCTATTTTTAACAATTATTCAAAGGATAAGTTTAGATATCAATCATCATTATCGCTATAGAGTTCATTTAAATTATGATTCAAAACTTAAAGATTGAATAACTATTTTTCGTCTATAATTCATGACAATAGATACAAGTATGAAATGTGAAAATTGAGAAACATTCAATCCATTTTCATGTTCATTCAAATATATTTCATGTTTCAATATGTATTAAAAATATTAAGTACAATAGTTATACTTAATGCCAAAGGATTATAAGGATGGTCAAACTAAAAACTATTGTTATCTAGGGGTCTTCCATGTGAATTTTAATATGAAATAAAACAACAAAATTTCAGATGTTTCTCTTGCATATTAGTATGACATATACCCATAAATAATAATAATATCAATCATGTGATTTGAATATAGTATAAGAAAATAAGATCTAATGATTAAGTAAATTCTTGAAATATGTTTTTCTCTTCCGATTCTTAAATATTTCCAAATAAATGAGAGTTAAAGAAAATGATAAATGATAATGGATTTGAAACTATGAATGATGCCAACAATATAGGAGAGGAGTGGCATGAAGGAGACTTCTTAATTCTACTATGGGAGTGATGATGAGAAAAAAATTGAAATTATTCTACTATTATCGTATTTCATACTATCCAAGGTTTGTTTTCTTCTTGTGAATTAGAATACCACTTTTAGGTGATCATATGAATACTTAAACATATTAATTTTAAAGTATTAATTACATACATATGTAAAATCTAATACATAATACCTAATGTTTTAAAAAAGCATCTTATGAATTTAAATACATAAGACCTAATGCTTGGAAAATACTAATATTATAGAAAATGTTACCGAACACCAATCACAAAATGTCATTTCTACACCACAAAGAGAAATAGAAAAAATGACTATGTTTACTAAGAATCAAAAATAATTATTAAAGAGGAACTATTTCAATATGACATTTTGGTAGTAATATTACATCAAAAATATATTTAGATCTATAAGCATTATATATGTAACAATTTTGTGAACCTTTTCACAACCTTACATAACCTTGCACATTATGTTCACTGAAATAAAGTAAGAAAATGTATGAAGAGTTTGAGATTTTATAAAACCTTTTTCAAGTTTTTCTTGGGATATTTTATGTGGAAACTATTAAAAATTCATTAACACATTGTTTTGAATATTTACACCTTGTAAAGACTTGTGCACTTTTACACATTGGTGGATCATATGTTATTTTTACACCTATCAACATTGACATAATTGTGGTTTGAACATGTGAGTATGAATTCATATTTTGGGTAAGTGCACTAACTGGGGGCCTAAAATAGGGTCTTAAATGGACACATATTTTTGGAAAATAAAAACTTCAACTTGTATGAAGTTTTTGAAATAGTTACACTCAAAATTGGGAGATGTTGTATAAACGTGAATTGTAGCATTTTGTGTCTATCTTCTAAGCTAATAAGTTTTTGAAAATGGATAAGTTTTTTTGGGTCAAATAATTAAAATACCAAAAATTGCTCTTGTTTTTCTAAAACACAATAGAGTGAATTTCATGCCCCCACCATTTTTGAGTACCATTTAGTATTTTTGAAAAACCTTTGGTAGAAAGATAGCTAGAAATATCTAGTTTGGCCTCCATTTTTAAAAAAATATTTTTAGCTTAGTATTTATTTTATGATTTTTCTAGTATAGGAATTTTAAATTTAAAAACATAATAGAGATCTGATTGTGCCCCACCTAACTACCTCTCAAAAAATATCAAAAATTAGATTTTTTTTTTTTGATATGTATAGAATTAGGCCTAGTTTGGGCTAAGTGTAATTTTTTTCAATTTCGATGAGCCAAAAAAAAGATACACGATGAAATATAGACATGTTTAAAATTTAAAAAATAGCTATAAAAATACATAGTTAGAAAATAAATAATATGGAAACCTTATATTAGTCGAAAATTTGAAAACCATATTTTTAGAAAAAGAAAATCTGCTCTAAGTCGTGGTATTATTTTTAAAAATGAATTGATCATTTTATGTTGATTTATCATGGCGAAGTGATATTTTTGCATTTTCCTACAAAAACACGTTGTTTGATATGTTTTTGCAAGTCCATGCCTCAAGCTTGGAAATCCAAACAAGATCCAAGCCTTGACACATGGGTTGGAAATGGGAACAACATAATGCCCACATGTTATAACACATATATGTTATGCTATTTACATATTTATGGACCCCCAATGTCCTTTTCACTCCTTCATAGGTTTTGAGTCCTATTTCTATCTCGTTTGCAAATTCATGTACATTCTTTGTGAATTTTGAGTAGTTCATCTTGTCCCCTACCCCACAATATATTATCCTGCAATTATGGAAGACAAAATATGACATAAGGACAAGAAGAAAATCAATAACAATATGCTGGAGTAATTGGAAGAGATGAAAATTAAGAAAGTGAAGAGGATGCAAAAACTTTGTGCAGGGCAAGGTACATCTACTCTATAAAATGTATCTAATGTATCTGAGAATAATGATATTACAATGAATGTCAATATTGAATTGAATGATAATGTTGGTATGGATGAATAAATTGATACTAATCCAATTGTTGAACCTTTACCTAAGAATCCAAATGTTGAATGTTTACCTAAGAATCCAAATGTTGAACCTTTACTTGAGAATCCAAATGTTAATCCTGAAATTTGTATGGAAACATTGGATGAAGAAAGTAACCTCTTATAATATCTCCTTTCATTTTATGAAGAAAACTAATTTACTTAATTGAAATTGATGAAAATATTATCAAACCAATGCATTACAAACTCTCTCTGTAAATGTGAGAAGAAAATCTAGGCGAATTTGGGATAATTACTTTAAGAATTTAATTGACACACAAAGATGTCAATCATTTGTTACATTTAATTTGAATATTTAATTTAATGATTTTATTTAAATTATGTAGGATTTAAAATTCTATTTAATTGCTTACTAACATGTTTATGTAGGTTAGTGGTGCCAAAAAAGCTTCCACCTTCACGTGGTTGGCACTGTTAGTAGAGAATTTATTATTCTCAAAGCTAAGGGAAATTAAATATTAGAAAGAAACAATAAACATAGATTCTCATTTCACCACCTATATTGTAAAAATTTGTTATTAAAATTCTCATTTCACCACCTATATTATTCATGTGGTTGGCAATGGACAACCTTACACTAACTTAGAATGGAATATGTTGGTATCCAAATTGATTCTCCTTAAAGTCTAAGCTACATCACTGGTTTGAAAGGAAGCTTAGAGACATATTAGATCATGGTGAGTTGTTGTGTAGCCAGGGATGAGATCTAACTGGCCCTCTATCGCTCAAATGAGGAGAAATGGATAGCACCCTCAAGAGGTTTTGATCTATCCTCACTATTTTAGGTTGTGCCTTTCAACCGGTGGTAAGAGGACCCTTTTGCATCCTATTTTTATGGAGGAGATGGAGATATTATTCCTAATGAAAATTTTAAGGAGACCTTGGAGAAAATATGATAAATGCAACAAAATCTAACTCTCATTCAATTTAGATAGTGGAGATATTCTCTAGGCAAGGTTCAAAGCTACTAAAGACATTTGAAAATCCCGCTTGTTTCTCGCATGCTTTCTAAATGGAAACTATGCATTTGTCCACAAATAGGACAAACAAGGGTAGTATGGGTAGGATTAGTTGTTTTTATATTAATGTTTTGGTGGGAGGGGAGACAGATGAACTTGACTCACAAGATCCTTGAGAGCTTATGCAAAATGGAAAGATTTGACAAACAAAATTCCACAAAAGTTAAAAATGTTTCTTCAACTAGAATATGTGCTTCAATGGAGGCCCATATTAGCACTCTTTCATACAACCTATGGGATTCTATCATGAAGGCTCGAGTCAGAAAACCCAATAAAGCACCAAGATTCAAACCAAATCATGCCTGAGGTACACCCAGAGGCTTACAGATAATCTTTGTCAACAAAATGAAAGAAAAGTGATTTTAAACCATTTATCTCACTCCCAAATGAAGGCTCTTCTGAGAAATGAAATTGCAGATGCCACTAAACTATCACAAGGATTGAGACCTATGTGATTAGACCAGATTTTGGTACAAGATTGCAACAGAAACAAGAAAAACTACTTGCATGCATTCAGAGATGAAATAAATACACTTTACTCAAGATTAACATAGAATAACTCAAGTTTGATCAAATTTATCAGCAAGGGAAAGTTTCTAGAACAATCTCAAAGCTTTTCAATGGCTATACACTTGTAACCACCTTGACACGATTAAATTTGACACAAAAAGGGATATACAAAGCTTCTCACAATGGCTTCTCAAAATTGATGGCTCTCACAAGATTTTCTCTTAGAAAAATCATTCCCTAGCCTCTCCAAATAACTCCCAACCATTTGCATGAAAAATTCATGCCATTTATAACATTTATAATGTAACCCTTTTCCCCCAAAAATCCAGACATTGAGTGTTGTTAGTGTTTGCCATGATCACGATCACAATTCCTTAATCTGATCTACAAAAAGTCACCAGTGTGCTTAGGGGCATATCTCTTCAAATACCTCCCACATTCAACTCCCTCCTTTGGAAAATCACTTATCTTTCAATTTTCAAACTACTTCTGCCCCTAATCTATCAAATATGGCTCCTTGCATGCTTGGGATAAGAAAAATGGAAAATTAGATTGAGCCCGATAGTTAGAGCATTTTAATGGTGAAATACGTCCCCAACTCTCTCCCACCAAACTCTAGATAACAAAATTAACTCGACCCTTTGTTTTGTGTGTAGAAAATAGAAAGAAATCATGAAGACTTGCACTTCCGTGAGTTTTTCAAGTAAAAACCGGGGAAAACCAGATTTAGACACACGCTTTTGTTGATGTTTGATTTGAATGGTGGTCATCCACATGGAAAATTCAAAATCAGGCCTGTGGTCTTCCTTTTGACTATTTATGACCCTTTGGAAAAATGTTAAAATTTCACATTTTACCCCATACCTCCGCTTCGAAAAATGGGCCTGACACGTGTCCTAAGGTGGGTCCCAAAGGAAATGCGGAAAAAATCTACCATTTGACCCTCTTTTGGAAAAAGGAAAATTTTCCAAGTTTCCCCGCAGCTCCGCCCTTCCGCTTCTAGTTTCTAATGTGGGTCCCAAAGATAACCCCGCTTCTTTTTATGCCTTTAACTCCTTTTCCCTCAAAGGGAAAATTTCTCACTTTTCCTCCAAAGCCCATACCCGTGTTGTTGACTAGAGCAAGATTTGACCTTTTCCATCGAGCTCGTGGGTCATTTTGATAATTTTAGTCATTTGCATGCAAGAGGAAAAATTTCCAAGTTGCCCCTGATGGTCTACCTCCCCACCCCTTTGACTTGAAATAAACTTTGACTTTTTCTTTTGTCGGGCTTGCGGGCCATTTTTGATATTTTAACCCTTTTGAGACAAAGAGGCAAAAAGTTTAAGTTGCCCCCAATGGTCCACTTCCCACCCCTTATGAATTTTCAAACTACCACTTACCACAATGGCGCACCTCGAGACAGACCCTAAAATTTGAAACCTTGAATGAGTGCGGGCTCGTCATGTGTCCCGCCCCGACAAAATTTACTTGAAGGCTTGAAGCTTAGTGGGAGGTGCCATGTATCAAGATCTCGAGGCAAGATCCTTCACCCATTGAAAATTCAAGCAAAATGCAAAGTGAGCGGAGTCCTCCAAGTGTCCTCATGGTGCTTCTTCAAAATGGAACTTTAAAGGCCAATCCCTAACATGCGTGGTTCCTCCATGTGTCCCGGACTTCCAATTTTTTTTTGAAAAAGACTAAGTATGGGAAGACCGGAGGAAGACTCCACATGTCTCAATACCACCAAACCTCCATGTGTCCTCCCGGTGCTACTCCAAAGCCAAACCAAAAAGTAAATCTTCAAACGAGCGTTGTTCACCCACGTGGAAAAATTTTAAAGTTGAGGTTTTTCATAGAATTTTGAAGTATCTAGCTGAGCCACATCCAACCAAAGGAGGCCACATGTCCTATCAATGCAAGGATGTAAATTTGACAGGGAAAATGCTTGTCAAATTGCAAAATACAAAAAACAACCATTTGAGCCTAAAATGAAATTTCTTCCAAGGACGTAAAGTTTAGAAATGTTACAAGGCTCAAATACATTCCTCGTAGTTGCATCAATTCATTTTTCTTCAAATAACCAAGGAAAAATGACAAGGATGAAAAATCCTAGCTTTGGAAAATAGAGAGAACGGGAAAACGTGAGTTTTGAAGGAACAGAGAATGGGAGACTCAAAATACAGACCTTTTCCATAGGAACAAAGAAACAAGGAGACAAATATGGACCCATACATGATCTTTGACTCATGGAGCAGATTAAAAATGGTAATAAAGAATGATCAAGCACAACATGGGGAAGTAGAAAATGACAGAGCCCATAAATCAATTGATTTTCACCGGCACAAGTGGTGCGAGACTATTTTGAGAACCAAACAATATTTGGCACTTTTACAAACAATGGGATAGTGAGAGGGTGAATTGAAAAGGAGAAAACCGAGATCGGATTTTATAGAGGTATCAATGTGAAGGTGTAGGATATAAAGGAACATCTCAAGGTACCGTGAGATCGAGTAATCACCCATCAATGTTATAGCATTTTCTGGGTCTCAAGGATTTTAAGGGACTACGCTGGATGAGGTAGCTCGGAAGCACTTGGTGTGTCGGGAGATGAAATGGTGCCTCCTCAACACTAACCAGGCCATCCCAACACGTGTATATAGTCAGTTCAGTCCCACGAGATTTTGTTTACAAAATATAACATCCGAAAACCTTACACCGACTTAACTCGGCAGATTTGATGCGTTTTACAAACAATAACACAATGAGAGAACTGAATTGAGATGGAGAAAATAAGATGGGATTTCATATTTTTTTACCAAAGTAGAGGTGTAGGATCATATGAGACTTCTCTAGGTGCCATGGAGACAGCCAGAATCGAGACGGTGAAGTCATAGCATTTTCTAGTCTCATGGATCTTAAAGGACTACACCTGAATGAGGTATCCTGGAAAAAATGACACCATCCCAAACCAAAAAGAATCCTTTAATAGAATTTACTATGCCATATAGACATGTGTACGTAGACGGTTTTGTACCACGAGCTTCCATTTGTAAAATATTTCCTTAGACAACCTTACATTGATTCAAACTACAATATTTAGTGCGTTTGCAAACAATGGAACAATGAGAGAGACGAATCAAGATGGAAAAAAAAAGATAGTATTTTGTGGAGGGTTTGACATAGAGCTATATAATCAGATGAGATTTCTCTAGGTTTAAAGGATAACCGAGTAATAACCCATCGGTTATAGCGTTTTCTAGTCTTACAGCTCTTAAGGGACTACTCCTAGATGAAGTAGTGTGTAATCAATGACACCATCCAAAACTGAAATGAGGCCTCCAATAGCATTTACCTAGTCATCCGAACGTTTTTGCATAGTCGCTTTGGTGTCACAAGCTTCTATTTGTAAAATATTTCCTCAAACAACCTTACAGTTGACTCAAATTGTAATATTTGGCACATTTACAAACACTAACACAATGAGATAACTAAATCAAGATTGAAAAAACTGAGATAGGATTTTGTTGAAGGTGTAGGATCCGACGAGACATCTCTAGCTACCATGGAGTCTAAGAAATCACCCAAATAACT
The DNA here is from genome assembly GCA_018340775.1 of Taxus wallichiana var. yunnanensis. Taxonomy (NCBI): domain Eukaryota; kingdom Viridiplantae; phylum Streptophyta; class Pinopsida; order Cupressales; family Taxaceae; genus Taxus; species Taxus wallichiana. The sequence continues at coordinate 201,890,529 of CM031240.1, forward strand.
TATACAAGTTTTTGGTCTCATGGATTTTAAGGGACTACACTCGAACGAAGTAGCCCGTAATCAACAACACTGTACTACAAAAAAATAAGCCTCTACTAGTGTTTACCTAACCATCAAGACATATGTGCATAGTCATTTTGGTACCATGAGATACCATTTATATATTATAGCATCTCGACAACCTTACACCGACTTAGATGACATTATTGGAATTGTTTGCAAACAATAACACAACGAGAGAACCGAATCAAGATGGAAAAAACCAAGATAGGATTTTGTAGAAGGTCCTAATATGGAGTTTTAGGATCTAATCAGCCATATCTAGGTGCCAAAGAGACCAAGTAATCACCCATCAAAGTTATAACATTTTCTAGTCTCAAATCCCTTAAGGGACTACGCCCTGGACAAGGTAGCTCAAATGCAACAAAATTATCCCACACAAAACTAAATCCTCTACTAGAATTTGCTAGGCCATATGGATGTGTATATGTAGTTGGTTTTGTGCCATGAGATTATGTTTGCAAAATATTGCCTCAAACTACAATATTTGGCACATTTCCAAACAATATCACAATGAGAGAAATAAATTGAAATGGACAAAAACAAGATATGATTTTGTAGAGGGTCATGATGCAGAGGTATAGGATTTGAAGAGGCATATCTAGGTGCCTCAGAGACCATGTAATAACCCTTGAAAGTTATAGTATTTTTAGTCTCAAGGCTCTTAAGGGACTACACCTAAAAGTAATGACACCATCCCGCACTAAAACAAAGCCTCAACTAGATTTTACCTAGCCATTTGTACATGTGTGAGTATCCATTTTGGTGCCATAAGCTTCCATTTGTAAAATATTGCATCGATAACCTTACATTGACTCAAACTATAATATTTGGCATGTTTGTAAATAATAGCAAAATGAGAGAACCAAATCGATATGGACAAAACCGAGATAGAATTTTTTTATAGGGTCCCAAGGAAGAGGTTTAGGATTAAAAGAGACTTCTATAGGTGCCACGAGACTAAGTAATAACTCGTAAAAATATAGCATTTTCTAGTCTCTCGGCCTCTTAAGGAAAATGCCTAGATGAAGTAGCCTGAAAGAAAAAACACCATCCCGCACCGAAATGAATCCTCCACTAATGTTTACGAGGCCATCAAAATGGATGTGCACAGTTGATTCGGTCCCATGAGATTCTTCTTACAAAATATTGCATTTAACAACCTTACACTGACTCAAACTACAATATTTGGTGTGTTTGCAAAGAATATTACAACGAGAGAAGCAAATTGAGATGGAAAAAACTGAGATAGTATTTTATAGAGGGTCCCTACATAGAGTTGTGGGATCTAATGGGACATCTCTAGGTGCCACAGAATCGAGAAATCAATCGGAAAACTTATACGATTTTTTGTCTCGGGGCTCTTAAGGGACTACACCCGGATGAAGTAGCTCGGAAGCAACGACACCATTCCAAATCAAAATGAATCCTCCACTAGAGTTCACCAGGCCATTTGGACATGTTGGCATAGTCAATTCGGTCCCACGAGCTTCCATTTACAATTACTCAAACTACAACATTCGACACATTTGCAAACAATAAGAAAATAGGAGCACCAAATTGAATGGAAAAAAATGAGATAGGATTTTTTAGAGGGTCCCTACATAGAGGTGAAGGATCTAATGAGACATCTTTAGGTGTCATGGAATCGAGAAATCACCTTAAAAATTATACAATTTTTTAGTCTCAAGGATCTTAAGGGAATACACTCAGATGAAGTAGCATGGAATCAATGACACGCTCCCCTTCTTAAAGAAAGTCTCCACAAGCGTTTACCTTGCCACCGAATGTGTTGGCATAGTCGATTCAGTTCCATGAGCCACCATTTTAAAAATAATGGATTTGACAACCTCTCACTCCCTCTCCCTCTCATGTTTTCTCTTTCTTTCTCTCTCTCACAATCTTACCCTCACTCTTGAGACTCTCTTTTCCTTTTGAAACAAATTTCACATTTCTTATATTTCTAGGTATAGTATTATTAAATATGGGATGACCAAATGTAGGCTGGAAAAAACCAGATGTTTGAGACCTTGTGACACATGTTCCCGACCTCCACAATGTATTGAGCTCACCATGTTCTTATTAGTTGTTACTAAGTATCACGCCAAATTTTTAATTTTCAAGGTACAAAGATTAAATTGATAGGGAATTCGAAGCCATATTAGTCTTGTTGATATTACTAATTACCTATGAAACCTAATTCTCCATATTTAATTTACAATTCTCATCTTCCATGTCATACGAAAACAATTTTGATAGGGGAGCTTCTCTCTTTGATGAAGATACACAAAATATGAATATGATTCTCGAGAGTCAATCCTTATCCCACCATAATACCAGTATGAACTATGTTTTTGGTAATGTTGCATGGTCATTTTACTTTTTGCATGATATGCTTTTCTTCACATATATGTTCTAGATTTTCTTGATACATTTTTTGTAAAGACATATACTTATTGAGAGTAGTTTTTGTGGATGTAGAGGATGAATGGTGAAGCTGAGTATGACGGAGAGAGAAAAGAAAAATTTGAGGGAGAAAAATAGGAGGGCCATTACCATCAAAATATTCCAAGGCCTTAGGTGACATGGAAATTACAATCATAGAAATGGGGAATGGCTAAGAACACACATGGGTTATCAATCGCCTAGTAAATATTTCTTGTTTAGTTCTGAATGGGATTCAGCTAGCCTATGGCTTAGTGACCTTCCATTCATTGATAATTCCTGTTATATACTGAAAAGTTCATCCAAAACCATAGTTTTGACATGAAACCCTAGCTAAAACCTAAAAATGAGGGTTTGATGATTAAGAGAGATAGAAGAAGAATTGAGAAAAATCCCATGGTGAAAAGGAAGAATGAGATAAAGGGTGTCTGAAAATGTAATTCTTTTTGGTTGATTGTTTGTAGGTTCTTCTAAACTTGGAGATTTATAGTGTAGGAGGGCTAATTGGCTAGGAAGGCAAAATTGCAAAAAGTGGCATAACGTTTCACTGGAGTTGAGTTAGTACTTGAAATTTGACATGCACCTTAATGAGGATAATGGGTGCCTAAAATGCTTACCAGTCAAGTCTGAAAGCTTGTGGTTTGCAAAATGTGTCAGAATTTGTCTTTTTCTGGGCTACAAGGACTAGTGAGGGTCAAAAAGGAAAATGATGAAAGATGGATTTTGAAACTGATTTGATGGTTTGAGAAAGTGTAAATAGGGTTGTTAAGCATGTTTAAAGAGTTTTTTAGTCATGGTTCAGTGTTCTATTTCTTTTTGGCATATTGAGCTAGTATTTGCAAAGTGTGAACTATTGAGAGAAGTGAATGATAAAGCTCTAAGGAGTTGTAGAAGGAGTTGGATTATGAAGTTTTTGGGAGAACCTTATTAATGGAAAATTGAAATATTAAATCTTTTAATAATTTTTGGGTATCCTTAGATTCTTATAACCAAGCTTGTTGCAAAAACGATTGTCTTAAAGGGCATAGTTGACGTTTTGGTAAAATAAACAACAATTATTTTTATAGCCTTATGAATAAAGTTAGTGATGGTCCTAGTGATTGTATGAGGTGTTTTAATAGGGGAGAAGATTAAGAAGCATTGGATAATGTAGTGGTACATGATAAGATATGAACTAGTAAAAGAGACCATGAGCAAGAAGAAGCGCAGGTAAGGTAACTACACATATACACATTGATAAATTGAATGGATAATTACTCGATTTGGTAACTCTTTATATACATACATTATATAAATATTGATTTCTAAACTTTGATTTATATTATAAATTAAAATTCCTAGTACATATATCACCAATAAATGAAAAAATAATCCATAATGTCTTAAATATTGTCAAGTGCACATCATATTAGTTTTATAAAAAAATCTCACAAATGTAAGGTCTCATACAAAAGTATCGAGTTCCAAATAGTATTAAGATGCACAATAAATATAAAAATGCATGAATATGTCATATAATAACAAGTTTAAAAGCCATATCGGCATACATACAATGTCATGCACATACGCATACCAAAAATGTCATGTAACACACACACACACACACACACACACACATCCTAATTATCAAAATCCATCCCCTATTGGCCTTGATGGAAGAAGGACCTCCCTTAGATGAAGATGGAGATTTGTAAGATAACTTCAGATCTTCCATGCCCATGCTAGGAGTCCTCTTCCAATGAAGACTTGCCTATAGTTGAATTTGTAAATGCAAAAAAATGTTTTTATCAAAAATTAATTTATATATGTTTTCAACATGTATGTAGGACCATGCTAATGAAAGTATCTACATAAACACACACGCACTTACCACAAGCTATCGGTCACACTAGATCTACATCTCATGCTCAGATGAGTCATCGAGAGATCCTAGAGTACGAACGAGGGTATCAAAATGATGAGCTCAAGGAGTCTGTGCCCTCGAAGTCAAAATGGAAGGGGTTGAAGTTCCCTACATACACATAAGATCACAAAATCAAACATCAAAATTAGCCAAAATAGAACTATGTTAACAATAAATTTTTTGAATGCAGATCAAAAAAATTACGCCAACTAAGTACATGTATGTGTAATGAAAATATTTTAACTAATTTTATCAATATACAACTATTTTTTTAACCATGCCACGCCTATGAATCAAATGAACATGGTTGTTACTTGTCGCAGGTAACTCTTGCGTATACACAATGAAGGACATTATTAACATGTAATTTAACATAATATGAATTACACAATAAATTTTATGAAAATACATATTGTTTGAATACCTCGGTGAGTTACTTGTGAAGATGAAATCGTAGTGGCAACACCTTTCTCTACTCGTCACAGAGATGGTGGGGTGTATACGTAGGTCATCAACTTTATCATACATATATCACATCAAGTTAGTTTAGCATACATATATTTGAATTCAAAAGTTATATATATATATATATATATATATATATATATATATATATATATATATATATATATATATATATTCACATACATTCAAGGTAGTCTAGAATGTTAATTGTGTAAAATTTTCATGTATGAATATATATATATATATATATATATATATATATATATATATATTCATACATGAAAATTTTACACAATTAACATTCTAGACTACCTCTCGTGAATGTATGTGTAGGCATGGTGTTTATATCCTATGTTCAGATGATGATGACCCCGCCACGTGCTGTAATATCAATGCATACATGTAAGGATACAATTATTTCACAAATTTAACATATATAATTAAATCAAGTACTTCGATATTTTGTAACACACATAATAAAAAAAATTACAAATACTTGTAAAGGTGACACCGATGATTGTAATCCAAATTTCTCGATCAAAAATGTATATGAAGTAGTTCCATTATCATGTGCACCACCAACGTAAACTCCACCAAAACAAGTATACATGAAATGATCATCCTCCTCGGGCCCCAAACATATGTTATCACATGTCGATAAAGATGTGGCATCATACTAAGTACTACCCGAGGGAATACTCGTGTACCTCCATAAACATCCGGATCAGAAATATCCCTTTTATGTCAAACAATGGTATCGATAGCCCATGAAACATGTGGATCTGTATCAATCTCTCACTGTCTCCTTCACTTCGGACAGAAAATCTCAAGGTGAGGGGTCTTACGTGTGAGGAATCTACCCTATTAAATAGGTGCACATTGTGCACCTAGTCAATCCTTTGTAGAGCCTTTTTCTCAGCTGATCCAAAACCGAGGGGTTTCAGACTTAAGGAACAGATTAACAAATGTGCCAAATGAATTGCAAAACAACTATCTCTGAAAAGAGATGTAAATTACTCAAAGATTTCAAAATACATCAATTATCTCTGCCAAGAGATGTCTATCTCTTCTTCCGGTTACATATGTATTTATAATAATTTTATAAATACGAAAGGACACCTAGAAAGATGTGGAAGGTCACCAGTCTCGAGGGAGACGAGGTGTTTCATCTTCCAAGACTTACATGTGCACTAATTTTGCGAAACATACTATTTTTAGAATTTACTATTTTTAGACAGCAGTACAAAAATCACAATTTGGGCCCCTTAAACGTGGATTTCGGGGGTCAAACATTGCCGAACAAAGTTTGCACCTTCTCATCACATTCTACGCATTCCAAGCTTTCCGTTGCCTTTTGAACGGAGTCAATCGGAGCTACGGTGCAAAAGTTATGGTCTCTGGAAGTTGCGCCACTAGAATTGCTGCCTGGATCATTCCTCCCTCCTTCAGAAGCAATGGTCCCTATCAGCATTAAGATGCCCCATCAGCTGTGGAAATTGCTTCTTTACCTGGTATGCAGTGAGCCATTCACCTTGGTGACTGAGATTTCCTTTCTTTATCACACGATAGAGTTGAATAGGTTGTCCTCTAGTGGTCTTAGTCAAACTGTCCACAATCTGATCTTCTTCAGCTGGGGAAAGACTTGCTGGATTGAGCTCAGAGATGTCCAATTGTTCTGCTGTGACTGAAGTATCCAACAAAGGTGGATGGTATGGCTTGAGGAGGTCCACATTGAAGATGGGGTGCAGACCAAGGTAGGGTGGAATATTCAACTCGAAAGCATTTTCCCCTACTTGCTTAGTGAGAGTGTAAGGACCATACCAGAGAGGTCGAATCTTTCTGTGTGGACCTGCAAGCCGTTCCTTCTGAAGCCGCAACCAAACCTTATCACCAACCTGGAAATGATGCGGAATCCTGTGTTTATCATGGCGATTCTTATATTTTTTATTCATTTTCTGTAAAATGTCATGGACTTGGTGCTGAATGTGCTGGATCTGCTCAACAAACCTTGTCGCCTTTTCTGCTTCACTTTTTCCATGAAGTGTGAATTCCATGGCAGGAATTGGGATGCATACATCAATGGGAGCCATAGGTTGGAATCCATAACAAGCTTGAAAAGGACTGTGTTTAGTGGAGTTGTGCAGGGCTCGATTGTATCCATGTTGTATGTATGGCAGGGCCTCGTCCCATGTGCGGGAGTGCTTGGAGTGGTACATACGAAGCATGTGAACAATTAGGTGATTCACCACTTGTTTGCCCATCAGTATGTGGGTGAAAGGATGTGGACTTCATCAACTTTGTATCTAGCATTCCCCATAAGGTGGACCAGAAGATGCTCAGGAACCTGCTATCCCTATCAGAAACAATAGACTTGGGGAGCCCAAAGTTGATCCATACATGACTGAAATAAATTTTAGCAGTATCTTCAGCAGAAATATTTTTCTTACAGGAAACCATTACAGCCATTTTAGAAAATCGATCAACTACAACAAAAACACCATCATTCCCATGTTTCGAAGTTGGCAAACCTGAGAGGAAGTCCATCGAGACAGATTCCCAAGGCTTGGTTGGTTCTGGCAATGGTGTGTACAATCCCTGTTTCTTGTTAGTTGGCTTAGCAATTGCACAAGGAGTGCAGGACTTAATATACTTCACCACATCAGTCCTTAGATTAGGCCAGTAGAAATGCTTCTGAAGTACTGCCAATGTCTTGTCCATGCCAAAGTGCCCTGCGGTCTTGCTGAAGTGTGCTTCCCAGATCATCTTTTGTTGTTCACTTGCTAGAACACAGATGTGTCCCATATGGCAGAGGAGATTATCCTGTAGATAGAAATCAGAGACATGTTTTCCTTCACGGAGGGCCTGATATGTGTCTGAAAACTCAGGATCCTTCTCATACAAACTGCACCAACTTGAAGTCTCATGTCCACAGAGATCAAGAATAGTTGTGAGGGCTGCAATTGGAGGGTGGCTTAGGCAATCAGCAGCTGAATTGGCACTTCCCTTCTTATGCTTTATTATCAGGTGAAACTGTTGTAGGTATGTGGCCCATTTCTGGTGTCTCTCATTCCTCAACTTGCTTTGTGTCTGAAGGAACTCCAAAGGCCTATGGTCAGTGTGGATTACTGTCTCCTTCCCCAGAATGTAGTGTTTCCACTGCTTACATGCCTGGACAATGGCATAAAGCTCCTTATCATATATTGGGTACTTTCTGACCGTGTCATTGAATGTTTCACTATGGTATGCAACAGGGTGGCCATGTTGCATGATAATAGCTCCCAAGGCATACTCAGATGCGTCTGTCATCAGCTCGAATGGATGATGTAGATCAGGAAGGGAAAGGACAGGGACTGAGCATAACCTTTCTTTCAGCCCTTCAAATGCTTTCTGTTGCGCTTCCCCCCATTGAAATTTAGCCTTGTTCCCTCCTTTAGTCACCTGATTGAGTGCCCAGGAAATATGTGAGAAACCCAAGACAAACCGGCGATAGAAATTGGCAAGGCCCAGGAAGCTACGAAGCTCTGTAAGATTCTTTGGGGTAGGCCACCTCTGAATAACCTGAATTTTCTCCGGGTCGACATGGACTCCTTCCTCATCCACGACGTAACCCAAGTACTGGACCTTTGTCATCCCAAATGTGCACTTATCCAGATTTGCATACAGTCTGTGCTTCCTGAGGGTCTGAAGTACTTCTTGAACATGTTGCAGATGCCTCTCCCAGGTCGGGCTATAAATGAGTATATCATCTAGGTAGACCACTACGAAGGAATTGGTGTAGGGCCGCAAGATGTTGTCCATCATCCGCATGAATGTTGCAGGTGCATTAGTTAGTCCGAAAGGCATGACCAACCATTCGAATAGGCCTTCACGAGACTTAAATGCAGTTTTCCAAACATCAGTGGGCTCGACAGGGATCTGGTGATAGCCAGATTTGAGATCAATTTTGGTGAAAAATTTTGCACCGCGGAGCTGGTCCAGCAAATCATCAATCCTTGGGAGGGGGTAGCGATTCTTCACAGTGATTTTGTTCAAAGCCCGATAGTCTATGCAAAGTCTCCATGTTCCATCCTTCTTTGGCGCCAAGATAATTGGACTTCCACAAGGTGAAGAGCTTGGCCTAATATGTCCCTTTTGAATCAATTCCTGGAGCTGCCTCTTTATCTCCTCATTTTCAAGGACTGACCTGCGGTACACAGGGCTATTGGGTAAAGGAGACCCCGGGACCAAATCAATAACATGTTTTACCTGACACTGAAATGGCACTCCTTTAGGTGTCTGGAATAGATCATCATACTCAGTTATGATTTGGTTGAGCTGCTTCTGTTGCTGTATTGAGTGCATGTTCATGGAGGCTGCAACAATTTTGTTTGTAGGTTTTGGCCTGATCATCAAGACGACAAACTGTTTGGTTTTCTCCACTAACTTCTTACATTGTTTGGCACTGATGAGGGAGACAGATTTTGGGGGAATGACCTCAGGTATCCGATAACGTCGACTCCCAATGGTAATGGTGACCCTTCTAGGTCGTGACTCATAGATGCCATGTCTATCCCACATGAATGGCTGGCCTAGGAGCACATCACAAACATCTAATGGAGCAACATCACACATGACTTCATCATGGAAGGGCTTGATGGCATATGGAAGGAGGCATTGTTGTGTGACTTGGAGGTCTCTTCCTGGGTTTAACCACCCGATACTATATGGCTGGGGATGTGGCTTTACAGGGAGGTTTAGGCTTTTTACAACATCAACAGAAATTAAATTCTTCTGACTTCCACTATCAAGGATAAAATGCAGAGGCTTACCTTTTACCCAGAGCTTGGAGTGGAAGAGCCTTTCCTTCTCATCCATATTCTTGACTTTTGAGGTGGCAATGATCACATCTGGATCAGCATCTATAATTTCATCATCTTCATCCTTGACCTCAGGGTCTCAGAATCGCTGGTGCAGAGAGTGTCAAGAAGATGATTCAAGCGAGTAAGGACTGATGGCTCGACATTCTTCCTCGGAGTGGCGATTTGTTTTGTGGAGGTCGCACCACTTCCCCGTCTTCTCCTTCGCATCTTATTTCCTCGCGACTCCTTCGTTTCCATCCTTGACCTCGGTCCGGCCTTCTTTATCATTCTTCCTCACGGGTTGGTTCCTAGTAGTCCTCCTTTTGTGCTTTTGTTCAATCTTGACCGAAAACTTGTATGCCTCGCCGAGGGTTTCAAACCGAAAGAATTCCAAGTCCTCTCGGATGCTCCATCAGAGGCCACCGCGATATTTTAGAATCCTATGTTGTTCTCGTGTCTTGAATGCCCAATCTTACGCAGATAAAGAATGAAATTTGTCAAGATAATCTTGAACCGACTGGTCCTTACCTTGACGGTTGTTGCCATCGTATGTACAGAGATCATCATAGGCCCCAACAGGGTAATATTCTTCCTTTATGGCATCCACGAAATCATTCCATGTGGGTTCCTCTGTGATTCCTAGCTCATCCCTTTCGAGCCCATTCTTATACACACCCCACCAATTTTTGACAGCAAGAGATGATTTCAATAGAGAAAATGTTATCTTTTCCTTATCAGTAAATTGATTGACAGAAAAATATGAGGTCAATTGGTCCAACCAGTTCTCTACTGCATCAGAATTGATCTTACCTTCAAAAATAGGAATGTCAAAATTTACTTGCACCTTGAATGGAGTCGGGGCACCAAAGGACTGATTTACAGATGAGGAGGCATGATTTCCTACTTGTAGTTGTTGCAGAATTTGGGTGAATTGTTGTAGCATCTGATCCTTTTGCTCCCTAAGAGCTTCATTCACCATATTTTTGAGAGGATCATCCATCCCGGTGTTGTCCGCCATTGGAGGTCGCCTGCAGCGAACAGGCAAGTATTCTGAAGGATTGTGTGTGGACCACCCAAGCTTTTTATATCCCGACCTCGTTCTGGGGATCATACACTCTCAAGACGACTTAGCTCTGATACCACTGATCCAAAACCGAGGGGTTTCAGACTTAAGGAACAGATTAACAAATGTGCCAAATGAATTGCAAAACAACTATCTCTGAAAAGAGATGTAAATTACTCAAAGATTTCAAAATACATCAATTATCTCTGCCAAGAGATGTCTATCTCTTCTTCCGGTTACATATGTATTTATAATAATTTTATAAATACGAAAGGACACCTAGAAAGATGTGGAAGGTCACCAGTCTCGAGGGAGACGAGGTGTTTCATCTTCCAAGACTTACATGTGCACTAATTTTGCGAAACATACTATTTTTAGAATTTACTATTTTTAGACAGCAGTACAAAAATCACAATTTGGGCCCCTTAAACGTGGATTTCGGGGGTCAAACATTGCCGAACAAAGTTCTGCACCTTCTCATCACATTCTACGCATTCCAAGCTTTCCGTTGCCTTTTGAACGGAGTCAATCGGAGCTACGGTGCAAAAGTTATGGTCTCTGGAAGTTGCGCCACTAGAATTGCTGCCTGGATCATCACCCAAAATCTTAGAAAATAAAAATAGTTCAGATCTTTTGAGGATAAACTTGCAATAGAGTTTCCTAAAAGTATAGTGGCACCTCATTGTTATTGCAAGGTGGAAAAGCAAACACCATCCACCATTGGTCCGAAAATTAGTTTTAATCAAATAATTATCGCACTATTGGATGGGAAACCATTTACATGACAACCGAACAGAAAATTGGTTTGGGGTTCGGTGAATAAGGCACATATGCGGTCTTTTGTAATTTATTTTCTTTTCATCTGCATATGAATTTTTTTTGCATAATAAACCCTACAACACTCTTTATAGGATGTCAAACTATTAATTTGAGTCATTTTTTCATCAACCTGAGCCACTAATGCCTCCAATGTGTTTGTAAGAGAGGCGCAAATGGGGTTTTGTAGAAGGTGAATACCTCATTATTTTGATTAAATCCTCAATTTCAATAATTTTTTCCACTATATGGGATGATAGATATTATTTACTTCTTGGGGATGTTGAGCAACTATAGGAGGGCTAGGAGGGATCACAGGAATTATAGGGTTTGGTTGTGGTTGATTGGGTTGACGTGGAGTTGTAACAATAAAAAAATATGTATTCAATTCAAATTATACTCTATAATTACAAAATTTTAATGTAATTTCAAGAAAAAAATTGTGCCTAGCTCTTCTTTGTGGTGCCATTATTGCTTCCAATCTTTGTGGTGATTGTCGATGATCATTTGAGAAAGATCTAGCTGAATTTAAAATGTAAGGGCAGGGTTTTGATGTAAAACTCGCATTTGGGGGAAATGAAAATGAATAGGGCTCAGGTTTTTTTGTTTATAGTTTAACATAACATGTATGCGTTATAGGTTCATGAATTACCAAACCAAGGAAAATGTAACACGATCATGTTATTACAAAACGCATACGCATTTCATTCATTTTCATTTATTTGCCCACTTTTTCTCCCCAGATTGTTGCACTTACTCTTTTACCCGAAATGGATTACCAAGTAAACTAGTACATTATAATCAAATGAATATTTCCCCATGAGTGATTACATAAAAAAATTATTAATTAAATAAATGATGATACAAGTGACTAAATGAGTCATTATAATGACATATTTTTCAGTGCAATGATACATTTATTTATCCTAATATATTTCACTAATAAAGGTATTTTTTACATGTAAAGCAACTAGGAGTACCCATATGATCTTAGAGAGATATCAACATAGCCATATTAGTAATATGTAGTCCATCACCTAAATAAGTGAATTTGAGTAGTTTAATGTTGAATGTAAATCTTCCTTTTCTAAAGAGATGATTTTAGTTCATTGAAATCTTGGCTATTGTAAGCATAATTACAATATTTTTATTTGATTTCTAAAGAGATGAGTGTAGTTCAATTGAGATTTTTTAAATTCTATCCCTTATTGTATTTCTACTACTTGGTATCCTTTTAAACTATTTATTAAACCAAAAATATTCTTGTAGAAGATGGATTTAATAATAAATGTATGTTTGATCGTGATTTTTTTTAAATTATCCCCTTTTGTAGTTAATCTTATATTGAATCTTGATCACATGGTCTATATGTTACTTTCCTTTATCTTTGGTTTGTTCTTTCATGGCAGTTGATAACAAAATTCATAATATTGTGTTTATAGGTATATGACTTGATTTTGACATGAGTTATTTCAATTGACTTGTTCAAGTCTCGTAATGAAAAACTTGAACTTAAAAATTTAGGGTTGACAAAATAAATTCTTGATATCAAATTCAATTAGTCATAAGATGGAATTTCATTATGTCAATAAAAAATTCTAATAATGTTTTGAAAATATTTAGGATTAAGATAAAAAAATTAATAACCATACTAATTTCCACATGATTAAAATTGAAAAATGAAGACAAGGGATCAAATATTGATCCTAAGTCAGTATATATATTTATTGGTAGTTTAATATAGTTGACAACCAAAAGACTTAACATCACGTATGGATTATGTTGGAATAAAAATGGTTTGAGGGGGTGAATTGGTCCTTCAAAACAATTACTTCATTTACTTTAGCTTGCATACATCATATCAAACATCATTCAACATTCATTGACCATTGTGAGCTTATTAACCATTCAAAAAATATTTAAAAGATCAAGATACATGATATAACAAAACATTTATGTGGAAAACCTCAAGTGGAATAAAACCCATTGAAACAAAACTTTATTATAGCTATGTTTCAAATTTATTTGATCACCAACTTAACAGGAGCACCAACCCCTGATTTAGGGAGACAACAACCCCACAAGGAGAACCAACCCCTAATTTAGTGAAGCACTAACTCAAAAAGTGAGATACAACACCCTAAGATGATCAATAACTAATTAAACCACCGATATATAAATCTCTGTGAAGATTTTTGTTGCTACAAGTGATGGAGATCACAATTTTAGCTCACACATACACCTTTAAACCCTCATTCCTTCAACTCACTCTTTCTTCTTCTTTAATGGAATTTTATTAGCTTCAAAACCTTATACACATGCTTTCTAACCTTATTCATATTTTTCCAACATTCTCATCTCTTATTTCATTCCCTTGAACAACTTTCAAACTCTCACCTAGGTCACATTTTCCTCCTAGTCTAACTAACTCAAATTTAAACTAAAGAAGCACTTAAATATGCTTCTCAACTCAAAATCATATGATAGGCAAGTATATATAAATTATATCAACTAAAAAAACATAAAAATAAATTCATAACAACACTTATAATTGACCCATGTAGGTCGGCCATGCTCAAATGCACCAAACAAACTCAAAATAAGCTTAAAACCCTAGAACTTGATCCATCAAAGATCACAAACACCATCACCATGATTATTAAATAGCTAAAATTTATCACACATGTCAAATATGACATAAAAACATCATCCATGGTCATTAATTAGTTTTCAAAATCAAATTCAACATAACACATTCAAGAAGACTCATATCCTTAACAAAACATTTATTTCTAGTAACTAGCCTTCACCTTTGGACCTCAAGATCACTCAAGAAAATATCAAATATGGAATGTACCAAATCATTAGAAATACATTGACATGTAGATCAAATCCATGCTTTCTATAGCTCATGAAACATCTATACATGCAAACCACACTCACTTTTTTCTTCATAAAACTGAAATTCCCAGAAAGTGGTTTTAGGAACTCAACTCATTTACACCATTGATGTCATATTCGACCTCTAAATTTATTTTTTGATGCTAAATCACAAAACCCCTAATGTTTTTCAACTCGATAGATTGAAACCTGTCACTGTGGATTGCATAAGATGGATCTTTTCCCAAAATGTGGGCCTTTTCAATTAGGAAATTGTAGAGGATCTATCCTAAAATCTACTCTAACTTGCCAAGGAGACAGGGTTAAAAAGATTGCAAGAAATTGAACCTAATCTACAGGAGGTGATGCACCAAAAGGAATGTTGAACACCTACTTTTCATGGAGATGAAAACCAATAAGTTTGAAGGGGATGAATACACACCACAAGTCAACCAATTGTTATGAATTCATTCACCATTAAACATAGACCATTAAATATGTAACATAATTTAACATGCACAATTAACCAAAATTATAATGAGAGATCAAGAGAATGCAATGAACACAAGAGAGGGTTGAAATTCATCCATAGACTTATATTATTGCTCCACAAATTTGATACAATGCATTACAATTGCCAAGAAGAACTAATTTGCATTACAACTTGAATAAGAGGATTGAACTCCACAACTTCACTTACAGACAAGATAAGAAGGGAGTCTGCAAGCCAAGATTATCTAACCTTTTGAAATGAGCCTGCATAATATATAGGAAGAATGAGAGAAAGTGGGAGAGAAAAAGAATTCAAAATTTTGCTTCAACCACCCAAAAATGCATTAAAATCACCTACAACAATGATGGGTGCCATTACAAAACCATACCTCCATGTACTTTTACTTTTTTGGGAAGAAAGGAAACCCATACCTCACTATTTTGGTAGGTGAGAAATTTGGAACACTCATCTAAAATGGCGAAGCTCTCATCTTTAGACTCCAAAATTGCATGATCGCACCCTCCGAAATCAAAAATTTCAGACTTTCGAGATTGGAACTTCTAGTTTTTCCACTTTGGAGATCACTATAATATTCATCATTCAAGTTAGCTTGAGAGTTCTAAAATGCCAAACATCGAAATCTGAAATTTGGAATTCGGAGTTTGGACTCTAAAATCATGTCACGTAATATTTTTCATCATTTGAGTGAAAAATTATGAAATTTAAAAGCCCAAGTCTGAAATCTGACTTCGTGTTTGCACCTTTCCTTTTCGAGGTTTCGAGACTTTGGGTTTCAGAGTTTTATGACTTCGTGTTTGTGGTTTTGAGACTTCGGGTTTTAGGGTTTCGTGGATTTGGGACTTTGGTTTTCTGGGGTTAGATTATCCACTTTGTACATGAAACCTCTGAAATCCCAAAAGCCTAAAGTCTAAATTTCAAACTTCAAGTTTCATAATTTCATCTCCCACATGACACTATTCACTATGAGCTCAGAAACATTTGAAACTAGAAAACCCCAAAGTTTGAATTTCGGACATCGAGCTCTTTAAATCCCTCTCTTTTTTTGCTTCTACCCAACTTTCGGTTCAACCTACCTCCGAATGCCCTCACCTCCGAAGTTTGAATTTCAGACTTTGGATCTTATTCATTTCCGAACTAGCTCAAACCCCCGAGCTCCTCTAAAATGTGTTTTCTCCTCTTCAACCTATTCGGCTAATCCCAAAATGTGATCTTCCTTGCCAAATCGATCCATTTTTTTGTGAGGTCTGCTTGTCCAATTGCGTCTCGAGGAAAAATGGATAACAATATTCAATAGGAAAACAATTAATACATATTCATTATCAAAATTATATCAAGCATCAATTTATAAATCTCATGCACCTTTTCCCTTCATCTTCTAAAGCAAGAGAAATTCTATCTTGAAGACAAGAAACCTTCTTCTTTACAAATTAAGCTAGATGACCTATCAAATCTCCTCATCAAGAGAAAAACCTTAAAAAATTAGAAATAAATATGAATATTATTTCCATAAAATATTACATTTCCTTCCAAATCCATGTGGAATTCTTTCAACCAGTCCATCTCTCGAAACTACTCCTTAAGGCTTCTAAGACTCAAGAACTAGTCTCGAGACCAACTTATGCCATCACCTCAAAAATTACTTACAAGATTAACCAAAGCATGGTACACCATTATACACGTTTCCTTAGAACTCAAAAAAATTTAACAAGCATAAATAATCTCAAAACAATCACCAACCTTATGAAGCTACACAAGAACTTGCTTAACTAGACATCTACGATTTGACCTTCAAAGATCAGGTCACAACTTGCACATGACTTATAAAAACAAAATTTTGACATATCAATGGAAATTTATCTAAATGAGGATCACAAATTTTTTTAACAAAGTCTTAACTCAACTTGTAGCTCATGCAATTCCACTTTTACCGTATATCGCTCCAAATTACCCCAAAAAACAGTCTTCATAAATAGGGCACACATTTCTCTTTAGGACCTTGAAAATTATATAAAACTATCATGGGAATATAGAAAAATACCTTGATAAATAAAATGTAAATTTATTTCATACCTTCTTCGGATAACTTTTCCACAAACTGAAATTCTTCAAAAATGTGCATGTTTGAGTGTGGTACACAAATCACCACATGCTCTATCTTACCTTTATGTAAACCTCGTGATTAACTAAAAATGAACTAACTATGTAGTATGAAGATAGTTAATCTAAGCTATGAACAATTGTAAATGGAGTGAATAAATGCATAAACAGTATGCTAATGATCTAAGAAAATATGTAAAATGAAATATTAAACCCTAATGTGCAAGAGAGAAGAGGAAATAATTCAGTTGATAACAGATGCTTGTCAAAGACTGTTGCAGAAGTAACTGGATAAATTAAAAGTAGGAGCGACTATGTTGAGGTTCCGCAGAGGACATATCTAGGTGATATGGAAAGAGTAGAGCACTTACAAGAGGACTAGGATGCCCGTAGGTGCTTTGGTAAGAAAAACAGATGCCCTACTCTAGGAAAAAGGTCCAGAACTAGTATTCAAAGGTCCTTGAGATGATTGATAACCTTCTCTGTCTATCACACTAGCTTTCCGTACTACACCAAATGCTCTAAACATTCAAAGAGGAAGAATATCCTGAAAAATACCCAAAAGGAAGTATCAAAACCCTAAAAATAAATATGTAAATGAATAGATCAGATTGACCTCGATACCACAACATGTTGGGATTACTACAGAGCACTACACTACA
This sequence comes from Taxus wallichiana var. yunnanensis, assembly GCA_018340775.1. Lineage (NCBI taxonomy): Eukaryota > Viridiplantae > Streptophyta > Pinopsida > Cupressales > Taxaceae > Taxus > Taxus wallichiana. Next base: position 201,908,272 of record CM031240.1, read on the forward strand.
TTTTATACCCAGATGTAGATCTTTTGTGTGTGTATGTATTGGTCTAGGTGCTCTTGTGTAGTAACACTTTTTAAAATTGCAAGCAATATATAAATGTAGAAAATTTAATAGAGTGTGTGCATGGAATAAAATATAATGCCTCCCCATATGAAGTGTGATGTAGATGTCCCACCTTGTGCCTTGATGATTGAGCTAAGAGGAGGCCAATGCAATAGATGGATGCAACTCTAGATGAGTGATAGTAGTAGATGATGGTAGGCCCTCATGATGGTCTCCTAACTATATATTTATAGGGTTCTCTTGTTCTAATTTTGTAATTAACCCCAAAAAGGCTGACCATAAGAAAGATAAAGATGTAAAATGGCTAAAAGAGGCATTAAAATAGTGGAAAAGTGTAAAAATGGCAGAGGTATCCTGGTGGGACTAGAGTTCCCATGGGTACCCTAGTACAAATTTGGGTGCCCTAGATTGAGGCTAACATAATGTAGAATGTTAGAAAATGGCTAGGTATATGGGTGTAATATGTCGAAAAATATGAAATAAAATAAACAAGATGGCCAAATAACGGGGGCTAATTAGTAATTTATTCACTCAAGAACCTTCTAAATAGTAGCATGAGATTGGGATAAATAAATGTATAAAGTTCATGATCTTGTTACTAAATTTCCCCTACTTTATGTTTGTGAGTGGAAACCTCAAGTAACATAAAGAAGATAGATATGCATACACGTTGTCCATGAAGAGAGTAGTAAAAATGCATGAAGGACTAGAAACAAACATGGAATGACTAAAATATGGAGGAGTGTAGAAATTATAGATGATAAATGCATGAAGAAAAAATTATGAGAGTTAACCTAGGTTGAAAGTAATGTGTGTAGCTACCGTAGTGTGTAGTGTATCTCCATGATTAATAAAGCATGTGTCTTTGCCATGAAACATTTTTGTTTTTGTTATTTTCATTTGACTACTTGTTTCTCATATGACCAAACCTGTAAGGAGAAAATGATCAAGTAGTCAAATATGTATGTATGTAAATGTAAAAATGCTATGTAAAAGACACATGTGTATGTAAAATATGATAATGTAAATGTAAATGTAAAGGTAAATGGAACATGTGCACCTGATCCATGTTGAGAGAGAAAGTGTAGAAGGATATCTTTTACTACAAGTTTTTGGGGTGATCTCACGGCATATGTCGAAGAATTGTAGGGAGAAAATGCTTTGTGTCCTCTAAGCTCTAACTATTTCCCGAACTATGTGTATATATATCTCAGTATTGTTCTAGTTTTTGGGTGATTCGATGCCATAAGCTAAAGTAGTGTAGAGATTCACACCGACCGTAGCCTCCAAGCCTATAATTTCATCCCCATAAATGCTAAGGAAACCATGTCCTATAAAATCCACTGTTTTATGGGGTTCATAGATTGGTTTGAACCCACTCCTTGTATACAACCCACAATGCCAAGGGCGAAAAGTACACTTTGAATGAACCAATGTAAATATTTTGTGTTAGTATTTAGAAACCCCAAGTGATACCCCCTCTTTGGGGGCACATGTGGTGTCACCGATAGGATAAATATGGACTGGGAGAGGACCAACCACATGTACGTTGTAACCTTGGAAAGTGCTTGGTAAAAACCAAGGCACACACAAACAAGAAGGCTAGCCAAAGACAAGTGTAAACATGCATGCATATGGAAAAAATGTGTAATCTACGTAAACAATGTAAAATCTACCAAGAAAAGTAGTAATGTAAATAAACAAAAAGAAAAATTAAGTTGCACAAAGTGGGTTGAAAACATGGTACATCACTCACGATGTCGCAAGAGACTCAAGAACATCATGTCGAAAATAATAGAGAAGTTTGCACACCAAACATAGGGCAAGGCCCAAAATAATATGATACTATATTAGAGAATGAAAAATAATGTAATAAAACAAGTATGGAAACAAATATCCTCGCAAAAATTGCTAGACATGAAGCACCCATTAGCATGTTAGAAAGATAGCTAGTATTTCAAAAACATGTAAAAAAACGTAATGTAAAGTGCTAAGTACAAAATGAAACAATAACACTGTAAGAGATGAATGTGTGGATGCCCCTCAGTGAATAGTGTAGGAAGGGTAGAAGGTGAGAATATGTGCCACATGTAATAGACCTTTATTTGCGCTCATAACTAGAAAAAGGTGTGAACACGCATGTGTGGATGGTATATATAAATGACATACAAGTAAGCTAACTTGCATGTGTAATAAAGTGATCATGAAAAACATAAGTAAGAAAGATTATAAGAAAATATAATATTTATTATGTTGTGCATGGATGGAAAGGAATGAAATATGAAATGATAGGAGCCACGTGCCCCTCTAGTGGATGGAAATGTATGTAATGAGGTTCATTTTTTTCCCCCTCAACATCGGGAATGAGCCTTAAATGATAGTGCATCATCGAGTAAATGGTTGAGTAGTGTGTGTTGTATATAACACATTGTGAGGAATGTGTAGGTGTAGTAATGAGATACGACCTAGCAATGATATGGGTGAACCTTATAGTCAAAGTGTATATCATGAAAAAATGAACATATAAGAGATGATTTAGCCTAAGTGTATATCACTATAATATGAATAGATTAGTGAAGATTTATCCCTAAGCGTATATCACTAAAAATGTAAAGGGGGTGTGGTGAGGTAGCCTAAGGTGTAAACCAAGAGAAAATGATAGAATAGGTGATGATTTAGCCTAAAGTGTATGTCACTATGAGATGAATAGTAGGGAGTGGTGATGTAACCTAAGGTGTATACCACTATAAAATGATAGAATGGGTGATGATTTAGCTTAAAGTGTATGTCACAAACCTAGAAATGTCACATGGTAAAATTTCAAGTAGTAAATGTTTAAGGTCCATTTGATTTGTATACCCTCTCGTAGACAAGTATGGACTGAGGAACTAAAGTGCATCATAGAGTAGTGAGTACATCATGTAGAAGACAATTTAGTGTATGTATTGATAAAATTTGACCATGTGATTAATAAAAAATGTAAATACGTGATATGTAGAATGTAAATGGAATAGGTTTGTAGAATGGCATGTGTGTAGATAGAATAGTAATATAGTATGCAAAATGATGTAACACTAGACTTATATGTGATGAAGACTAGGATGATATATAGTATGCACATGTGAAAATGTTGTAGACTAAGTGTAGAATGTATGGTGTATGATGCACAATATGTGATGAAAAACAATGTAGAATACCTATAGTGCAAATGCATTGGGTTTAGTGTAATAGTAATCCCTCAATAGTCAACTGTGAACTGAAGCACAAGAGTGTGTCATCAGGTAATGAAGATGTTATAATGTATGATGAATGTGCCTAATGCGAGGATATGAATCTATAAAAATGTAAAATATTATGATTGCAACTATGTTGAGATGAGGTGGGGGGATTTGAATTGATATGCCCATCAATTGTGTAAGAGATGACGGTCTAGTCAAAAGACAATAATCGATCAATGTAAGGAGTAGTTTCGGAAGAAATATAATGGAAACTGAAATAGTGATGGTGAAGGAGCCTTACATAATGGAGGTGGAGTTGGAATTGTATCTTGACCAGTAATAGGAGTGGTTGCTTTGACAAAACAGATTGCAAAAGGAAGTGGAGGAGGATGACTAGAAAGATTAAATGGTCGCATATTTGGCCGTACTTGTGTTTTTGAATAAGGAGGATGAGAAACAGTGACGCGATAATTATTAAGGGGATGAGAAGAAACATCATAAATAGGAGAATCATGTGATGGAACTATAGTATTTGTCTAACTAGGAAGAGAATCATTATGCACATGTGAGTGACTATCAATATCAAGCATGTAATGAATAAGAGAATTATGTAGAAAATTGTTAGAAATATTAAAAAGAGGCGCACTAGTATCCGTATCGCATGGTGTAGCAATTGTAGATGGGAATGCATTGAATGAGATAAAACCTTGCACTAAATATTTTATATCCTACGTTGCATAACATAACAGTCATTTTCATTATGTCCATTGATTCTATGATAGTTGCAATATGGACAAACTTGATATTTTGTAAGCTAATAAGGAGGGTAGTAATGAGTAGGTGGTAAAGTGATTAACTAATGATTAAGGAGTTAAGTAAGAATGTCGGTGGTGTAGTATTGTGATCAAACATAAGAGGCTCGGGTAGTGGCATTGTTATCACCTTTTTCCACTCAGGTGAAATTAGAAAAAAAGACCCCACAGAGAGAAAACAAGGGATCGATTCAGCCAGAGAGATCACACTTTGGTATTGGCCAAACAGTTGAAGAGGGTTGAGAAAATTACAAAGGATTTCATGAAATAAAGAAGCTCCAAAGTCCAAGATTCAAATTTCGTGAGGTGAGGGCATCTAGAGGTAGGATGAAGTGAGTTTCAGTGGACTCGACTGAAAGAAGTATTAAAAGGAGTGGGAAGTCTAAAACAACAATTCCCAAATTTAGAATTTGGGGTTTTAGAGTTTTGGAGGTTTCATGAGCTCGTAGTGAATAGTTCCATGTGGGGAGAAGAAATTTGAAACCTGAAGTCCAAAATTAGGACTTTGGGCTTTCAAGATTTCAAAGGTTTCTTGTTCCAAGAGGATAATCTAACCCCGAAACCTCGAAGTCCTGAATCCTCGAAACCTAATGTCTCGAATCCCGAAACCCGAAGTCCGAATCCCCAAAACGGGCTAAAAATGCAATTGTCTAAAACCTAAAGTCCAAAATTTGGATTTTGGAGTTTTGGAACATTTTATCTCGAGCGATGAACAATGTTGTGAAATATGATTTCGGAGTTTGAACTCGAAGTCCTAATTTTGGACTTCAGAGGTTTGGCATTCAGAAATATCAAGCTAACTTCCGGATGAACAATCATGTTAACCTCGAAGTGGAAAAGACAAAAGTTCTTAATCCTAAAAGTATGAAATTTTGGATTTTGAAGGTTACGATGCATTGTCGAGTCTTAAAAGGGAAGATTAACCACTTACATTTATTGTAGTAAGGGACCCTCGTCTTCAAATGGCCATAACTTTTGATTGGGATCTCAAATTTTAAAGAATGTTTCCAGATTTCCCACCTACCAAAATGATGAGGTATGGGCTTCCTTTATTCCATAACAAGGAAAATTACATACAGCATGGGTTTGACACTGGCATCCATCATTATTGTAGAGGTGATTTTAATGCATTTTAGGTGGTTAAAACAAGATTTCGAATTCCTCTCTCCCCCTTCTCTCATTCTTCGTATATATTGTAAGGATGGGCTCATTTCAAAAGGTTGGATAATCTTTCTTTGCACCTCCCTTTTTCTCTTGTTTGTAAGTGATCTTGTGGAGTTAAAACCTCCCATTCAAACTATAAATGAAAATTTTTACCTCTTGGACATTGTAATGCACTATATCAAATCTATGGAGCAATAATATAAGTTTGTGGATGAATTTCAACCCTCTCTTGTGTTCATTGCATTCTCTTGATCTCTCATTGCAATTTTGGTTAACTGTGCATGTTAAATTGTGTTGCATATTTAATGGTATGTGTTTAATGGTGAATGAATTCATAAAAATTGGTTGAATTGTGGTGTGTATTCATCCCCTTCAAAATTATTGGTTTTCATCTCCATGCAAAACAGGTGTTCAACATTCCTTTTGGTGCATCACCTCTTGTAGCTTAGGTTCAATTTCTTGCAATCCTTTTAACCATGTCTCCTTGGAAAGTTAGAGTATATTTTAGGATAGATCCTCTACAATTTGAATGTGTGTATCATAATAGAGGAATAGGAACTGACCTTCATCCGGAGAGATTTTTTGATTGTAAAGTCCCACAATTTTGGAAAAGCTCCATGTTATGCAATCACACTGACAATTTCAATCTATCGAGTTACAACAATCATGGGTTTTTTGATTACACATCAACATGCATGTCTTGAGGTTTAATTAAATGACATGTAGTGGACATAGATTGCATATAACATGTAGAAGGAACACAAACATGGGATTGAGAAGCATCCTTAAAATGTTGAATTTCAGATTAGAGGGATGTGATTGTGGATCCCATAGTTGTAAATTTGTCTTCAAATAAATCATGTAAAGTATGGATTGAGTCCAATAGGAGTTGAGTAGATGGATAATCACTACGGTCGTGTTATCACCAAACCACCGCACCCTTTAAATGGTCAACATGTGAGTGTTTTAATGCAAGGTGAGTGATCTGGGTATCATGGAATTTCTTCAAGGTTTAGAACCTTGTAGTTGAAGAAATTATATAGATAAATTTATCTCCTCTTCATAAACTAATGCAAGAACTACCTATAATGGAAGGAAATCAAATAACTACTTCTAGCCTATGATTTCCAAGGAACCAGGAGAAAGAAATAACATAAAATGAAAGAAATCTAACTCTACGAGAGGTGATGCACCAAAAGGGAATGTAGGGAATCTCGTGAATGTGTGGAAGTGATAGAAAATGAGGTGTAAAGAGGGTGTAATAGCCACCATAGTCAATAGCAACATCCAACTAGCTCCTCTATGAAAGCACAACAACAATGGAATCTACCAAACAATTTAAGATTGACACAATACAACTACAAAGGAATTGAAAAGGTAAGGAAAATAAAAGCAGACACAAGAAAAGGGAGTAATACATCCACATTACTTAAATCCATAGCTTTATTGATTTATACAATTCAAATAATTACTAAGAATGGCTAGGATCATCGTGTAAGATGTCTAGAATTAAGGATTGCAACATATTTACTTCCTAGAAATTTTTGATAGAGTTTCACTAAGAAAAGAATTCCCGCTCCAAATGAAAGAGATTACAATTTATAGAAGAATTTGGAGAGGAGAGAGAAGTTGGAGCCTCTCGGGTGCATACATTTCTCACCAAGTGCAAATTTTAATTAAAACATCATGAGGCCCCTTAAAAATGCATCACTACTATATTATGGCTTACAGGACAAGGTATTGCTCCCATGCCCCATTAATGGTGGTATATATTTATACTATGCCCTAGAGTGCTGGAGAATAAATGCCATTTTACCCTTTTTTGGTTTTCAAAACTAAAATATGAAGCTTACATTATATAGTTTTCCGTTACATTTCGAGAAAGTCCAATTTTGCGTGAAATGGAGCTTAGGGGAGAAATTTATGGTGTTTTGAAGATCACAAACCAATTGGAAGAGCCGGGGACCATTACTACCACTTTGAAATTCATTACACCTTTGATTTAACCATCCACTACTGCCTTTTTGCATCGTTGTTTTTGAGTTTCTTTACTTCACCTTTTTGTGAATTAAAACACCTTATATTGACCATATAAATCCATTTCTCCATTTTGTTTTATTATGGGAAAATGAAGGTGCCTTACTACTTTGGGTGGCAAGCCAACTCATTGTTAGTATCCAAATTTGTTCTCCTTTTCAAGCCAAGCAGCAACACAGATTCAACAGGGAGCTTAGAGGTAGATAGATCATAAATATATGTCATTTTGTAGCCGGGAGGAAATCTAACTGTCCCTTTGTTACTTGGATTTGTGGAGAGATGGATAGCACCTTAAAAGGATGTGATCTTATCCTAACTATTTTAGGTTGTGCCTTTCAACCAAGGTAAGAGAACCTATTTTGTAACCTCTGTTATTTGAAGGAGATACAGATACCTTTCTTTTGCACAAATTTTATAGAGAATACCTTGGGAAAAATATGATCAACACACCAAATATGACTCTCACGAGTTGTCACTTCCAGATTATGGAGATATTTTCACAACAAGGCAAAGGTTACTAAAGACATTTGGGATCCTAATCTATTCTGCATACTTTAGCAAATGGATTTTGTTCTTGTGTGGGTATACTAGAGAAAAACAAGGGTAGTATGGGTAGGATTAGTTGTTTTTAAATAGATTTTTGGTGGGAGGGGAGATAGGATGAACTTGACTCACCAGATCCTTGAGAGCTTATGCAAAATGGAAAGATTCAACCAACAAAATGCCACAAAGAGTTAAAAATGTTTCTTCAACTAGAATATGTGCTTCAATGGAGGCCCAGATTAGCACTCTTTCACACAACCTATGGGATTCTATCACAAAGGATCAAGTCAGAGAACCCAATAAAGCACCAATATTCAAACCAAATCACGCTGCGCAGACACCCGAGAGGCTTATAGATAATCCATGTCAATAAAATGAAAGAAAAGTGATTTTAAACCATTTATCTCATTCCCAGATGAAGGCTCTTATGAGAAATGAAATTGCAGATGCCACTAAACTATCACAAGGATTGAGACCTGTGTGATTGGACTAGATTTTGATACAAGATTGCAACAAAAACAAGAAAAACTATTCGTATGCATTTAGAGATGAAATAAATACACTTTGCTCAAAGATTTACACAGAATATCCCAAGTTTGATCAAATTATCGAAAGGGAAAGTTTCTAGAACAATCTCAAAGCTTGTTAATGGTTGTACACTTGCAACCACCTTGACACGATTAAATTTGACACAAAGAGAGATATATAGGTTTTTTAGATGGCTTCTCAAAAAGGATGGGCTCTGTCAAGCTTTTTCTGCTAGAAAAATCAGTCCTGACCTCTCCAAAACTCGCAACTCTCAACTCCCAACCATTTGCATGAAACATTTGTGCCATTTATAAAATTTTACAATAAATTTTCCCCCAAAAATCTAGACATTGAGTGTTACCAGTGCTTGCCATGATCACGATAGCGATTCCCATAATCCAATCTATAAAAATTCATCAGTGCTCGAGGGGGAAGATCTTATCGATTACCTCCCGAATTCAACTCCTCCTCTAGTAGATTACTCCTTCTTTAATTCACCAACCACTTCCACCTCTAATCTATCAAATCTAGCTCCTTGCATGCTCGGGAGAAGAAAAATGGAAAATCAGATCGAGCCCGATAGTCAAACCATTTTAATGGCGAAAGACGTCTCCAGATCTCTCCCACCAAACTCTAGATATCAAAATTAACTCACCCCTCTGTTTGGTGTGTAGAAAATAACAAAAATCATAAAGATCACGTTCAAGGAGCTTTTACGAAAAATGGGGGAAATCAGATTTAAACACTCAATTTTCATTGATCTTTACTTTTAATGCGGTTTGTCCATGTGGAAGATTCAAAACGGGCTCGAGAGCTTCCTTTTGACTTTTCTTTAGACCCTTTGAAAAAATGTAAAAATTTTACATTTTGCTCCACACCTCCACTTCGAAAAATGGGCCTAACACATGTCCGAGGTGGGTCCCAAAGGAACCGTGGAAAAATTCTACCATTTGACTCTCTTTTGGAAAAAGGAAAATTTTCCAAGTTTTCCCCACAACTCCGCCCTTCCACTTTAGGTCCCTAATGTGGGTCCTAGCGGAACCCCGGGTCTTTTCATGCCTTTAACTCATTTTCCCTCAAAGGGAAAATTTCTCACTTTTGCTCAGAAAGCCCGCACCTCTGCCGTTGACTAGAGCAAACCTTTGACCTTTTCAATCGGGCCCACGTGCTATTTTGATACTTTTAGTCATTTACATGTAAGAGGAAAAATTTCAAAATTTCCCCGATGGTCTGCCTTCCCGCCACTTATGAATTTTCAAACTGCCACGTGTCACAATGGTGCACCTTGAGACGGTCCCTAAAATTTGAAAACTTGAATGAGTGTGAGCTCGCCACGTGTCCTACCCCATAAAAATTTGTTTGAAGGCTTGAAGCTCTCATGAGGGTGTGATGTGTCAAGATCCGAGGAAGCCTCCCTTGGTCATTGAAAATTCCAAGCAAAATGCAAAGTGAGCGGAGTTCTCCACATGTCCTCATGGTGCTTCTTCAAAATGGTGCCCAAGTTTAAGACTCTGAACAAGCGCAGGCTCGCCACATGTCCCTGCTCCGCAAAAATGTTTCTAACTACATAAAAATTGTCTAAGTCCAGGAAAGCGGTGGAAGCCTCCACCGTGTCTATCCGCCAACCCTCAATGTGTCTTCCAGTGCTTCATATTCAAAAAAGTATATCTTCGAATGAGCATTGTTCCTCCACATGGATAGATATTTAAAGTTGAGGCTTTTTATAGCATTTTTGAAGCATCTAGTGGAGCTGCTCCCAACAAAAGGATGGCACATTCCCCTTTTGATGCAAGGATGAAAATTTGACTGGGAGAAATGCCCGTGAAACTGTAAAATATGGAAAAACAACCATGTGAGCCTGAAAATTAATTTTTCTCGAAGGACAGAGAGTTTAGAAATGTTGTAAGGCTCAAATACGTTCCTCAAGGACACGTCAATTCATTTTTCTTCAACTACCTAGGGTAAAAATGGCAAGGACAACAGATCTTGACTATGGAAAGTGGAAAAAATGGGAAAACACAAGTTTTAAAGGAATAGAGAACAGGAGACTCAAATTTTAGACCTTTTCCAGAGGAACAAAGAAACAAGGAGATAAATATAGACCCATACATGATCTTTGACCCAGAACTGATTAAAAATGGAAACAAAGACTAATAAAGAACAATACAAGGAGAAAATGATAGAGGCCACAAATCAGTAAGTGTTCAAAGGTGCAAATGGGGCGAGATGATTTTGAGCACCAACATTGGCTCCAACTCGGGGATGGGAGCTCCCTGCAAATGCCACAAGAAAACAGTAGACCAAGTGAAAAAATATCCATTAGGTAATGGAGTTAGCTTGCAGAGCAAGAGGAACACATCCATCTCCAAAAATGATTCAGATAAACCAGCAAAAATAGGTCACCAAGGACCAGAACGAACAAAAACACAAAAGACAAGAAAGAAACAACAAACTATACATTGTACAAGAGTTGCTTACCCTGATTTAGAGAAAACAATCAAGGAAAAATTTCAAGCACCTGCCATCCTAGATATGACCATGCCAAGAGGTTCTGATATGTTTTCATCAACTGGAAATATACCTCTTTTTCTTCTTTGTTCAATTTGTAAACCATCCATTTTCTCTGAAGCTCCTCCATTGTGTTTAGGTCAAATTCTTTAACATTTTTCAAGGCTGAATCATAGACCAAATTCCCAGAAAAGATAGCATACTCGAAGCTCTGTTTTCAACACTTTAATACTCTTTGAAATCCACAAAACTCACAAAATTGTGAAGATGAGCATCTGCTTGCAAAACTTCATAAGTTGCATTGCTTGGGTCTTCAATCAGTACAACATCTTCTTCTCTCCATATAATTTCACCAAGTTGCCTTCAATGGGGATAGTGGCATAAGACATGTCCATTTGCACACTACCACCAACACTTTCTTCCCACTTTCTTGACAACAACATCCCCAATTTGGCGGGCGGTCAACAATGACTACATCAATCTTTAAGTTCAATTCGGGATAAGATGCAAGTTGTACAACCATATCTTTGACACTCCCCACCATTGGCACCTCTCTAGAGTCCATATAAGTGCACTTCCCATATTTTGATGTTACTTTGATACCTAAATCATTCATGATCTCAAGAGGCATGACATTAGATGAAGCTCTAGAATCAAACATACAGTTATGTAATAACTTATCTTTGATAACCAAGGTAGTGAAGAATGGATCCACATTCAACTAGGATTTAACCAAAGAAGTTCCTAAATAAACCTCTGGTGGTTCTCCCAGCTCTTCCAATACTTGTGGCTTTTCCAACTCTACAACAATAAGGGGAATCTCAACCTTGTTTACATCTCTACCTTGTATGATCTCTTCCCCTTTGAATCCTAAATATTCAAAATCCCTCTTCTTGTGCTCAAGGATCCTAAGCAGCTCAACAATTGGGACAGAATTTTGATTTGACTCAAAACTTGGGCAATGTCATATGGAACAAATTTGGGTAAAGCAGCACTAGGAGAAAGATTGGAAAATTCATCAGATGGAATGGGATTCTTTTCAGTTTGGGCATGGGGAGGAACACAAGTTTTTCTTGGGGAAACAAGATCTCTACCAGATGCATTTTTCTTTGGGGTTTCTTTGGTAAGAAATGGAAATTTTGACTTGGCTTGTGGCCCCTTGGCAGCTTTACTTTTAGTATTGTGCTCCTTTTCTCATGCAACTACAACATTCATCAATATGTGTCTATCTTCTTCTGAAGGAACTCCTCCATACTTTTCAATCATTAATGCCCTCAAGTATTCAAAATCATTAGTGGGAAATTCAAAAGTTTGTACATTGTCTACTACTAAAGTATGAGAGGGGGAAAGGAGAGGTACCCGGTGGATGCAATCCCAATAAACAACAACAGTTCTAGCACTTATTACCTCAGTTGAAGTTGCTTCCCTTGGCGAACTTGCAGGGATCTCCATCATGCAGGAATCATCATCAATTTCATCATTTGCTTCTTCTTCATCTTGTTGATCTTCGTCACAAGGAGCATGCGGCATGAAATATTTTTCACACCAACCAATGACCTCTGTTTCTTCCATAATAGCAACTCTGGCAGCCAAAGGATCAAGCACCATTCTATTTTCTTTGCCTTGGGGCTGCCTATTTCCAAATCCAACAGTCCCTTGCCTTTTCATCATTCCTTTGATGATTTATAAATCTATCTTGGCCTTGTTACTTATGTTGACCTAGTGAGCTCTACCCATTTCCTTTCTCAACTCGGGCTAGTTCATAGGAAATATCCTTGACATCCCATGCCAAAGTCTTCACAACTTCTTCCAAATCAAAAGCCTTGCTTGTCTGAGGTTTTTCTAGGTTAATCAGCTTCACACCATCCCTCTTTGGAGGTTTTCCAATTTCCTTTATATTGTTCTCTATTTTCAAAGCCATGGTGAAGACCTACCTCAAATTTGTGGGGTTCTTGTCTCTTAGGTAATATATAAGCTTTTTATCAAATGCATCTATGTATTTGATCAAACATGATTCATCACATGGCCTTATCCTAATAGGCAATCTCCTCAAGGTCTTATTGAACCTTGTGTTGAAATCATGTACTGACTCATTAGGATTCTTCTTGATGTTTTCAAACTTTGATAGAAGAAACCTAGGGTCAGTCCTATCACCATATTGCAATCTAAATGCATTGTTCATTTCAGTCCAAGAATCAATAGAGTTATCTGGCAATGCTTTATACCAGTCCCTTGCATCCTCTTCTAAAGTGTGAACAAATAATTTGATGTATACATCTTCATGTTCAATCTCAAAGTCTTCCATCATATTGAGAAAAAGCTTTAGATGTTGATCACCAGTTATAGCATTGTTTCCTGGAACTTTGGAAGTTTGTTCCTTACATCTTGAGGTACTACATTTGGATAACCAGCCATTCCCACAAAATTTATAGGTCCAAAGGTGTTTACAAAAATGGGGGTCTGGGTGGGGGCTGAGCCATATTGATTCGAGGAGGTGATCTTGGAGGGGTGACAAATTGATAAGGGGAAGAGGGTCCTTGGAACATAGGAGTGTATCCTTCAAAATGGACACCCTATACAGGCCTTGTCCCTTGGAAATCCCTATCAATGTCGAGACAAGGCAGTGCGAGAATGTGAAGAAAATATTTTGAAATCAAATGAAAGCCCTTCTCCAGAAGAGAATTTAGTTCCACAAAGAGGCTACTCGATTTGAGTCACTTGAATGGAAGTCTTCAATGATAGGCCGATCACTTTCATCAATTGAGATCCCCATTCTTTACTACTATTCTCCCATAACTCTCCGTGGATTTTCTTCCTTGACTTTGCTTTTCCTAACTCAGGAAACAATTTCCTAGCAGGATCCCTAGCAAAGAAAGATCTTCTTCCTTCAAGCTTTGCAAATATTCGTTACAAATCTTACTTGAAAAAGTTTAAGACACTAGTCCTTATTAGAATCAAATCAATCAGGAAGTCCCCACTAAGGATTTTCACCTTAGTTGTGAAAATGCACTAAAATATGATTAATCAAGTGTCTATCAAACCACTAGAAAGGAATGAAAATATCTAACCTTTCTTTACCAAAATTTATCAATAAATACCACTGCAAGACTTGTAGAAACTGGAGAAGTTGCATACAACACTTGTGACTTTGAAACCTCTTACAAACCCAAACACAGGATGATATTTAAAATAGATTTGTGGCACTTTAGAGCATACAAGAAATGTTTTACTGTGGTCCGACTATGAACTGGATCACAATGAATAAATTAGTTCTCAAAGAAAAAAATTAATTAAATAGTCCCTGGCAACGGTGCCGTTTAAGTGTTGGTGTTGTTGACGGGTCAAATAGATATGAACTGGCAGTGGATCAGCAAATTAGTCTCAACGATGCAAATTAGTTCCCAGCAATTCAAAACATTCCTCGCAATGGCGCCACTGATGTTGGTATCCAAATTTGTTCTCCTTTTCAAGCCAAGTAGCAAACAAGATTCAACAGGAGCTTAGAGGCAGATAGATCATAAATATATGTCGTTTTGTAGCCAGGAGGAAATCTAATTGTCCCTTTGTTACTTGGATTTGTGGAGAGATGGATAGCACCTTAAAAGGATGTGATCTTATCCTAACTATTTTAGGTTGTGCCTTTCAACCAAGGTAAGAGAACCTATTTTGTAACCTCTGTTATTTGAAGGAGATACAGATACCTTTCTTTTGCATAAATTTTATAGAGAAGACCTTGGGGAAAATATGATCAACACACCAAATCTGACTCTCATGAGTTGTCACTTCCAGATTATGGAGATATTTTCACAACAAGGCAAAGGTTACTAAAGACATTTGTGGTCCCGATCTATACTTTGTATACTTTTGGAAATGGATTTTGTTCTTGTGTGGGTATACAAAGCAAAACAGGGGTAGTATGGGTAGGATTAGATATTTTTAAATAGATTTTTGGTGGGAGGGGAGACAAGATGAACTTGACTCACCAGATCCTTGAGAGCTTATGCAAAATGGAAAGATTCAACCAACAAAATGCCACAAAAAGTTAAAAATGTTTCTTCAACTAGAATATGTGCTTCAATGGAGGCCTAGATTAGCACTCTTTCGCACAACCTATGGGATTATATCATGAAGGCTCGAGTAAGAGAACCCAATAAAGCACCAAGATTCAAACGAAATCACGCCCGAGGTACACCCAGAGGATAATGAGATAATCTTTGTCAAAAAAATTGAAAGAAAAGTGATTTTAAACCATTTATCTCATTCCCAGGATGAAGGCTCTTTGAAAAATGAAATTACAGATGCCACTAAAATATCACAAAGATTGATACTGTGTGATTGGACCAAATTTTGGTACAAGGTTGCAATAGAAACAAAAAAACTATTTGTATGCATTCAGAGATGAAATAAATACTTGTTGCTCAAAGATTTACATAGAATAACAAAAGTTTGATCAAATTATCAAAGCAAGGAAAGTTTCAAGAACAATCTCAAATCTTTTCAATGGATGTACACTTGCAACCACCTTGACACAATTAAATTTGACACAAAGAGAGATATATAGGCTTCTTTAGACGGCTTCTCAAAAAATTATGGGCTCTATCAAGCTTTTCTACTAAAAATCAGTCCTCACCTCTTCAAAACTCCCAACTCCCAACTCCCAACCATTTGCACGAAACATTCATGCCATTTATAACATTTTACAATATATTTTTCCCCTGAAAAATCTAGACATTGAGTGTTACCAGTGTTTGCCATGATCGGGATTTCGATTCCCAGAATCTGATCTACAAAAATTCATTAGGTGCTCGAGGGGGAAGATCTTATCGATTACCTCACGCATTCAACTCCTCCTCTAGTAGATTACTCCTTTATTTCACCAACCACTTCCGCCTCTAATCTGTCAAATCTAGCTCCTTGCATGCTCGGGAGAAGAAAAATAGAAAATCAGATCGAGCCCGATAGTTAGACCATTTTAATGGCGAAAGATGTCTCAGATCTCTCCCACCAAACTCTAGATATCAAAATTAACTCACCCCTCTGTTTGGCATGTAGAAAATAACAAGAAATCATGAAGACTCGCACTTCCAAGAGCTTTACAGAGAAAAATGGGGGGAAAATTAGATTTAAACACTCAGTTGTCATTGATCTTTACTTTGAATGTGGGCCGTCCACATGGAAGATTCAAAAATGGGCTCAGGGGCTTTCTTTTAACTTTTCTTTTGACCCTTTGAAAAAATGTTAAAATTTTACATTATGCTCCGCACCTCCACTTCGAAAAATGGGCCTGACATGTGTCCTGAGGTGGGTCCCAAAGGAACTATAGAAAAATTCTACCATTTGAATCTCTTTTGGAAAAAGGAAAATTTTCCAATTTTTCCCCACACCTCGCCCTTTCACTTTAGGTCTCTAATGTGGGTCCCAGCAGGAACCCCGGGTCTTTTTATGCATTTAACTCTTTTTCCCTCAAATGGAAAATTTCTCACTTTTCATCTAAAATCCCGCACCTCCACCATTGACATTTGGAGCAAACCTTTGACCTTTTCCATTGGGCGAATTGGCTATTTTGATACTTTTAGTCATTTGTATGCAAGAGGAAAATTTCACAATTTCCGCAATGGTCCACCTTCCCGCCACTTATGAATTTTGAAACTGCCATGTTTCACAATGGTGCACCTTGAGATGGTCCCTAAAATATGAAACCATGAATGAGCACGGGCTTACCACATGTCTTGCCACGTAGAAAAATCTGTTTGACGGCTTGAAGCTTAGCGGAGGGCACCATGTGTCAAGATTCGAGGCGATCTCCTTGGTCGTGGAAAAGTCCAAGAAAAATACTAAGTGAGCGGAGTGCTCCACGTGTCCTCATGGTGCTTCTTCAAAATGGTGCCCAAGTTTAAGACTATGAACGAGTGCGGGCTCGTCATATGTCCCTATTCTCGCCAAACCGTGTCCAACCGCATAAAAATTTGTCTAAGTCCAAGGAAAGTAGCTAAAGCCTCCACGTGTCTCTATCCTACCAACCCTCCACATGTCTTCCGGCACTTGCTCTAGAGCCAAAACAAAAGTATATCTTCAAATGAGCGTCGTTCGTCACGTGGACACATTTTTAAAGTTGAGGCTTTTTATAGCATTTTTGAAGTATCTAGTCGAGCCGCGCCTAACCAAAGGATGCTATGTATCCTTTTGATGCAAGGATGCAAATTTGACCGGAGAAACACCACAAATAGTAAAATACAGAGAAAAATGAACATGTGAGCACGAAAATGAAATTTTCTCGAAGGACAGAGAGTTTAGAAATGTTGCAAGGCTCAAATACATTCCTCAGGGACACATCAATTCATTTTTCTTCAAGTATCTAGGCGAAAATGATAAGAACAATAGATCTTGACTTTGGAAAATGGAGAAAATGGGAAAACACGAGTTTTAAAGGAACAAAGAACAACAGACTCAAATTTTAGACCTTTTCTAGAGGAACAAAGAAATGAGGAGATAAATATGGACCCATACATGATCTTCGACCTAGGAACAGATTAAAAATGGCGATAAAGACTGACCAAGCACAATGTCTGAGGGAAGGAGAAAATGATGCAGAGGCCACAAATCAGTAAGTGTTCAAAGGAACAAATAGGGGAGATGATTTTGAGCACCAACACTGCAACCCAACTAGCCATTTAACTCGACCCTTGGCTCGTGGACTCGTGCATTGCTTAAAGCTTACTTTCACCAAATTTATTTGAATTTTTAGCTCTCTTAGTATTGCACTAATCTCAGATGCTCCTGCTTAACATAGCTCGCACCCGAATGCAATATTCCACCTACCTATTTATCAGTTTGCATTACTCCAACTCGTTGCTCTCCTCTCACATCGTTGATTTATGCTTACTTTAATCATGCGTCGAAATTACATACTCCTGTTGGTCAAGTTCGAGCCTATTCATTTTGCATTGAAAGCACCCCGCATTACTTCAAAAGTGTCGAACCGACATTGTTCAACTTGTGAAGAAAAATCTCCTTTATATTTGGTGATTCAAATTACTTCTACTCCACTTTGAACGACTCACTTCGCCCATCAATGCTGCAAATCGATATTCTCTTACTTGTTTTACGTCAAACTCAACCTACTTTACTTGTTTTATCCTGCGCTCTAATGCAAGTTATATCTCGTCAAATTTCCAATCAACACCACCATTTTCCTTCTTGCACTAAATTGGACCAAATTTAATCACCTTGCGTTGAACTCGAGGCCCCTTACTAGTTTAGTAAGATCCTTGTAATTCACCACAACACCTTAGCAAATCACCTTAGATTTGTATCAAATTCCTCAGCTTTGCTTCCCATTCACATTTCATTGAAAATTAAGAGCTTTTCATTTCACCGCATTGAACTGATATAGCTCGGTAATTCGCGTATGCTTTACTTGGCGACCGAGCTTCATTGTTAACTCACTGTAATGAGTTACTTCCTTAACCCCAACCATGGATGCCCTCTGGCTTACCGGACGTCATCTCTGCATGGCTAAGCTCGCCATTGTTCTTCACCTCGCCGAGGTGAGTCTTCGCCTAGTGGTCTTCTGCTCGAACCATTTCCCAAACAACTCGGGCCTTTTCTTTCCGAATTCCTCACCGTTTGTGATGTTCCCCTCACGGTATTTGTAAGCTCGAGCTCATACACTAACCTCTGCATTCTTGGTCTCCATTTCCTTGCACACTTCCTACTCACTGGTCGAACTCTACGAATCGCTTAGTTTGAACTTGAGTGTCTTCCTTGCATCCGCCTCACGGCCTACCCCGGATCATGGTCGAGTTCCTTTCTTTGTGGGTCGGGCAACACAACTCGCATTATGACAACTCACTGATAATGTCTGTGCTATTTTTCTTCACAACTTGGCCTATATCCTTTTCATTATCCATTTTGTAGCCCGAGCCTTCTCTAGTTGCTGCCTCTCCAAAACCAACAGTCCTTGTAATGTCGAGCGCACGTCGCGCTCACCGGACCGACATGGCCTTGGCATTTTATGCACTTCACCAAGCGCCGAGGAGCTCACTCCTTCACTCGTCCAACCGCACTTGCCATGGCCACCATCTCGGTTGTCATGCTAGCTCGCTACTCGCAATCTCATCGATCTGCCCGAGCTCGAGGGGCTTAGCTATCCACCCGTTAACTTTGTAAAATAACGAGCTCGCCGAGCTAAAATTAGCTCGACCCAAAAATGGCCCATTTGGGTAATTTATTATCAATTTTTTCATTTCGGAGTGGTTTGTTTTGAATTATCCTTATGTTGGAGACTGTGGAGGCCCATTGAAATGCATGGGAATTGATTTTTAAAAATTTGGTCATTTTTCCCTGCTTCGTCCAAGTGTGGCTTTGTGGGCCCAAATTCCCTCATTTTCTTTAAGTTGATCTCAAGGTTCAAAACCTAGAAGAGGAAATAATTTCTCAAATATGATTTTCATTGTTGAGTTCCCTAGATGAGCTCCGAAGCCTCGAAATCATTTGTAACATAATGTCAACCTTTGGTGCCCTTCTCGGTGTTCGGGTGTAGTCAAATCAACCGCTTGTCAATTTTTTCCGGGGAAAAATGGATAACAATGTTGTCGACTTGTGGGGCCATCTTCATGCTAGATGCGATTGACCGGATGCCTTAAAGCTTCCATTGGGATTGGAGTCCTCTTTACAACCATGAAGTGATCATGAACCTGTTGTAATTGAAAATGTAGACCATCTACACATTGCTGAACTGTACCTATTCCATTCGCTCGTACTTATCAATATAAATAAGAAAATATTGGAGTTTATATTTATGATAGTGGAAAATTGCTTTGACTTGGGATCTTCACTTGTTCCTCTCTCTGCAATGTTGTTCTTTGAGAATGAAATGGACTATCTCGAAACTTGATTACGCTAAGTATGAAGCACAAAAAGCTGGTGATTTTTTGGCATGTGTTGCATGTTGCAAAGTTTTAAATAAGACAATTCCCAAGTTTTTACATCATGGAACTCTATTAAAACCCTATTTTCTCTTTCTTTTGAAAGTTCCACTTACTGACATACAACCCGGAGGATGCTTTCTAGGGTCGAGTTATATTTTTTCTGCTTGACTTTGGGAGAGGTTGTCATGGTGCTACCAATCCTAATTTATTTTCCAAGGCTGCTAGAAACTTAGTTTTTGATTTGAAGGAACAAAGGAATGAAACATTGAAATTCATCCGTTAACCTGATTTTAGTTACTTTGCATTTGATCAACTTTGAAGATAACAACTATTTCCTATGAGCTTGAGATTTTGCTGCAATTTATCTACTCTAAAGCATGGTAAACTGTGTAATAGGGAATTGTAACACCATAACATGTTCCTAAAGCACTTCGGGAGATTGAAACTAATCTAAAAAGAACAATGTGCATAAGCACTTGAAGGAATTAAAATTCTAAACTACTATATACAAGGGTGAGATATTACTCCTCTACTAGCAATGCTTAAGGTAGATTCCATTGATTAGAATATGTAATTCCTCACCATCCAAAATAGCTAACCGGAAAGCATTTATACTCTTGCATTTCGTGATCATGTAGGGACCACTCCATATTGCATAAAATTTGGAATGTTTTCCCGGTTTTTGTCGATCAGCATCCCACTTTAGCACCAAGTCTCCTTCTTGGAATGTCCTTGCTTTAGATTTCATGTCAAAGATCCTCTTTATGAGTGCTTGGTATTTCTCCATGGTTTACATTGCATGCTCTCTTATTTCTTCAAGCTCCAAGAGTTTTGTATACCTAACTTCCATGGGTTTGAATTCAGCCAATTCAAGCTATTTGAGAATCTCTAACACTGGTAACTCGAGTGATATAGGTAACCTTGCTTCCTTCAATAAAATAGCTTGTATGGAGAGCTACACTGTTGATATCTTGGGAATGATCCTATCAGCCCACAAGGATGACTTGAGCTTGGTATACCAAGTTCACTGATTTTCATCAAGATTCCTTATGATTCTCAACAAGTTCTTGTTCATGGACTCTGCTTATCCGTTACCCTGGGGGTAGTAGTTAGAAGAAGTGTTGAGATATATCCCATTCCTAACAACCCACTCAATGATCTTTGTGTCCAAGAATTTGAATGCATTATCTAATATGATAGTGGGAGGTACAATAAACCTCGTTACTATCCCCACGTAGAAGTCCAATATGTTAGATTTGTTAGCCTCCTTGAGTGCTATTGCCTCGGTCCACTTGGTGAAGTAGTCTCTCTTGCCTTTGTGAGTATCCACTTATGGGTTTGGCTTGAATTAGGGTTGATGAATCCAATGAATTCTAATCCCCATTACATGAATGGATGATCGACTGAAATTGGATGAAGTGGCAGCACTACTAGCCTTTCTTTCCTGTAAAGAATGTGCACTTCTTGCACTTTTAATCCATGCATAACAATCACTAAATAATGTAGGATAGTAGTAATCAGCTTTCATGATTATGAGATTTATTACTCGTGGAGGATAGTGGCATCCCGCATCTCCATCGTGGAATTATTGCAGCACTCTCTCGATCTAATTTGTTCCAATGCATCTTAGGAGAACTCCATTCATGTCCTTCTTGAACAAGATACCGTCAATCAAGGCATATGGAATGGACTAGAGTCTTAAATATCTCCTTTTTTATTTTATTAACTCCAAAGGGCATAGACCCGTTTGAAGGTAATGCATCATATCTTGGGTCCAACATGGTGTAGGAACATCATCTACTAGCTGCTCTTGATTGTTCTGCAGCACTAAAAAAACCTCCTCTTGATTACTTGCCCCGTCATGTTGATTGGAAGCCAAATGCTCACATAATATCTTTCCATGGACTAGCTTAGTCACTTTTATGTCTATGTCATACTCCATCATGTGAATAATCCAAATTTCTCTCTTTTCATTCAAATCCTTGTTTAGGAGGAAGTCCTTGACGCTAACATGTGACACTAGTAGTTAAATCTAGTTGTTCGAGATGAGGTGTTTGAAATTTTTAAGGCTTCTTATGACAATGACAACCTACCTCTTAATGAAGGAATATCTTACTTCGTATTCCTCTAATAATTGAATGAAGAAAGATATGTGTTGTTCTACCCCCTCCTTATTCTCATGCACAAGGATGGCTAAAATCGTATCTACTTTTCCAAAGGCATATAACATAAAATCCCTAGATAAGTTTGGTTTGATGAGAGTCAAAGCTCAAGATATTACTGTTTGATGCTTAGAATCTCTCTTTGCCTTTAGCTATCCACTTGAATGCGAGGTTATTCTTCAACATCATTGTTAATGGTTTAATAAGAGTGGCAAAAATCGGGATGAACCTGCAACAAAAGTTGATTCTCCTCGAGAAGATTTGGAGGGCCTTATTATGACTTGGAAATGGAAGTACTTGTATAGCTTCAACATTTTTAGGATCAATCATAAACCCTTCATTGGACACTATGTGGCCTAGCGGTTTTCCTTCATGATCTAGAAACACACACTTCTTAGGATTAGAGACACACCAAACCTCCTACACCTTTGAAACACCTTCCGAGATTGAAAAGGTGATCATATGTGTTCTTGGAGTATACTATGATATCATCTAAGTACACAAGAACTATCTTGTTTATCATTCCTTTGAATGCTATATCCATCACTCTTTGGAAATTAGCTCTAACATTTGAAAATACAAATGGAATATTATTGTAAGCATACGTGCCCCCACTTGGTGATGAAGGCTATTTTGTATCGATCATTCTCTTTCACCATCATCATATTATAGCTTGAGTTGCCATCCCATAGTGAGAACCTTTCAAACAGTACAACTTATAAGATTTTCTCCATAGAAGGGAGCAAATAATGATCTTTGAGAGATGCCCTGTGTAAGAACCAAAAGTATATAAACAACATGATCTCTATTTCTCTTTCGCATCGACACAAGATTAGAAACCCAACTTGAGTTCTCAATCGGAAAGATGATGCTCTCTTCTATGAAATTTTTAGCTCCTTCATCATTAGAGGATCGATGTGAGTATTGATTGGTCTTTGCTTGTTTCTAAAAAACTTAGTTTATGGATACAAATCAATAGTATTTTGTGTTAGCTTGGGATTGAACCCTCTCAAGTCCTCGTAGCTCCATGAAAAGACATCGGGAACTCTTTACAAATTTTTATAAATTAAGATTTCTCTTGAACAGTGCTTACCTTGAAAATTTGAAGTGTTTTGTCTTCACCGACTTAAATTGGTTATGAGTCTTCCCATTTAACCCCGGATGTTGGCCTTCTCTTTCCAAAACTGTTAATTAGGATTGAAGATGGATTCAAGCGTCACCAAACCTTTTGGCAGTTTTTTTCATTATCGCTTGAACCACTCGATCGCCATACTAGTGCTCCAACTATTGTTAGTTCTTGGATGATAAATCTACTTCTTCTTATAGGAAATTTATGATCTATTGATCACTTTCAAATACTTTCCAGCTTGTGTTGTTATCTAGAATAGTTGGCCTCACAATTACTTTGATATGAGGTTGAGTTTGATCTCTCTTGATACTGTCAACAACGTCAAATGCTGCCCCAACTACTGTGCAAGCTTGTCTACATCCTTGTTTTTCTTTCTTGTTATGGTGATGATGTTGAAATCTTTAAAATCCTTGATGAGATCCCATACCCTTTGTTATAGCCTTTCAAGATATCATTCTTAGCAAAATTTAACTCTCTTACTTGGTTCAAAACCAACACCATGTCTCGAAGACCTACAAGTTATTAATGATTTTATTCCTTGCCCAATGCAATCCATGAACTAATGCCTCATACTCAGTTGTGTTATTCAAACAAGCAACCTTTGAAAATGAAAACTTAGTAATACTTTATACCTTACGGTGACACAATAATTTTTCCTCCTTCAACACCCTATCTACTCCTCGAGCCATCAAAGAATAGCTACCATACTTCATTTTCATCTTTATCATCTAGTTTGGTGATGTTAGGGAGAGGTGTGCTCTCTTCATGCATGTAATAGACACGCAGCTAATATTCTTCCATCTCCTTGTAAGGATCAAAAGCATGCCTCTTTTTTTCCCATTCATCAAGAGTCAAGTATGGAATGCCTCCAACCTTGGTATTTGTCTCTAGAATGCTCGGGAAGTCTTCTTGATCAAAATTTGAGAAATTTTCATTGATTGGGCTTGGTATATGAGAATCGATGTGAAATTTTGTAATAGGTCCGATCTAATATAGCTTTATCCCCATACTTTTTCCTTAAAATATTATGGGACCAATCAATGACAAGTAGCATCTAATATTAAATGTGAAGTCTCGAGACAAACACAATGCAAAGAGTGGTGGAAAGTCAATAACTGATATATCCTGTAATACCATGACATTGGGGCATGCATGCAGTGTAAGGCTCAATCCCTTGATCATTCTAGAAATTTCCACTACTATCCCATCTAACTTTATTATTCCATTTGTTATCGGCTCATATGTTAATCCCAATTGATAAGTTATTTGCTTTGGCATTACTTGAGCTACTTGCTCCCGAATCTATCATGTAATTGTGCATGATATTGCTTCCAATGATTAGAGATATATAGAATGGAGGAGGTTTCATATTTTTACCTTGTTGACCTCCTTGGACTCTTTCTTGCGGAGCTGCATTAGTGAGCACCTTCTCTTGATCTTTGAAAGGCTCATTTGAGATGGACCAATTCGCCATGGCTACCTGCAACAAGTCTCGTTGGCCCGAGATTTCCAATGACTCCCACATGGAAATGTTGACATTAGTCTTCTTCATTTGATCAATAATATTGAACAGAAGTGGGATTTCCTTTTGTTGCCCCTTACTTGGCACAACCTTCTCTGGTACATGAGTTGTTGCAATTGGTACCTGAGTTGGCCTAGAAGGTGGCTTGGGCTGATTTTGAACGTTAGGGGCTACACTTGGATTGCTAACACCTTGAGGTGTAATAGAAGGATGGGAATTACTTGGATTAGATGACTGCCCTTCCTCTATATTTATCTTTTTGGACCTTGTATTAGTCATCACTCCTTGAAAGGGACTTACCGATTCCATAAAATTGTTCCTCTTGCCAATTAACAAGTGTTGTCTCACTTGGAGGCACTTCTTGATTACCAACCTGTTGTTGATTTTCTTCTTCTGTTGCTTCTTGAGGCACACTGACTATTTTCACCATCAAATCTTGGTTTACTGCACCATTGAAGCACGTTGATTGATTGTGTGGTTGGCTACAAGGAAAACACCACTCATACTCTTGTGCCATATTGTTTTGGACCTAGAACCAAGGCCCTAGATGAAGATGGTGCATTAGGATTGTAAGGTTGAAATGGCCTGGCAACATGAGGTTTCCCTTGATGCTAATTTTCAGCCTACGCGGGAGGCCTATTGGGATGATATGGAGGCTTTTTGGTCTGGTAATGAGGCTGATAGGGATGGAAAGTTTGGGCTTGTTTGCTTCTTGATGGTCACCACTTCATTTCCTAAAGCTTGCTGCCCCTTCAACACTTCTTGCAGCTTATTCATAACCTCTTGGAGTTCCTTGGAATTTCTAGATGAAGTGGAGGCCTCGTTATTTCTTTAATTTCTAGGAGTTGGAATAGGGGCCAACTCTAGTGTTTGACTAGTTTTAGGATTCCCATTTCTAGATAGAGAGGCATAGGTGGCCTAGTGCATAAGTTTTCCTTCCTGAATTAAGCAATTATCTACTCTAATAGCTATAACATAAGCTCTAGGTAATGTAGTTCCTCCCATAGACTATATCATCACTGCTATGTAAAAATTTAAAGCCTTCAAGAAGTAGAGGAATGTTCCTTTAGCAACTAGTCGAGAAAACAATTGGAAATCCTATCCCATGTTATCTGAAATCTGAAATTGAAGTCGCTTATTTAGTCGTTTGGAGCTCTCTTGATCGTAGTCAATTATTCTAATAAAGAAAATTTGTCTCCCGTTTTTCCAAATTAACCACACAAAGTTGTGCACAATTGATTCCAACTTGTATTTGTTCCCTATTCTAAGCTTATGAACCACTGCAAAGCTTTTCCATTGAAGGAAGAAGCTAAGAGTTTCACCACCACATCCATCACAACAATCTCATGTATGGTATAGAAATTTGCAATGTCTTGAATGTGGTAAATTGGTGTCATGTGATTTTCTCCATTCAAGAGTGGAATTTTCTTTAGAGTTACCACGTAACCAAATTCTATGCATTGAGGGAAAGTGGACTATTTCCCAAGAATTTCGCAAAGATATTTGGTGGTCCTTGTGGTGGTGGTTGCTGATGTGCCATCCTGATGGGTCTAAGAACCCTAGTTGATTGAATGAAAGGCCTACCAGGTGGAGGTGCATCCAAAGTCCTCTTCGGTGGAACCAATATAATCTTCTCCCTCTTCTTCCTCTTCTTGGAGAGAGCTACAAGTATTCAAAAATAGCTTCCTCTCTTGCTCTTGACCGTGTTTGAATTATTCTCAAACAATGATGCACTTACTAGTGAAACCAATATATTTTATCATTTAGAGACACCAGATGTGTTGTAAGTTTTGAAGCTTTAGATGCTTTAAGTGTCAAACTCAACTCAAGTTGTGAAGTGCGCATTCCACTTGAGTGATCGGCTTTACTTGAAGCGGTTGAACAACTTGCAGCAATACAACTCACTTCTTCTTCTTACTATTGTTCTCCTATTTTACTCCTCTTAGTTCATTATGGTCTTTTGAACCTTGATTACTTCATTCTCTACGTTGATTCATACTTGCTTTACTTCACTTTACCTCTTCTCTTTTCTTTGAGTTGTTCTCAACTTTCTTTACTTAATTCATTGAGTTCGAGCAAATACATTACTTAAATAATAGTACCTTAGAATGAAACAACTTAAAAGAAAATTCTTTTTCTTCGGAGAAATGAATTAACTCAAGTAGTGCAACTTAAAGGCGTCACTACTTAATTCTTTAAATTTTGAAGTAAAGTAAGCCCTTTTCTTTTCATAAATTAAAGTAATTCTTTTCACTTTTGACTTGACTTAAAATAATACAACTCAGAAAGGTAATTATTTTAGTCCGTTACTTTGAGTAACTTGACTTTATTTTCCCCACAACTTGAAGTAAATAGTTTCAATTTGGAGTAAAGTAATAACTTAAAATGAACAATTTTCCTTCCTATCTTTCTTGTCAATGATTACAGATGTAATCGCTTAAGAAGAGAAAAGTGAAATCACCGATTGCTTCTCTCTTCCTTCTTTGTTGCAGAACTTCCAAAACTACAACTTCTACCCAAGAACACATCAACTCAGCCAGAATGAAGGTTTTGCACTAAAGAAATTGAGAAGCACTTGATCTTTTGACTTCTTGTCTACCACTGGCATGCCAAAATTGTTATCACAAAATCCCTACACAACATGTGAGTGTGTTAATGCAAACAGAGTGACTGGGTAACATGGAATTGCTTCAAGGTGTGGGACCTTGCAGTTGAAGTAATTCTCCAGAGAAATTTGGCTCTTCTTCCTAAACTAATGCAACAACTACCTCTAATGGAAGGAAATCTAATAACTACTTCTAACCTATGATTTCCAAGGAACCAAGGAGAGAGAAATAACATAAAATGAAAGAAATCTAACTCTATAGGAGGTGATGCACCAAAAGGGAACATAGGGAATCTCGTGAATGTGTGGAAGTGATAGAAAATGAGGTGCAGAGAGGGTGTAACAACCACCACAATCAACAACAACATCCAACTAGCTCCTCCATGAAAGCACACCATCAATAGAATCAAAACAATTTAAGATTGACACAATATAGGTATAAGGGAATTGAAAAGGTAAGAAAAAGACAACAAACACAAGCAATGGGAGTAATACATCCACAATACTTAAATCCACAACTTCATTGATTTACACAGTTTAACTAATTACAGAGAAAAGTCGAGATCATCGTGAAATATGTCCAAAATGAAGTCTTGCAACACATTTTATTCTTAGACAAATTTTGACAGAGTTTTGGTAAGAAACGAATCCCCCTCCAAATTAAAGAGCTTACAATTTATAGAAGAAGTTCAATAGAGAGAGAAGTTGGAGCTTCTCGGGTGCATAAATTTCTCACCAACCAAGTGAAAATCCACACAACTAGTACACCTAAGAAATCTAACCCAACTAGTGTAGGGCTAACACAAGTGTAAGAATTATCCTAATAAATAAATAAAGGATAAATAATAACCTACACTAACACCCTACCATAAGCATAGCTTAGGTGGGAGAAAAAGAAGGTGGGTCCTGAAACAAGGCCTGATGAGGTACCCACATACAATAACTGAGAAAATTAGACACCACAAGGTACCCAAAACTAGTAATAACAAAGTAGAGAGAGTAAAATCCCGCTACAATATATCCTCATCGGGCCGTGGCTCCAAAACTCATACAATGCTAAAGAAGTGTGGATCGCACTGTGGTCCAAATCCATGCAAGGAGATTGTCAATGGAGTGATGTTAAAAATTGAAAAGAAACACCGAACATAATTTGATCAAATGCTACAAATATGTGTGCCACGATCCAAGAACAGCCAAGACAACAAGGCAAGGACACGAGATCCAAATAAATAAGAGTGCCACGATCCAAAAAGCCAAGCTAACAAGGTGAGGATACAAGTTCAAGAAGCAAGATCAACTTTCTACAAATAGGCGTGTCACGATCCAAGATCAATAAGCAAGGTAACAAGGCAAGGACATGAGATCTAAATAAATATGAGTGCCACGATTCAAGAAAAGCCAAGGTAACAAGAAAAGGACACAAAACACGAAGAAGCAAAGTGATCAACAACACACCCTCCCATACTATCGAATGAGTAGAGTGATACCACAAATCTATATGAGTTGCCAAAATCAATTACTTGAACACTCACAAACTAACATTGAGCTTCACCAGAATAGCTCCCCCATAATAGAGACTATCAACATGCCAAAAATAGTGTCGAAAATACAGATCCAAAATACCTCAACAAATAAGAGAGATATAAATGTATACACCTATAGATATAAGAATGCAACACCCAAAATTTTAAGGCATCAAAGTTAAACCGAAATTACGTCCACAAGTGATCACAACAACCTCCCAAATTTGGCACTTTATAATTAAGTGCATGTAAATATTACAATTAGTACTAGTACCTTTTACATTTTATAAATGTGTATCAAAATGTCACCAATGCGTAGATCTCAATAAAATACACAATTTCAAAAAAAAATCACCTTAATCCAAGCTACGGATCAAAATTTATGAGCTCTAAAAGGTTTTGTTATTAAAATAATATTTTAATGTTGATGTTTTTTTAAAGGTACACGTGACACCCAAATGTCCAAAGGGTAAAAGAGTGCATCCACATGATACAAGCTTGTGACCAAAGGATAAAAGTATGTTCCCAAAACCTAAATGTCTAGAGGGTAAATCATTGCATTCGAGAGGGTACACATCAATATCCAATGGATAAAAGAATGCACCTAGAGGGTACAGATCTATGTCCAGTGGATAAAAGATTGCATCCAAAATAGAATTATCCAAAGGGTAAAAATGCATCTGGAAGGTACACACTTATATCCAATGGATAAGTGAATGCACCTAGAGGGTACAAATCTACTTCAAAGTGGATAAAAGATCGCATACAAAACATAAATATCCATAGGGTAAAAAAATACATCTTGAAGGTGCATGTTTATATCCAACGGATAAAAGAATGCACCAGAGGGTAAAAATCTACGTCCAAAGTGGATAAAATACCGCATCCAAAATAGAAATATAAAAAGGGTAAACGAATGCATCTGGAAGGTACACACTTATATCCAATGGATAAAAGAATGCACCCAAAAGTACAATTGTTAATACAAACTTTGATTGCAAATATATCTTTTTCGCACTGTATGAAAAAAATAGAGACAAACCCAAAACATTTATCGAAAAACCTGAAATCTGATATAATTTTTTAGTTAAAAATATAATTGTACATAATTGTATGGATTTTTTTGAGAAATGTGCTAAAACCCCTTTAAAATGTCTAGATTTGACCATCTCAAAACATGGTCGAGTTTGAACCAATTCTAGGGTTTTGGCACCTTTAAAATCCAATGGCACACTCGGTTTGCATAAAAATGCATGCTACAGAAAAGTGCTAACAAATTATGAATACATAAAAATAATAAACCCTTCCTTGCAAAGAAAAACTTACAGATGGATATCTACATCATCTATAACTCTGATACCATGAAAAGAACGATAACAAGATTTTTTCAAACCGTGATCTTAGATGATAATAACACAAAGACATTAGATTTTCAAAATAGAACAACTAAAATACCATGAAATCTATCATAATCCATAATGCTCAATACATTACAATAGAATGACTTGAATTACTCAACAAGAAAGATGTACATATAGGAAGAGAGAAGTGCAACTACTACCGAAATATGTGGTAAAGAACTACCACTAACTCGATATTGGTAGTTAAGTTAACTCCGTAAAACTAGTAAGTTAACTCGACATAACTAAGAAGTTAATCGAACACAACTAGTAAGCTAACACCACACAACTAGTACACCTAAGCGAGCTAACCCAACAAGTGTAGGGCTAACACAAGCATAAGAATTATCCCGATAAATAAATAAAATGATAAATAATAACCTACACTAACATTCACCGCATAACTCCATTTCTCTATTTTTCTTTATTATGGGAAAATGAAGGTTCCTTGTTACCTTGGGTAACGAGCCATCTTGTCACCCAACTCACCATTTAACTTAGCCCTTAGATCGGTGGAATCATGCATTGCTTAAATATTAATTTCACTAAACTAATTTACATTGTTTTCGAGATCTCCTAGTATTGCACTAATCTCAAATGCACCTACTTAACATAGCTCACACCCCAAAACAAGCTTCCACCCACTTATTCGCCTGTTTGCACTACACCAACTCGCCGATCTCCACTTGCAATGGCAATTTCTGGTTACTTTACTCACACATCGAAATGACACACTCCTTCCGGTAAAGTTGGAGCCCATTCGGTTTTTGTGGAAAGAACCCCACATTTATTCATTAGTGTCAAATTGACACTGCTCAACTTACGAAGTAAGATCTCCTCTATATTTGGCGATTCAAATTACTTCTACTCCACTTTAAATGGTTGAATCCCTCCATTGATGTGGCGAATCGATATGATATTACTTGTTTTACATTGAAATCGGCCTGCTTTACTTATTTTAGCCCGCTCCCCAATGCAAGTTGTAGATCGCTAAATTTCTGACCAACATCGTCGTTTTCCCTTGTTGCGTCAAATTAGACCAGCTTTACTCACCTTGTGTTGAACTTAAGGCCCCTTACGATTTTAGTAATACCTTATAATTCACCGCAACACCTTTGTGACTTGCATTAGCGTTGCATAAAACTCTCGTCGCTTTACTTCCCATTTACATTTTGTTGAAAAACAAGAGCTTTTTATTTTTCCGCATTGAACTGTTATAGCTCGGCCCTCCTTGCTCGGTAATTCACGTATGCTTTACCTGGAAATCGAGCTTCATTATTAACTCACTGTGATGAGTTACTTCCTCGACCTCGGCCATGGATGCCCTCTAGCTCACTGAATCCCATCTCTCCATGGCTAAGCTCGCCATTGTTCTTCATGTCACAGAGTCAAGTCTTCCCCCTGTGGCCTTCTGCTCCAACCATTTCTCGAAAAACGTGGGCGTTATCTTTCTAAATGCCTCTATATTTGTGATGTTCCCCGACAATATTTACGACCTTCATATAATGCACCGACCTCTGTGTTCTCGGTCTCAATTTCCATGCACACTCCCTACTCACTGGCCAAACTCTACGACTCACTCGGTTGGAACTGGAGTGTCTTCCTCGCATCCACCTCACGACCTAGCCCAGATCACGGCCGAGTTCCTTTTTCATGGCTTGGGCAACCCACCGCATGCTATGCTGACTCACCACCAATGCCTGCGTTATTTTTCTTCGCAACTCATCCTTTATCCTTTTTCTATAGATTTCATCACCTGAGCCATCTCTAGGTGCTTCCTCGCCAACGACGATGCTCCTCGTAATGTCAAGATCTCGTTGAGCTCACTGTACTAACACGGCCTCTGCATTTTCTCCACTTAGATAATCTCAGAGGAGCTCACCCTTTATTCGGCCCACTGCCCTTATCATGGCCAGCGGGCCATTTCCGTCGTGCTAGCTCACTACTTGTGAGCTCATCGATCTTCCGAGCTCGGGGAGTTCTGCTCTCCACCTGCCAACTTTACAAAGCAACAAGCTCGACAAGCTAAACATTATCTCGATCCCCAAATGGCCCATTTGGGCAATTTAGTATCATTTTTTACATTTGGGGGAGGTTTCTTTTGAATTCAATTAACGTCGGAGATTGTGGAAGCCCATTCAAATTCCTCAAAATTTATTTTTGTGAATTTAGTTGCTTTTCCTATTTTGGCAAAGTGTGGGTTTACGGGCCCACATTCCCTCATTTTTTAAAGTTGATCTCAAGGGTTAAAACCTTAAGAGGAAAAAGTTTGTCAAATATGATTATCACCCTTGAGTTCCCTAGATGAGCTCTCCATGCCTCAAAATCATCATCGTAATGCAATCTCAACCTTATGTTTCATTCTCGGTTCCTAAGTGTAGTCACATCCCCATTGTCCATTTTTTCAGGGAAAAAATGGATAACATGCCGTTAAATATACAAGTGAGGATAGGATTTAGTTCATGTGGCGGCATATTGTCATCATAATAATTGGTGTCTAAGGATTTTGGCAAAGCATCTTGATAATTAGGGTATCTCCTAAGTAGATTAGATAAAGAAACTTGACCTATGATAGAGAAAAAATGAGGATCCTAAGCATGAAGATAGTCAAGTTCACCAAAATGATTAACTAAAAATTAAATAAGCGTGTAATATCAAGACAGCTTAATCTAAGCTATGAATAATTCTAAATAGAGTGAATAAATGCAAACACATGTATGTTAATGATATAAGAAAATATGTAAAATGAAATACTAAACCCTAATATTCAAGAGATAAGAGGAAAGAACTCAGGTGATAATATATGGTTGTCGAAAAGTGTCACAGAAGTAACTAGATAATTCAGAAGTAGGAATTACTGTGTCTTTGAGGTCTTGCAGAGGATAGATCTAAGTGATATGGCTAGGTCAAGCACCGGGAGTGGACTTGGGCGATCACGGGCACTGGGTAAGAAAAAGGTGTCGTAGTCTAGGAAAAGGGTCTTGAATCGGTCTTCGAGGTATGAAGATGACTCGATAACATTCATTGTCTATCACACTAGTTTTCTTGTGTTGTGGTGAATGCTCCAAATATTCCAAGAGGAAGAATAACTGCAAAAGACCCAAAAAGAAGTATCAAAACCCTAAAAAAATAAAGATGCAAATGAATGGGTCGAGACTGACCTCATTTACCACAATAATGGGCTTACTAATTGAGTGTTGAACTACCTTTCCGACACGGATCTAATTCTTGTGTATATGTGAATGTCATTTCGTAGGTGCTCCCTGTGGTCACACTTTGTGAAATAGCAAGCAATAGCTAAATGTAGAAAATGTAATAGAATGTGTGTTATCCAAAATTCATCCCCTAAGGTAATTTTGATAACTTGCACAATTTCTTCAAAGAGAAAGAAGAAATAGTGAAAGGCCAAAAATTCATATTTTGGGTACCCTTTGCTTTCCTCTAACTTCCCTGTCCAAGAAAAATCCAAAGAGTTAGAAAAATTGAAAGAAATGAAGTCAAGGGCATGTTTTAGTGCATTGCGAGTCTAGGGTCATGGATGGAACCAATGCGGGTCATACCAAGGTTCATCATACCAAGTTCGGGGCCAAAATGCTAAAGAGGAAATGAAATTGAAAAAGTGGACAAAAATGTCCCGGACCAACGGGATAGCTGGGAGAAAAGTACCCAAAATTCCCAAAATCTGATTTGGCCACAACCAAGTGTATTACAAAGATGGCGGAAAAAAGTGTCCAGGGACAATCGCGCCCAAAAAAATGAAACGACCCACAAGTAAGGGAAATGCAGAAAAGGCAGTAATCTTTTGTCCCACGTAGTCCGTAGGACAGTTAGGACAAAGGTACATGTAATACCTAAAAATCTTAAATCACCTGCACTCAAAGAAAAGTGGAATTCAAAGACCCCACATCGCATCCCAATGATGGACGACGAGACAAAAGCCCGAGTTAGGCAATGCGGAGAAAATCAGCCAAAAGCCGCACAAGGACACATGGGACATACAAACCCAAAATCACCGCATGTTAAAGGAATAAAAAAGGTGGAGAAAGGAGGCTCAAATGGCCCGAGTGCCATGGGGACATGAGTTCCCTGAAAACCCACATACCCGCAACACAAAGGAAAAATCAATTCCCGATCCCCAAAATTCAAACGGTCATAACTTTTGACCCGAGCTCCATTTTCACAAAATTTTACATTTGAAAGGGTATGATGTCCTCTATGACAAAAAGGACACATATCCAACTCCAATAAATTAAATACTCAATCCCATAAAATGTAAGAAATACCTGGCAGACCCAAAACATCTGCCTACACTCAGATTGCCATATCTTTTGCATTTCTCAACGGAATTACGCAAAATTTGTACCGTTGGAATCGTGGATCCAATCCGAAGCACAAAAATCAATAAACTCATAATTTTATGATTATTTTAATGTGAATTTGCAGAAAATGTTCCCAATTCGGAACAATGATTTTATTCGTGGTTGGGAGAACATTTAATGAAGTATGGGATGACATTCTTCATTGCTAAAAGTCATGGGACAACATGGGGAGCCTTTTGCAAGAAAAATACCATCATTTCACTCCATTTATGACATCTTGAAAGTGGTGGGATGTCATATTTCAGGATTTTAATTACTCCCTCTCTCTCTCTCCTTTAAGAATTCTATAAATTGGAGTGTTGGGCTCATTGAAGGGAGATAATTTTTGTTTAACAAAACTCTATCAAATTTGTTTTGTGAAGCCAATGTGCTACAAGACCTTGTAGTGGACTCCTTGCATGGTGATCTAGGCCCTTATCTTGTAATAGATTAAATTGTGCATATCCATGAAGCAATAGATGCACATTTGTGGATATATCTTCCTTGTGTTTTTTTGCATTCTTCTTACCCTTTCAAAATCATTACAAACAGGGAAAAATTTAGTGGCGAATATTTGTAATATGGTGAATATTCCATTTTGAAAATTTTGAAAAGGTGATTTTTTTGGCATGGGTCGGTGACTGTTCACCTTAGGGGTCGGCCGCTACCCTTGAAAAATATCCTATATAAACCTAGATTATTCGGCAGGTAGAACACTTCTACTTCACATTTTTCAACAATATGATATATCTTGTATTATAGACGCGTGACAAGGGGGTAAGTTATTGACGCGTGACAAGGAGGGTTTGCAGACAAGGAGATACTGCAGATATTGACGCATAGTAGACGCATGACAAAGAGTTTGTTGACGAGCGACATGGAGATTTTTTCGATGAGAAAGAAGAGGGCAGAGAGGCTGCAAACGCGCGACAGATATTTGGGTCGCGGCCAAAAATGTAGTGACGCATGTCAATGCGGACCTTAGTGACGCACGCCAACGAGGTCCGATGATGCGCGCCAATGAGGGTTATTTGTTGATGCGCGACCTTGACGGATAGTTGACGACAAGGAGGTACAACAGATATTGACGCATAGCAGACGCACGACAAAGAGTTTTTTGATGCGTGACACAGAGATTTTTTGATGAGAAAGCAGAGGCCGGAGGTCGTAGACGCGCGACAGAGATTTTACCGCTCATGCGCGCCAAAAACCTCGCATGACGCATGTCATTAGACCCAGTGACGTGCGTCATTAGACCCCAATGACGCATGTCATTAGGGTCTAATGGCACGATCGCCACCGGGGGTCCAATGACGGCATCATTAGACCCCGCTGACGCGCGTCATTGATCCCAAGTTGACACGCGTCATTAGACCCCGATTGACGTGCATCACGAGGTCTAATGACGTGCGTCACTACATTTTTTTGACGTGCGACCTTGATGCAGATATTTGACGTGTGACAAGGAGGTACAACAGATATCGACGACAGCAGACGCATGACATAGATTTTTTTGATGTGCGACACGGATATTTTTTGATGAGAAAGTAGAGGTCAGAGGTTGCAGACGCGCGATGGGAGATTTTGTTGTCGCGCGTCGAAAAAACCCTCAGTGACGCGCATCATTAGACCTTAGTGACGCGCGTCAACAATCGCTGTCGGACGCGCGTCATTAGACCCTAGTGACGCGGCCGCCAGCTTGGTGACGCGCCGCGTCACTAAGGTCGTAATGACACGCGCCACCGAGGGTTTTTTTGATGCACGACAGCAAAATCTCCCGTCGCGTGTCTCTACTCTTCTTGTCACAAAGACTTGACAATCGTGTGAAATTTTTCATACAACCCCCAAAAAAATTCACCTTCCCGCGAAACCGGTTCCGGGGATATTCGCAAGTATTCTCCACCTCCAATTTCCAAGAGGTCTCTTAAAATGAACCCCGATTATAAATATATTCTATCTTTTTATTCTCTTGCAAGGATTCCTTATCATTTTATGTGTATGTAATATTGTTGTGAATGTAGATGTTAGACTCGTGAATAATTGTTATCATCATCTCTAGTATGTACTTTGCTTCCATTTTGACACATTGGAGAGCTAATACCATACCCTCCTTTTCTAGTGTATCATCACTTTAGTGTAGGCTTTTATTTCATGTAATCTTTCTCCCTAGTCCCTTGGAAAGTTAGATTATGATAAGGTAGTTTTACCCGCATTAGAGTAGTTTGTGGCAGGGTAGTTTAGGAGTAAGAACCAAATTTCTCTAGAGGTCTTTCTCAAGTAGCAAGTCCCTCAACCTTGAGATAGTATGCATGTTATCCAAGAACACTTTGTGAGCTCAAGCACACACACTTGTGCAAACTAGAGGGTGGTGTGATTCGGTGATAACAATGTGCTCATGGAATAGAATGGAATCCCTCCCCTATAAAGTGTGATGTAGATGTCCTAGCTCGTACATTGATGATGGAGCTATGTGGATGCTAATGCAATAGATAGATGTAACTCTAGATGAGTGATATTAGTAGATAATGCTAGGTCCCTCATTATGTTCTCATAAATTTATATTTATAGGTTTAGCTTGCTCTAATTTCATAATTAACCCTGAAAATTCTGATCAAAAGAAATATAAAGATGTAAAACGGCTAGAAGAGGCCAAAAAAATGGCGAGAAAGTGTGAAAAGGGCTAGGGCACCCCTGATAGGACCAAGGTGCCCATGGGTGTTCGGACAAATCTTGGTACCCCATCCAAGGCTAAAATAATGTAGAATTCCAGAAAATGGATGGGCATATGGGTGCAATAGGCCACAAATTACAAAATAAAATAAAAAATATGGCCAAATGATAGGGTTTCATTAGTACTTTATTCACTTAAAAACCTTCTAAATAGTTGTATGAGACTAGGATAAATAAATGTC
This sequence comes from Taxus wallichiana var. yunnanensis, assembly GCA_018340775.1. NCBI lineage: Eukaryota > Viridiplantae > Streptophyta > Pinopsida > Cupressales > Taxaceae > Taxus > Taxus wallichiana. The sequence goes on from CM031240.1 coordinate 201,945,683, forward strand.
TAAAGCGCATGATTTTTGTTGCTACACATGGAGGATTACTCTATAACATAAAATCATCATACTATCAATACAACTTCATTTTGATCACTTATAATGAAAATCTCTCCTACCACTTTTGAGCTAGGGTTTTGAACTAATAAAAAGTAGTTTACCTTCTTAACATTCATTCATAAAAATATGACAATGAAATGACCTCATTATTTTTGTAAAACTATATTAGATAAATTCAAAATCATCTCTAAAATACAAAATGTCCCATGTAATGCATACAATTCATGGTGAGAATTAGACGTTGTAATTCAAGCCGAAATCACCCTTTCTTGGACCTTGTTTCACATAAAACATCATAACTTAAAAATATTCTTTAGAATGACTTTAAATTTTTATCACACCTCTAAGAAACCTCTTTAGACTGTCTCCACTCATCATCACAACTCAAATAGGTCTTTATATTCATATATCATCCCATTTTCACGAATATCCCTTAACATTTTGCATGGTTTAGTCTAGGTCATAATAGAAGAACCTCATACCTCATCATGAAACTCATCCAAAAATACCTAACACACCTTAGTCAACAATATGACACCCTTTCATGTCTCCATAATCTCACATGACTCTACAACTCATTCTCATGCCTCATTTGGTCTCCAAGCACCTATACTAAGTTTAGATGAGCTCTTGAAACATGGTATTCCACTTGTACTTACAATTTGAATCTCATGTGAGTTCCTAAAAATATTAAAACATTCTCTCCATAATTAAACCACTATCCTCAACTCACCATGTAGCTCCATCCATCATGCACCATCACCTAGGTTAGCTAGGTCACTTGACTAGGCTTGCTAGACCAAGCCAAACATACTAAATCAACTTATGACATCATGAAACCAAATGAATCTTCAAGTCGTAAACCTAATAATAATTTTATGACACTTATCCATTATCCTTTGTCATTAATGAGATTTTACATTAATTACAATACCCAAACTCAACATGCCAGCAGATTCATCCTTAGCTCATGACTTATGGAAACTAGAAAAAGCAATCACACTAAAAATAAATAAATAGAATATTAAGATATGTTGATGGTATAATATATTCCAAATGCCAAATAATTTATGAAACAACTCATATGATTATTTCTCTCGTGGTAAAAAAGTATACATTTGATTATAAAATTCACTAAACCTTAACCTATTAAAAATATATAGATGGAATACTAATTTAAATAGTTTATGTATTTTTTATACGAGCTACCCATGTGGACATAATATTGATTTTTTATATACATAGGGTAACATGATTAAAAAAGGATAAGTATGTAAATGATTTCATTTCTTTATTAGGTTGTGCAACCATAATTCAATGTAGTATTTTCCTTGCGATTGAATTACATTACTATCAAATAGGTGTCAGGTCTTATGTATTGTTTGAAACATCTCTTTGTATTTTAACATGAATCTCTATGATAATGAAAATACACATTCAAACTATACTTATTACATTCAAGGTATGAGTTAAGTCAAACTCATGTGAAGATTATTAGAAAATAGGGAGGTTTGTAAGAGTGAAAATGTCATCATTCCTTCAATTAACAAAAGTTTAATAATGCAAACATAATAATGTTTAATGTACTTAAAGTTTTTTTTAAAATGTATATGTAACTTCTATAATCGATTTCACATTCATGCTTGTTACGTGTGTACTTATAACCTCCCAAAAACTTTGTGTGGAGGCATGTTACTCTCATGTGGGGTTTCCTAAATTTCAAAATGTTTCCTACCCTAATCAATAGTAGTGTGGGATTTTCATGAAACTACTTGTATAATTCTAATTATCAGCAGCAATAGAACACCAAAGAACATAAGATTGCAGATAAATGATCTCAATATGCAAGTAGAATAGCTTAGCCACTTCGAGGGGGAAACCTCCAAACCATATACCGAGACTTAATTGCTCATTTTGATGATTAAATACTCCATGCTACCACCTATATATACCAATCCTATGCTATGTCCAACACCAACGCTGACCTACTAAACATATGAAAGCATAAATAAATCACATGATAAGAAGATAGATTATGTAAACAACAAGTTAGAACTACATATCTAATATAAGCTATAGGAATAAGGGTGTAACATGCCCCTCCTCTTCAAAACAACATTTTCCCCAATATTGGGAAGCCCTAGATGTTGCTGCATAAATCCATCATCATCCCATGACACACCCTCAATATTCATATTCTTCCACTTGATTAGGTACTCGTTAATGACTTGGTCCTCAATCTTTTGGTGTGTGCTTGAAGAATACCTTCAGGTTCCAATATGATTCTTCCTCATCTAGTTCAAGAAGCACTGACTGGGTGGAAATGTGATTCCTATTAACTTTATTCAAGCAAGAAACATGGAAGACTAGATGTATTTTACTTCCTGGAGGGATCTCCAGCTTATATGCCACACTACCAATTTTCTTGCAACACTTGGTAAGGACCATAGTATTTAGGAGAAATCTTATTATCCTTATTCTATTTTTTTAATGATAACTACTTATATGGCTTCAACCATAAAAAAGTCACCCTCTTCACAGTTTCACTCACTATGATGTTCACCAACCTATTCTTCATGCAGTTTTGTACCATTGTTAAATTATCTCGAAAACTAGAGAGTACCTCATCTGGTGCTGAATGTGATCATTGATTGCTCTCACCTTTGGTTTGAACTTAAAGCTAGATATGAGGGATGGAATTTGCATCTGGTAAAGTGCAAGAAAAATGCAGATATTTTGAGGAGGTTTGAAAAAAATTAATATACCACCATTATGCAAGTGGCAACCATTGCACCCAATGTTCTTGTTTATCTGAAGTAAAACATCAAATATATCCCTCCAAACATTTATTTACCACCTTAGTTTTCCCATTTGATTGAGGATGATATAATAAACTCGAGCCGCTTGGGTACTTAAAAGAGAACAAATCAGTCTAAAAATTGCTTGTAAATATCAAATCATGATTACTTACTATAATTTTGGGCGTGCCATGGATCTTTTGAATTGTTTCCATAAATGAGATAACAATTTTAATAGCTCTAAAATGATGAGACATGACACAAAAATGAGCATACTTGGTAAGTCTATCCACCATGACCATGATTATTCTTTTCCCTTTTGATTTAGGCAATCCTGTGATGAAATCCATTGATACCTCTTCCCATCTCTTGCTAGGAATAGACAAAGGTTAGAAGGGACCTAATGTCTTAATAATCTTTCCCGTATTATGTTGACACACCAAAATTCTGCCACAAAATTTTGAACATCTCCTTTCAAACACCTAAAATAAGTCCTTCTTAACTCTATGATAATTTTTAAGAACCCAAAATGGCCACTAGGGCAAAAGAATGGATCTACAAAAGAATATGGTGTTTAAGTGTACGTTTATTACATAAATATATCCTATATTTGTACCACAATGTATCCCCCTTCCATATAAATTGTTCTAATATGGCTGGATATTTTGAATGAGAGTATGGGTCTTTGCATCTTTCTACCATTCTTCCCTTGCTTGATCTACCCAATCTTCCTTTAGTATAGAGATGGCACATAAAAATTCTTATGTGGACTCATCCCTCCTAGATAGTGCATCAATGACCACATTTTCCTTCCCTTATAAATAATCTTAAATTCATACCGCAACATCTTAGTGACCCATTTTGTTTTCTCGTATTAAGATAACCGTTGCTTTGCAAGAAGTATTTAAAATATCATAATCATTTTTTTCTTGAAGTGTCTACCCATCAAGTATGGTCTCCATTATTTAACTACATGTAATATTTCCATCATTTCCTTCTCATAGGAAAGCTTCTAAAAATTCTTTCCTTCTAGTTTCCAGATCTAAAATGCTATGGGACGTACTTATTGTATGAGTACTACTCCGATCCCATTTATTGAAGCATTGCATTCAACTATGAAGGTCTTGGAGAAATATGGAGTTGTCAATACTAGAGTGGTGCACATTGCCACCTTCAATTTTTCAAATGCCCTAGAAGCTTCCTCATTCTAATGAAAAGAGTATTTCTTCAATAATTTTGTAAGTGGTGCTGCTATATTGCCATAAGTTTTTACAAATCTGCGATAGTACCCTGTGAGACCTAAGAAACCTCGTAAATTCTTGAGGGTTCGTGGGACTTCCCATTCCATCATGGTTTGGATCTTGTGATGGTCCGCCTTATCACCTTCATGAGAGATGATATGGACCAATTATTCCACTTCTTGTAGCCCAAAATAACACTTCAAAGGCTTGCTATATAGTTGATTTTTCTCTAGGGCTTCCAATAATGTATTGACATGATTTAAATGTTTCTCCCAATATTTTTGTAGATGAGGATATCATCAAAAATACCAATACAAAATTCCATAGGAATGGTCTAAATACTGAATTCATACAACTTTCAAATGTGGACGGAGCATTAGTAAGACCAAAATGCATCACTAAGAAATCATAATTCCCTTGATGAGTTATGAAAGTTGTCTTATGAATATCTTTTTATTTACTCTAATTTTGTGATATCTAGAACACATATCTAGTTTTGTAAAATAAATATCACTATGCAACTCATCTAATAAATCATCAATGAAAGGAATATGAAAATTATCTTTGATAGTGTACTTGTTTATTTCTATGTAGTCTAAACACATGTTCCATCTTCCATCCTTGTGGTGTACCATCACCACTAGAGTAGAATAAGCACTCGAATTTGATGAATAATACCCATTTCTAACATTTCCTCAACCATCTTCTTGATCTCACTCTTTTACACATATGGGTATCTATAAGGCCTGATGTTGGGGGTTGGATTCCTGGAATTAACTGAATGGCATGATCATGATCTCTTTTAGGAGGAAATCCTCTAGGATCCTTGAAGATAACTACATGTTTATCAATAACCTTTTGAAGATCAGGATGCACTACCATCGTTGGTGGTTGAAATTCCATGGAGAACAATCATGATACAAAACCTTCATCCCCTTTGTAAGAATCTTCTGCATTTGGTGAGAAATAACCACCTAAGGAGTTTTTACCTATATTCCATGAATTTCAAACGCTTTATCCTTAGAATAAAAATGAATGAACAATTCCTATAAATTTAGCTCTATGGTGCCAAATATTTTGAGCCCCTAAACACCTAAGACAATATCACTCCTTTAGTGGAATGAAAAACATCGTATATTCCAATGTGTAGTCACCCATCAAAAGTATAATTTTATGGCATTTACCTTAACAATGGACTATGATGCCATCTTCGATCATCACTTAAAATTTAGGTGTTAAGTAGATGAAAACATTTATCCTTGCTTCCAACTTATGAATGATGAAATTATGTGTGCTCCCTAAATCAATCAATATTGTTACCTTCTTCTTCTTAAGATAACCCATGACCTAAAGGGTTTTTGGAGTACTAATACTTGATAGAGCATGGTATGAGATAGTAGGTTGGGGATCTTCAAATTCTTCCTCTATATTTTCCACTTCCTCATTTGATAATTGCTCATATTATTCCTCATCACTGGTCCCTTCAATGTAGAACAATTTTTTCTCATCACATTTATGATTTGGTCCATATTTGCTGTCACAGTTAAAACATAACCCTTTTTCTCTTTTTTCTTTAATTTTTTATTTTTCAATTAAATTGGCCGAGGGTACGATGGAGGCAAAGTGCTATGATCTGTTATGTTAGTGAAAGAATGCCTTCGCTAGAAATAGTTTTTAACTTTTCCCTACATGCCATGATAATAGAATCAAAAACTTAAGTGAATTAAACATGTACACCTCATGCTCAATGTGTTCCTTATGACCCCCAATAAATAGGTCATTCATATAGCCTTACATAATATCTTTAACACGAGAAGGAAATATTTTGAAATTGATGGAAATACGCCTTTATTGAACATGTTTTCCTAACTTTTCTAATTGGTTGAATTAATTATTGGCACACTATAACTATAGTGTAATTGAATGTCTATAGTGAAAACTATCCCTATGACACTTAGACCAATCTTTTTCCTTTGAGCACATAACCAACGATACCAGATAAATTGAACGGTGTTCTAGATACAAGGATGCCATGGTCACTTGTTGTCCCGATGGAGATCAAAGAAATTCTCCATTTGGGTAATCCAATTGAGAAAATCCTTTCCATCAAATTTATGAATTTCTAATTTTGGAATAATGCCCTCCATTGATGAGGTTTATCCACCTGAATGTGTAAAGGATCCTCCTTGATTGGAGTGATTTGGACTTGTGTGAGTATTGCTAGAGGAACCCATATGACTAGAATTGGGATTTGTGTTTGAAAGAGTGAGCAACAACTCCTTCATTGATTGAAAATCCATTTGAAGTTCACCCCTAAGGCTACCTTTTAGATGAAGAAGCTCATTATTGAGGTCATCCTTACTCACCATATTATTTACCCTTTCTTGAAGTTGGATGACTACCTTAGATACTCCCAAACTAGAAGATTATAAATCCATATATTCCTTATTTTGGGTCATTCCTAGAGTTTTTGCACATTTCCTTTGGTCTCGAGTTGATCTACTAGTCATGATGTAGGTTTTGGGACATAGGGTACACAAAATAAGGAAAACATTTAGGGTTTTGGGATTCATAAATTTACTAGCGAAAGAGAGGAAATAATAAATAAGAAACCCTAGTTAATTTTTGGAAATATTTATGAAAATATAGGAAACTTATAAAAATTCCAAAAATTGCAACCTAGGTAGTTGAATTATGAAAAACCATAAAACAACAATAACTTTTGCAAAAAAGCAAAAATGCTTGAAATTTGGAGAGGAACTTACTTGACTGGTTTTACTACACCAAATTTTTATTATGAATTAATTTCATAACTTTGATTATCAAATAAACATATGATTTAGGAGAGTGGGGCCTTACATTTCCGCATCACCGATTTCCAAGATACCAAAATTTGTTAAAAATTTAAAATACACTATTAAACTATTCACGAATTCTTATCTATTCTAGTTCTCAAAATAACTATCTAAGACCAAGATTTAATATTCGTACAAAAGTTAAGTATACCATCCATATAAGAATGAAATACATAATGTGCAACTATGTACATGATATAAAAGTTTCATGTCTACATACATCACATTACAATACTTAATTTACAACAATACATTCAAAACATAAAAACTAGACGAGGAGAATTATTTGTTCCATGATCCCTTATTACTACACTAAATGTTCACAAATTTCCCAAGTATACAAAATTCCCCTCGAAACTATGACATGTGGGTTTATGTATGGTCATGCATACATTACACAATAACTCAAGAACGTAAACAAACACTTATGTGAAAATATGAATCTATGTAACGCGATACAAATTATTCAATAGTGGGAGTATTTTGGAAAATATTTTGTATACTTTTAATTATTTACACTCCACACAATTTATGCTCGTCTAGAATATACATCTGTGTGGGTGGTTTTAGCTCATTTTTAAATGGCGTGAAATTTGGATAGCCATTATATTCTAGTAATGCCCGAATCATTTCCTATTCATTTTCTTACATATAATCTCACATTAATTTTATGGTAATAAAATAAAATTGAAGTAAATTTAACTATATTGTAAATGATTGATTTAATGCAAAACTAAATATTAGACAAGATTGTTATTTTAGGATTTTTCCACAAATGGTTTTTACAAATAAAATACTAAATATATTGTGTAATGTTGTGTGTATGATAATTTTATCATTAATTTTTAGCTTAAATGTTATTTTCATATGTTTTCTAATATATATGTTTATCGGTTCAATTTGTTTAACTTGTTTAGGATAAATAAAGGTTTTTATGATTTTTTTTTTTTTTAGATTGAAATTGATTGGTGATGTTTAAAAGGGTTCAATATAAGTATGAAGATAATATTAATAAATGATCAATGAGAATAAATACATAGGGTGAAATAGAGGCAAAAATGTAAGTATTAAATATTTGAAAAGAAAAATATAAATTTAAAAGACACTAGATAATTATTTTTCACTAGAAAAATGAGTAATTTGGAAACTATAAGTTGAGATACCCAAATTATTGAAAGTAGAAAAATATTATTAAATGAAAATATAAATACAATCTAAAAATGTATTAATGGGTTTACATTACGAATATTACTTGTGTACATTATTAAATTATGTGAGTTGTGTGTGTGAGTGGTTGAGAAATAACTCATAATAGTGTTCAAATAAGAGAATACACACTCAAGTTAGAGAATTTTGTTAGGAAGATATGTACATGTACATGAGAATAATGATAGTAAATTTTTATATATTGAAAAATTATATAAGTGACTTGTTACAACAACTCACATATATAAAGAGAGTGTTTTTGGATTCATGGGATTAGAATTTGTAGAAAACCATTTGTTAATAGGTCTATATTAGTCTTGGGATCCTTAACGAAAGTTCATGTGGGGATCTACAATACATTACTGATTAATAATTCAAGTTATATAATATATTAGATAAGAAACAATATTCCTAGATAAAATTATAATTATATGATAACAATAATTTATCTAGATTGAACCCTAATTTTCTATACACCCTACAATTCAATCCTATTTTTCTATAAACCCTAGAATATCCTTAAAACTATTTAATATTTGAGTTATACCATGTAAATTGATATTATTTATGGATCTAGGTTTTCTATAATTTTATATTATAGGTCCTCAAGTCTTTCCTAAAGTTTTGAATTTTACTTTTTTTTCAACATCTTCTTAAACCATTATTTTTTTGATTTATATGTAAGGACCGTACATGTACATACACATATTATTTTAACTTACAATTTTTATCCTAGATTTTGTTACAGTTCAACTAGATTAAGTTTTTGAGGATTTAACATACATATCAAAACTAAATTACGATTTCAAGGGTTTCAAGTACAAAAAAGTACATACCAATGTTTGATTGCTTATCAATATCTTTCAAATTGATATTTTGACACACTACTTTTGTAGATCCGCCTCGTTATATTTTCACTTGTTATTCTTTTTATTTTTCATGATTCCTCCACTTCGTCAATTTTCACCTGCACAAAACTTGTTATTTAAAACTAAGAATAATTTTAAAACTACACTATACACAAGCTCTTATTATATAGAATTCTTAACATATTATTTGTATTTAAACAACGGTTTTTCTAATTTTAATATTACTTTTTAGTTTTATAATATATATATATATATATATATATATATATATATATATATATATATATATATATATATATATATATATATATATATATATATATATATGGGTTTAGTATCCAAAATATTTTTGTAGATATCTTATTCAAAATTGTGAATCCAATTTTGTGGACTCCACCCACAATTTGTTTTGTGAAAAATATAAAGTGACAAAGATTGTGACAAAATCCACAATGAAAAACAATGTGAAAAATCTATAATTTTATAATTGTGGCATTTCCCACAATTCTAATATTGTTACATATCTATAATTGAAAAATTGTGAATATTTTCACAATTTAATAATGTTAATAGTAAGAAATTCATACATAGGTCTCTAATTTAGAATTGTAACTATTTTAACAATTTTAAAACTTTTACAAAGTATTATAATTTTAATAATAAATTAATAATAAATATTTTACAATTTTAATATTATTTCAAATACAATTATTCAATTTTGAGAGAAACTTCTAATAAAAAATATTACATTTATATTTATAAAATAATTCACATTATATAATAATATATTTTATAATTCTTATTTTAAAAAAAAATTATATTTAAAAATATTGTATTTAAAATAGAAATTACTACATTTAACTAAAACTTATAAAATAACAAATTCCAAAAACATATTCATTTAAAAAATAAGTTAGAAATTAGGAAATTAAAATATTAAAATCATCTTTAAAATATAGATATACATTTATGCATAACAAAACATAATAATTAAACAATAATAAAATATAAGAATGTGCAAAATATAAAATATATTAAACCATTTCCTCTTATTCAAAAAGTAAGTGTGAAGGAATAAATATTTTTAATCGATAAAAATATTTTTATGAGCTAGATGTATTTCAAACATGCAATAATATTTTTTGGAATAAATATTTGAAAAATATTTATTTGTTATGAAAAGTTAGTTTCACAATATAAAAGCGTTTTAAATTATCAAAAATAATTTTTATTAAAATAAATATCTTTAATGTGCGAATGCATGTAATATTATAAAATATTTTATTTCATAAATGCATTGAAGTTTAGATATTTCTCATATTTTATAAACATTCATTTTCAAGTGAAATTTGGCTTGAACCCTATTATTAAAGTTTTCAATCCCTTTTATGATTGCCTTAATTTGGATCTACTTTAATCTCCATTCTTGCATCTCCACTCCTTTGGGTAATGTAGACCTCGTTAGTTTGTTAGCTTGGACAGTTGTTCGTCCATTTGCTAAGATTAGATAATAGTTATCTTATTGTTGAGAATGTATTAATTATTTTCTAATTATTGATTTCCTTTAGTGACACTTTGCAACCAAATTTGTTATGGTTGTTAAGTTGTTATGTATCTCAGCCGTTGATTGAGAATCGATCTTGGTTGTTGGTGTTCCAATGAGAGTAGTATCAAAGGAGGTCATTGGGCATTTGGAGAACACAAGTTTGGAGAAGCATTTGCAGTGCTAGCAAATGAGTTTGTAAGTTTGCAGTGATAGAAAATAGTCTTGCAGTGTTAGCAAGGAGGGTGCAAAGTGATAGCGTTGGGGATAGTAGTGAGGGAATATCAGTGAGAGAAGTTGGGAGATTGTCGGAGTTCTGCAAGTAAGAGGTAAAAATATTTATATCTCTTAATTTTTGAAGTTAATATAATTCCTCATCTGTAGAATTGGTTTTCCCTTAGGGGTTTTTCCAAGGACAATTTGTCCGAAAATATTGTGTTCTTTGTGTTACACATTTCTTTCCATATTTTTATTAGTGAAGTTACAGTTGTGTTATTTTTTGATATTAGTTGTGAATTAGTTTTCGGTAGTTAAATAATCTTTTAAGATAGGAGATTAATAATCAGTGACTGCAATAGAATTTTCACATGGTATCAGAGTTGTGTTAAGGGTAGAAAAGGTTTGCCCTAGGAAAGAAATTGAGGGTTTCTATAACCTAGTTTGATCTCTTTAAATTCTTTTTACTTTTATCCTTTGAGATGGCTTCAAGCTGGTTTGAGAGATCAGGACAGATTAGATGGTGCCTTGAATTTTGGTGTCTGGAAGGCCAGACTTTCTTTATTGTTGGAAGAGAATGGTATAAAGGATTATGTTACCACTGTTGTAATTGTACCTATAGACGCAACACAGCTTGCAACATACAAGAAAGAGGATGCCAAGGTGAGGAGGATTGTCCTTGATGGTGTCAAGGATCATATTTTTCCACACATCTCTGAGTTAGATACAATGAATAAGATGTGGGATGCCATTCTCGAATCTGCACTGAATGCTACCACTAACCGTAAGCTGATTTCTCGAGAAAAGTTTAAGAATACCCAGATGAACTAGGGAGAAGATGTTACAAGTTACCTCACGGGGCTTAGACAAGTCAAGAATGAGTTAGCATCTATTGGAGATAAGCCAAATGATGATGAGCTAGTAAGAATAGCCCTAAATGGGTTTACTAAATAGTGGGATGTCTTTGTTCAAGTTTTTAGTGGACGAGACACCTTACTAAGTTGGGATCGACTATGGACTGATTTCACTTAGGAGGAGTTTAGACTAAGTCTTGTCAATGGGGCCAACAAGAGTCAGAAAAGTGAGGGAGAACAAGAAAACATTGCCCTAGTAGGAAAAGGGAAAGCAAAGAAGGGATTTAGCAAAGGATCAAATTCTCAAAGTGAGAAGAAGAAGGACATGTCTAAGGTCAAGTGTTATGGTTGTCACGAGTTTGGCCACTATGTCAGTGATTTCCCGGATAGGAAGAAGGGTAAGAAGCAGGTGGTAGCTTCAGCAAGTGTAGAAGAACTCTCCAGTAGAATGGAAGATGAGTTTGCACTCATAGCTTGTATGGTCAGCACCAACCTCACAGTGTGTTTGGTATATAGATAGTGGGGCATCATTTCATATGACAGGAGTTAGAGAGTACTTCTCCGAGCCATGAGGAGGAGGACACCGATATACAAATTTCTATGGGGAACTTGTCCAAGCTCAACCCGATTCACAAAAGGGACTATTTAGTTTCAGAGGGAGAATGGCAAGATGGTTCCAATTCATGATGTCTTGCATGTGCCAGGCTTAGGTATGAATCTAATTTCTGTATTTGTTCTTTAGGATAAAGGGTATAATGTACTTTTTAGAGGGACACATGTGTTGATTAAGCACAAGGATTGGAAATCACCCATAACTATTGGAGTTAGGAGTGGTCACCTTTATAGGTTACAGTTTGATACTCCTAAGGCACTTATGAGCAGCAGTAATCCTAGAGATCTTGGAGAGCTATGGCATAGGAGGATGGGCCATATTCATCATGGAGCACTTAAATTGCTTCGTGAGACAGTGATAGGTGTTCCAAAGGTGAGCACAAAGCATGATGATGTATGTAAGGGATGTGTGTTGGGGAAGTTTGCGAAAGCATCTTTTCCAAGGAGTGATAATAGATCTAAGGGTGTTCTTGATCTAGTACATTTAGATGTATGTGGACCAATGTCAACAAAGTCTCTCAGAGGATATGTGTACTATGTTACCTTTATTGATGATTTCTCTAGGAAGACCTGGATATACTTCTTGAAGACCAAGGATGAGGTTTTTCAATCGCTTCTAAGAGTTCAAGGATCTTGCGAAGAACTCAACAGGAAGGAAGATAAAGGTTCTTCAGTCAGATAATGGAGGCGAGTACAAAGGAAATGACTTCCATGATTTGTGTACTAGCGAAGGAATCAAGAGAGAGTACAAGGTCCCTTACAATCCACAGCAGAATGGAGTTGTTGAGAGGAAGAACCATTTTATATCGGAGGCAGTAAGGGCTATGCTACATGACCAGGACATGCCCTGCTAACTATGGGAAAAGGCATGTAGTACTACGTTTTTACATTCGTAAAAGGGTTCCACACAAGGTAATAGGGAAGATGATACTAGAGGAAGATTTCACAGGGAAGAAGCTAGATGTAGGTCACTTCAGGATATTTGGGAGTTTGGCATATTGTCATATTCCAGAAGATACACATACCAAGTTAGATCATACTGTAGAGAAGGGGTACCTTGTTGGGTACAGTGAAACTTCAAAGGCATATAGGATTTTTATTCCAGGGACCAAAAGAATTATTTTCAGACGTGATGTCAAGTTCATGGAGGAAAAAGCATTTAGAAGGTCCAAATATTTTCTAGTAGATGATCAAAGTGAGCAACCAACAAAAGCTCCAAATCCAAGTCAAGGGCAGCAAAGCTCAAGTACAAGTTACTAGTACAAGCATAGACTCAGGTAGTGAAGATTCACAGAGTATGGAGCAACTGGTGCAGCAGGATATGCATCTAGAAGATTTAGAGGTTGATATTTCATCCTCTATAGTTGGCAGCAGGAACCGTGAGGTTCAAAACACACAAAGGGATACTTAGGAGTTTGTGGGAGCTCCTAGGAAGAGTACGAGACAGAGGAAAGAACTAGCCAAGTTCAATGACTATGTGGCATTAGTCAGCCAATTGGTAGATAGTGAACCTTCCAGCTATCAAGAGGTTGCACAACATCAGGTATGGCGAGATGCTATGGTTGAGGAATATACTTCAATAATGCAGAATGATGTGTGGGAGGTAGTGCCTAGACCAATAGATAGGGCAGTAGTTGGATCACACTAGATCTTCAAGATAAAGCATGGTGCAGATGGTAGCATCGAGAAATACAAGGCAAGGTTTGTGGAAAAGGGGTTCTCTCAGAAGAAGGGAATAGACTATGAAGAGACATTTGCTCTAGTGGCTGTGCACACTTCTATATGAGTTGTAATCTCATTTGCAACGTAGATGGGATGGAAAATCCATCAAATGGATGTCAAGATAACATTCCTTAATGGTGAATTGAAGGAGGAGGTATACATAGAACAACCAAAAGGATTTGTAGCACACAACAAAGAGACCCACGTGTGCAGATTGAAGAAAGCCTTATACGGACTCAAACAGGCTCCTAGAGTGTGGTATGAGCGCATTGATACATACTTGTAGGAAATGGGCTTTGTGAAGAGTGAGGTAGATGGTAACCTCTACTACTTGGTGGTTGGGGTGAGGCTCTCATTCTTGTTCTATATGTAGATGACTTGTTTCTTACAGGTACACTAGGGCTCATAGAGGATTACAAGAGGGACATTGCGTAAGAGTTCGAGATGAAGGATTTGCGACTCATGCACTCTTTTATAGGCTTGGAGGTGTGGGCTTGACATGATGGAGAAATTTTCCTTATTCAAGGGAAATATTACATTAAAATCTTGAAGAGATTCGAGATGGAGGATTGCAAAGCCATGTATACACCTATGATCACTAATTGGAGGAACTTAGATACGTCTAAGGACAAAGATGTATATCCCACATTATATAGGTAGTTAATTAGTTCGTTCATGTATTTGGTCAACACCAGCTGGATATAGAATTTACAAGTAAACTCTTAGTCGGGAGTTCATGGTTGAGCCAAAGAGAGTGCATTGGACAGCAGCCAAGCATGTGTTGCGTTATTTGCATGGTTCAGTTGAGTATGGGATCAGATATGTTTGAGGTGAAGGAATCAAGCTGATAGGCTATACTGATGTAGATTGGGTAGGTAGTACAACAGACAAAAGGAGCACTTCAGGGTGTTGTTTCAGTTTAGGATCAGGAGTTGTTTCTTGGTTCAAGGAAGCAGAAGTTTGTGGCTTTGAGTTCATCAGAAGCATAATACATTATAGCTAGCATGGTGACATGTGAAGCTATATGGCTTTGGAAGTTTCTAGTGGCCTTGTTTGGTTAGAAGGTTGAGACTACTGTGATACACTGTGACAATCAGAGTTGCATCAAGTTGTCTGAGAATCCAGTGTTTCATGATAGGTCTAAACATATAGATATCAGGTATCACTTCATCAGGGATTGTGTACAACAAGGTATTGTTTAGCTATAATACATACCTACAGAGGAGCAGGTAGCAGACATTCTGACTAAGGCATTGGGGAAGGCAAAATTTATCTTCTTTAGAGATAAGATGGGTGTCATGCAGAACAACTTCCTCGCTAAGAGGGAGTGTTAGTTTGTTAGCTTGGACATTGTTCATCCATTTTCTAAGATTAGATAATAGTTATCTTATTGTTGAGAATGTATTAATTATTTTCTAATTATTGATTTCCTTTAGTGACACCTTGCAACCAAATTTGTTATGGTTGTTAAGTTGTTATGTATCTCAGCCGTTGATTGAGAATCGATCTCGACGTTGGTGTTCCAATGAGAGTAGTATAAAAGGAGGTCATTGGGCATTTGGAGAACACAAGTTTGGAGAAGCATTTGTAGTGCTAGCAAATGAGTTTGTAAGTTTGCAATGTTAGCAAGGGTGCGGTGATATTGTTGGGGATAAAGGGGGGAATATTAGCATGAGAAGTTGGCAGATTGTGAGTTACGCAAGAGGCAAGGAATCTTTGTATCTCTTAATTTGCTGAAGTTAATATAATTCCTCATCTCAGTAGAACTAGTTTTCCTTAGGTCTTTTCCAGGATAATTTGTCCAAAAATATTGTATTCTTTGTGTTACGCGTTTCTTTTCGTATTTTTATTAGTGAAGTCATGCATTGTGTTATTTTTCGATATCATTTGTGAATTAGTTTTCGGCGCTTAAATAATCTTTTAAGATAGGAGATTAATAATCGTTGATCAGTAACATAATTTTCATAGATCCTCTAATGCTTTAAATTTCCCTCACTCACAATGAGAATGTATTTCAATATACTTTTATCGCCATGTGTATAAATTTGGCATAGTGACTGATATAAATTAGCCATTCATTCCTTGTAGCAAAAGTATGCATCTCCTAAAAAATAACCCAGATTTTTATTGAGAGTAATACTTCCTTTGGATGTGTAAGGAAACAATGTGGATTATTTTCAAGAAATCTAAAACAAGCAAAAAAATGGGTTAGAAAATTGGAGGGGACATAAATCATAATAAATAAATCAAATTCTAGCATGCACAGGATGAATAAAATATTTTTTTGGAAACCTTATTAAAAAACATAAAAAGAGGAAACATGTGACCAATAAAGATGTGTATAAAAGTAAGCTCCTTTTCTTTTGCATCTTTTTCCTGGAGAAGTTTGTTTTACATCAACCAAGATGTTGGATTTGTGGAAGATCCGATGACTCCATTTTTCTTATATGCTACTGATTTGACCGAAAAAACTAATAAATGAGCAGGGCTATTAACACATGATATATAAAATTTAGTAAAACACATAATTGGGAAAAAGTCCCTAGATATCTAATTAAATTACAAACCTAATTAAATTGATATGATAAACAATTTTTTTCTAAAATGAAAGGCTCGTAAAATCTCCCATCATTATAGACATGTATTTCAAAGAAACTGTGTTAAAATTCTATTAAAAATTTAAAAAAACAATTTTTTTGTAGGACAATGTCGTTTTTACCTACTATCCATCATTTTATTTTGCAGAAAATGTAGTTGTAATTGGGTATTGACATTCGTGAAAGCATTACATAGATCTGAGCAAGGAGAATTTATAATATTACCCCCAAACAATTATCGATCAAGCTACTTCCTTTCCCCTTTAGGTTTAATGCCATAGACATTCCTTTACAGGAGAAAGAAAAATATTCATCAAAGGTGAAGCCTCCTTGCCATTTTTATTCAGATCTCATTTCATCTACATCGAATCGTCTACTCATATAAACATATGCATGCATCTATAGATTAGATCCACTTCGCAAAATTTTACGCCCTTTTCATAGAATCTTGTGTAATTAGGGGGGGAAATGTATCCCTTCCCTTAGATCAATAGCTTTTATCGACGACCTATAATTATTATTTATCAATCCTTGTGAAGAACTGAAAATTATTTATAGCACAACACGTGTATGATGAGTTGGTTAAATTCTAGGGCTATTAACCAATAAACTTCACTTTCTCTTTAACTTATTAAAATACAACGACTATTCATAAAATAAAAGTAATAAAGGAAACATATGTTTTGATGAATACTAATTGGACTTTATTTTATGTTATTTAACTAGATATTATTATTTTGTATTGTTTCAAGGAGATGGCAGAAATTATAATGAAACATAACATTAATGATATATAGTTTTCATTATTCTTGTTTGGAAAATAATTATCAGAACATTTGAAATGTGATAATTAAATAAATATTCATATTTAGTTTTTAAAAGTTTAATTTTTAAAAATATGAGAAGAAAGCATGAATTTTCACAATTAAACTGTAAGAATATAGATATTTTAGAATCATAATTTGATTTTTATTATATTGTGAAATATCTATATAATATTTTAGAGAAGGAAGTAATTTATTGTAGATAATTCCAATTTTATTTTCAAAATTAATATATTGTGGACTATCAACAAAAATATTTTTGATTTATTGAATTTCTCACAATGCATGTATTTCAAATTTTATGGATAATACAAATTCAATATTATAATGTGTAGAATATTCACAATTTTATTTGAATCTTAGAAATGGTGCTAAAATTTTGAATCATAATAAAAATTATGTAATGTCCCCAACCTACCTTGTCTCGGCCGCCTTTATCTCTTGCTTGGCGTGTAATGGAGGGGATCCTTTTTTATTGTTGTTAGGGCCTCATTTATTGGGTTACTGTCGCATGGAGGGTGGATGCACTTCATTTATTAACCCCGATTTGCAAATCTTCCTTATTCTCGGTCGACTATCACCTTTTTCTACCTTGCATGAGAAAGAGGGAGTCTGGTGAGGCCTCGCTTTTCTTCACCAGATCTCCCTTTGATTCTCGTTATTCAATGCATTGGGCACATACCGTCTCGGGTTTGACATGGTGGTTAGATGAAGCTACAAGCTAGTGTAGCAAAGTTATCCAACTATGTTGCTTTCTATTCAAGATAGAATGCATCCTCGCATTGTGTCTCTCCTTCAAGATATTTTATCAAGACCGACTATGTGACAAGTAAGTATTTGCAGCTAAGCCATTGGGTATACTTCCTTCCAAGAGTTGTATCGAATGCCCGTAACACATAGGCAATCAAAATTCATCTTTTCCTGAGATTTCACGCATACCATTCTGCCGAACAAGCAATTTCTCGGTGGACTTTCTGAGGAAATAGTTTGCAATGGGCGTAAAGTGCGCGTCATTGCAGCTTACTAAACAAATCTCATTGAATTCCCATCGATTCGACTAGGAAGTGAGAGCTCTTGTTGAAATAGAGAGCATGAGATCGCACCGCACTTCATGATCTTGCCAAAGCCGGTATTCTCGCTTCTTCGTGTGCTCCGCTTTGCAGCCCACAATCAATGAAATCTCCAAGGTAAGCTCCGACACATCTCTCCTCGTAAATCGTCACTACGAGACTTTCAAACCCAACCGCAAGATGGCCTTCACCTCGCCAAGAAATTGAGAAACTCGCCGCTTTAATCTCTAAAGAAATTATCGATATGGAAAGAAAATCCTCAAGATAGAAAAGAATGTCAACGAATTCATTCTCACAAAAGGCATGAGCAGCCTTATGCTTGATGTCCGGAAGCTTGATGTGGATTTCAAGGGCTATAGCAAGCGCTTTCAGTGCCTTGAGGAAATGGGTCGCCATATAATTGATAGTGTCAATGCTAAAATGACTAATGATGTTGTTTCTAATACACTTATGCTTCAACAAATGAGCACAGATCAACTTCTGTTTAGCAAGGATGATGCTACAAGTGGCGGTGCCCAAGATCTCATCGGCTGCAGTGCCCATGTCCCCGATTTTCCAAACTTTGTTGTGGGATTGAGCAATGTCATCAACGCTGTCAAACAAATTCTGCTCCAGAATGACGTTGATATAGTTGGGATTAAAGGAATGGGCGGAAGTGGAAAAAGCACCCTTGCATTAGCTCTCTGCAATGATTCCCAAGTTAAAGGCATAGGAGATCTATGCAATGTTGGAGAAAATGTCTTGGGAGATGAAGGTAGCAGGATATTTTTTCAGATCTAGAACATGTACTGAGTTTGTATCTTCAAAATCGATTATGTGACAGTGAGGGTGTTACCAGCAGACCTGATGAAATTTATTTACAAAGATTCTCTATTGAGATCTTACTTGTTGTACGATGTAACTCATGCAAGAGAACCTCATAGATGCCGATCTGTTTCATATCAGAATATTCATGAAACACAATTTGCTTTGCAATTATATGAGCTTCTTCAACGAGTCACCAAGTTAGCAGGCATAAAGTTTTCTGTTGGAATTATCACACCTTACAAGCTATAGCTGAAATGTTTGCACCGAGAGTTTGATGTCATTCCTCAAATCGATGAAGGAAAAGGTTTATTTATCATTGTGGTAGATGCCTTTCGTGAGCTGTGGAGCGTGATGTAATCTTTATGTCTTGTGTCTAAGCTTCAAATCATGGGGTTGGCTTTGTAGCTGATATTTGCCGCATGAATGTGGCACCGCACAAACTCGCAGAGCACTTTGGGTTAAAAGGGCAAAGCAGCCGCATGAAGAAATCTAGTGACCGGTTAGCCTTAATTGAGGATGCTAAGTCTCTGGGACTGCTTTTATGGATATGGAGTCCGTATCAAGAGATTGTTTTGTTATAAAGCCATCTTCTTTGCTTTGTCTCGCACTAGGCTGCTCCTAATATGAGAGAACCAAGGTTAGGAGTTCCAAATCGAAACAATCATAAGCATATGGAGATGGTGGAGGTGTTTGGATGAATGATGAAGGATCAAGTTCAATTGCCAAAATGGGGCCTACGTAAGTTCTAGGGCTATTTTGGAGCGGTGTTGGGAGGATGTTGGCAAGTATTTTAGACCACCCACCTAGCCATGAACTCCTACTGTGCCAACGTGAATATGGTCGATGTTTGGGCTCCCAACGAGCTTGAAGAAAATGGAATTAGGCTTGGGTTGCATGCTGCAGGCCCCCGTCGGCTTGTTATCGATCAAGGGAGCTTAATCAGGCACGATATTCTCTATACCATTGATTCTTATGCTGTTATTTAACTGATTCATTAAATAACTCTACTCTTCATATAAATGTCTCGTGTGATGGTATGTTGTTTGGTTTCCACTTCCCTTGCTCCCTTGTATTTTTTTTTGGCGTTAGAAACGATTACTTGGTTCAAGTTAAAGCCTTTTATATTGTTTTCTCGGGTTTTAACAAATATTAGTTGGGTGAACTTTTTTCTTAAGACTAATAAAACATAAGAGGTAGGGTTCCTGTAATGAATATCCCCTAGTTCTTTGTGTTGGTCTCACGATTTGAATGTTTTATCAAACATTGTTGTTGGACTCAACCTTATAGTTCCTGCTTTGTTCTTATTCTTGTTTGCCCGAGATCCGTAGTTCCGGTTTATGTTGGGTATTTGCAAAATAGTAATTGAGTACTATAAGTGCATTGTGTATAGGTGAATGATGCTATTCCTGTCTCTATCTTTTTCTTTTAGTTGTTTTAGGTTCTAGTTACCCTCCTCGGTTGGCTTAGTGTGTGCTTAGCTTGACTGATTTTTGAATTGAGCCAAGTTGGTATTACTCTCAAACTAGGTTAGTTGCTTTTGTTATTTGTAAATCCCTCGAAGAAATATTTTATTCTTCAAGCGTCATGTTTGATCTTCATAATTTGGTATCAGTTCATGTTCACCATTGGAGATTCTTGTCTTTGGAATCATCTTCTCTCCCTTGGTGACTGTTGTATGTTTTGAGGAATGTAGTTGATCCTATGGAATGTCTCCTTTAGACGTTACTCACATTTTCTTTGGGATAGCTTAAAATGTCAGAGTAAATACTCTTTTTCTTACCTTGATTTTGTTTCACTCTTTGTTGGAGGATACGAGATCTACTGGATCATTATTGAGGAAGTTTTCAAATCTTAAAAATGGGATGTTGGTTTTATGCGTAAGAAATTACCCTATGTTTTGCTCCATAAAGATGTTTAAATTTCATTCTCCTCGCGACTTAGACGTTGGTGTGCTTAAAAACTCATTGGTTGACTAGTTTTTTTGATGCTCGCAGATACGACCTCCTTGTCTTTGTCATCAGTAGTAGAATGGTTACGTGTTGACCGTAAAGGTTAAAGTCAACTTGTTGTTGATTTACAAAACCTTTGGAAGCTATGTATCCTGTGGTTGTGTACTTGGGAATGATTGAGTAACCCTCCGTAAGATTTATAATGGTTATGTTTGGTCTTGTCAAGTTTTTCCTTTTTCTTAAGACATTCTCTTGATTAGAAGAAAGTTTAGTAGAAGGATTGTTAGGATAGGATGTGGCCCAAACGGGGTCATTTGTGTGTTTCACCCTTTTCTTTCCAATTTATTTATTTCGTGTATTTGACATAAAATTAACTATTATAGGCACATCATCTTAATATTATTAAGACATTTTGGTTTAGATATTCTCATGTCGATTGATTGTTCGGGATCTTCCAAAGGTGGCATAGTGAATACTTGGCTTGGTGAACTAACTTAAAAAATAGCGACAAATCACGCTTGAAATTAATTCTCTTCTTGTAATTGTTTTTGTTTCAAATGTTATCTTGTTAAAATGATGGTCATTATTGTGATATGGATGCAATTCACCATGATGTTTATTAACTTCTCCTATGAGAAAATGATAATTAAATAGAGTTAGTGCCTCCCTTTTATTTAGACATTTTATGCTTTTTTGGACAACTCTTTAATTGCTCTTGTTTAGACTCTTGGATTATTTTTCACAATCAACGGTGCTTTTCTTCCTCAAAACAGCTTAGATAACAACATATTGTCTTAATGTTATAGCATTTATCATGCTCTTGGCCTTCTGAACTCGACATGTGCTAACAAATGTGCAGGAGGATTTCCGAGTAGAAAAAAAAAAAAAAAAGAGAGAAAAAGAAACACGTGTAGAAAGTGGATTCCAGCCTTCTTAGAATTGCTATTGTACGAATGTTTTTCTTTTGCTTTAAAACATTGGTATGGAAATTGTGGAGACTATTTAGAAGGCATTGCATTATAAATTTGTATTGTTCTCATGTAGGTTGTTGTTATCGTTTGAAATTTAATTTGAGAAATATTATTGTCAATAAGATTAAATGAACTTGTTTTGACATGCGTATCCTTTGTTGAATTTTCACTTTTCAGAATATGATTTATCCTTGAATTGTCAACCTAATTATAATTATCTAAACTTGAATCAACTTACATCACTTTGGTTACCTTTGGTCATGTGTCGTTTGGTAGAGGACTATGTTTTGAACCTAGCAAAAAAAAACAAGAGAAACAAATATACCTTGTGATCCCCCGCGTAAACTAATCAACAATCTCTTATTGTGGTGAGTCCTTAGAATGTTCTTAAGGTGAAATCAATGATTAAATAGTGGAAGATAATAAAATTATAATAAATAGAAGGAACTTGATTAAGAAACTCTTTGATCTATCTTACCCGTTGAAAATGTAAACAGTATACTTATGTCTATCTCTTCAAGTGAAGCCCAAGTGAAACCTTTAATATTTCTGGTTAGACTCTTGACCCCAATGAAATCTTATTAACAACTAATAAGATCTTAATGATGAATCCAAGATTTAGACAGTCATGTACTGGAATAAAATAAAATAAAATAAAATTGACCGCTTGAAAAGATAAAACATATATGTTCAAAAGCACAACGTCGAAAATAGATTGATGAAGTTAAGAGCCTTGAGAAATTAACTGCCTCCTCACAAATGAATAAGTTAATCAAGTAAATGAAGTAACCTCTTACCATCCAATAATTGGTTTACACTGTATATTAACATTAACAAGGTAGGAGAAAATTCTTCAAAGGAGACATGAACTTCAGATTCTCCTATCATGATTCCTCTGGGAAAAGTAAAGAATGTAAAAGCACTTACGCCTAAAACATGATTCTATAGAAACCTTCGTGGGAAGACCTTGTTTGTAAAATTGCATACTTTAGATGAACCATTGTGTCTTAAGTGTGTGCCTCATGTTTATCTATAACCAATGTGGGTTCGTGTTTTGGAAAGCATGTCTTTAGTTGATTGTATTCCCTAGAGAACTTGTGTAGTGTCGTATTATCTTCAAGTCAAGTCAAAAAAATATCCCGTCTTTTTTATCATGTGTTGTTTGTGTGTGAATTTTTGGGTCGTTACACTTGGTATCGAGCGTAGGTTCATGCTCTCGAACCTATGGGCCGGATTGGTGTCAGATGATGATGTTACATGGTGGTGGTTGTGTTAGATGATGATATCGCATGATGGTGATGATATTGATGATGATGATTTATATTGGAAGAGTAATGTGCTTTAAGCGTGATGTAATTGATGTTGTAATTGTGATATGTGAATGCAGATGATGTGTATATCACCTTGTGCGTGTTTGTGATCGTGTTGATATGTTGGGGATGGGAGTGTTCTCTCTCCTTCTTGTGGATTCTATGAAGAGTTCACATGTGAATTGTTATTTGTGATGTGTGAAAAGAATTATATTGTGGATGATGGAGTGTTGGAACATTGTGACATATTGTGATATGTAGGTGTATCAATGTGTCTGTTTGACTAGATTGATGTTAAAATAAATGAGTCAGTTGTATCATGATGTTTTTACCATGTTTTGAAGAAATGTGTACCACCCTGTTATGTAGTAATGGATGTTATGTTGTGATGTACTATGTTCATCGTATGTATGATTTGTGCAAATATGTAATGCTTCATGTTGTGATTTAGGGTCATACGGTGAGTGTATGAACCCTATCGTATGGTGATTGCACTTTGGGTGCAGAAAGTGGTAAAGTGATGTGTTACACTCAGTGAATGTATGACCATGATCTACCCTGTATATGTACCATATGTAAGACGTTATGGTAGTTATGTGTGTACCACCGTTATGTTAGTGATGTTGTTGTATGTTATGTTGTGAACCTTACGCTAACCGACCCTAAGGGTAATCGGTAGAAGTGTATGTTGAGAGTGAGGAATGGTGTACCATGGGTCAATAACTTGAGCCGAAATTCGGTTTAGTAGATAACAACTTGTGATTCTTTCCTCTCTCCCTATGTGGTTGTGTGTATGCAACCTAAGTACAACCGGTGACTATGTTTAGCCTTGTCGAAGTGGTGGCGGATGATTCAGATGGAGGTGATGACAATGTGATTATTGATACGTATTTTGCGAGATGAGGCTCGATGTTCCGAGTGCTAGCAACTCGTTGAGTACCCCTTGGTGGCTAGATAAGGCCACACAGCTTATCGTAATGTGACATTATTATAAGTTGATTTTATTCAGTAAATTGAGCTTTTACTTTATTTTGTAAGGACCAAGAGCTTTTATTGATTGCCATGCTTTACAATTTTGGGCATTTCCTTGGTTTGTGGCACTAACATGGGGATTTTGATACTAACTATGGCTATTTGGCCATTTATTTGCTTGAATTTGGGTCTTATTTTAAATTTGGAATTTTTACCGCCTTGCCCAAGGCTTGTACTTTGCCACTTGGCACTTTGATTGGATTGTTATGCTCGCTCTATTGTCGTGATGTGTGGAATAGGTCATAGGATGCACCATGGATTGGTTGGACCTATGGACCCACTTCGTTGTATGGGGGTACGCCCCAAGGAGTTACATATAACTAGCGGGTTGTTGAACCACGCATTATTATGTCACTTGGGTTAGGAGTGTTCGAACTCTATGTGTCTTGGGCCATAGGGTCAACCAACCTCCTTAAGGGATGCATAAGAGTTTGAGGGAGGCATAAGAGACTTGAGGGAGGCATAAGAGTTTGAGGGAGGCATAAGAGTTTGAGGGGGTGCTTATGATATTTGTCCGTATGGTTGATGTTCCAAGATATATGTTGAGTTATTGTGATGTTTGGTAGTGGTCTTTTGATGTATGTGTTACTCATGTCGATGGATATGTGTTGTGATGTTGTGGATATTTCATTGACTCTCTTGTGGACACTATGTACCGTAGAAAGCATGGTTTGGTGTTATGTGAATTTTTCATTGATGCAAATTGAGGAAATGTCTAGTGGATTGTAGTACTCTTTTGGCTGAGTATTTTGTATGTCACCATATATGTGTGACGAGTACTATGTTATGTTGACTGTGCCTATTCCATTCCGCATTTGAGTAACCTTTTTGTGGTGTAATACAATCATGAAGTATATACTTGTGTGCTTGTGAATCTGTAGTGTCTTGTGAACCTGATAGGGTGTTGTGTTAGCAGTTCATGTTGGGCACCCACAATAAGAAATAGACGAAAACTCTTCAATGATGAAACTTTAAAAGAAATTAAACTAAGAATAATGTTAACGGAAAGAGACTAATGAAAATAATAAATAAGAAGGAACTGCCAATCTTCACAGAACCTTGAAAGTTAAAATTTCTACCAAATGTTCCTAAGGCTACTTTGTGACCGTGCTTTAATCAACTAAAATTTTAAACCATAGGGTGTGTTTTCTTCTTTATCTATCCCTTGTTGCGTACCATTTCCTTTCCTCTGTAATGTCGCATCGAGGACGATGCTTTCTTAAGGGGAGGAGAATGTAATGCCCCCAACCTACCTTGTCTCGGCCACTTTATCTCCTTCTTGGCGTGGGTAATGGAGGGAATCCTTTTTTATTGTTGTTAGGGGCCTCATTGTGCTGTTTGGATTTCTACATGGAGGGTGGACGACTTCATTTATTAACCCCGATTTGCAAATCTTCCTTGTGCTCGTTGATCGTCACGCTTTTTCTACCTTGCGTGAGAAAGAGGGAGTGGTGAGGCCTGTTTTTCTTCACCAGATCTCCTTTTAATTATGTTATTCAATGCATTGGGCGCGATTCGGTTTGACATGGTGGTTAGATGAAGCTACAAGCTAGTGTAGCAGTCTGTCCAACTATGTTGCTTTCTGCTCAAGATAGAATGCATCCTCGATTCGGTCTCTCCTTCAAGATATTTTATCAAGACCGACTATGTGATGGTGAGTATTTGCAGCTAAGCCATTGGGTATACTTACTTTCGGGAGTTGTATTGAATTCCTCGTAACACAAAGGTAATCAAACTTCATCTTTTCCCGAGATTTCACGCATACCATTCTTACCAAACAAGTAACTCGTGGAATTTCTAGAGGAAACAATGGCAATGGGCATGTGCCCTATCAGCAGCTTACTTAAGCAAAGCTCGTCGAATTCACATCAAGGTTCGGACTCGGAAGTGAGCGCTCTTGTTGAAATAGAGAGCGCAAAATCGGCACTGCACTTCGTGATCTTGCCAAAGCCAGTATTCTTTGCTTTCGGTGTGCTCCGCCTATAGCCCACAATCGATGAAATCTCCAAGGTAAGCTCCAACACATCTCTCCTCATAAATCATCACTACGAGAATTTCAAACCCAACTACAAGATGGCCTTCACCTCGTCAAGAAATTGGAGAAACTTGCCATTTTTAATCTCTACGAAATTATCGATATGGAAAGAAAATCCTCAAGCTAGAAAAGAATGTCAACGACTTCATGCTCACACAAGGCATGAGTAGCCTTATGCTTGATGTCCTGAAGCTTAATGTGGATTTCAAGGGCTACAACAAGCGCTTTCAAAGGTCTTGAGGAAATGGGTCGCCATATAATTGATAGTGTCAATGCTAAAATGACTAATGATGCTATTTCTAATATACTTATGCTTCAACAAATGAGCACGTATCAACTTATGTTTGGCAAGGATGATGCTACGAGTGGCGGTGCCCAAGATCTCATCGGCCGCAAAGTGCCCATGTCCCCGATTTGGCAAACTTAGTTGTGGGATTGAGCAATGTCATCAACGCTGTCAAATAAATTCTGCTCCAGAATGACGTTGATATAGTTGGGATTAAAGGAATGGGCGGAAGCGGAAAAAGCACCCTTGCATTAGCTCTCTGCAATGATTCCCAAGTTAAAGGCACATGAGATCTATGCAATGTTGGAGAAAATGTCTTGGGAGATGAAGGTAGCAGGATATTTTTTAGATCCAGAACATGTACTGAGTTTGTATCTCCAAAATCGATTATGTGACAGTGAGGGTGTTACCAGCAGACCTGATGAAATTTATTTACAAAGATTCTCTATTGAGATCTTACTTGTTGTACGATGTAACTCATGGAAGAGAACCTCATAGAGGTCAACTGTTTCATATCAGAATATTCATGAAACACAATTTGCTTTGCAATTATATGAGCTTCTTCAATGAGTCACCAAGTTAGCAGGCATAAAGTTTTCTGTTGGAATTATCACACCTTACAAGCTATAGCTGAAATGCTTGCATCGAGAGGTTAATGTTGTCCTCAAATCTGATGAAGGAAAAGGTTTATTTATCATTGCGGTAGATGCCTTTCGTGAGCCGTGGAGCGTGATGTAATCTTTATGTCTTGTGTCCAAGCTTCAAATAATGGGGTTGGCTTTGAGCTGATATTTGCCGCATGAATGTGGCACTGGCACGAACTCGCAGAGCACTTTGGGTTAAGGGCAAAGCAGCTGCATTGAAGAAATCTAGTGACTGGTTAGCCTTAATTGAGGATGCTAAGTCTCTGGGACTGCTTTTATGGATATGGAGTCTCGTACTCAAGAGATTGTTTTGGTTATAAAGCCATCTTCTTTTGCTTTGTCTTAGACTAGGGCTGCTCCTAATATAAGAGAACCAAGGTTAGGAGTTCCAAATCAGAAACAATCATATGCATATGGAGATGGTGGAGGTGTTTGGATGAATGACGAAGGATCAAGTTCAATTACCAAAATGGGACCTACAAGTTCTAGGGCTATTTTGGAGCAAAGGTGTTGGGAGGATGTTGGCAAGTATTTTAGACCACCCACCTGGCCGTGAACTCCCACCCGTGCCAACGTGAAGATGGTCGATGTTTGGGTGCCCAACGAGCTTGAAGAAAATGGAATTAGGCTTGGGTTGCTGTTGAGGCCGTGTCCACTTGTTATCGATCAAGGGAGTTTAATCAGCACGATATTCTCTATACCATTGATTCTTATGCTGTTATTTAACTGATTCATTAAATAACTCTACTCTTCATATGAATGTCTCGTGTGATGGTATGATGTTTGGTTTCCACTTCTCTTGCTCTTTTTGTATTTTTTTTTTTGGGTGTTAGAAATGATTGCACTGTCAGTTTTTATATTGTTTTCTCGGGTTTTAACAAATATTAGTTGGGTGAACTTTGTTCTTAAGACTAATAAAAAAGAGGTGGGGTCCTATAATGAATATCCCCTAGTTCTTTGTGTTGGTCTCACGATTTGAATGTTTTATCAAACATTGTTGTTGGACTCAACCTTATAGTTCCTGTTTTGTTCTTATTCTTGTTTCGGTTCGAGATCTGTAGTTCTGGTTTATGTTGGGTATTTGCGAATTAGTGATTGAGTACTGCGAGTGCATTGTGTATAGGTGAATGATGCTATTCATGTCTCTATCCTTTCTTTTAGTTGTTTTAGGTTCTAGTAACCCTCCCGGGTTGGCTTGGTGTGTGCTTAGCTTGACCGATTTTTGAATTGAGCCAAGTTGATATTACTCCCAACTAGGTTAGTGCTTTCGTTATTTTTAAATCGATTGAAGAAATACTTTTATTCTTCAAGCATCATGGTTGATCTTCATAATTTGATATCAATTCATGTTCACTGTTGGAGATTGTTGTCTTTGGAATCACCTTCTCCCCTGGTGATCGTTGTATGTTTTGAGGAATGTAGTTGATCCTATGGAATGTCTTCTTTAGACGTTACTCACATTTTTTTTTGGATAGCTTAAAATGTCGAGGAAATACTCTTTTTGTTACCTTGATTTTTTTCACTCTTGTTGGAGGATACGAGATCTACTGGATCATTATTGAGGAAGTTTTCAAATCTTAAAATTGGGATGTTGGTTTTATGCGTAAGAAATTACCCTACGTTTTGCTCCATAAAGATATTTAAATTTCATTCTCCCGCGACTTAGAGGTGGTGTGTTTGGAAACTCATTGGTTGACTAGCTTTTGTGATGCCTCATTGTGATACGACCTCCTTGCTGTCATTGTAGTAGAATGGTTACGTGTTGACCAAGAGAAGGTTAAAGTCAACTTGTTGTTGATGACATCCTTGGAAGCTATGTATCCCGTGGTTGTCTTCTTGGGAATGATTGAGCAACCCTCCTGTAAGATTTATAATGGTTATGTTTGGTCTTGTCAAGTTTTTCCTTTTTCTTAAGACATTCTCTTGATTAGAAGAAAGTTTAATAGAAGGATTGTTAGGATAGGATGTGGCCCATATGGGGTCATTTGTGCGTTTCACACCTTTTCTTTCCAATTTATTTATTCTCAGGTCGACATAAAATTAACTGTTATAGGCACATCATCTTAATATTAATAATTCATGTTGGTTTAGATATTCTCATGTCGATTGATTGTTCGGGATCTTCCAGTGGCATAGTGAATCCTTGGCTTGGTGAACTAACTTAAACAAATAGGATAGATCACGTTTAAAATTAATTCTCTTCTTGTAATTGTTTTTGTTTCGAAATGTTATCTTGTTAAAATGATGGTCATTATTGTGATATGGGTGGAATTCACCATGATGTTTATTAGCTTCTCCTATGAGAAAATGATAATTAAATAGAGTTAGCACTCCCTTTTTATTCTGACATTTTATGCTTTTGGACAACTCTTTAATTGCTCTTGTTTAGACTCTTGGATTATTTTTCATAATCAACGGTGCTTTTCTTCCTTGAAATAGTTAGATAACAACATATTGTCTTAATGTTATAGCTTTTATCGTGCTCAGTTCTTGCAAACTGACATGTGCTAACAAATGTGCAGGAGGATTTCCTGAGTAGAAAAAAAGAGAGAAAAAGAAACACGTGTAGAAAGTGGATTCCAGCCTTCTTAGGAACTGCTGTTGTACGAATGTTTTTCTTTTGCTTTAAAACATTGGTATGGAAATTGTGGAGACTATTTAGAAGGCATTGCATTATAATTTTGTATTGTTCTCATGTAGGTTGTTGTTATCGTTTGAAATTCAATTTGAGAAATATTATTGTCAATAAGATTAAATGAACTTGTTTTGACATGCGTATCCTTTGTTGAATTTTCACTTTTCAGAATATGATTTATCCTTGAATTGTCAACCTAATTATAATTATCTAAACTTGAATCAACTTACATCACTTTGGTTACCTTTGGTCATGTGTCGTTTGGTAGAGGACTATGTTTTGAACCTAGCAAAAAAAAAAAAACAAGAGAAACAAATATACCTTGTGATCCCGCGTAAACTAATCAACAATCTCTTATTGTGGTGAGTCCTTAGAACGGTCTTAAGGTGAAATCAATGATTAAATCTTGGAAGATAATAAAATTATAATAAATAGAAGGAACTTGATTAAGAAACTCTTCGATCTATCTTACCCGTTGAAAATGTAAACAATATACTTATGTCTATCTCTTCAAGTGAAGCCCAAGTGAAACCTTTAATATTTCTGGTTAGACTCTTGACCCCAATGAAATCTTATTAACAACTAATAAGATCTTAATGATGAATCCAAGATTTAGACAGTCATGTACTGGAATAAAATAAAATAAAATAAAATTGACCGCTTGAAAAGATAAAACATATATGTTCAAAAGCACAACGTCGAAAACAAATTGATGAAGTTAAGAGCCTTGAGAAATTAACTGCCTCCTCACAAATGAATAAGTTAATCAAGTAAATGAAGTAACCTCTTACCATCCAATAATTGGTTTACACTGTATATTAACATTAACAAGGTAGGGAGAAAATTCTTCAAAGGAGACATGAACTTCAGATTCTCCTATCATGATTCCTCTGGGAAAAGTAAAGAATGTAAAAGCACTTACAGCTAAAACATGATTCTAAAGAAACCTTCTGTGGGAAGACCTTGTTTGTAAAATTGCATACTTTAGATGAACCATTGTGTCCTAAGTGTGTGCCTCATGTTTATCTGTAACCAGTGTGGGTCCATGTTGTGGAAAGCATGTCTTTAGTTGATTGTATTCCCTAGAGAACTTGTGTAGTGTCGTATTATCTTCAAGCAAGTCAAAAAAATATCCTGTCTTTTACTGTGTTGTTTGTGTGTGAATTTTTGGGTCGTTACAAATTATATACTGTAGATTATGAACAACTAGTATTCAATGGCATGTACTAAATTGTCTAGAATATACGTATAATTTATAAATTGTGAATAATAAACAATCAAATTTTAGTGTAGACTTTGTATATTAAAATATAAACCTTGGAAATTGTATGATAAAATCTCATCATGAGATATATGTGGGTTATGTTTTGTATTCATACTTCTATTTTAAATGTTCTAGATTCTTTCAAAATATATGGAGAAAATGTGATTTTTTTACAATGAAATTTCAACAATGTGGATATTTCACAAGTTTAAACCTTAATTTTATGAAATTGTAGAAAATCTACATTTCGTTTTATAGAAGCTATTTATTTAATGTTAAAAATTCACAATTTTTCATTTTCGTGGATAACAATGTGGGTAAATGATCCTACTTCTAGTAGTGATATATATATATATATATATATAATTTAATAATATAACATATACTATTTATTGTTATTTTTAGAAAAATATATTTTTTTCAATATATTAAAAACAATATATACTATTAATTAAATACGACATAATCTCATTATAAAAATACTAAAACTCTAATAAAAACTATAGTTTTGATATATTTATACACACACACATACATACATATATTATGTATATGTATTTGTATTTGTGTGTGTGTATACCATGTACATACATACATATATACATGTACATGTGTGTGTGTGTGTGTGTGTGTGTGTGTGTGTGTGTGTGTGTGTGTGTACATATATATAGACACATTCATACATACATGCATACAATAGATGGTGTTTGGGTAGCAGAGATGGCATGTAACATGCACTTTCAGCCGTGTTGACACAAAGGGGTGTTTTCCGTAAGGGGTTTTTCAATCCCATTGGGGGCAAACACCCTTCGCGTGAACACCCTTACATGGATTTTATGTGGCATCTATGTGGAATGTTTTGACATTTAATCCATTTGGAGGAAAATTATAAGTGTAATGGTTACACATAGATTCCATGTATTTATGTCTAATTGATTAATAAAATTTTGAAAATTTATACTTAAATATATTATTTTAGTAGCTATCTAAAAATATAATATTTGTTTTTTTGATAATATGTTTTACTATTTTTTAAAAAATAATTTCAAATGTATGGTATTTTAAGAAAATCGGTACTATGCATTCAACACAATAATAAAAATAGTAAATCATTTTCAATAACTAATTTTTATTTTTTTACTATTTTTTATGTCTTCTTTGTAGTTTATGGGGAAAAAATCAATTTTTATATAAATATGGAAATATATTTTCCTAAACATATGCATGTCTCTAAACGGAAATGTATTCACTACAAAATTAATAAAAATAATATAAATAAAAACAAAAAAAAAGCCACATACTCAATATTTGAGTCTAGAATATATACCTAAAATTTCATGGTGAAAAAATTTGACCAAAAAATAGGAAACCAACCTTTTGTGACTCGCTTATAAAAATAAACAACCTTTGAAAAAAATTAAGAAAATACTCGAATGTCAATTTTTTAGATATGAAAATTTGCATGCATTTTAAACTTAAAACAAAACATTTCATTCATTCACATTATTTCATGAATGCATACGCTTGTGTGGAAATCACCTCTGTAATTTCATTGAAGCCAAAAATTCATGTTTTGAAAGGTACAAATTACGCAAAAAGTTGGACATGTACTTATTTTCTTTGACACATTAAAAGCTTGCCAATACTCACTATATTATGTTTCAAAATGAGAGAAAATACACATCTAGAATTTGTTTATTTCAACATTCTAGGTTTTAATATTTATTATTTTTTATCCATGACAAAAACTTTGTTTTCACATTTGAATTTTACATCAAATTTTACAAATTCATTCATGTTTGTGAACATATCTTTATAAAAATCATGTTATTACTACATCCACTATCTAAAACCCAACATCTTTCATTCTTTCTTGAGAAACATTACATACTAGAAACATTGGACCAAAATTATCATTTTCGCATTGGTTTTCTCTAGATAAAATATCATTTTTATATTTGAAAAAAAAATTCTTCCTAAACTCATTTTCATAGAGTTCATACTTGAAATGAGAATATTCATACATATGGATGTGAGTGTGATTAAATATTAAGTTCATTGGTTTCTTGCACTTGTAGTGTAGACATTTTTACTTATTTTTTCACTATTATCTAAACCACTGTTTCTTCCACCACCTCTCTATATATCGCTTCCTCTATCTATGTTAAAGTTTAAAATTCCTCTTCCTCTACCGATAAAAATTGAGACTTGAAATCATGTTTAAGGGAGGAACTACCATATATATTAAATCTTTTTCATGGGATAACATAGATCCCATCAAATCATCTACACACAAACATGATAGATATTTTTACTCTTCTATAGAAACTACTATAGAATCAAATCTACTAGGATTTTGGATATGATCCTTTTCTATTCTAATGTTTCACCATGAAACTTATTATTATTTACTACACACATAATATAGGTTAAAAACATATCCATTATATTAGAATCATTCATATGGATATTCTTGAAATATTTTCTATGAATTTGAAGCTTTGCAATTGTAACCTTATTATTGCCTTGATATATGGTCTAGAGGCTCTCTCATGCCTAATTTTATTTGGTTGTTGCTCCTATGCATGGAAATATGGATTCTTCCATCGCTTCCTCAATGAGAAATATGGTCATTACATCCTTCATTTTATTTTCTTTCAATAGGTCTTTTTATCTTATGACAATGCTTACAATGCTTACACTACCCACTAATTCAAAATTTATTTAAAACCATTCTCAACTAAATCCCATACATCCTAAGAACATAATAATGTATTCATTTTGATATGCTAGTTGCAGTCATATAATTCTTTCTATTGAATATGAGAATCTAGCGTTGAGTAATATATCTTCACACAAATCGCCATCAAATAATTGGATTTTGAAACCCTTAACCTAAGACATCATACAAATTTAAAGGATTTTCCAAACGAAATCCTTGGAAAGAGGGTTATGTGTATCCCTAAAATAAAAAAATAGAAAAATAATACTTGAGCACTATATAGATAAAATAACAAACAGACAATCTCAATATTACATAAAATGCTTTCTATACGAAAAGCGACGTCACTTCGGTGCTCTTATTCTTTATTTTATAATACAATTGGATTCTTTTATTTATGGAGGTGTTCTTCTTAGCTTAATCAAACTCGTTATTAAATTGTTTAGCATTTTTGGTTACACTTTGGTTTCTCTCCACTTGCTGATTGTATTCTGTTTGGTAACCGATTTCTTCCTCTTTTCAGTTGTATATATTCGCTCTATTATTCATTGAACAAATCAATTCAATCTGATCTATTAAGAGCCTTCATTGGTACCAGAGCTCCTATCTGCTGGGCGCGTGAAGATCAAGGAGGCAGTGATTGGTTTGGTGAAATTGATTCTTTGGGCATTTTCCTAGTGTCACCACATTGTAAAATAATGAAATCCAATCTGGAGACCTGCGTGAAAACCTACTACCTGTGCAAAAGAAGTCTTGGAAAAGCGTGGAGATGAGAAACTCTTGATCTGTGGACGTAGATAATCCAATCATTGGCATTTCTTTTCTGCAGACCCGACCTGTAGCACCTTGCTATTGAAGCGTGGAGACCTGTGCGACCAAATATGGTTGCTGTTTCGAATTTGACGTTGACACCTCTCTGAAAATAAGTGACCAACATCCAGAGTGTTACTGTTGACTATCATGAAAGTAATCTTTATGTAGATTTTGTGTGGAAGAATCCAACGGAAGCCAACATAGCCTTGTACTCAGACATTAAGTTCGTATGTACACTCCAGTCTCCACCATGGTGTCTTCGCCAGTGTAGTGAGGCATATGAAGTAGTCCTCATCACCTCTCTTCCTCTCTTGTTCAATGTCTAAAAACCTACTGTAAAATACATATAGAGTATATGAGCGGAAACAAAAATTAGAGACAGAGGAAGGTCAAATGGAGGTAAGGTTGTTGGAAAGTTTGAAAAGGAGTGCCTTCACAAGTGACTACGTACAACTATACAAGACTATTGAGTTGACATGCGTGTTATATCGCAAGATATATAAGACATGTCAGCAGTAAATTTTCTTCTTTCTGATGCTCAATTGCTTAAAGGGACAAACATTACTGCCTGGAATACGAAGATACACACCATTCTGCAATTTGAGGAGATTTAGGAACTTGTCACTAGAAAAGTCGCTCATCCCACTAACATAGATGATATAACACAATATGACAAGGCCAATGCAAAAGCCTTGATATTGATCACTCTCAGCATTTCCGATGAGGTACAACCACACATATGGGATGCAATGACATCAAAGGCGGCATGAGATGCTCTCTTCACCATCTACGAAGTGAAGAACTTGACAAAGATCCTCCCTCTCACCCAATTTTCATACACTGAGTATGAAATATGGTGAGAAAGTAGATGAATTCATGCTTCAGTGTGGCATTAATACGAACATAGCTTGTAGTGCTCGGAGAAAATGTGGAAGACAAGCTACAAGTTTCTCTCACACTAAGAGCTCTTCCTTACCATCTCAGGACATTCATCACAACATTGAGCATCACAAAACAAGAGATGGCCTTTGTTGAACTAGTGAATTTTGTTCAATGGAAGAAGCCCTCTAGATAGTGCATGAGGAGTTTAAAGAAAAGACACCGATATCAAGGTAGAAAAAGAGCCACAAGTCTTGTAAGGGACAAACAAAGAAGCAACACGGTAAAAGTCTCGTAAGGTGAATCTATGGTGTCACATCTACACCACAAATACACACAACACTATGAATTGTTGGTATAATGGCCCGACACAATGCAATTCTAGAGAAGAGAGCACATCGATCGCAGATGATTCACGAGCTCTAGACAACATCTTCGCCAAAAGAAGAAAAAGGTCATGTCCCGACCTAACAAGATGATGACTCAAATGAGGATGTGTTGGAGCTCAAACTTGCACCCATCCCAGATCAGGATTAACTAGGGTGTTGAGGCAACATATGATTGTCTCAAAGTTGTGGGACCTTGCGTGCTTGAGAAAGATCTTCGGAAAAGGTTGGTTACTCTACCTATTTCTATTGCTACAACTAATCCTAATGCTGAAAGCAAATCCTAAACTAATCATGCCAAGGGACTAGAGTTAGAAGGATATGCAAAAATGGAAAAGAAATCTAAGGGAGGCGATGGCACGAGTAAAGAGGGGGTGAACACAATTAGCTTTTAGAGAAAATAAAGGAGAATGTGCATAGAGAGGGTAGAAACGTGTATCATGGTGGCATTCGTTTTGATGGGGGAAAATTAGAAAAGGAACCTACAAGGGACGTGAGAAAGCAAAACAAGCAGACAATGCAAAAGAGAGGCAAAGAAAAAACAATAAAAAGAGTCAAGGTAGAGAATAGCCACAAAATAGAGCTTCTATTACTTCCAGAAAATGCACAATTGATTACAATGGCATATGAGGCCGATATCCACATGCAGAGAGCCAAATCTAAAGGCCTACAACTTAAAATGCTAAGGAACAAAGATCTTAGAAAACTAAAGGGGTCCAACAATAACCTTTACAATGAGCATAGCTCTTACATTTATAGAAGGAGGAGAGAAGAAGAGGGAAACTCGAATTTAAAATGCAACCACCAACATCAAGCATTGAATGCCTGCGAATCCACATGGAAATCTCGCCTACAATGTTTGATTCACCTCCTATGTTTGTTTTACTTGTAGAAGATGGAAGGAAGAAAGATTTGAATACAATCTTATTGTTGAGTCGATTAGATGTTTGCATTAATGGCTGATATGCATTTCCTACTTCTTACCTACCAAATCCACAAAAATCTGATTTTGAATGGTCCAATGAGTAGCCTAAGTCATCGGATTTCCAACAAGACCAAAAGCGTATCGATCCGAGATCTATAGAAAATCTTATGGTTGTCGAAGATCTATAATGCAAATTCGACATGCAATGACATGTGGTGCTTGCTGACTGGATGAAGGATCAACCAATTGTTCATTCATTTTATATTTTTCTACCACGTATTAAGCATTGGTTCATAGTAAGGATTTGATGCCGGTTAGTGCGCTTCGATAGGTTATGTGTAACACATTCAAGTCGATAGGTTGCGATGTAGCATAGTGAATGGCATGGAAGAATGTGCAAGGCGCGCATGAGAGAAAGAGGTGCAAAAGAGGATAGCAAATGACATGTATGTGAAGGTGATGCGCGTGGAAGATAACTAGAGTGCATGCAAACTGCAATATTAAACTTTAGAGCAAGAATGGGGATGTAAGTTTTCAAAATAACTAGGGGAGTTATTTGGGACAATATTTTGGTGACTTTTGGGGCCATCTTCCTACTAGATGAAGAAGATCAATAGCCTTGGAGCATCCATTAGGCATGGATTCTGTCTGAAATTTATGATCTCGCAACTTGAAGAAACACCCTAAAGTCACTTGAAGCACTGTTCTCAAATCTATACCGAATCTGTTGAAAGTTGTTCGAAGAAACCATGAACCGAATTGGCATCCTAGAAGTAATAAAAGAGAATGAGAAAATAGTACGTGTGAGGAAATAACTATGTAAAAAAAAATGTGCGCAAAGTGCACTTGGAGGAATTGAATCTATGTTAATATTTATAACGATATAGAAGAATTAATGGAATTGCTTGAGATAGATCTCATTAACTGGGATTGGTATCTCACTTCCATCAAGGTTAGACAACTAAAAAGATTTATCCTCCTTGCAAGAACTGATGATGTATGGGCCACTCTAAAGTGCATCAAACTTTGAATGGCGCTTTAGTTTGGCTCTATCAGCATCCCATTTTAAGACTAAGTCACCAACTTTGAAAGCTTGAGGCCTAGCTTTTTGTCAAACCACTTCTTTGTTGATTTTGATGTTATTCTAGCTTGATCATGGAAGAGTTTCTTAATTCTTCAAGTTCAACCAACTCTTCCATTCTGATTTATCTATGGTCCTTATCCTCAAACTCTAGCATTGCATGCTGGCTCTAATGAAGGAAATTTAAGAGACAAAGGAAGTATAACTTCATTTCCATAAACAAACCGTAAGGTGAAGTACCTATTTCCTTCTTTAATGTTATTTTTCTACCTAGAGCATGCACGAGACCTTTATATGCAACTGTCTCTGGTTAATATTCATTGTGTGTTTCGTGATTATGATTAGGTTCTTGTTAGTTGAATCTTCCAAGCCATTATCTTGAGGGTAATGATTGGAAGAAGTCCTCAAATAGGTACCAAGACTAAGAGCCCAATCACAAATTTTGGTACTAAGGAAGGATTTTACATTATCAGAGATAATGGTATAAGGAATGTCAAACCTTGTTACAATACCCAAGAATTTCAAATGTGTCTCGAGTTTGTTGATTCCTTAAGCATGATGATTCTGTCTATCTAGTGAAGTAGTTTGTAGTTGTCAAAATCCACTAGTGCCTAGTGCTCGAGGGATGATTGATTATACCTATGAAGTTGAGACCCCATTTTGCAAAAATCTAATCCGATTGGATTGGTTGGGGGAATTGTTACTAGTTTCTTTCTCCTTGCAAAGAAATCACATCCTTTGCATTTTATGACCCACTTGTGTGCATCTGCGAAAAGGGTAGGCCAAAATTATCTTGGCTTGATGATCTTCATTGTTGTTTCTTTGGTAGAAAAGTCTCCACCATAGAATCTATCGTGAAATTATACTAATGTACTTTGTCAACTTCAACGCTTCGGCAATACACCTCTACAACACACCATCAAAATTTATTTTGAAAAGAAATCAATTGATCAACACATATGGAATAGATTTCAGCCTTAGATGTCTTATCTTCACTTTTTTCAAACTGGGAGGGTATACGTTAGAGGAAAAAAATGTTACCATTTCTTCCATCCAGGTGTGCACGTTAGATCTTCATTTTAACAATTTTTATGCTTGGGATTTCTTCTTTTAGAAAAAATGAAGTTTCTTGATCAATGCACATCCTCTGCTAGTTACTTACAGAGTGCTCTACCTCTAACCAACTTTGTGGCTTTGATAGTCACATCAAAATCCATGATTTCAGTCACCCATCTTACTCTCTTCTCATTGATTTCTACTCCCGTGATGAATTATCTCACACTAGAGTGTGAAAATAA
The DNA here is from genome assembly GCA_018340775.1 of Taxus wallichiana var. yunnanensis. Classification (NCBI taxonomy): domain Eukaryota; kingdom Viridiplantae; phylum Streptophyta; class Pinopsida; order Cupressales; family Taxaceae; genus Taxus; species Taxus wallichiana. The sequence continues at coordinate 201,985,178 of CM031240.1, forward strand.
CACATTAACCTAATTTTTGGTGAGCATACTTTTGAACTTCTTTAACTTGGGTGCATGATGGCATAGACTGTTTCTCCATGTGACTATGTTTTAACTCATAATCCTTCGAGTTTGGAAATAAGAAAGCCACCTTGGCTAATGTTATAGCGGAATCACAACACCCTTGATTACTCCCAAGTGAATGGTTGAGGCGGTTGGTTAGATTCGTCAAACATGGGGTTATCCCAAAGTATGAGACTTTACAATCGGGATAACCCTCCAGAAGAAGTACGACTTCCTATCTTATCCTAGTGTCAACTACTCCAAACTTGAGAGAGTTTCAGATCTAACACTAATATAATACTTTCCCAAGGAGATATGGTTAGAGAAAATGCATGAAAATTAAAGCCTACTCTAAGGGAAGGTAATGCACCAAGAGGGAGTGTTGAGAAACCTGCACAATAAACACAACATATCTAGAACCTTGCAATGAAAACACAAGTAATACAAAATAATCTTACATATAATGAAAGATCATAAAGATGTAATAGAACACAGAAGAGGGTTTGAAACATCCACATATATGATTTTATTTCTCTCAAAGTTGATACAATACATCACATTTAGGGCCAAAGGCACATATTTTGCATTACAAATGTCTAGTAGGGAGGTTTGAAATCTCCAAAAATCTCTTACAAACAAGAAGAAGAAGGGAGGGGCATATACAAGGTGTCCAACCTTTTAAAATGATCCCCTCTTTACAATATATAGGAAGAATGAGAAAGGGAGAGAGAGGAATTCGAAATATTGCTTCAACCACCTAAAAATGCATTAAAATCACCTGCAACAATGATGGGTTCCTCGCAAAACCATACCTCCATGTAATTTTCCTTGTTTGGGAAGAAAGGAAGCTCATACCTTCATCATTTTGGTAGGTGAGAAATCTGCAAAACAATAGACTCCCCTCCTATGAAGTGTGATGCAGATGAACCAACCTTTGTCCCTTGTGATGGAGTTAGATGAATGCAAATGGAGTTTTATATGCTTGGATATATGCAATCGAAGGTGGTGATAGAAGTGCTTAGTGCTTCATCCTTTAATATGATCACATAACTTTATATTTATATGATTCCCTTGCTTCGATTTCATAATTAACAGGAAAAGGACAAATATGAAAAAGATAAGATGCCCAAATGGCTAAAAAGAACCCAAAAAGTGTGATTAAAGTACAAAAGAGGATTGAGGCACTTTCAGCGAAGGGACGAGGGCGCTCGACACCGGCATCCTAGTTGGGTGCCCAAGTCAAGAATGAGTAAAACTAAAGAATGAAAAGATACACCGAGAAAATAAGAGTGCAAGAATAAAAGTAGAAGTATAAAGCAAATAAAGGTGGCCAAAGACATGGGTTAATTATTACTTTTCATACTTACAAATCATGTTAATAATAGTATGTAATCAGGACTAAATAATTGCCCAAAGTGCGTGATTTTGTGTCTACACTAAATTAGGAAGGGTGAGCTCTCAAGGTGATCGGGACCAATATATTTTCCTTAACCATCTAATTTAGTGCTAAGAATTTTGCGCATAGTTTAACCACCTAATGTAAGAATTCCATGAATTTCTTGTCGATCCCATGGATAGGGTGTGAAGTGTTGATTGTAGATAGAGAATCTTCATCCGATTTTTAGCGCCATAGATGGTCGCAAATTTATCTCATGTTGCCTTTGTTTTTTTTTTGCATTCGAGACATGTGGTTGCATGTCATCATTTATTCTAAATATGATTAGCATCAAGGATTTTGCATCATATTTTTCATATTTTAACATCTCATCGGGGTTAGTAGGAACCAATACAATCCCTATGATGATATCCGATAGTCCATCAAACTCAAGGATTGTATGCATATTTATTTTCCAGGTAGCATAGTTCAACCCTTTGAGAAAGGCATTAGAAAGAAGCAATTTTGGAGCAGACATTGTAAAATAAAATTATTATTTTATTACTTTATGGGAAAAATTACAAAACTTTTGACTTCTTTGGAGAGAGAATCGAGCTTTGAGATAATAGCGATAGTCTCTTTTCTTGGTAGTGCACATTGTGAAAGTTATTAGCACTCTTAAAACAACACGTAAAATGCAATCTGCAGGTTTTGATCTATTTCTTATTCTTATTTTATTGTGCTCTGCTAAATCAGAGAATACAATCTTCGTGAGAATACAATTTTTATAGAATAACAATAAACAGAGTCTTATTCAAACTCAAACTCAAACTAACATATCTCTACTCTTCATCCTACGAGATGGACAACATTTTCTAGCACATACGCATATCATCTAGTGTGTTGTCAATTACAAAATAACTTCCCTAAATGCTAGCTCTGTAATCCCTAAATATTAGGCTATGATTTCTGCATGTCTAACACTCCCACTTAGCCAAATATTTTTCAATCAGCTTGTATCACATCGAATCCTTATTTGCAAAACTCAAACTTATTTCTTGGTAATCCCTTTGTCAATGCATCTGCCACCACCATCTTAGTTGCACAATACTCCATTTTGATAGTGTTGTTCTCAATTTGTTCACGGATGAAATGGTATTGTATCCCTATATGTTTAACTCTCCCATGATACTTTGAATTCTTCATCATGGCTATGCAACTTTGGCTGTCACACTTTAATATTTTTGGTTGGGACTGAGTAACCTCAATGTCCTGCAACAATCTTCTCAACCAAATCAATTCTTTTGCAGCTTGACATGCTGCTATATATTCTACTTCTGCACTGGAGAGAGAAATAGATCATTGTTTCTTACTTGCCCACGAAACTGCACCTCCACCAAGGATAAAATAGAACCCTAAAGTTGATCTTTTACTATCAACGTCCCCTGCCCAATCTGCATCACAATATCCCAGTAAGTTGCAGAGATTTTTCTGAACTCCCACTGAATCTTATTCCATGTTTAGTTGTTCCTTGTAGATATCTAAAAATTCTTTTAACTGTTGCCCAATGTTGTGGTCCAGGATTGCTGGAATATTGGCTCACAATACTTACAACATGTGCAATATCAGGTCTGCTAGAAACCATTGCATACATCGGCTCCCAACAACATTTTGATATGGAACCATACTCATATAACTTTATTCTTCTTGTTTTTGGGACACATGTCCAAAGATGAAAGTTTGTTTCCTACTTCCATTGGAGTACTTATCGGCTTGCAATTTTCCATCCCAAATTTCTTGAGAATGTTCCTAATGTACCTCTCTTAACTAAGATGGATTTTCCTCTTCTCCCTATCTCTTAAAATTTGAATGCCCAAGAAATAATGAATCTCACCATGATCAGTCATCTCAAATTCTGCAGCTAATTGAGACTTGAACATGCCTAACATCTTAAAATCATTACTCATAATGATGGTGTCATCAACATATAAGGCTAAGATGACTAGAGACTCACCAATATGTTTAATGTAGAAATTTGAATCAGCATTGCAACTTACATATCCTTCATTTTGGAGAAACCCATCAATACGCTCATACCATGCTCTTGAAGACTGTTTCAGTCCATCTGATGTTTTCTCAAGCTTGCATACTAACCGCTCTTTTCCTTCTTGTATGTAGCCTTAGTTGTTCCATATAAACTTATTCATTTAAGAATCCATTTAAAAATGTAGTTTTTATATCTAGCTGATGAACATGAAGATCCAAGGTTGCTGCCACTGCTAACAGAATTCTGATGGATGTTATCTTGACTACAAGAGAAAAGGTGTCATGATAATCCAAACCTGCAATTTGGGTGTATCCTTTGCCACCAATCAAGCATTGTAGTGGTCTATCGACCCATCGACTTGTACTTTTGTTTGAATAACCACTTGCATCCAACAACTCTTCTTCCGGTGGAAGAATTGTGAGTTCCCATGTCTGATTTTTATGAGTGATTCATATTCAGCATCCATTGCTTGCCTCCAATCTCTTTGCATAAATACTTTGAAGTGCTTCTTGAGCACTGAGTGGTTCATCAACTTCTACACTAAGTGCATATGATTTCGATACCTTTTGAGTGGGTTTCTGTAGTCTTGTTGATCTACGGCTGCTGTTGCTCTCCTTGTACATCTCCTATGGGTTGTGTGGCTGTAACTTGTAATGGTCTCGTTGGAGTAGAATTCTCATGCTCAAATTCTTCATCAGATCCGAGATCATAAGGCCTTGTTTCTGAATCCTTAGCATTTTCCATCTCTGTTGATTTGTGCAAAACTGAATTTTCATCAAAAATGACATCTCTTCTGACTAGAATCTCATGTGTTATAAGATCATAAATTCGATATCCCTTCGAATTCAAACTGTATCCAACCATTATACACTTCTTTCTTTTTCATCTAGCTTCTTTCTTTCTTCATTTGGTATATGTGCATATGCTATGCAACCAAAAATTCTTAAATCATTGACACTTGGCTTGCTTCCATGCCATGCCTCATAAGGTGTCTTCTTATGCAATGCAGCAATTGACAACTGTTTTGTATATATGTTGCACTAGAGACTGCTTCAGCCCAAAAAACATTAGATAATCCACTATCTAAGCATGCATCTAAAACTTTCAACAAGAGTCCTATTCCTTCTTTCAGTGACACCATTCTATTGTGGTGAATAAGGAACAATATACTCAAGTTTGATACCTTCTTTTGCACATAAACTTTTGAAAGCATTTGAGGTATATTCACCCCCATTATCACATCTAAGTCATTTCAAAGGTTTTCCTAACTGCTTCTCACCAAATGCTTTAAAAACCTTAAACATCTCTAATGCACATGATTTATTTTTGATAAAATAAACAAAGGTCATTCTAGAGGAATCGTCAATGAAGGTAATAAAATACCTTGCCCGTTGTGTGACATTGTTTGCATTGCACCGCAAATATCTGAATGCATAAGTTCCATTTGCTCCTTAGCTCGTGTTGCGCCTTTATTTGGGAAGGGGAATCTATGTTGCTTTCCTAAACAACAACCTTCACACACTCCCAACTCAACTAGTAGATGCAAATTAAAATCTTCCACAAGCTGCTCTGATTTTAACATTTGAAGTGAATGAGGATTTACATGTCCGAATCTATGATGCCAAAGAATTGAATCAGATATTTCATTATTTGTTGTTGTTAACACCACATCGTCACGCTGCACATAACCGCATGCATTGCCATCTCTCGATTCCCATAGCAACAATTACTCCTTCAACATCCTTTTAGGACACATTCCTTGCTATCAAATTGTGCAATTATGCCGCATCGGTAATTTTGCTCACCGATAAAATACTTTTGACAAGAGCGTGTACATACCATATGTTCGGATTTTCTTGTATCCACCATCCGGCATTTTGCAATGGAATATCTCCAATTCGATCATATCACATTTGTTATCATCTCCAAGATCTTTACCAGTCTTACTTTTGGGTGCTATCATTTCTTCTTGAAGTAGTGCGCATATTACTTTGGTCAAATCCAAGCTAGATTGGGTGCTTAGTGCTAATATCAATCCGAATAGGATTACGGCAAACTCCCAAGAAGCGACATGACATCTTCTTCCTCGCAATCAATGATCCACATGCCGCCACTTGATTTTTGAGAGACTTAAACTAATTTGTGAAATCTGATATCTTTTGTGTTTCTTGCATCTTTAACTGAAAAGATCTTCTTCTAAGATATAATCTTGTGCTAACATCATTTGATTCATATAACTTGATTAATTGATCCCAAGCTTCTTTTGTTGATTTTGCCTCACTTACATGTAAAAGCACATTATCACTCAAACTTAAAAGTATACAGGAATGAGCCCTACCTTCCTTTGATTCCCACTTACTGATCAGATTTGCATCCTGGGTGGGTTTAATCTCAGTCCCTTCAACTATATTGAGTAGATCCTTGTTCAGCAAAGCAACATCTTCATTCGAGCTTCCAGAGATTAAATCCAATGCCATCAAATCATTCTACCATCCTGTGAGGATCTCCTGCAACAAATGTGGCCATATCTCTATCTTTAAACTTCTGATACTTCTCTGAGTAGCACTTCACCAACACTGCTCTGATACCATGAAAATTATTAGCACTCTTAAACAGAACACATAAATGCAACTGCAGGTTTTGATCTATTTCTTATTCTTATTTTCTTGTGCTCTGCTAAATCAGAGAATACAATCTTTATAGAATAACAATAAATAGAGTCTTATTCAAACTCAAACTCAAACTAACCTATCTCTACTCTTCATCCTATAGATGGACAACATTTGCCAGCACATACACATATCATCTAGTGTGTTGTCAATTACAAAATAACTTCCCTAAATGCTAGCTACAGAATCCCTAAATATTAGGCTATGATTTCTGCATGTCTAACACATTGAACAAGAAATAGTCTAGAAGTCACTAGTGGATGATCTCATCAAACCCTGAAGGTTTCTAGTGCTTTGCGGAGGGCTTTTAGAAAGGTGAAATAAAACCCAGAGCTCTCTTGAGTGATGGTAATTCGCTACTTATGAGTCTTCTACATGGCTTTCGGCGGTAAGATTTGTGGCCTGTGAGTCTTCTACACAGCTTTCCTAGCACTTCCCTGCACACTTGATATACGTGGCTTCGTGCTTACTTCTCAGCTTCAAGATTAGGAGCATATGGCTACCTTTGTTCTGACATTTGATTTAATCGTTTCTCACAAATTGTGATCTGGGTTCTTCTTATTTTTGGGTATGTTATTCTTAGTATTTAAGCATACAAACCCAAATCTTTTCTAGATAACCCAGATTGGAAATTGTGAGATACGTGCGTGTTACAATTTGCAGCAAGGTGCCTGCCCGTCTTCCTTGTCCAGATCACCAATGTCAGATCCCACACAGGTCCGCAACTTTTTCCCTTGTGTTGGTTTTTGAAGGCTCAAATAGCCACGTCTCCACTCTACTATATGCCAAGAGAAACAAAAAAGAGCCAAATTAATTGACAGAAAACGGCAAGGAAGGGATGCCCTCTTAGTTTCTTATGCCAAGAACAAGTTGCTATCACTCTAGTCGTTGGTTTTGAAACAACCACGTATGAGTAGGTAAATGCCAAAGAGCCATGCAATTGATCTGCTCAGGTCTCTAGATATCATCGCAGGAAGCATAGAAAAACACACTAATGAAAACAGGTTCAAGTGCAAACACGTCCTCCTTTTGCTGATAAACGCCCTCCTTTCACCTTCTGATCATTTGACAACAAAAAAGTCGCCACACTTTTTCAATAATATACGTCATTGTATTTCTTTTCTTACAGGCGCCAAGACAACATTCACGTCTGCCAAACAACTCCACCGCGACTTGCCTCCAGATCTCCTCGCACGATGATCTCATGCACAACAACAAATAAATATTATTCTCACCTCTTGCGCACAGGCCCAAACGAAAAACAACTCTGATACAAAATTATTGACAAAACCTGTAATGCTTATTGATCATTCTCGATCATTTATACAGAAATGAAGAGAAATTGTACTCCAGTTGTTAAACAATGATGTTATAGTTAACTATGCTATGACTACCAATTCTATCGTGAACTATAGTCCTAGATGTCTAGTTCTACCTGCCACCACTCTACATTAAACATAATCCTAATTTGCTAACAAAAATGTAGAATATGACCTGTATGGAATGTGATTTAATCTTTTAATGTGGACTATTTATGTATAAGGAGTAAAAAGGTATTATTATATTTAATTTCATTAAATAGATACTATATTAAAAATGTTCCTGATTGTGTGAAGATGATTTTTGTTTTACATATGAATCATTTTTTTGATATTGTGAAATGTAGGTACGTTATTGAAGATTTTATATATATATATATACAGAACACAAAAAGTGTTGATTACCATTTTGTTTTTTATTGATTTTTATGATTAAGATGTAGCGACACAAACTTAATTTATTACTAAATAAAATTGTGATGGAATGGGATGCTGAAACTAACATATATAATTATGTGAAATCAATTATTTTCGATCCACCATGATCAAAGTTTGTGCGATTACATTTATATTTGTGCATCTTTCACCGATGCAAATACATGATTACAAAATTAGCAGTTGATGCACATGGTTATGGTTTCTAGTTGTATATTTCTTATCTATGCATAATAGTTATTTATAAGCGCCAATGCCATGGAAGCACATAGAGTTCTACGGTGTTGAGGAAAATTCTTGAAGGAAATAAGATAAAGAGGAGATTGTTAACAATACTTGATGAAATTTAAAGAAGTTCGGAAAATTGTTGAACTCATGTGCCTAGGAGATTAATTATTCATCTTGGTAGAAATTTTCTTATTTAATTAATGAGATGAGGTATGCCAACTCGTGTCGTGCTCCTACCCAGGAAGTCATCCGTCCTCATACTATAAGAAAATTCATGAATTTATCATCTATTGGATACAACATATAAAGCTGTGTGCCATAAATAAAGTTGAATTATCTTCTACTTGTTGCATTTTCACCCCTCCTACATTGTGGAATGTAAAAGAGGTTCATGTAATATGCATTTCTATTACATTTCTTGTTGTTAATACCCACTTTCCCACTCTCAACATTCTTACAAAACCTTCTCCTACTTATTTCAATATTTCACTTATGCTCAACATAGTTTCATAGAAGCTCCATGGCCAACTACAAGGCTGAATTCAATCCTTTAACACAAGAACTATTGCCATCAGTGCCGCATCAATAACTTCTACCAAGGGTCATTGGTCCCTAAAAACTCTCGCCTTGCCCTTAAATACTTGCGTGCTATGCTTACCATGTGCTTGGAAACAAAATGCGAAGCCATCCCTCATGATATAACATCCTTGTCACATCCCATGATTAGGAAAATTCTTGAAGCCTTACTAGCCCCCTTTTCTAGCGCGCTTTGAGTGTTCTCCTAACACGTGAAAGCAAACAATTTAATGAATTAATGTGGTGCTGATATTTACAATGGATGAAAAATCCAAGTGTTAATTAAAATACCAACAAATGTTGATGATCGAGAGAAAGGTACTTATACACACCCAAAATTGCATGTGCGACATTGTCGAAAAATGGTTACAAAAGTCCCCAATGATGATTCATGTCCTTTCAGAAGGTGTTTGAGCTCCTAAACCCATTCACAGTACATATTTGTAGCCTAGACATCCTTACTTAGCTTATCCATGCTTTCTTCCAACCTCCCGCTCATTTCTTTGCATGTTTTGGTCTTTAATGTTAGGACCTCCGCCCTACTTGGGCGACGATTATGAAATTGCCACCTAGGTAGGGCATGGGCGGCGGTCCTAGACGTTTTTTCTAGAATTCTTCATGCGTAATTTTAACATGCATGATTTTACTTAAATAGATTTCTAGGCGCATTTGTGAACCAAATTGCCTAAAAATAGTCTTGATTGCCTTCAAGTATTCCTTCCCCTTCTATTTTTAAATAGATTTAATTAGTTTAAACTACCTCTTCACCAAAATGATTTGACACTCCAAGCCTTCCTTGTGCATGAAGGCACATCCCACCAATTCCTATATAATCAATTCTTGTATTCAAGCAAAGGTTCTAAGAATTTTGTGTATCTTGCATAGTATTGCTGCCACAATCTTGCTGGAAAATACATAGCCAAGATATGTTCACTTGTGCCATCTCTCTTCCACTTGCATTCGTTAAACGGACTACCTTAGCTACCATTTCTCAAGTGCCTTCTCCTGCTGCTTTGCCTTTGCATCTCCAATTCCTTGGACTCATATGGGCACACTGAGAGAAAGAAAAAATAAATTGAGGGACAAGTCATCACACGGATATATTTATCTTTGTTCTATGAATTCGGTTGGAGTTGTTGTTTGATTTCCTTCATTGCTACAATTTATCATTGTTACATCATATCAAATAGAATAGAAATCAATTTCCCTTCATTTACAAGTAATTAGTTGATTTCAATAGGGTTTAAATCATTAATAAGCAATGCTGTTGATGGATCCTCTTTCCCATCCCCGTGGATTTGAAGGAGAGAATATATGTAGGAGGTTGTCTACATATCATAGATCATTTGCAAAAGTTATTGCTTTAAGTTAGTCTAGTTTCAATACACTCGCCATTGTAGCACACAAAAATACCAACACAAGGACAACACAATGAAATACAGATAAATTTTTTTGTTGACTTACTTGAAGATAATACGACACTACACAAGTTCTCTAGGGAATACAATCAACTAAAGACATGCTTTCCACAACACGGACCCACATTGGTCACAAATAAACATGAGGCACACACTTAGGACACAATGGTTCATCTAAAGTATGCAATTTTACAACAAGGTTTTCCCACAGAAGGTTTCTTTAGAATCATGTTTTAGCTGTAAGTGCTTTTACATTCTTTACTTTTCCCAGAGAGATCATGATAGGAGAATCTGAGGTTCATGTCTCCTTTGAAGAATTTTCTCCTACCCTGTTAATGTTAATATACAGTGTAAACCAATTATTGGATGGCAAGAGGTTACTTCATTTACTTGATTAACTTATTCATTTGTGAGGAGGTAGTTAATTTCTCAAGGCTCTTAACTTTATCGATCATGATATTCGACGTTGTGCTTTTGAACATATATGTTTTACCTTTTCAAGCGGTCAATTTTATTTTATTTTATTTAATTCAAAGCACATGATTTGTATCTAACTCTTGATTCATCATTAAGATCTTATTAGTTGTTAATAAGATTTCATTGGGGTTAAGAGTCTAATCGATAATCGAGAAAAATTAAAGGTTTCACTTGGGCTTCACTTGAAGAAATAGAAATAAGTAAACTGTTTACATTTTCAATGGGTAAGACAGATTGAAGAGTTTCTTAGGCAAGTTCCTTCTATTTATTATAATCTTGTTATCTTCCAAGAATTTAATCATTGATTTCACCTTAAGACCGTTCTAAGGACTCACCACAATAAGAGATTGTTGAATTGTTTACGCAGGATCACAAGGTATATTTGTTGCTCTTGTTTTCTTTTTGCTAGGTTCCAAAACATAGTCTTTTACCAAACAACACAAGACCAAGGTAACTAGAGCGATGCAAGATGATTCGAGTTTGGATAATTAGAATTTGGTTTGACAATTCAAGGATAAATCATATTCTGAAAAGTGAAAATTCAACAAAGGATACGCATGTCAAAACAAGTTCATTTAATCTTATTGACAATAATATTTCTCAAATTGACTTTCAAACGATAACAACAACCTACATGAGAACAATACAAAATTATAACACAATGCCTTCTAGATAGTCTCCACAATTTCCATACCAATGCTGTAAAGCAAAAGAAAAACATTCGTACAACAGCAGTTCCTAAGAAGGCTGGAATCCACTTTACACACGTGTTTCTTTTTCTCTCTCTTTTTTTTTTCTTTTCTACTCGTGAAATCCTCCGCACATTTGTTAGCACATGTCGGATTCATAAGAACCGAGCACGATAAAAGCTATAACATTAAGATATTATGTTGTTATCTAAGCATTTCAAGGAAGAAAAGTACCGTTGAAGAAGAAAACAATAATTCAAGAGTCTAAACAAGAGCAATTAAAGAGCTGTCCAAAAGCATAAAATGTATAAATAAAAGGGACGGCACTAACTCTATTCAATTATCATTTTCACATAGGAGAGCAGTTAATAAACATCATAGTGAATTTCACCCATATCACAATAATGATTGTCATTAACAAGATAACATTTCGAAACAAAAACAATTACAGGAAGAGAATTAATTTCAAACGTGATCTGTCCCTATTTGTTTAAGTTAGTTCACCAAGCCAAGGATTCACTATGCCACTGGAAGATCCCAAACAATCAATCGACATGAGAATATCTAAACCAACATGACTTATTAATATTAAGATGATGTGCCTATAACGTTAATTTTATGTCGCATGAGAATAATAAATTGGAAAGAAAAAGGGATGAGATGCACAAATGACCCCGTATGGGCCACGTCCTATCCTAACAATCCTTCTATTAAACTTTCTTCTTATCAAGAGAATGTCTTAAGAAAAAGGACAAACTTTGACAAGACCAAACATAACCATTATAAATCTTACAGGAGGGTTACTCAATCATTCACAAGAACACAACACAGGATACATAGCTTCCAAAGGATCTATCGTCAACAACAAGTCAACTTTAACCTTTTTGGTCAACACATAACCATTCTACTACAATGACAGCAAGGAGGTCGTATCACAACGATCATCACAAAAACCAGTCAACCAATGAGTTTCCAAACACACCAATCTCTAAGTCACAGGAGAATGAAATTTAAGCATCTTCACGGAGAAAAATGTAGAGTAATTTCTTACGCATAACACCAACATCCCAATTTTAAGATTTGAAAACTTCCTCACTAATGATCAAGTAGATCTCGTATCCTCCAACATGTGTGAAACAAAATCAAGGTAAGAAAGAGTATTTCCTCTGACATTTTAAGCTATCCAAAAGAAATGTGAGTATCGTCAAAAGAAAACATTCCAAAGGTTCAGCTACATTCCTCAAAACATACAACAGTCACCAAGGGAGAGAAGGTGATTCCAAAGACAACAATCTCCAAACGGTGAACATGAATTGATATCAATTATGAAAATCAAACATGACACTCGAAGAATAAAAGTATTTCTTCGAGCGATTCAAAACAAAATAACAAAAGCAACTAACCTAGTTGAAAGTAATATCAACTTGGCTCAATTCAAAAGTCAGTCAAGCTAAGCACACACCAAGCCAACCGGGAAGGGTTACTAGAACCTAAAACAACTGAAAGAAAAGGATAGAGACAGGAATAGCATCATTCACCTATACACGATGCACTCGCAGTACTCAATCACCAATTTGCAAATACCCAACATAGACCAGAACTACAGATCTCGAGCCGAAACAAGAATAAGAACATAACAGGAACTATAAAGTTGAGTCCAACGACAATGTTTGGTAAAACATTCAAATCGTGAGACCAACACATAGAACTCGAGAATTTTCATTACAAGACCCCCGCCTCTTTTGTTTTATTAGTCTTAAGAACAAAGTTCACCCAACTAATATTTATTAAAACCCAGAAAACAATATAAAGGCTTCAACCAACGCAATCATTTCTAACGCCAAAACAAAAACAAACGAGCCAGGAAAGTGGAAACCAAACAGCATACCATCACACGAGACATTAATATGAAGAGTAGAGTTATTTAGTGATTCAATTAAATAACAACATAAGAATTAATGGTATAGAGAATATCGTGCCTGATTAAGCTCCCGCAGTCGATAACAAGATGGATGGGGCCTGCAACAGCAACCGAAGCCTAAATCCATTTTCTTCAAGCTCGTTGGGCGCCCAAACATCGAACATCTTCATGTTGGCACAGGTAGGAGTTCACAGCCAGGGTGGGTGGTCTAAAATACTTGCCATCATTCTCCCAACACCGCTCCAAGATCAGCCCTAGAACTTCTGTAGGCCCCATTTTGGCAATTGAACTTAATCCTTCGTCATTCATCCAAACACCTCCACCATCTCCATATGCATCTGATTGTTTCTAATTTGGACCTCCTAACCTTGGTGCTCTCATATTAGGAGCAGCCCTAGTTTGAGACAAAGCAAAAGAAGATGGCTTTATAACCAAAAACAATCTCTTGGTACAGACTCCATATCCATAAAACAGTCCCTAGACTTAGCATCCTCAATTAAGGCTGACCAGTCACTAGATTGCTTCAATGCAGCTGCTTTGCGAGCTCGTGCCAGTGCCACATTCATGCGGCGAATATCATCTACAAAGCCAACCCCATGATTTGAAGCTTGGACACAAAATATACTGATTACATCACGCTCCTGGCTCTGGTAGGCATCTACCGTGATGATCGATAAACCTTTTCCTTCATTAGATTGAGGACAACATCAAACACTCGGTGCAACCCTCGTGTTATGGGTCCAGACTTCAGCCCCAACGACATTGCATTCAAGGTCTGTAAGAACAACAAATACTTCAAAGAGTAAACCTGGCCTATCAATCCCTTTCTGTTACATGGAATACATCCATAAACTTTCCACCGTCAGAAGATATGTACGCCTTAGAAATAGTGAGATCCAAATCGGTTAGCACTTGTACAACTTCCAAAAGAATGCCATGCTTATTGGCACTATTAACCTTCACCAATGTAGCATTCGCACAAGTTCTGAATCTGACAATTATCCTGCTACCTTCATCTCCCAATACATTTTCTCCAACGTTGCATAGATCTCCTGAAAGTTTTCTTGCAAGGCAAACAGTGCTTCATGAATATTATGATATGAAACAGGTCCGCCTCTATGAGGTTCTCTTCCATGAGTTACATCGAACAGCAAGAAGATCTCAAAAGAGAATCTTTGTAAATAAATTTCATCAGGTCTCCTGGTAACAGTCACACTGTCACTTAATCGATTTTGATAAAAATATCTTGTAGGAGAATCTCGAATTTGAGGGTGCAGAGATACAGAACAGAAACAACAAAGCTGTACAACCTGCTTGGTGGAGGCGCTCAAAAGACTTCGACCAAACTGCAACCTTCTGCCGCCTGGCTAACTCTTGTTACGGGCTGCTTGCTGTGGATTTCCGACCAGGACACACCTCGTGGCACCCAATGAACGTGGAGGTAACACGTCTACTTCCCCAGCTACGGCTTCATCTATAACCACCATATCAAACCCATGGGCTAGGCACTAGAATGAAATGCGAGAATTGAAGTGGAAAGAGGGGAGGAGGATGGATCATTTTCCAAAGAGGATGTGTGCGAGGCATTGCGTGTGGTGATGGGTAACAAAGAAAGGGGCGCAGAGATTCGATCTCGGGTGGAACAGCTTCGTTGTGTTACACGCCGTAACATCGAACGTCAACAAACCTACATTGCAGAGCTGGTTGCTCACATGCGCATATGTTTGGGTTGAATTATTTACGCGATGGGCGTTATATGACCCGGATGCATTCACTCGAATCAATGCTGCTACTTAGTCGATACTGAGGGAGGAGCATGTATGAAATCTTGGCCATCGCTGACAATTTCAGGAGAACAGTCCACCCTCGCTTCACTGTAGCTGCCAGTACAGCATGATTTTGAGAACCCACGCAACATCATGGCGACTGACCTTCATTTCACCATTAATGCATCCACTGTCCAGAACACGCTGTAGCAATTTCATCTGTTTCAGCATTTTGATGGAGTGCAACAAGCATTCGTGGTTTTTTTTCGGGTAGAAACAGCAGGGACCAGCGAGTCATAAGTCAAAAGGATTAATGACTTGGGCATGTGTGGCCACCAACCAGGAAGAAAACTGAACACGCCAAGAAAAAGGGTGCAGGGCTCATTAATGCCATGGCGGGAGGGAGACAAACACAAGGAAGGTCAAATAAAAATCTGATTCCATCACGTTGCACAATAAAGCTCCACACGCCACGCATGAGGAGATGAAGTTGGGTGAGCCGGAGTAGGTTAGGGGGAGGGCATTACACTCAAGACGGGTGAATAACCACACCTTTGGGTTATTTGTCTTGTTTAGTTTTAATGTAGAAGTAGGTTTGATTATTTAGAATAAAAGCAAAATGTTGTTTGTGATTGAAATATTTCAGTTTTGTGATTTGTTTAGACTAGTTTCCCTTTTAGCGAAAGCATAGATTGTTAATTTCATCTTAGTTAATTTGGACATTTCAAACTAATTCAACATTGAGATTAGTTAGACAAACCATAGGAATTACGCTACCCGTTCATAGCCTCTAAACCCCCTTCATCAACTCAACTATTAAGAGATCACACTACAAGATCTTAGTCACTGATACTCCTATAGTTAGCCACACATATTTCCACATTGGCTACCCCGTCACAACCTTGGGGGTCAAGTGCGGTTGAAGGTTGCATGTCGGTTTTCATCGAGTACAATACCACATCAAATAAATATCTTTAAAATAAATGTCTATAACACGAGCAATACCAACTTCACAACTACATATATAGTTCTACAACAATCCATTTATTACGAAAAAGAAAATCACTACCAAACCATAAAGTTTATATATATATATATATATATATATATATGATTAAGAAGTTAACTTTCTACCGGTCACATCTCACCCAAAAAAAAAAAAAAACTATACTTGAAACATTACTAGCATATTTATCATAAATGAATTTATGTAAAATATATTACATAGATTTATGTAAGATAGGCATGCTAGTTAATTAAAATTATATAATAGCAAGTATTTATATAAATAATTCATTTACATAAACATTCATACATATCTTAAATCATATGCATAAAAGACATTACATATCACAAATCAAATGAAACAAAACAAAATAATAAAAAATATTAGTCAACTTAATTTTAAAAATAAAAATCCTAACAAATATCAAATCTATTTATTATGAATTTTATGGAAACTTAAAGCTAATAAAGATTTTAAGATAAAAATAAAACTTAAGTAACAAATCTCCAACTTAAAACCTACAAATAATTAATTAAAATTATATAATAGAAATTCATTTACATTAACATTAAAAACATTTACGATATTTAATTTATTTATTATGGTTTCGAAATCATAAATGACTTTATAGGGTCGAAGTATAGACTTTATGACGAAGTTGGTCGAAGTTGGTCGAAGTTGTTCGAAGTTGGTGGAAGTGTAGACTTTTCAAACCCTTAACAAGACACTATGTGAACGCGTAATGGCCCACCTTTGTAGACTTTTCAAATCCTTAACAAGACACCATCTAACCGTGTGGAATCTTGCAAAGTGCTAACTCGTTTTAATAACAGAAGCCCTTTGATTCAAAGTTGTACGTAGTTTTCATTATACTCATATACCTTTGATTCGCATTCTCTGTTAATATCATCCCTCAATGTCTCGCTGCATATTCCATTTTGGAGTAATTGCGTTTGCTATTTTACTCCCTTGCTCGCAATGCCTCGACCCCGGGTATGATTATTGCAAAAACAGTCAAACATGCGGCAATACGAGATTCATTTTTCCTTTCGGCGTTGGAGATAATGCTGGATGTGGTCTGCCAGAGTTCCATATCAACTGTGAGGATAGCGTACGTCCGGTACTTAATATTTCTAGCAAGTATTACACAATATTACAGGTTTCCTTTGCTTATGAGAACTTTACAATGACTAATGAAAATGAATTAAAAAGTTGCAAAGATTCAAGTGAGCTTGATACATCCTGGGACTCGGCCATTACCTTTTTAATATGATCGCTAAAAAAAGCGTTGATCTATCTGTATATAAGTGTAGTGACAAATGCGCACCTATAGTATTCTTTCCATTTCAGATGCAAACATGTTTTCGTGAAACTTTGACGGTAAAAAAGCATCAGTGCAATGGAATATCTCCCAAATCTCCCAAGAACGAATTCAAAATTGCAGAGACTGTGCAAAAGCAACGGTTTATGTGGCTACAACACTTCCAAACCAGAGGAGTTCGTTTGCTTTTGCGAGGATGGGCCACAGCCAAACAAATGTCCCAACGGTAATCTTCCCTAAAATTTCTATAGACCTGGCTTTTTATTTTCTTTCCTAGGCCTGAAACTTGAACATGAACAAAAAAAAATTAAAAAATAGCTCTAAAATTCTGGCTTTCTCAGTTTCTTCTGTCGATGTGTTCAAATAACTTTAATTTTGCTATAATCTGATTGACCTTACCATATTTTGAACAGGCAAGAGAGCAAACCTTCGGGATATATTAGGTAAGGGTCTTCTTCAGCGGATTTCAACATTTTAGCTTTAAAAAAATTCATGCTAGATTTGTTAATGTTTCTTAACTGACTATTAATATCAGGCGCGGCCATTGGAGGAAGTGCGTTAATATTGATAACGACATTATTACTTGTGGTTGTTTATAGAAAGAGATCGTCCTCCTCTAAGCTCCATCTTATGAATCCAACGTCTCGATCAAAGGTGGAGAAATTCCTGCAAGATTATACTCATCAAATGCCAACAAGGTATTCATACCCCGAGCTCAAGAAGATCACCAACAACTTTGCAGATAAATTGGGCGAAGGTGGTTTCGGCGTGGTTTATAAAGGAAAGCTCGCAAGGGGTAATTTGGTGGCTGTTAAAATTCTTGATCAGTCACGGCACAGTGAGAGTCAATTCATGAATGAAGTTGCAACTTTAGGAACCATTCATCACTTTCATTTGGTTCGTTTGTTAGGGTATTGTTTTGAAAGATTCAGAAGCGCCCTCGTGTACGAGTACATGGCGAACGGATCTCTGGAGAAGTTTATATTTGTAGAAAGAGATGTACTCGGGTGGGAACAATTGTATTCAATCGCCCTGGGGCGGCTCGTGGAATTGCTTATCTACACGATGACTGCAACAGACGCATCATTCATTTCGACATCAAACCGCACAATATATTATTGGACGCGGATTTCGCACCCAAAGTAGCTGATTTTGGTCTGGCTAAACTTTGCGGGAAGGGAAGCGATCACATATCAATTACAGCAACCAGGGGGACGCCAGGGTATGTGGCGCCAGAGCTTTGGTCAAGAAATTTGGGACCTGTGACGGACAAATCAGATGTTTACAGTTTCGGAATGTTGTTATTGGAGATAGTTGGTGCAAGGAAAAACATCGATGTGCAGGCAAGTCGTTCGAGTCAATGGTATTTTCCAGAGTGGGCGTTCAAACTGATAGAGAAAGGGGAGTTAGAGACGAGGTTGAAAGAAAGAGGAAGCACAGAAATGGGATCGGAAGATGAGGAGAAGGTGAGGAGAATGGCAAAAGTGGGACTGTGGTGTATTCAATACAATTCCAATGATAGACCGAGTATGAGCAGGGTCGTCCAAATGTTAGAAGGAAATGGTGATGATGTCACAAATCCACCAATGCCTTTTAACTCGACACCTTCGCCGGAAGCACCATTGCTATCTTCTACCGAAGACTCTTTGTCGATGGTTTAATAGGGTCGTGACCCAGGTATTGAGATGAAAAGCGTTTAAGGGCTTTTCTTTCCTCCTCTTCGTGTGGTTTGTGAGGAAAACTATTTTCTTTTTTGCAATGTAGAAATGAGATAGTGGGACAAGCTATACTTATGGTATGAAAATAAGTTTATTTGTTCTAAACTAGCAATTGCATGTGTCTAATGTAATGTGAACGTCGAATAGTAAATGTTATAAGATTTAGAAATATAGTTATTACTTTTTTAGTTGATGTTGATAATGGGTGTGATTGACAATGCTGATTTTATATTAGAGTCAAAACAAATGTTGTAAAATACATTTGAAGGGATATTAGATAAGAGTTAGTTGTGTAATAATTGAATACAAATGCAAGTGAGACATGTAAGTTGTCTAATAGTCACTCTCAAGAATGTTGTGAATGTGAAGTGTAGTTGTCAAAGTAGATTGAATGAATGACTAAATGCTTTAACATATTATCTCTCCATGAAACTAGAATGAGACAAAATATGCAATTATATATAAACAAATCTGAAATGGTTATGGTATATTCCAAATTTCTTTATTAATCAACGAGTTTGAGAGCATCAATGTTAGAGTTATTTTGTTAGATGTTGAATGCGAAATGGTATAATTTTAGTGGCGAATATTCATAATTTGGCGAATATTTCATTTTTAGAAAATTTGAAAAGGTGATTTTTTTAGAGTAAAAGACATATTGTTACTCTAAAATTTCCAGTATAAATTTTTTTAGGGGTCGGCTTTGCCTACCATTGAAAAATACTCCTATATAAACCTAGGTAATTCGCCTAGTAGTATACTAGTAACTTACTAAGGTACCATCGAAATACTTGTAAATTACAAGCATACAAAGTGTGGATCAGATTCTCAAACTGGTTGTGGTAGAATTGCAATAGGAAAGTGTCACTGACGCTCGACAAGGAAGATTTTCATTTACGGACTAGCGACCGAGAGGGTTTTGGCTCGACAAGGGGAGGGTTACAGGTGGGCGACAAATGAGTGTTGTTGATGCGGCAAGTGGGGTTGCGAGGCAGTCGAAAAAATGAAGCATTTTTTTGGTGCTAGGTGACAACACGGTTTGTTGTCGCATGACAACAAGCCTTGCTATCACCTGACAATAAGCCTTGCTGTCGCATGACAACAAGCCTTGTTGTCGGACATCAAACACTATTATCACACGACAACAAACCTTGTTGTCACACTACAGCAAGGCTTGTTGTCATGCGGCAACAAGGTTTGTTGTTGGGCAACAAACAAACCATGTTGTCACCCGACACCAAAAAAATGTTGAGTTCTCCCCCTCAAGAAAATGACAAGTGAAAATTTGAATCGAAATCTGGAAGATTCGCCTTCCGATGAAAGTAGTTCGAGGTATATATTACGAGGATTTTCCACCTCCATTACAGAGGCTTCTTAAAATGAACTACGATGCGAAACCTTTGGTAGGGGAAAGCAAAAGGAGAGGCGAGGGAGATGTGGTTGATGTTCTTTGTAAGTGAATTTGGATTTTATTTATTAGAAATGATTTTCTGTTCCATCTATTCCTTGAATTGTCGATCTTAATGGAGGTAGCAGTGTTTTGTTTCTTGAATGGTGCAATATCGTATCAAGAGCTAGTTGTTGTTTTGAAGACAAAGGTAATGTGGTAGATGGTGGTGTGGCCTGCATTCTGGTGTTATTTGTGTTTGCCTTTTCTCTCTCGATGAATGATGAACCAGTTATCTATAAATCATGTGGAATGCCATGTATGTTCCAATTATTGTGTATGTCAAAATCTTATTTCCCCAACATTTCAAGACTACCAAGAACCGTGTTGTTTCCTGGACAAAGTTGTGTGAAGACCT
Source organism: Taxus wallichiana var. yunnanensis (assembly GCA_018340775.1). NCBI lineage: Eukaryota > Viridiplantae > Streptophyta > Pinopsida > Cupressales > Taxaceae > Taxus > Taxus wallichiana. Next base: position 202,005,990 of record CM031240.1, read on the forward strand.
TCCATTATTGCAATGATTCATGTTGAATATTACATTCAACCTCAGACTCATAACTAACATTTGTTCCATGTCACGGTGTCATGGTAGTGCGTAAAACATGTCATGGTCTATAGTTGTGTTTGAACATGTCCCAAGTGTCGTTGATGTCATGTGGGCTTGAGCCAAATTCAAAGGCAATATTTCTAAAAGGCTTGTATAAAAGGAGTTCTGACCAATAGAAAAGGTCATATGACGTTGAATCCTGAGTTGGGACATCCACAAATCTCAAGTGGACCCGAACAATTGCTTTAGTCGACCACGGTTTCCATTTATCTCCTTTACGGTTCTTGTTGTAGCTCCAATCTTGAGAAACCTAAATAAGTGGTAGGTGTTCCATGGTTACAGGGTGAACTCTATATGCATCCAAGAAAGTGGTTGTTTCTTGTACATTGATGTCACTTTCAATGACATGTCTCAAGGATTTTTACCAACATTTAATGATACAATCGAATGGTTGCACATAACAAGTGACTATTTTGCAGCATGTGGCATGTTTCTGTGCACTTATTTCATGTTCAACAATGCTCTCTCCGAGCATTTTTGAATCACAATGTGTTCTCATGAATCGCGTCAACATCTCTTGAAAATATGGATGGCATTTGGTGATAGGTTTCTGAACGTTGCTCTACTTTTGAAGCATATTTTGTAATATACTTCAGAATTGCATGTCGAGAAAGTACCGGTTGACAATCAACATTTACTCTCCATATGGATATCATAGTTTTATTGTGTATGTTCAGTCTATCATCATTTCTTGAAGAGAGGTACTTAATTTTCCCATCACTTTCAATGAGTAGGGATGAAGTAGGTCGCGTGGCCCATGGTGCGTATTGTATCTATTGTAGTTGTGATTACTTTCTACATAGGGATGTCTATTTTGAACATTTTGTGTGGCACTTGAACATGATTAAACAGAGTTCTTGAGGTCTGCATGTGGGGAGGAGGATAGTATTTTTGTTGTATTTAGTGAACAAGGGTCATCTAGCAGTGACTGCGAACAAAATCAAGTGATTGCAAGCTGGGCGGGGGTTCAGGAAGACAAAAGATTATCAAAGTATTATTTTGTTGCCTCAATAACTATTGTATTGCCCGAGGTCCATTGCGTCAAATTTAGGTGCTTTCTCGAGCCTGATAAACCGTGGACGTGTGTGGAGCCTCATGTTAGCATTCATACCGTGAGATCATAGAGTATAAATATTATCTATGTAATCTGGAAAAAACTTATTAAATAGTAGATTTTATTACTGTATTTCTATAGTTTCTTGCTCCAAATTCCTTTTACAATATTTCTTCACAAAATATTGTGAATGCATGATGTAGGTATATTGATACTCGATGAGGGTTTGAGACAATGTTAAGTTTTCTCAACTCTATGCGGCTCGAGGATCAGTAGGGCATTCACCATACATAATATTGTGGAGATCTAGCCATTTAGTGTCTACAACACTTAGAGTGAAGAATAAGGTTGGTGTCTCCATTTGTTGCACTATATCTCGAAAGCTAAACCTGCTTTAACCACATAATGAACACATCATTGAAGGCTCGATCAAACCACATTAAATTGTGCTGGGAGGTTATATTTCGGACATTCCAATAGTTATTTTTGTATATCTCCAATTGTTGTAGGGATTCCAGATTTGATGTTTTGTTTCATGAAAACTACAGCTGTGGATTGGCTTTTGTGGTGCATTATGAGGTTTAGACGGAAGTAGTGAAATCTTGGGGGTGAACCAAAGAGGCCATCATGGTAGCGCATCAAATGAATAACATATTCATTCATTGGAACTTATTTTATGCGGGGCTTTTGCCACATTGATTTTCCTCAGGAAACAAAGTTGGGAATTGTTTACATAGAAGTTACTTGTGGAACATTGGTGGAAATCTTTCGGTAGTTGTATTTTTGGCAAGTTTGGAATTACAGGGGATGGTAGGCTGTTGGTTGATGTAAGTTGACATATATTTGAGATTGTCATTGTTCTACACTCTAGGTGATGATGTCTCTGCTCATAATTTATGTGAACTTTATTTTTTACGTAGTTCTCTCTTCGTCGGGCTCGTTTTGCAGGAGTTGACAGGATTGCGAAGTGACACACCTATGGAGTACCACTTGTTGGGGAAAAAATGTGTTAGTAATGAATGATGCATTGTTTGTTGACATACAAAAAAAATTCATACAATAAACTATATACAATTGTAATGCATGTGGAGTTTCAATTGGAACTACGTGTAAGAGGTATAATTTCGAGCATTAAAAATCTACATTTTTTCTTGAGGAATATAATATTAGTTATATGGAAAGATACAATATGTTCTAATAGTATACAATGATGCAAATACATTACATAATACACGGTGCAAGTAATATTAGTGAATTATCGAGCATGGTATTTGTGCTAGATTCGTAGAGGGCAAAGGACATGAACTAAGCATTACAGAATGGGATGAAGATGGGCTCGTAGGTGTGGATCATGAGGAAGGCTGGGTTCTTAAGTAAAGAGCTCGTGGAGATTATCGGCCTATTAGAGAAATAACACGGGAAGGATGGTTTTAATTCAAATATAAGAAAATTCCCTATCAAACGATGCCCCCGATAATGTGGGCAACAAAATCTATATCACTCACTGTTGTTGACCTATCAAAGTCTTGAAGCAATTAGTACAGGGTTTAAAGAAATTAAACTTACCTTGATTTAGAAGACGGTTGTAGATGGGATGAATCTGCACAAACGACCCCTACTTCTTACCTTTCAGACAAAAATTCCATCAAGTATTACATACTTCTGCAGATCCAAGGGTCACGTATTTTGAATTAATGAAAGCAGTTTAAGCCAAAATTTTGTTGACAGATTTTACCCAAATTCTCTGTTACTAGTTTTAGTATAGTTGCTTTAAATACCCTGGTTGCTTAATGAAGGGTGGTATTCTCATGTTCAGTTATCGGATCTCATATCATCTATTTTTAACACTACTCATCTTATTAGCATATTAGTGTTTTTGTTATTAAAGAAAGAAAGAATTCAATAATTTTGAAAAAAACAAAGAGTACTTAGAAGTGTGTATAAATACGAACCCTGAAACATTCACCATTAAAACTAAAACCTTAATACCCAATTCAAGTTTTCAGCACATATTCTGTGCCAGAAGTGCCAGAAGAAAGGTATTATTATTTCTTACCTTTTCCAAACGCTGGAGTAGTGCAGTTTTGAATTGGCGAACGCCTCTTCCGCTGGAAGTGGGATCAAGTCGAAACGACTTCTCAAATGCGTAATATCTACCTACAGTAAACGAAAATACAAAGAATTAATTTAATGGGCAGACATTGGGAATCGGGATTATGCATTCATTACACCAATTGCTTTATACCAACTCCTTACACAGATAAGCGACACGTGGACGTTCTGATTCTATTTCCCTCGCGACTTGAAGAATTGATGCAATACTCCCAAGCGTTGATGGTACAACTTCTGTATCAAATACTTCTGAACTAAATTGTTAGAAAAAATCTTCCCGTAGACTATATATATATGCAACATTGACCATGCAATTGGTAAAAATGGAAAAGCTAAAAATATCTTTTAAAAAATTAAAAAAATAAAAACATCAAAACCTTCCTATTTAAAGTAAAGTCAAAACAACCTGTAAAATTAGAAAAGTAAAATTGTTAGAAAAGAAAAAAGTAAAATTGTTAAAAATAGCAAAAGCAAAAGTTAATGTATGCATAAGCTATAAAATAAAATTTAAAAATAAAAGCAAAATTTTTAGAAAAACAAAATTGTTAAAAATAGCAAAACTGTCATTTAGGCCATCAAATTTGACACAGTCCCATGAATGTCTACAAAGCCTTTTCCTATAAGGGTAACGCCTTTGGCGTAATTAGCAATTATGACGTGCATATGTTTTGATTTCTTAACAATTTGATATTGTGCATGGTTTTTCCTCCAATGTTTAATGTTCTTTCCATCAAGGTTTGTATGTTTATAAAGATGTTTGTTACAATATGTAATAAATTGTAAAATTCCATTGTAAACTTATAACAAATATTTTCCTATAATTCTTTAAGATTTTAGTAGTGATTATATATATTTATATTTTATAATCACATTGTTCTATAATAAGATTAGCTAAATATTTTGCACGACATCCTCATTTTTGTATATGTCTATCTAAGACTAGTTGTTCATGTCTTAAAATTTTGATATATTGTATGGGTTTTCCTTCAATATTTTATACACTTTTCATCAAGTTTTGTATATTTATAAAATTATTTAATACATTATTCGATAAATTGTAAAATTTGATTGTAAACCTATTATTAGTATTTATCTATAATGTTTTAAGGTTTTAGTACTAATTATTTTTTGTGTATATTTTATAATCATGTTATTTTATGACAAGATTACATAAATATTTTTCATGTCTTGTATAAGAATACTCATTTTGTGAGCATGTCTATCTATGTCTAGTTGTGACGACATTATATGATAAAAATATATTTCGAATTAAGTTTTAATCGATCTTCGTGCTTTGATGAAGGCTCCCATTCTAGTCCACATGTTGAAAGGATGCCGATAAATATTGTTTAGTTTAACTCTATGATTAATTGTAATTGCTGAAATATCTACAAATCCTTTTCAACAAAGTCATTACTGTCCATATGTAACAATGATTGCGGTCATGAAACAAACTTAAATTTTATATTTTGGTAAACAAAATCACTTATAACCTCAAAAAAACATATTGGGCCTTTTTTTTGAAGAAAACATTTTCCATAGGTATTCACTTAGATGGAAATAACATAATACATTGAAATATACATGTTTTTAATAAGGAAAATTAAAAGTAATATAAGCTTATGTATTTTCTAGGGATGGAAGGGTTATTATAATTTATGTTGATAAAAACTATATTAGGAGTGATGGTGTTGGATGGAAGTTGATAGTAATCCTTTATTTCTCCTTTGACACTTTAATCCTTGAAGATAATTGGATTGAAAAAATCATGAATAAAAATTGGAGAGATCTGATGGACGGGAACACGGGAATTCAAATTGTGCAAGTGTTTAAACTAGATCCAAGCCATGGATATGAGGAAAAGGAGCTAAAGAGAAACAAATCCTGGATAGAAAGGCTCTTAGGTTACGCATGGGAAACAAGGGAATCAGATCTCCTGCATCATCTCCTCTTTGAAACAATGAAGGTCCTTCTTGTGATGTGGAAGCATGGGCGGAGAAGGAAAAGAAATGATACTATTTTTTTCTCATAAGAAGATTTGTTGGGATTAAACCCAATAGAGACTCGATTATAGCTCAGTTTTATAGGAAATAGAAGCCCTTTATGAGGTCAGAGGTAATAGCCACTACTTTGAATCCTTCATGTTTGAATTCATGTTGGAAGAATATCTTCTTAGAGTGATCAATGAATGGCCTTCGCTATTGGTTAAATTATTTTGCACATCTCCGGATGGCACCTGGACTAGATTTAGGGTACATCATTCCATGTGCCTTCCCTATATGGGTCGAGGCTACTGCTTTGGCTTTAGAGTCTTTGGAAAAGAAAATATTGTAGGGGATAACCAAAGCACTCGGAGATCTAGTAGTTGTTGATCCCACCACTATGGATAAGACCCAAATGGTTTTGCAAGGATGCGTATAAATGTAATGCACCATTTTTGCACACAAAAATTTAGACATGTGTCTAGAAATTTATGGCAATTTTTTTATAAATGTATTACATTATGAATGTTTAATAAATTTCCCTAGGGCTACCGAATTAAGTGTACCATAACACTACACTTAAAATTATTTAATTTATTTCATATTGTATATTTAATTTCCTTCCCATTTAATTAACACTAATGCCCCCATGCTATCACGTTTATTTATTAAATCGATATCTAAGGCCCCAGATAAAGTCCAACCTATCACGTTTATTAACACTAATGCCCCCATGCTATCACGTTTATTAAATTGATATATTTATTGGGGACCCATAAATATATTCACCCCTCACCCCCAAATAATAATTTACATCCCATATCTTAAAAATTAAGAGGGATTAATATCCACCCTTGGATTCTTTTAATCCCAACCTTTAGAGCCTAGGTTTCCCTTACAAAACTAATTTTCCTTAAGGAAGCTTTTATATCTTTTTCACTTTTGGTTGCCTCATTTCCATAGGTTTAAAAGTGGGAAGAAGATGGAGAAGAAATGGATCCACGGAATCTATTTTTGTTTCCTTCCACCTTAGATCTCTGGTTTCTTTTTTGGTTATATTTTCCTCTCTAATGTTATATTCATATTTCTCATTTTTTTTATATAGAAAATACTATACACATACATACATACATACATACATACATACATACATACATAAACTATTTTATGCCCTCCCGGGGGCAGATCCGATCCCTAAAAGGTGCATGCGGGGAGTTATTATGAGTAAGGAGATGGGGTTACAAGGTGTTGTGAGGAGGGTAAAATGAAGATTGGGGGAGGACAGGTCGTGGCCACGCCGCCTATTCCTCTCATACTTACATTTTATTGTTTCTTGAAAAAAACCTAAAACCCTTCTATGAATAACTTAATTTCCCACATTACATACATACATACATACATACATACATACATACATACATATCTGACATACATACATACATACATACATACATACATACATACATACATACATACATACATACATACATACATACATACATACATACATATATATATATATATATATATATATATATATATATATATATATATATGTATGTATGTATGTATGTATGTATGTATGTATGTATGTATGTATGTATGTATGTATGTATGTATGTATGTATGTATGTATGTATGTATGTAATATATGTATGTATCTATTATATATGTATGTATATGTATACATACACACACACACACACACACACACACACACACACACACACACACACACACACACACACACATTAACACAAATACGAATATCCAAATTTATATACTTACATATATATGAAGTACTATATATACACTTATAGATATATAGGTATATATAAATACAATGAGGGTTTAATAATACATTGAAATGTAGTATTTAATGTGCTACTAATATTTCTTCTAAATTTGGGGATATATATCTAACAAAAATTTTAAATAAAAGTTTATGGAGATAATCATATAAATGTGTGTGTGCGCGCGCGCCTGTGTGCATACATACATACTGAGATAAAATTTCCAAAAGTATAAGGACAAGAAAAGCTTTTTCTTAAAACTAGTTTACATATTTTTCAGGAATAATTTAATGCGCATTCACCATATAGTTTACAATATGCATCACATTGCAAGGAAAGATGAGTTTCATATGAGGATAAAAAAATCCTAGTATCTTTGTTTTAAAGATCAAAATAATGAGGTCAAGGTTGAAATTGAAAGGAATTTTTTAAGAGCTACAAAAATACTTAAATTCACTATTTCCTTACATTTTATACTAAGCAATACAACAAGTAAATATAAAATCTTTGTTTCCATAATACATGCAAGTAGAGCACTCTTTAAAAAAACAAATATATTCCAATACAAGAAGTATAAAATATCTATTTTAGTATAAGTGGGTCCATTACATTCCTTGTTCTAAGATCCAACATAATGAGTGCAAGAGTTACATTTCAATGGTTCTTGTAGGTGTTAAATAAAAGCTAAAATACACTACCCTTTTCCCCATTTTATCATAATTTAAGAAGTGAAATATAAAACCCACCATCTTCATTTTCATAATCTTATGCAATTAAAAATCACTTTTGATATCCACAATAAACTAAAAATAATATAAGCTCATTTCTCTTAATACAACAAGTAAGACAAATGGGGTAAGAATAACAATTTTATTTATTCCACATTCATTCATTTCATCTAACCTTATTTCAATACATATGGAAATGAAAACCTTTATATTCCACAACCCAAACTCTACAATAATTCTTTCAAAGAACACGAGTATTCTCACACACTTTTTTCAAACAAGGTTCACCAACAAGCTCAATAGCAAGAGGAGGCATTAAATAAGAAAACAAAAGCTTACATGCGAGTTATCATGAAGTGGGGTACCTTGCGAATCAGATAAGAATGACCATTGTTATGGATGGTGAATTTGGTGTAATTTTCCAAACATGGAGTTATCATGAAGTGTGGTACCTTGTGAATCGGATAACCCCCAAAGATGTAGTGCCCACTCCTCTTTGACACTATTTGCATTATGTTGATATTAGTTTTGGACCAATACTTGGAATTTTGTATTATGATACATTGATCGAGTAGATGATAGACTATGCATATATTTGGACTATTGACATATTGTGATTCACATTTTTACTATGTTACACTAGATGACATTGGTAGACAATTCGATATATGTTGATTTGCACTATTTTGATTTTATACTAACACTTTATACTCTGGATGTTTTGAGTAGAATTATAATCTCATGGATGTTAGGATCAGATTATTTGATATATTGATAAATGATATAATTACTTAATTTTGGATTACAATTATTGATTTCTATGTAGATGTATTATTTCTCGATGTTGTTGATGAGATCGTGATACCGGACATGTATTTTTTTTTTTTGGAGATATTTTATCACATACATTAAAAGGGGATAGGGGGCCAACCACATAAGGATATTAGGTTTTTGTAACATGGCAAAATTTGATGATTTGTATCTTACGTTTATGTGGTGTTTTAACATGCCTAGTTAGGAATTTTCCCATGGGGGTGACCTCACATGTGTGGCCATGAAGTGAAATCTTTCCCCTTTCTTTTAATTTGTGTGTGATTTATTTTGTGATTATATGTATTTAATTATTGGAAATTGTTGTCACTTTATTAACAATTATAATTGTGTCTTAATTAGCTAATCCAACTTAATTTGTTAACTAAAATAAGGGTGTGAAAATTAGATAATTATGAGGGTAGATGGTCCTTGAAATATTAATGATGTAAGATGGATTTCTATTGGTTTTTGTGTTATGTATTCTTCCCCCAACTTCAAAATTCGGATTTTGACTTGGGAGGCTTTTGGAGGCTTGTGGGACAAGCTAATCTTTTCCATGCCTCTTAAATTCACCCAACAACCATACCTATGGTTTGGGGAGTTAAATTTAGAATTATTTATGTATTTTGGAGTGTAAAAAATTAAAATAATTGCACTTTCCTACTTACCACAATTAATTTGTCCTTGGTAGGCATGGTGTGCAAGTTTGAGTGTCTTTTGGATTATGTCATAGTCATACATTTCATTTATTGTCTTGGGTGGGGTATTTTGACTTTTCTGTGGGAATGGAGGAATGATAAAGTGGGATCCTACATGGAGCCACCTCATCATCCTCACATTTCATTTCTATTTATTGATGGCATTTAATGGAATTGGGGTTACTTGTTCTTTTTCTTCCTTTTTCGTATTTGGAATTAGGAGCTTGTGGAGTTGTTTTCAGAGTGTGCTTGGCTTGAAGGTGTCAAATACTTGTGGAATGAAGTTTTCTTGGAATCTTAATGGAGAGGTAGGCTCTCCACTTTTTCTGTTTGTATTATTATATTGTAGATGTGAAAGGAAAGAGAATAATCATGCTTTTAAGTATTACATGAGTGTTGTAAATGTTTTTTTTTTTTGGTTGGGTAGTTGCCTTAAGTTGGGTGGGTGAATATGGATTTATGGGACCATTGGGGAGGAAAACGAAATATGTGAGCCATTTATTTTGAAGGGAATGTGATTGGAAGTTTAATTTATGGGGAGTGAAAAGAAAACACTGTCATATTGTTTCATACTTGCAAGGGAGGGATAAGGTTGTTTTATTGTATTGTGTACATGGAGGCTTTTGATGAAAATCACACTTCACTTGGGAGGAAAAGGGGGATGGTTTCCATAGTTATTTCTCATTTTTGGTTTGATATCAAACCTATGTGGTGTTTTGCAAAGTTGTTAAAATTTTTGAGTATGTCCTCTTTGATGTGTTGAATTTTTTTGGAATGTATGTTTTTGTGGGAGTCATGCTTGTAAAAAAATAGTTTGTCGAATGTTGCTCACGACCCCTCATTGTTCCTTATTTGTGGCTCGGGGGCCAATAAGTTGATGGCTTCTCCTCTTCTTGATGAAAGGTTGGGTGGAGAGCGTTGAGTATTCCCCCTTCTTTTGTATTGTTATGCTTGTTGTTGGATGATTGAAGAATGCAAGATTGAAGTTTCAAGTTGGGAGAAGACATGCAAGAAGACTTGTGTTTGGCCTTGTTGAAATCTCTATGTTGTATTGATCATATTATTATTCCCACTTTGAGTGGAAGTTTGTAATATTTTATGTTTGAAGGAAAGTTTTAATGTTCATTTACTTAGAAGTTGAAATGAGTTAGTGAATGTAGAAAGATCTCTTGGTTGCTTACCTTGTTGGAAAGGATTAGTCTTAGTGAAAGAAAAGGATTTAAAGTCTTGCATTGTAAAAGAATGATTTGAAAAATTGGTAGTTTCTATAGTTGCATTGTAATGTTATAGTGAAAGGAAAACTTAAGTTGTTTATTTGTCTTGAAATGAAACTATCCTAAAAAAGTTGTAAGCATTCAAATTTGCAATATATATACATGTATATTTGGAAAAAAAAAAGATGTATTGAAATGGAGTGTGTTGAATTCTTGTTGTTTTAGTTAGAAATATGGAATATATGAAAGAGAATGAATTATAGGAATGCCATACTCATTTTTACATTTTATTGTAAAAATGGAAGAATAGAGCTTGAGTTGATGTTATGAAATTGGAATGAGGAAACTAGATATACTAGCAATATACCAACAAATGAATAGAGACACCCTCATTAAAATTAATATTGCATTAAAAGTCACCTCAAGAAGAAAAAACTATAAAAATAATGTATTGTTGAAGGTTCAATTTTCGATGAATACAACCACCTCCTGTGTAGTGTGGAAGTTTTATAAACACTACCCAGCATAGAGTGAAGGTCGATGTGCCCCTCCGAGAAAAGGCTGAGGTTACAAGATATCATTACTGCGTAGGGTGGTATTTTCATCACTTTTGTGAAAAATATATTTTCATCCGTGAAAAGCCCAATTTAAAAATGATGTAAAATATAAGCTAAAAAATTAACAAGGAACCTTCCAACAACTAGGAATCAACTAAATTTAAAATTTCTAGCCTTCCAATTTTCTTTTGGCACCCAAATGTGTAAAACTCTTGGATTTAAAATAAATGGGGTTTCCCAATAGTTGAATCCAAAAACAAGGAAAATGATTTTATTAAATAACCAAATAGATCCATGGAAGGATCTCTACATTTAAAAATGGGCTTCATTACAATATAAAACCTTTACAACTAAAATCAAGGGAAATTTTGCCATGGTTTCTCCTCTTGCTCTCATGGCTCCTCCTCTTCCAAAACATGCAAATACATAAAGAGAAAATGAGGTTTTTTCAGGGAAATAGGAAATAAGATCCATGTAGATTTTGAGATAGTGACATTAGATCTCTTTGATTAGAGCTTCAAGAGTAGATACATATCTAGGAGATTCATCTAGCAGCATATCGATGAGTTTCATGATCTGCGACAAGCTTCCATGATGTGTGACAGAGTATGAGGGTCGGTTTTGGATCTACTTCGAGTATGTGGATTACATGCAGGACAAGAAGGTTAGAGTTCACAGGTTCATCAAGGGCCTAAACTTAGACTTGGGTGGGGCAGTGCACATTCATTGCCCACATACATTTTCGAGAGGCTATGGAGAGTGCCTATATTACGGAGGAAACAGGGGGAAGAATCAACAGGCTCATGATAGAGTGAGGAGTTGCATACAATAGTTACAAGATAGTAGGTTGAGGGGATCAACTCCTCCTCCTCATGGTGGAAATACTTCAACACAATCTTCCTTTAGGCCTCCTCCTCAGCAGCATAAGTAGACTCAATCACCCTTTCGGCCTCCATAGTGTTATGATGCTCAAAGAGGGCGTAGTATGGGACCTCCAGCTAGGGGGGCCAACAAGACATGAGCTCCTCTTTAAGCATAATTAGCAAGAGTACGTCCACCGCAACACCCACAGAGATCTATGGTAGGATCATTAGGTTCTATAACACATACTACCTGGTCCACCGGAGGAGTATTTAAGTAGTGGAGAGGACCAGGGTATTTTACGGGTGGGGTGTACATGGTCATAATTGGAGAGAGTTCCCTTATAACCCTGCTAATTAGGGTAAGTCACCAATTTTTGAGCCTACGAGTTGGTGACATGGTTAGGAGCCACAAGATCTATGTTGCGGTCAAGAAGCTAGGCGAGAGCACCGGGAATGCTTGATAGAGACCACATGTAGCATTGGTGGTATTTATACCCCTATCTTATTTGATTCGGAGCTCATCAGATTATTTCATTTCTCCATCTTTAGTAGAGAGTCATGCTAGGCTAGTGGCAGTTAGGAAAGGCCTTAGTTGGGATGTTGAGATGGCTTCTACAGTACCAAGCTTTCAATGGCCACCTTACTTAAGGAGTGTGTAGTGGACCTAGGACCCTTCACCGTGAATTTAGATCTTCGTATCCTTCCCTTGGGTTCATATCTTGTCTGATAAGGTTATATCTTGTGTATATGATTTAGGAGTGGAGTCAGTGATTTTTGGAGTCATGAGACCCATCTCTATTAACACCATATATTCTACCCTGAAGCAAAAGATGCCAATATGGTTGTTAGGTATTTTACCTCACCGTTAGTGATCAATAAAAGGATGAGACTCATGGAACGTCACTAGAACACCACCTCATTTTGTAGTAGTTCTCCAATGTCTTTCCTAGTGAGTTGTCAGGGATACCTCCCCCACGTGAGATTGACTTTCATATTTATTTGGTTCCAAGAGTGGAGCATATCTCGATGCGCACCATAGAGGATGACCCCACCTAAGCTATGTGAGCTAAAGTTGTAGTTGGAGGGCCTTCTTGAGAAATTCTGATCCGTCCTAGTGTATCTCCTTAGGGTGCACTAGTGATATTTGTGAAGAAAAAGGATGGATCTCTGCATTTGTGTGTGGATTATAGGCAGCTGAACAAGGTAACGATCAAGAAGTTTTATCCCCTTTAATAGATAGATGATTTATTTGATCGATTAAGGGAACCAATTTATTTTCTAAGATTGATATTAAGTCGAGGTTGCCATCACCTAAGGATTGTAGAGGCAAATATCCACATTACTGACTTTTCACATGAGATATGGCCAATATGAGTTCAAAGTGGTACCTTTTGAGTCGATTTAACGACCCCTTAGTATTCATGAGTTTGATGAATGGGGTGTTCAAGATGTTTTTAGATATTTTCGTGTTAGTGTTTTTTGATGACATTACGATATACTCATGTATGTGTGAGGAGCACTTTTGGCGGGTTCTGCAGTGTCTTCATCAATAGTAGCTATACGGGAACCTAGAGAAGTGCACCTTTCTCCATTCATAGGTTCATTACTTGGGTCACATCATTGATGGGAAGGTATTGCAATGAATCGTTCCAAGATTAGATCTATTATGGATTGTTCTGCGCTAACCAATGTGGTAGGGTGCAGAGTTCCATGGGGTTGGCAGGTTATTATAGGAGATTTTTTCAAGAATTTTCTTAGGTTGCACACCTATCAATTCCCTTCAATGAGAAAGGGAAGAAGTTTTTAGTCGATGGATGTGAGCGGACCTTTAGTACCTTTGAAGGATGCCTTATGACATCACTAATTCTTGAGTACCGAGATCCTCATAGGGATTTCTTTGTGTGTATGAATGCTTCCTTGGTAGGATTAGGTGGTGTTTTGATGTAGGAGGGCCATGTGGTTTCCTTTGAGTCTCAAAAATCAAGTATCATGAGCTCAATTATATGACTCACGACCTTGGGATTGCGGTAGTTGCCACACGCTTTGGTTTTATGGAGACATTTCCTTTTTGGCAGGAGATTCTTTCTCATTCTTTGAACATTTGAGCTTATGTCACCTCTTCACATAGCCCAATCTCAATGCTCATCAGTGGCATTATATTGAGTTACTATGTGAGTATGACATAGAGATAGAGCATGTGAAGGGGAAGGAGAATGTGGTTGTAGATGTTGTGAGTATACAAAGAAATTGGTCATGGCTACTTCGGTAGGTACCGATTTATGAAGTAGGATTTTGCGATAGCTTCTACCTTACAATTAGAGAAGAGATTGACTCATAGAGACCCCTGTGAGGAAGTTTTAATGTTTTACACAGAGATCGGATGAACTTCTCGGACACGGAAGATAGATCTATGTACTAGGGATGAAGGTTTCAGATAAGATATCTTGGAAAAGGCTCATCGTGTACCTTATTCAGCCCATTCAGGGAAAAGAAGATGCATGCCACCTTGAGATAAATTTACCATAGGAGAGGTATTCGAGAGAGATGCAGCGTAGTTTGTGTTGCACTTTTGAGTGTCAGAGGGTGAAGGCTAAGCATCAACATCCAGCTAGCCTTCTCTACCTGCATGATATACCGGAGTGGAAATGGGACACCATTTCCATGGATTTCATAGTAGTAATACCAACGTCAAGATATTACCACGATGCCATCATGGTCATGGTGGATAAATTAATGAAAGTGGTTCATTTTCTCTCGATGAAGACCACCTATAGAACCCGATGGAGTGGCGAGAATACTTGAATGAGATTTTAGAGGTTTGCATGGGATTCCACAGAAGATTATATGTGACCACGATCCCCTATAAACCTCTCATTTATGGACTACCATGCAGCATGCCCTTGGGATGAGTATCAACTTTAGTACAACTTATCATGCAGAGATAGATGGAAAACAAATCGGAAAATAAAATCTTATAGGAAATGCTTCGGATGTACATTATGGACCATAATTCAAGGTGGGATGAGTATTTATACTTAGTGGAGTTTTCTTATAACAATAGCTTTCAAATTTCTATTGGCATGGCTCCATTTTAGGTGCTTTATCATAGGAGTACATGACACCAATGAGTTCAGACAGATTAGAGGACAAAGTATCTCTTGGGATGACTTTTTGCGGGATATTGAGTAACAAGTGGTTTTGATGGGATAGAGGCTTCTCGTGGCACATGATAGATAGAAGAAATATGCATATCGAGGAGATTTGATTGTAGCTATGAGGTGGGCATGAAGGAATTTCTTCTTGTCGGACCTCATAAGATCCTATTTGTTATGGAAAAGGCTCTAAGTTGGCTTCTAGATTTATGAGTCAATTCGAGATCTTAGAGAAAATCAGTTCCTTAGCTTATTGTCTAGCATTAAGACCCATCTTGTCTCACATGCATGATGTATTTCATGTTTATGTTCTTAGGAGATACATTCAAGATCCCTATTATATATCAGATTAGACTGCATTGCAGGTGAAGGAGTAGGAAAGGTGACTATGGATCCCATGCACATCATATAGCTCAAGACCTTGGGCATTCGAGGTCGCGAGATTGACCAGTGCGATTCCGAGTGGGATAGGTATGATGAGGATGGGAGGATGGTACTTTGTTGTAGGCCTAGTTTCCTCACCTATTTAAGTGACTTCCAAGAGGAAGTCAAGTCTAAGGGGAGGGGGATATAGTGCCCACTCCTCTTCGACACTATTTGCATTATGTTTATATTACTCTTGGACTAATACTTGGAATTTGTTTTATGGTGTATTGATCGGTAGATGATAGAATATGTAGATATTTGAGCTATTGACATGTTGTGATTCACATTTTAATTATGTTATACTAGAAGACATTAGTAGACAATTCAATATATGTTGATTTACACTATTTGGATATTATCTTGACACGTTATACTCGAGATGTTTTGAGTAGAATTATAATCTCATGGATGTTAGGATCAAATTATTTGATATGTTTATAGATGATAGAATTACATACTTTTGGATTATGGTTATTGATTTCTATGTAGATGTATTATTTCTCGATGTTGTTGATACATTGTGGGGCCGAGAGAGGTAGTCTGTTTGCATTTCGGGGATATTTTATCACATACATTTGAAAGGGTGCAGGGGACCAACTATGGAAGGATGTCGGAAGTTGTGCAACATGGCCAAATTCGGCAATGAGTCCTATGTTTATGTGGTGTTTTGCATGACTAGTTAAGGGTTTCCCATGGGGGTTACCTCACATGTGTGGGCATGGGGTGAAATGTTTTTCCTTTATTTTAATTTGTTTGTGATTATATGTATTTAATTAATGGAAATAGTTATCACTTTATTAACAATTATAATTGTGTATTAATTAGCTAATCAATGTAATTTGTTAACTAAAATAAGGATGTGATAGTTAGATAATTATGATGGTAGATGGTCCTTGAAATCTTGTTGATGTAAGTTGTATTTTTCTTGGTTTGTGTGTTATGTGTTGGTATCCAAATTCATTCTCCTTTTCAGGTTGAGAAGTAACACAGTTGTGAGGAGCTTAAAAGCGAGATACATCTTAATGTGTGTCATTTTTAGCAGGGAAGAGATCTAAGCCGACCCTTTGTTACTCGGATTTGTGGAGAGATGGATAACACCTTTAAGAGGATTTGACCTGTCCTCACTAATTTAGGTTGTGCCTCTTCAACCAAGGTGAGAGGAACCTTAGTGTAACCTCTATTTGATAAAGGAGATGGAGATATCCTTCCTTTGCACAAATTCTATGAAG
Source organism: Taxus wallichiana var. yunnanensis (assembly GCA_018340775.1). NCBI lineage: Eukaryota > Viridiplantae > Streptophyta > Pinopsida > Cupressales > Taxaceae > Taxus > Taxus wallichiana. The sequence goes on from CM031240.1 coordinate 202,022,713, forward strand.
AGAACCTTGGTAAAATACGGTCAATGCTCCATAATTTAAATCTTAAGAGTTGTCACTTCTAAACGATGGAGATATTTTCAACACAAGGCTAAGATTACTAAAGACATGAAGAAATCATTATTAGTGCATATTTTTGCAAGTAGATTTTTTTCCTTTGTTGATACACGGGGAAAACGAGGGTAGTTCGGGGGTGGATCAATGGTTTTTAAATGATTTTCGTGGGAGATGAAGTAGGATAAATTTGATTATACCCAATCTTGAAGGACTGCACAACAATGAACAACTTCACAACACAAAACTTCATAATAGTCAAGGCGTTCCTTCAACTAGAAGGTGTGCTTTAATGGGGGCCCAGATCAACACATTTTCACATAATATTTGAGACTCCAACACTGAAGGCTTGAATTGAAAGACTTAAATAAACACTATAGTTTCGATTAATCATGCCTAAGGTACACCGAAGACTTATGGATAATCTTTATAAAAAAAATGACAGCGAATTGATTTTAAATTTGTTTATCTCATCAAGATGAAGGCTCTTCTTGAAATGGAATTGCAAATACCATTATCTTGTCATAGGAATGTGATCTGTGTGATTTCATAGAAAAAAATTAGTGTAAGATTGCAATAGGAATGAAATAAACTATGTGCTGAGACATTCTAAAATAAAGAAGACACAAAATTGCTAGAGATTAGACACAAATTAATTCCAAAATTGCTTAGATTCCCTAACGGGGAAAGTTTCCAAAGAAATCTCGAGTGCTTGTCAATGGCTATACATCTATGACCAAGTTGACATGATAGAAAATCTAACATGGAAGAAAATAATAGGTAATCACAACTTTGGTCACTTGGGAAGATGAATTTTCAAAAAATTTCTCAAGAATTCAAAATCCAACCATTTGCAAGAGTATTCTTTTTGCATTTATATATTTTTTCCCACTCAATTCCCCTCCCCCAAACGAGAAGAATATTTGAGGGACATTTTATTTTTTCTAATTTGTTTGATAACAGTGACGCTTAAGAAATTCGGATCCAAAATTTTCCACGTGGACCAATTGTAACTGATCATGTTTCTTCCCCCTCAGTAATGACTAGGATGCCATGCCATAACCTTTCGGGAGTCCCTTTCATCATTTTGATTATGTCATGTGAGAAATCCCCTTTTTAATCATTTTCATGGCCTCTACATAGTTGGACTTGATAGCTCATCCCCTTTTTCTCTCGAGGCAACTCCTTTTTCACCTTTTGCGCCTGCACTTTCATCACTTCATCCTTTTCGCACCGAAATTTTACTCTGCAATTTTGGATCTAGCATTTTGCATTTTTACATGAGCCCGAGAAAAAATCCACTTCAAAAGTACCTCAAATTTACAAATTGAGCTCCCAAATTGATTCAATTGAACTTTGCAGACCAAAACGACACAAATTTGCCAAAAATTGATGAAGAATGATGCAAAAATGCATCTCCAAACATCTTGTATCTTAATGGCGGAAAAATCAAATGAAATGCATAGCTACCATTGATCTTGCCTTTCAACTTTTAATATGAGCCTTCCACATGGAAAAATGTGATTGGAAATGGGCCTAGGAGCACTTTTTGACATTTTATAACTTTTGGGAAAAAGTAAAATTTTGACATTTTTCTCTACCCCTCCGCCCTTAGAAAGCGGGCTTGACACGTGTCCCAATGTGGGTCCCATAGGAACTGCGGCTTGATTATGCTATTTTGCCTAGTTTTTGGAAAAAAGATTTTTTTTCAAATTCTCCCCATGACTCCGCCCTTCCACCTTTAGCTTTTGATGTGGGTTCCAATGGACTGCACTTCATTTTTTAACTTTATACTTATTTTCCAAAAAGGAAAAATTCCACATTTTCCCCATGGGCCCGCACCTCCATTTTTGAATTTTCAACACTGGCATTACTTTCCTTTGAGGCCATGCTTCAACTTACAATTTTTCATTTTTACAAAAGGCAATAAACCTTAAATAACCCCGAATCTCCGCTTCTACATCTCCCCTCCGCCACATGTCTTTGAGATGGTCTAAAAGTAGAGACCCCAAATAAGCATAGGCTCAACAAGTGTCTCGACTGGAAGAGTATGTTAAAAGGTTAGACGTTTAGTGGAAGGCACCATGTGTCTAAGGTATGAGAGAGTATCCTTCGGCCATTGAAAAGTCCGGGCAAAAAGAAGAGTGAGTGGAAGCCTTCAAGTGTCCTCCGACACTTCTTCAAAATAAAACTCAAGGGACGATCCTAACATCGTGGTCCCTCCACGTGTCCCGTGCCCTTTAGTAAGTTTATTGAAAAGTTGAAGGGAAGGGAAGGCTGGACGAGAAACCTCCACCTGTCCCCCCAAGTGCAACTCAAGACCAAACCAAAGGTGATTTTCCAAACAAGCGTCATCCCTCCACGTGGACAAGTTTTGGGTTGAAGCGAGCCATAGAATTTTTAGAGTGCCCCACCGAGCCACATCCAACCAAAAGGGCCACATTTCCATAGATGCAAAGATGTAAATTTGATAGGGAAAACTCACCTGTCAAACCATAAAAATGTAAGAAAACCACCATTTGAGCCTAGAGATGAATTTTTCTTCAAGGATAGAGAATTTGGAGATGTTATAAGTTTCAAACATGATCCTATGAGCTACATCCAATCTTGTTTCCTTAGGTATTTGGGAAAAAATGACAGGGACAACAATACGTGACTATAGAAAATGGAAAGAAAGGAGCAACCTGAGTTTTACGCCCAATTTATAGACTCCTTCGATGCAGAGAAATAGAAAACTAATTATGGACCTTTAAGTGATCCTTGACCAAGGAAGGGACTGACCATGGCAACCAAATGGAGGATAGAGTCTTCAAGCACCAACACGGGAGATAGAAAACATGAAGAGAGGCCGCAAATTGACATATTTTAATGACAAATGGGGCAAGACTAATTTGAGCACCAACATTGGCTCCGACTTGGGGATGGGCACTCCCTGTGAGTGCCACAAGAACAAATAGTAGACCAAGTGCCAAAATAGACCATTTGGCAACGGAGTCAAAGAAAAATCTTGCAGAGCTAGAACAACCACAACCATCCTCCAAAAACTAACCGAGAAACCAACAAAACTAGGTCACCAAGGACCAAAATGAAAAAAACAAAAAAGAATATGAGAACAAATAACTATACACTATACAAATGGAGTATACCTTTATTTTGAGAAATAAATCAAGGAAATTCTTCAAATGCCTACCATTAACAGGCGATTCAAGTAGTTCCCCATCTAAGTCTTTTAAGAAGAAAGTATTTTCACCAATTCAAATATCAATTGAATAAGGGCCCATCCACAATGCATCAAATTTACCATGCTTTCCCTTATCTTCATGCATGCTATCCTATTAAAGCACAAGATCCCCAATGCGTAAAGCTATGGGTTTCACGTTTTTGTCAAATAGCTTCTTAAAATTTTCTCGAACTTCACATGCCGCTAATGGTATGTCCTTCTTTCTTCATCCAACTCAATAATCTGATTGGTTCGAGCATCTTATGGACTAACTTATTGGTAATTAATCTATTGAACAAACCGAAATGAAGACAATTGCAAATGGAGGGCAATAAAGCTTGAGTTTTGTTGGTACCCAAATTTAATCTCCTTCAAAGGCCGAGAAGCATCATGGACTTATGACAAAATGCTCAGAGGTAGATAGATGATCATGTATGTTTTTTTGTAGCGGGAAGCAATCTATCTGACTTTTAGGCACCCAGGCTTTGAACAGGAGTGGGTAGCACCTTAAGAGGATTTGACCTATCCTCACTACTTTATGGTTGTGCCTTTCAACCAAGGTGAGAGAACCTTTTTGTAACCTGTTATTTATGGAGGAGATGGAGATATCCTTCCTAATGAAGTTGTTAAGGATACCTTGAAGAAAATATGATCAATGTAAAAACATCTAACTCTCACGAGTTGTCACTCTAGATAGTGGAGATATTCTCTAGGCAAGGTTCGGAGCTACTAAAGACATTTGGAATCCAGATTGTTTCGCATGTTTTGGTAGTAAAATTTGTGCATTTGCATATGTTGCATATATCTTCCCCAGTAGATATAGACAAATAGAAGAATATGGTAATAAAAGAAACTCAAAGCCCGATATTTATTGCGTGACCAACGGTCAAGCGCGGAGTTGGGGATGCACAACACAAAGTGTCGACATGCAAAAATTTGTGCCCTAGCGCAGGTTGGAGGGCACACATCACAAAGTGTCAACATATGAAAATTCACGCCCTAGCGCAGGTGGGGGTGCATAGCACAAAGTGTTGACATGTGAAAATTTGCACACTAGCGTAGGTTGGGGCAAAGCCACAAAAAGTGTCGAGATGTGAAAATTTACACCTTGGTGCATGTTGGGGTGCACGGACAAAGTGTCAACATGTGAAAATTCACGCCCTGGCATAGGTTTGGGCGCACGGCAGACAAAGTGTCAACATGCAAAAATTCGATACTTATTTGGCGTAGGTTGGGGGCGCACATCACAAAGTGTCGACATGCCAAATTTTGTGCCCTGGCGCAGGTTGGAGGCGCAAAGCACAAAACTTCAACACCACATTTTTAGCGCCTATGGCACACTTAAGAGTATGTTGACATGAGGATAGTTGCGCCGAGGCACATCTTCAGGAGGCGCAACATTTTGAGCGTTGACACCCCGAACCTGACAGAAAGCAAACCCTGACGCAGATATTCAAATGGCCATAACTTTTCATAGGGAGCTCAGATTCACGCAAGGTTAAACTTTTTGGAAAGCTTATGAGGTCCTCTATCTAACTATGACTGGATATATTTAATTGGGTGAGAAAAAATTCTTCAAAAATGCAAAATACAATTCACCATTTTTTGGGTTTGCTAAGGTTCTCACCTACCGCCATGATGAGATGAATTAAATGCAATTTGGAGGTGGTTGGGGTAGATTTGGAATTCCTCTCTCTTCCCTCTCTCATTCTTCCTATAAATTGTAAGGAGGGGCTTCTTTCTAAAGGTTGGAAATTCTTATTTTCCCCTCCCTTCTTCTCTTTGGCAGGTGAATTTGTGGAGTTCAAACCTCCCATCTAAAACTGTAATGCAACTTTGCCTCTTGGCATTTTGTAGTGTATTGTATCAATCTTTGGAGCAAATAATGCATGTTTATGGATGATTCTCAACCCTCTCTGTGGTCATTTTCATCCTCCTAATCTTTCACTACAAATCTGGTTATTTGTACATGATCTTGCATTACATTTTAATGGTTTGTGTCTATTGGCAAGACAGATGTTTCTTCATTCCTCGGTACATAACCTTTGTTAGTTTGGGTTTATTTTTATGCATCTTCTTACTCGTCTCCTTGGAAAGTTAAATTAGGTTTTTGAGTAAACCCTTTGCATTTTTATGTGTGAATCGAACAGAGGAATAGGAATTGGCCTTCATCCAGGAGAGCTTTTCCAATTTCGCAAGGTCCCACACTTGGGAAAAGCTCCATGTTATGCAATCGCACTGAGAGTCTCAACCCATCGAGTTGCATACATTCAGGGGTGCTATGATTCACCATCAATAGTTTTGCACGCCCAATGGGACCAAGAGGTCATTCCATAATATTTTAAGTAATTTTAAAGAAATTTGGACTTAGAAATTGCAAGTTTTACAATTTCATATTTTTTTTTCATCTTCTAGGATGAACTTTGAAATCAATTTTCAAGGGCTTAACTTGCTCAAAAAAGTCAAAATTTCACCAGTTGATAGATCGGGGGATAATATTCAAAAGGGTATTCTTATATTTTTGATATTTTGACTTTCAAAATTTCATAGTTTTTAGTATTTCAGGTTTTCCCAGGTGTTGAGCATGTCCCAAGTTCCAACATAGTGTGTTTCAGGTTTTGTAAGTTGCCTTGCATGACCTAAGTTTCACCTATACCTTTTAGGGATTAGTAGCTACACAACAAGACCCGATAACTGAATTGAAGAACTGTATCTTTCGGGTCCTTCAAAGTTTTAAATTCTATTTTTAATATTGTCAGGTTTGGTGTGTAACTTGGTAGAATCTAGCCTTTTGAGGCTCGTTCTCTAACACATCTGGCGACTTCAAAGGGATAGAATTCAACGGTGTAGCAACAAAAGTTTCCCAGGCACATGAGAAGAATTTGAACCAGGTTTGATACTCGAGAAGAGGGGCTATTTGTCCACTTGCAAATATCACCAGGAAGAGGAAGGAGGAAGAGGACCACAAAGATCACCATTTCCACCTAACCGGAATTTGTCTACACCTCCACCTGGTAGACCTTTTCTCGCATCAACGAGTTCTTAGGCCAATCATAATGGCACATATACCACCGAATCCATTTGTCAATTTCACGGCAAAGTAGTCCATGACCCTAAAAGCTCGAGAATCGGGTTGCGGTTGCGGCACTAAAGAATATCCCCTATTTCACAGGAGAAAATCATACTACTCCTATTGACCACATCCAGGATATTGCCAATGCATGTGCAATCCATGAAATAAATGAAATGGATGTTACAGTCAAGTTATTGGCTTCATCTTTTAAAGTTAAGGCCTTACAGTGGTTTAGGAGCCTAGAATAGGGTCTATTACGAATTGGAACCAACTTTGTTCAGCTCTTTGCTGACCAATTTGGGGAGAGGGTAGACAATTTTTCTTTATTGGAACAATTGACAACAATCGAAAGATCTCCTAATGAACAAATGACATGATTTCAACTTGATTCCAACGGACATGGGACAGGATTCCAATAGTCATTTGTTAGACCAACCGCGAAGAAGGCGCATTCCTTTATTTCTTAAAAGCTATAAATTCGAGACATAACCATGATGATTCAATCAATGGGAGGGACAACGGCTGCCGAGAGGCCTATGACACGGCTATCGGAAGCGAGAACTGTTTGATCAAGCTAGCAAGCTTGCACCGATGCCACCAATGCCTCTCTATCCGGATATGAGAAATCCTACAACCAGTCAAGCACTAGGGTTGAATCCCATTCCAACTCCTATAAATCAAAGCAATAATGAGGCATCGACTTCTTCAAATACTTCAAAGGAATTGCAGGAGGTTATGAAACAATTACAAAACCTTGAAAACGAGGTGGTGACTATCAAAAGATAGCAAGCTCAAAGTGCTAGACCATACCAACCTTAAGCGCTGTGCAGGGCTAGTCCCCATACCAAAAAAATAGACCACCAGCTCAGGCTACAAATCAAAACCAAAACTAGGGACAACCTCAAGCTGCTAGGCCATTTCAACCATATGATCCAAATGCAACGACATCCTCAAGAGCCTTGGTTCCAACACAAAACAACATAGACAGAGTACGGACCGGTGTTACCCTTGCAATCTACCTCTATCGATCGGCATGTTTCAATGGTGCACTAAATCGGAGACTTGATGGTACAAGCCATTGGTGTGTCTCAAGAACCAAGCCAATCAAGGAATCAACAACAAGAAACACAATAAGAAGCACCTCCAACGAAACCATGTTTTCCAATTGGCAAACGAAAGACTTCGTGGAGTTAACCAACAACCTTTTCAAAGCGTGGCTGCAACACACGGTCAAAGAAGAGAAACATAGAAGAGGGACAACCATATAATCTAGATGTTTCTCAACCTACTCTTACACAACAAGGGGTCGATGTAGACCAAATGCAGTTCCAAATGTGCAAAATCAGCCTAAGGTACCTATTGTAGCAACACATGCACTGTTCCAAAGGTTGCACCAAGTAAGGAACAACAAAAAGACATATCATCCCCTTTCAACATCATTGATCAAATGAAGAAGACACATGTGAACCTTTCCATGTGGGAATCACTTTGGCAATCTCGGGAAATGAGATTTATTGCAAGTTCTGATGGCTAATTGAGTGCGCCTCGAATGTATCAAACCGGGGACGGGAGAAAGTTCTCACTAATGCAGTGCAACCGGATGGGGGCTCAACCAAGCAAGAATTTAAAGGCTCCACCATTCTATGTGTCATTGGTTTTGGAAACCATTTGGTACACAAGCGCATGATAGATTCAGGGGGGCAAGTGGTTGGTGATGCCAAAGCAAATAGTGGATCAACCGGAGTGCAGAAGTATGAGCCAATGATGAAAGGAGTAGTAATCTTGGATGGAGCAGTAGTTCAAAGCAGTTGGGGTCATGAAAGGGTTAATCCTAACACTACATGCTTGTCCTAATGTTACTGATTTTGTAAGATGTATGCGTGATTGACCTTCCGCCACTCTTTGCGTTGTGTCTATCAAGAGACTTCATTTCAAAAATCAATGGATATTTATTTACAGATTGGTCACACATGATTTTCACGATGAGATATGGGGCCAAAGCAACAATCAGGTCAGAACCAATTGTCAATTTCCATATTGAACCTCATGTGCAAGTCCTATTAATGTAAATTGCTCGGCCTTTGATCGGGGAGGTGTTCAAATGATCTATAAATAAGTACTAAGGTCGAGGGAATTCTTGATTTGAATTTGGATGAATGGGCAAACAAGAGTCATGAATTCGACCCATACAAGGAAATCGAAGAAACTGAATTGGGTGTCTATTGTGTACACGAAGAAAATTCACCCATTCAGACATCATTCAAATTTGAACAAAAGGATGACAACGAAGTTTGGTAACTTTTTTGATGGTTTGAGAAGTAGACAAGGTGCTAGAAGTGGTGGAATGTTGATTTCACCACAAGACATCAAATATTTTTCATCTTTTCATTTCCAGTTTTCTGTTCAAACAACATGGCTGAATACTAGGCATTGATTCATGGACTTCATGGGTCCGGGAAAAGGGCATAAAGAACTTACGGTGTTCGGGGATAGCGAGTTGATCGTCAATCAAGTCGGGGGACAACATGCTACAAATAATTACCTACTAAAAACTACAAGAATAGGGTATGGGACCTCATTGAGGATTTCGAAGCTTTCAACATCGTGTCCATACCCGGGAAAAAAATGAAACCGTAGATAGGCTCGCATCAGTTGGAGTGACGTTTGATGTGGTTGACAACATCAAAAGGGAAAAAACACAGCCACATATCCATGTGATTGTGAGGCCAACAGTGCCAGATAATAACACAAGTTGGCAAGTGTTTGAGAACAATCAACAGATCATCAATTTTTTGCAAGAAGAGGCTGAATTCTCAGCTAGGAATCAGGACAGACTAGAGCAGCAGTACGGTGATCAAGTAGTGCAGCTACGGAAAAACAAGCTTCCCAAGGGTTTAGTAACATTGGAGTCTATCTTCAACCCTAACGACCAATTCTGTAAGGAAAAGGCTAACATACAGGTCAAGAGAGAAGATTCAGAGCCAATTCACGGTTGGGAAGGCAAAACACTTTGAATTGGTAAAGTGGCCACTTTGAGTAGGAGAAATCAGATTTCATACAACTTTTCCAAGAATTTCCAAATGTCTTCGCATAGAGCCATAAAGAATTGAGAGGATTCAATCTGAAGTTGGCACAACATACAATAGAATTGGATCCAGATGCTAAGCCCATCGGTAGAAGCGGGAGACCAGTCAACCCTCACATTAAGCCTCTAATGAAGAAAGAGCTAAACAAGCTAATAGAGGCAAGCATTATATTCCCGATCAAGCACTCAAGCTGGGTTACAAACTTGGTTCCGGTCAGGAAGAAGAATGGAGAAATTAGGTTGTGCATGGACTTCAAAGACCTCAATAGGGCATCTCTCAAAGACCATTACCCACTTCCTTCAATGGAACAAATATTGCAAGTAGTATCTGGTTTGGAGAGATTCTCTCCTAGATGGCTACTCACGGTATAATCGGGTAATGGTTAAAGAAGATGACCGATTCAAGATGAATTTCACCACCAAGTGGGGCACCTATGCCTACAAGAAGATGCCATTTGGGCTATCAAATGCTGGAGCCACTTTCCAAAGGGAAATGGATATGGCATTCAAGGGTTGATCAATGAAATAGTTCGATATATCTTAACGACATCATTGTATTCTCCAAAATTGCAGCGGATTACCTTTTTCATCCGAGGTAGGTATTTCGGAGGTGTAGAAGATTTTGGGTATCATTGAATCCCAAAAAATGCATATCTTGGCTCACGAGGGAAAACTTCTAGGCCATATTGTTTCAAACGAGGGGTTGACGATTGACCCAGAAAGAGTTGAAGCAATTCGAGCGTTGCCATTACCAAGTCATAAGAAGGCTCTTCAAAGCTTCTTGGGAAGGATCAATTTTGTCCGTAGGTTTGTTCTAAACTTTATAGCTCTCGTAAAGCCAATAACGTTGATGTTGAACAAGAGCATGGCATTTAAGTGAACATCTAAAGGCAAGGCAAGTTTTGAGGCAATAAAAGAGGCTATATCTCAAGCTCCCACTCTCGTCAATCCAGACTTCTCCAAGGACTTTATGTTATATGCCTTTGGTGGTGGAGACACAATTTCTACAATCTTGGTACAGAAAAATAAAGAGGGATTAGAACAACCAGTTGCTTTCTTCAGTCAAGGCTTAGAGGAATACGAAACAAGGTACTCTTTCATTGAAAAGCATGTCCTTGTAGTGATTAGGAGCTTAAAGAAATTCAAGCACCTAGTCTCAAACAACAAGATCCAATTGTTGGTCTCGCATGCGGGAGTCGAGGACTTCCTTCTAAACAAGGATCTAAATGAGAAGCGTCTACAAGATGGATAACCCGTGTCATGGAATATGACATCGAGATCAAGGTCACAAAACTAGTATGTGGAAAAGGACTATGTGAACAGCTAGCTTTAAGTCAACAAGTTGAAGTAGGTGATGAAAAAGTGACTGTCTTGGTACTACAGGATGGTCAAGAACAAGAAAATGATGATGTACCCACTCCTTGTTGGACTTAGAATATGATACACTTCCTACAGAGCAGGCCTATGCCCTCCAAAATTGAGCAAAGCAAAAAGGAGATACTTCAGATTACAAGCCATTCCATATGTGCTTGTTAATGGTGTTTTGTTTAAAAAGACATCAATGGATTTCTATTGAGGTGCATTAGGACAGGTCAAATTGAAAGGGTGTTATGAGATTTTCACGATGGAGATTCTGGAGGACATTTCGCCCCACGAGTAACAACTCTCAAGATAATGAAGGCAGGGTATTATTGGCCGACAGTGTTCAGTGACTGCTATACATGGATAAGAAAGTGCAAGAAATGTGCACTCTTCACAGGAAAAGAAAGACTAGCAGCGCTTCCATTACACCCAATTTTGGTTGACCAACCATTTATGCAATGGGGATTGGACTTCGTTAGGGTCATCAACCCAAACTCAAGCCAAGGCCACAAGTGGATTCTCATGGCAACAAACTATTTCACCAAGTGGACCGAAGCAGTAGCACTCAAAGAAGCAAATGAGTCTAACATACTAGAATTTTATGAAGGAATAGTGACCAGGTTCGGTGTGCCGGCCACTATCATATCAGATAATGCATTGGCATTCATAGGTTCCAAGATTATAGAATGGGCTGTCAAGAATGGAATCTATTTGAGCACCTCTTCAAATTATTACCCGCAGGGTAATGGATGACAGCAGAAGTCCATGAACAATAATTTTCTAAGGATCATCGGGACTGCGGATGAAAACCAAAGGACATGGCATACCAAGCTAAAATCAGTGTTATGGGTGACAAAATAATGCCAAAGAGGTCTCTTGGTAATTCTCCTACAAGTTGGTGTATGGGAAAGAGGCAAAGATGTGCCTATATCATTAGAAATTGCAACATTGGAGCTCATGAAGTAGTTAGAGTTGTCGAGTTCGAACCAATAGAGGCGGTGTATGCAGAGTTGATGGAATTGGAAGAAATAAGAGAACATGTAGTTCAAATGATTGAGAAGGATCAGGCCTTAGTAAAAAGATGGTTTGATAAGAAGGCAAGAGCAAAGACCTTCTAAGAAGGGGACCTAGTTCTGAAATGGGATGCAGATCGGGAAAAACCAGGAAGGCATTCCAAGTTTGATGCCATTTGGAGTGGCCCCTACATGGTCACGGGATGTAAAAGTAGTAATGCCTTCCAATTGTCTACATTGGATGGAGAAGAACTCCGATTCCGGTTAATGGAATCTACCTTAAACATTGCTACTAAAAGGAAAAGGTTTACCCTTGTAAATATTAGCCTAGATTTCAATTCCTCTAAGTGCGGATGCACATCGTCTTGTTGTAGTTAGGTTTTAATTTCCCTAAGTGCTTCGGCACATGTTTTTGCTCTCGGGCTGAATTTATACGATTCATCATGCTCTCAGAGAAGGAGTTGTGGTATCAGGCTTGGGATCAGATATCAGGTTGGTTTATGGTTATTGCTTATTACTCCATGCCCAATGGATTGCTAAAAGGCCACTGATCTTCTACCTAGCAGGAAGGTGATCCCGTTGAGTCACCAAATTGTTGTATATATCTTCCCTTCGGGTAGATATAGACAAACAGAAGAATATGGAAATCAAAGAAACTCAAAGCCCGATATTTATTGCGTGACCAACAGTCAAGGCGCAGGTTGGGGGCACACAGCACAAAGTGTCAACATGCAAAAATTCACACCTGGTCTAGGTTGGGAGCACACATCACAAAGTTTCAACATGCAAAAATTCATGCCCTGGCATAGGTTGGGGGTGCACAGCATAAAGTGTCGACATGTGAAAATTTGCACCCTGGCGCAGGTTGGGGGCGCACAGCATAAAGTGTCGACATGTGAAAATTCATGCCACAGTGCAGGTTGGGGGCACACAACACAAAGTGTCGACATGCAAAAATTTGTGCCCAAGGCGTAGGTTGGGGGCGCACAACACAAAGTGTCGACATGCGAAAATTCACACCCTAGCGCAGGTTAGGGGCACACAGCACAAAGTGTTGACATGCAAAAATTCGTGCCCTGGCGTAGGTTGGGGGTGCACAACACAAAGTGTCGACATGCAAAAATTTGCACCTTGGCGTAGGTTGGGGTACACAAAGACAAAGTGTCGACATGCCAAAATTCGTGCCACTGGCGAAGGTTGGCGGTCAAAGCACAAAACATCAACACCACATTTTTAGCACCTATGGCGCACTTAAGATTATGTTGACATGATGATAGTTACACCGAGGTGCTTCTTCAGGAGGTGCAACATTTTGAGTGTTGACACCCTGAACCCAATGACGAAAGCAAACCACCGACGAGATATTCAAATGGCCATAACTTTTCATAGGGAGCTCGGATTCATGCAAGGTTGGAATTTTCAGAAATATTACAAGGTCCTCTGTCCAACTACAATTGGATATATTTAATTAGGTGAGAACAAGTTCTTCAAAAATGCAAAATACAATTCGCCATTTTTTGGGTTTTCTAAGGTTCTCACCTACCGCCATAATGAGATGAATTAAATGCAATCTAGAGGTGGTTGGGGTAGATTTGAAATTCCTCTCTCTTCCCTCTCTCATTATTCTTATAAATTGTAAGGAGAGGGATTCTTTCTAAAGGTTTGACATTCTTGTTTTGCCCCTCCCTTCTTCTCTTTAGCAGGTGAATTTGTGGATTTTAAACCTCCCATCTAAAACTATAATGCAACTTTTCCTCTTGGCATTTTGTAGTGTATTGTATCAATCTTTGGAGAAAATAATGCATGTCTGTGGATGATTCTCAACCCTCTCTATGTTCATTTGCATCCTCCTGATCTTTCACTGCAAATCTAGTTATCTGTGCATGATCTTGCATTACATTTTAATGGTTTGTGTTTATTGGCAAGACAGATGTTTCTTCATTCCTCGGTGCATCACCTTTGTTAGTTTAGGTTTATTTTTATGCATCTTCTTACCATGTCTCCTTGGCAAGTTAGATTAGGTTTTGAGTAAACCCTCTTCATTTTTATGTGTGCATCGAATAGAGGAATAGGAACCAACCTTCATCCAGGAGAGCTTTTCCAATTTCACAAGGTCCCACACTTGGGAAAAGCTCCATGTTATATGCAATCGCACCTGAGATTCTCAACCCATCTAGTTACTGAGACATTCATGGGTGCTTGTGATTCACCATCAACAAAGTATACACACATGATAAAAAGTGGTAGTATGGGTAAGATTATCTTTTAAAATAAATTTTTGTGGGAGGTGAGGTAGAATGAACTTGATTTGCCAAATCTCTGGGAACTCTTACAAAATGGAAACTCTAGACAACCGAATACTTCAGAATAGCTAAAATGTTCCTTTAACCAGAATATGTACTTCAATGGAGGCTGAGATTAACAATTTTTCACACAATCTATGAGATTCTAACATAAAGGCTCGAGTTAGAAGATCCAATAAAACATCAAAATCTAAGATCAATCACGCCTAAGGTATACCCAGAGGCTTACAAACAATTTCGTAAATGAATGAAAGAAAAGTGATTTTAAATTATTTATTTCATTCCCAAATGAAAGATCTTCTAAGAAATGAGATTGCAGATGCCACTAAACTGTCACAAGGATTGAGACTTGTGTGATCAAGATAAATTTTGATACAAGATTGCAATAGGAAACAAGGAAAACTATTTGCAGACATTCAGGAGTAAAACAAACACATTTTGCATAAGATCCACATAGAATAACTCGAGTTTGATTAAATTTATCAGCAGGGGAAAGTTTCTAGAACAATCTCAGAGCTTGTCAATGGTTGTACACTTGCAACCACCTTGACATGATCAAACTTAATACAAAAGAGATATACAAGCTTCTCAAAAGACAAGCTTTGTCAAATTTTCCTCTTGGGAATTTTCTTCGACCTCTAACACTCCAACCATTTGCATGAAAAATTTGTGCCATTTATAACATTTACAACAGATCCCCTTCTTCCCCAAAAGAAAAAAACATTTAATGTACTAGTGCTCACCATGATCTCGATCGTGATTCCCAGAATCAGATATGTAAAAGTTGTCAGGTGCTCATGGGGCAGATCTCTTCAAAAATATCAGCATTAAACTCCTTCATCTGGTAGAAAACTCATCCTTTAACTCGCCAACCACTTCCACCGGTATTTTGTCAAATTTGGTTCTTCGGCGTGATTGGGAGAAGAAAAATGGAAAATCAGATCGAACCCGATAGTCAGACAATTTTAATGGCAAAATATGTCTCCAGATATCTCCCACCAAACTTAGATATCAAAATTAACTCCCCTCTCTATTTGGCATGTACAAAATTCGAAGAAATCATGAAGACTTACACTTTCATGCATGTTTGGTAAAAATGGGGGAAAATCAGATTGAGACTCACGGTTGTTGATCTTTACTTTGAATTTGGGTCGTTCACATGGAAGATTCAACTTTAAAACAAGATCGGGGGTTTCCTTTGACTTTTTACAATCTTTTGAAAAAATGGAAAAAAATTCCATTTTTCCATGACTCCGCCCTTAGGAAATGAGCACGACATGTGTCCTCCTCGCGAGGTCAAAGTGAGAGATTTTCCCCGCCTCTTAAATTTTCTCAATCGAGCACTGGCTTTGGGGTGGGTTCAAACTTTTTTCCAAAGTAGCCAAAAAGAACAAGTTCAAAAATAGACCCACCACACCCCATCCAATTAGAAGAAGCCACGTAAGCACCAAAAGAACCAATCAGATTTGAGCGGGGCCATGGGACCAAATTTGCCTTTTTGCCAAAAAAGCAAAAAGTGATAAGTTAAAGCATTTTCCCGCCATCCCCTAACCAACTAAAATAAGTTGCGTGACCACCAAATGTTGAGGAATAAATTTGATGATCAAAAGAAACCCATCAGACCGTTAGAATACAAAAATCACCATTCACGCCCAGAACCCGATTTTTCACTAAGGATGAAAATTTCTTTTGAAACAAAAACAAGTGAATCATGGTTCTCGAGCATCTTTTCAACCATGGATTTGGATTTTCAAAGGCATACAAATATAGATTAACCATTCTCGAGCTTCCATGGTTGAGGAAAAATAGGAAAAATGGTAGAGCCCACGGACTTTGAAGAAATTAGGGCAAAAACAGGGCAGACTCGGAGACTTCTTCAAGGAGGGACATGACAATGGATTTTGCAAACAACTCAAAGCATCTCAAATGGAAATAAAAGCTTTCAGAAAACCCACATCGAGAGACATAAAATTTCACAATACGTAGATCAGAGGAAAATAATGGAAAATGGGGTGAGACATATCTGAGCACCAACATCAGCTCGACTCGGGGATGGGCACTCCCTGTGAGTGCCACAAGAACAACGGTAGACCAAGTGACAAAAATATCCATTGGGAAAAGGATTCAGCTTGCAGAGTAGAGAAATAGAGCCATCTCTCAAAAATGAATAGAGAAACCAAGCAAAAACAGGTCACCAAGGACCAGAGTGAGAAAAGACACAAAAGACAAGAAACAAACAACAAACTATACATTGTACAGATGATATTCACCTTGATTCTGGGGAATCAATCCAAGAAATGCTTCAAATTCCTACCATTAAAAGATAATTCGACCAATTCACCATCAAAATCCTTGAGAAGAAGGCATGCTGACCAATTCTAATATCAATGGAGTAAGGGTCCATCCATAATGAGTCAAACTTGCCATGATTGCCCTTATCTTCATGCCTACTATCCCATAGCAACACAAGATCTCCAAAATTGAAATCTCTAGGAGTGACCTTCTTGTCAAATAACTTCTTTATCTTTTCTCACGAACTTTACATACCTCGGTGGGATGCCCTCCTTTCTTCATCAAGTTCAACAATCGGTTAATGTGAGCATCATAAGGACTTACTTCTTGGTCCTCTAGTTGTTGAATGGTGATATGAAGATAATTACATATGCAGGGGTAGTAAGGCCTGATTTCCATACACCAACTCAAATGGACTCTTTCAGTGGCTCTTTTAATAGTGATCCTATCAGCCCAAACAACAAACTTCAACTATTCACCCCATTTTCTCTTGTTCGGCTCCAAGGTTCTTGATAATCTTCGGCGGGTTTTATTCTTGGACTCGGCTTGTCCATTTACTTAGGGGTTGTAATTAGAGGAATATGTCAAGTTGATCCCATATTCTTTACACATTTCCACTAAAGGTTCAGCTCTAAAGCTCATGGCATTATCAGCTACAATCTTGACTGGCACCCCAAACCTGTAGATGATTTTGTTTAGCACAAAGTCCATGACAACTTGGTGTGTTTCTTTCTTGGTGGGGATTACCTCCACCCTTTAATAAAGGAATCAATGGCTATAAGAATCCAATTATGGCTCGCACTTTAAGGGTATGAAATCTCACTAATGAAATCCATTCCCCATTGCTTGAATGGGGCTTCAATTGATACAGGCTGTAAAGGAAGGGAGCAAGCTTTTAGTCTTCCAGAGAAGCGGTTGACAACTCTCACATCTTCTAACCAAAAGAGTTATATCCTTGAAAAGAGTTGGCCACCAATAACCAGCCCTCAGGATCTTGTGTGCTATGACTCTTACAACAAATTTCCCCCACAAACTCCTCCATGGAGATCAACAATTATCTTGGGGGATTCTTCTTCAATAATGCACCTTAAGAGGACTCCCTCTGGATTCTTCCAAGCTAGCCCATAATCAGTAATGACGTATTTCTAGGAATCCAACTTAAGGGCTCTTTTCTGGTTCTTACTTAAATACTCAGGGTAGTTCAGATGTCTGAGATAAAAAATTACATCTTTGTACCACTCAGAACTCATCAATGTTTGAAAAACATCTACCCTACCTTCTTCTACCTCATTTACCTCAATAGTTTGCAAGTTTCTCTCAGCCATAAGCTTAGCTAGGCCCAAACCTCTCACCAGCTTCATGGTTTGGATATCCATGTCATATTCTTGCAACTTGTTCACCCACCTACACCTTTTTCTTGAGACTTCCATCTCTGATAAGATGTCCTTGACCATGGTGTGGGGAACATAAGAAACAATTTTAGAACTTAGAATATAAGGCCTAAAAACCTTTGTTTCTTTTACTAAGGAAAATTCTTGCTTCTCCATAATAGTGTACTTTAACTCAGACCCCCTGCAATGCCTTACTGAAAAAGGCAATTGGCCTTTCAGCCCCCTCATCATCCTTCTATAGCAGGACAAAAGCAACAGTGTTCTCTGAAGCAAAGGAAAACTAGTTGAAAGGGCTTCTTATAATCTGGAGCTGCTAGAACAGGCGCATGCTTTAGTGCCTCTTTAATCCCATTGAAAGCTTGGATGACAGCCTCCTCCCATTTGATGGCCTGGTCCTTTTTTAACATGGAAGTGATTGGAATGGTCAACTCAGCAAAGTTTGATATAAATCTTCTGATGAAGTTTATCTGCCCAAAAAAGGACTGAATTCCTTTCTTGGTTCTTGGGATTGGAACCTTGTTGATGGCCTCTACCCTTTCTGGATCAATCATTACCCCTTCTTGTGACACAATGTGACCAAGAAATTTTTCCTTCTGCACTCCAAAATGGCACTTCTTTGGATTGAGTGAGATGCCATATTCCCTACATCTTATCAAGCATCTTCTCCAAGTGTAGCAGGTGATCACTTCTCTTCCTAGAAAATATGGTTACATCATCTTGATAAACTACAATAAACTCATTGATGTAACCAAGAAAAAGCAACATCCATTGCTCTTTGAAATGTGGCTCCAACATTCATCAAACCAAAGGGCATCCTCACATATACATAGGTTCCCCAAGGAGTAGTAAAGGTTGTCTTGATCCTTTCTGATTCCTTCACCACAACTTGGTTATAACTAGAGAAACCGTCTAGGGTGGAGAGTAATTCAGAACCAGTCACTAACTACAACATGTTTTCCATATTTGGTAAAGGATAATTATCCTTCATAGATGCTCTATTCAGATTCTTGAAATCCACACACATCTTGTCATCACCATTCTTCTTTACAGTGGTACTAGGTTTGCAACCTAAGAAGAATACCTTGTGGGTTGAATAATCCCTCCATACCTCAGTTTCTTCATCTCCTCTTGCATCTTAAGAGACAAGAGTGGATTGATGGGCCTCTATTTCTGCCTGAATGGATTTGCATTGTATTCCAAGGGAATCTCATGTTGAAACAGGTCCTCTCTGTATGCTTTTATTTGAGAATAGGTCCAAGCCATGAAATCCACGATATTTTTCAACAATTGGATGTATGATTTGCCTCTCTGCTTGATGATATTTCTACCTAACCAAATTTTCCTTGGCCTCTCCCTTGTACCAAGATCATGCTCCTCAACATCCCTCAAGGCTGCCATATGCCTATTAATAATGCAATCAACATTATCAAAATTGGACTCAAGAGCAACCAACCCTCTAGGAATGGTATTAGTCTTTAGTTGGATGATGCCCTTTCCAAACAAGGTTTCCTTCCCCTCTGTTGCACATACCAATGGCTCCAAATCAATGTATTGATCAACAAATTCTCCCTTGTTCTATAGAAATCTTTTGATCTGAGCATCATCATCAAATACCTACCAGTGTTTGATGTTGTCAGGGATAGAGGGTCTTGTCAACACTTCCACATCATATTCACAATATGGGGACACTGTACAATTGTCAAAATGATACCCCAACACTGCAAGTTTTTCTTCCAAGTCATTGAACTTCCTATCATGGTGCACAATGTTGAATGAATCAAACATCTCAATGAAATCCCAAACTGCATGCTTGTATTGTTTCATTCACTGATTCTTTGTGGCATACAATTTTTTGACCTATTTTACTATTAATTCTGAGTCTCCTTTGACAATGATGTCCTTGACACCATATTTCCAAGAAATTCTTAAACCCAACAACAATGCCTCATACTCAACAATGTTGTTAGTGCACTCAAAATTGAGTTTGAAGGAAAAAAAAATTCCTAACCTGGAGAAAGCAGAACAACACCAGCACCATTCCCAAACTTGGAGCAAGCTCCATCAAACAATAGAGTCCAAGGAGAGCCCATTTGTTCAAGGCATTTGCATTCTTCAATCTTGTGCTCCTTTCCATCAGCAAATCCTACAAAGTTATCTGCATCAACACTTGTGTACAATACCTCATAGGATGCATTGTTGGGATCCTCAATAAGGTGCAACATATTCTTTTCCCCATACAACTTGACAAGGCTGCCCTCAATTGGAATGGTAGCATAGGACATGTCCATTTGGACACTCCCACCAACACTTGCAGCCCATTTTCTAGACAATAACATGCCCCACTTGGTTGGGAAGTCAACAATGACAACATCAAGTTTTAAATTTCTACTGGATAGGCTACAAGTTGTACCACCAAACCCTTCACACATCCCACCACTGGCACCTCTCTGGAATCCATAGTAGTACACTTCCCATATGTTGCTATTACCTTGATGTCTAGCTCATTCATGACTTCAAGGGGCATAACATTGCATGATGCCCCTGAGTCAAACATGTAGTTGTGTAGCAATCTGTCTTTAATGATTAGAGTGGTGAAGAATGGATCCACATTTAGTTGAGAGTCTACTAAGGATGTCCCCAGATAAACCTTAGGTGGTTCATCTAGCTCTTCTGATGTTGGTGGTGCTTCTGGTTCTTTAATGACTAGTGGGGTCTCCACAATGTTTATGTTTCTACCTAGGGTAGTCTTCTCCTCTTTTAGTCCAAAATACTCCAATGCCCTCTTCTTGTGCTTAGGGACCCTAAGAAACTCAACAATTGGAATTGAGATCTTGATCAAACTCAAGACATGGGAAATATCATAAGGGAAAAACTTTGGCAAGGCGGCATTGGAAGGAAAACTATCACACTCACTAGGTGGTACAAGATTCTTGACAGCTTGGGCATGAAGAGGGGAATGATTTTTGTTTGGAAGCTGCGGGGCTTTTGCAGATGTATCTTGTTTGGGAGCCTCTTAGGGATGTTTGAAATTAAGGTAGCTTTTGGCTTGGCTTTTTGAGGCCTACCCCTTTGACAACCTTACTTTTGTGTTATATTCCTTCTCTTGTGCAGCCACAACATTCATCGATGCTTGTCTATCTTCCTCAGGAGGATTCCTCCATCATACTTCTTTATCATTAAAGCCTTTAAGTATTCAAATTTATTATTGGGAAATTCAAAAGCTTGTATAGTATCTAACTCTAAAGTCTAAGAGGGAGGAAGAATAGTTACCCTACGAATGCAATCCCAAAAAGTGGCGGTGGTCTTGCACTTATCACCTCGGTCGAAGTTGCTCCTTATTATGAGCTCATGGAACAACCCATCATGTAGACATCATCATCATTATGATCATCAACTTATTCTTCTTCTTGATAATGTTCCTCACATGGAGCATGGTGTATGAAACATCTGTCACACCAATCAATGACATCTATCTCCTCCATAACAACTTTGTGACCAAAGGATCGGGTACGTTCTATTCTCCCTAGCACGGGACTGCCTATTTCCAACTCAATAGGTCCCTTGCCTCTATCATTAGATCTTTGGTGATTTGTGAACTGTCTTGGCCTTATTGCTTGTGTTGACCTTGTGAGATCTTCCCAATTCCTTTCTCAACCCAAGCTAGTTTGTAGGAAATTTCTTTGACAACCCCTGCCAAAGTCTTCACAACTTCTTCCAAATCAGTAACCTTGCTTGTCTGAGGTTTTTCTGGGTTAATCAGCTTTACACCCTCCCTTTTTGGAGGCTTTCCAATTGCCTTGATATTGTTTTCAATTTGCAAGGCCATAGTGAAGGCCTGCCTCAAATTAGTAGGGTTTTTTTCCCTCAAGTAGTAAGCAACCTTTTTATCAAATGCATCTGAATATTTGATTAAACATGATTCATCACATGGCCTTATCCTAACAGGAAATATCCTCAAGGTCTTGTTAAACCTTGTGTTGAAATCATGTACTGACTCATTAGGATTCTTTTTTATGTTTTCAAATTCTGTCAAAAGAAACCTAGGCTCGGTTCTATCACCATCTTTGCAATCTAAATGCATTGCTCATCTTGGTCAGGAATCTATGGAATTATCTAGAAAATATTTGTACCGATCTCGACATCTTCTTCCAAAGTATGGATAAACAATTTGATATATACATCTTCATGTTCAATCTTAAAGTCTTCCATCATATTGATAAAAAATTTTAGATGTTGATCACCGATTATAGCGTTGTTTCCTTGGAACTTTGGCATTTTGTTCCTTACTTCTTAAGGAAGGCGCATTTGGATAACCATGCCATCCCTATAAAATTTATAGGTCAAAAGGTATTTACAACGAATGGAGAGTGCAGGTGGGGAAAATGCCATGTTTTCTTGAGGAGGTGACCCTTGAGGGGGTGACAAATTGATGAAGAGCGAGAAGGTCTTGTTATCCAAAATGTGCCCCTTGCTCATTTTGTGGCTAACTCCTCCCATTCTTGTCTCTTGTGCCTCAGTCACAAAATTTTACTTCCAAGAACTCAAAACCTTCTGGAAGTGGTACCATTGGATAGAGCTCTTTCTCGGCTTTCGGAAAGGTAAAGTTTTCCTCCTAACTCCATGTATTTTTGAAGTTATGGCTCGCGGAGTTTTTGGAAAACTTTTCCCTGAAAGGCCCACAGCCAATGAGATCTTTGCCACGTGGCACCTAGAGTGGCGAGTGCGGGGAAATTTTGGAAAAATTTCCAAATGCCAAAAAAAAGGTGCAAAAATTCAAATTTTCCCACCGACCCGATTTAGTCTGTTTTGACCTAAAACTTCAAATCACCATATCTTTCGATCCAGAGCTTGGTTTTCACATTCTTTATATCAATGGAAAGTTGGTGAAATTATCTACAAGATTCGGGGTCAATTTTGGATTTTTGTGGATTTTGGAGATAGGAAATAAAAAATGCTTCGGCGCACGTGGTCATGAACAGAAATGACGTTTCAACCACCGATTTTAATGAAGAATGGCTCGCATTCTCTCCCAGCATGGTTAAAAATGTTAGGGAATGGGTTTTCAGGTCACCCATGCTATTTTGATGGCATTTTGGTCAATGGTTGAACCCCTTGCATGTTTTCCCGTGTTTCTCTCTCCTGGGCTCGTCCCTTGCACTGTAAAAGCCAGATTTGGCTCATTTTTCAAAGGTTGAACATTTTTTTGTGTATGGCAAGCTCCCTTTTTCACCTTGGAAGTGATTTAGTGGAATAAAAGACCTTTTCTAGAAAGCGCTACTGTATTTTTTTTCCTTTACGGTGTTTGAATGCAAGGGATTTTGATGTTAAAATAACAATATAGGCCATGTGATTAGTTTTTATCCTCTCCTTGGTGTTGTTTGCCTAATTTCTAACACTTCATTACAACTATCAGTTTGTGCATGTTGTTTTTGTTGCATTTTATGAACTGTGTCAATTTGCAAAAGTAAAAAATGCTCACCACTCCTTTGGTGCATCACCTATTAGCATTAGTTCTTCTTTTTTTTTTGCATTCTCTATCTCTGTCTCCTTGGAATTTAGAGTAGATTTAGGAGTTTAAACCTCTGCAATTGTGCAAGTGAAATAGCTGATCAGAGGAGTTGAGGAACCAACCTCTAAACTGGAGATTCCTTTCTCATTTTGCAAGTCCCACACTTGGGGAAAGGATTCAATGTTGTGCAATCACACTGGATGCTAGTATGATCAAACTAGAAATCTGATCAACATCCAGGGGGTGTTGCTGATTTGCAACAACAGTTTTGGCACACCCGGTGGGACCTTAGAGGTCTTCCACTTTATCTTTGACAGGTTGGTGTGTTCTTGTTAAAGATTCATCCTTTTGGAGGCACTTTCAAAAGCACATCTAGCGACTCCATCTGGTAAACAACTCATTCTCTAAATTCTGACACATTTTACATTCATTTCCATCCATTCTTCTTTCCATCATTTTCATTCTTTTCCATTCCATGAAGTTGTGCAATCATGACTTCATTTCCATCATGGAATTCATATTTACAACAGTAGTATATCACACCTCCAACATGTTTTACAAATCCTCCAAATCAGCATTTTGATCAAATTCAAAATCAGCATGTCTACCCATATGAGAAGTAGTGCCAAAGTCAGTTTGGATATGAAGCATGTCAAGCACAAGGGTATGCTAGTTGTGAGGGCAGTCAAGAAGAAAATGCAGATCTGCTGGAACAAATCCAAAATATGGAGGTAAACATGGTGCAATCCAGGGCTCAAGCACAAATGAAAGCATTTAGAATCGGTTGTAGAACACCTTTTCCATGGGTGGGAACTTTTCCAAGGCATTGCAGCCCTCAAGAGAAGCTAGAATTCATGATTACAACACTACCATTACTTGCAAAGTGGACTAAAGGAATAAAGGTGTATGAGAGGAGTATTCAACAACCTTGTCAATAGGTAAGCACACCATCTCATGCCTTTTCTCTCCCTCTTTCCCAATCTGTTTTATCTCAGTAGTGTCAAGTTTTAAACTCTCCATCTGCTGTCCCAAGTGTTGAATCCATTTCTCCATTCCCTAGTCTTCCACCCCATCTCAATTCTTCTGTCCTTTTCCCTTCCAAACAGCCATTCCCTCCAAAGAAACAAGAGTTCCTACCTCCTCCACCACCACAAAAAATTACAAAATCAATTGAGTTACAATCCACTTCTCCTCTTGCATTCCCAAATCCATGTTGGGAGGATAAAAATCAGAATGCCAATCAAGGAAAACAGTAGCAGAAAGAAGAGCCAAACAAGGATGAAGAAATTCAAATTCTGAAGAGTTGGGCTCTTAAATTCGGGATTACAAAAATCCCCTTGATGGTGAAACCAATAGAGGATGTTGAAGTTGGAGAACAAGTGGAAAACAAGGCTGATTTTATAACAGCAGTGAAGCGAGAAAAATAGCAGTTTGTTGGTGATGAGTTGGGTGTCCATGTTGGCACTTTTCCCAAAGAAAATGCTGATCCAATTTGCACTGCAAAATCAGCCATCGAGAAGGAAGGAAAACCATCTCAAAACCCCATCTTTGAGGAGCAAATGGATGAGGTCAAGTCAGTTTTTACAACAGTAGAAGAAGGAAGCATTATTGATACGTTTTTGCTTTCATTTGAAGGGGCTGATTTGATTGATGAAGCCATTATGGAGGTGAACAAAATAGGTCCAAATTGTGAGCAAAAGGCACAATAAATTTCATGCTTCTCTCCCACTTCATCTCTCCAACAATCTGATTTTTGGGATGAGTTTGGATTGACAAGTTTCATGTTTGAAAATGAAGTTATACAGGGTGAAGAAAATGCAGATTTGGAGGCCACCATACAAGAGGGAGAGACTTTGCTACAGCAAGACATTCAAGATTTTGATTTTCCATTAGACTTAGAATAATGTTTAGATGAAGAGCTAGCTGAAATTACCATGCTTCCTTCTTCACCATTCGTTCTCCAACAACAAGAACTTGCTGCCATGGACAAAAGAGTTCAAGGACAAACCTACGGTTTGCAACATGCCTCTTGAATCAAAGATGGAAGAATTTGATCTTCCAAAAGCTATAATGGAGGAGCTCCAAATCCAACAATGTATTGCAGCAGAGTAACAACAATGCAAAAGCAAATTCATTAGATGTTGCAATTAATAACGAGGAGTTGCACACTATAGAAGAGTTCCATGTTTCCATGAAGGAAGAGAAAGGGCAGAAAAGTCCTACCATTACTTCCACGTCACCCACCCAAGAAGGTCTACAAGAAGACTCCATTTTGGAGTTGAAAATCAGAGCTATGGGCATATCAAACGGATCATACCTTGCCCAATAAGGTATTTGACTTCATTGGAGTCAAAGGAGAAGTCACAACCAGTCATGCTTGCTTCTAAGCATGAGGGTGAGCTACAAAGTACCAAGGATCAGTTGTCATACCTCTTCAATCCAAATGCAGAGTAACTAAAAGAGGTATTGGATTTTTTCAGTTGACACCTTGATGATTTTGGTAGAAGACCAACTTCTTGTTGATTTTCCACTCATCCAATCAGCCATGTTCAGTGCCAAATCAGTTGCATGGTTGCAAATTTTGAGAAAGGGAAGCTATTTCTCCCAACCAGTTGTAGGGTTTGTTTAGCCCACTTTTGCTTCCAGTTAGAGTAGGATAGGTAGTTTTTCTTTCAGTAAAAGAAGTGCTTGTGCACACTCTGCATGTTCCATTTTGGAGCATGTATGACCTTTAGTTTTGTACATAGTTTTTGTGGTGCTGGTTTTGCTCTTGCACAGTCCATTTCAGTGGGTTTCCAAGTGGCTCAGAGAGGAGGTTTTCAAAGTTCAGATCAGTTTGCAGGCTACAACTCATGACTCCATGCCCAATGGATGCTTCAGGCAACTGGTAACTTCATCCAGCAGGCAGATGACCCCTCTGAGTCGCCAAAATTGTTATCCAAAATGTGCCCCTGCTCATTTTGTGGCTAACTCCTCCCATTCTTCCCTCTCTTGTGCCTCAGTCACAAAATTTTTCTTTTAGGCACTCAAAACCTTCTGGAAGTGGCACCATTGGATAGAGCTCTTTCTCAGCTTTCTAGAAAGGTAAAGTTTTCCTCCTAACTCCATGTATTTTTGAAGTTATGGCTCGGCGGAGTTTTTTGGAAAAATTTTCCCCTGAAAGGCCCGCACCAATGAGATGCCGCCACGTGGCACCTAGAGTGGCGGAGTGCGGGGAAATTTTGGAAAATTTTCCAAATGACCAAAAAGGTGCAAAAATTCAAATTTTCCCACCGACCCGATTTGGTCCTGTTTTGACCTAAAACTTCAAATCGCCATATCTTTCGATCCAGAGCTCGGTTTTTCACGTTCTTTATATCAATGGAAAGCTGGTGAAATTATCTACAAGATTCTGGGGTCAATTTTTGCATTTTGGTGGATTTTGGAGAGATAAAATCAAAAAACACTTCTGGCACGTGGTCATGAATAGAAATGACGTTTCAACCACCGATTTTAATGAAGAATGGCTCGCATTCTCTCCCAGCATGGTTAAAAATGTCAAGGAATGGGTCTGTCAGGTCACCCATGCTGTTTTGATGGCATTTTGGTCAATGGTTGAACCCCTTGCATGTTTTCCCACGTTTCTCTCTCTGGGCTCGTCCCTTGCACTGTAAAAGCCAGATTTGGCTCATTTTTCAAAGGGTTGAACATTTTTGTGTATGGCAAGCTCCTTAATGAGACCTTTTCTAGAAATCGAAACTATATTTTTGCCTTTCGGGTGTTTGAATGCAACTGATTTTAATGTTAAAATAACAATACGAGCCTGTGATTAGTTTTTATCCTCTGCTTTGGTGTTGTTTTCCTAATTTCTAACACTTCACTACAAATGCTATTAGTTTGTGCATGTTGTTTTTGTTGCATTTTATGAATTGTGTCAATTTGCAGAAGTAAAAAATTCTCACCACTCCTTTGGTGCATCACCTATTAGCATTAGTTCTTTTTTTTTTGCATTGTCTATCTCTATCTCCTTGGAATTTAGAGTAGATTTAGGAGTTTAAACCTCTGCAATTGTGCAAGTGAAATAGCTGATCAAAGGAGTTAGGAACCAGCCTCTAAAGCGGAGATTCCTTTCTCATTTTGCAAGTCCCACACTTGGGGAAAGGATTCAATGTTGTACAATCATATTGGATGCTAGTATGATCAAACTACAAATTTGATCAACATCCAGAGGGTCTTCTTGATTTGCAACAATAGGTCTTTGAAACATAGGGTATAACTTTCAAAATGGGTATCCCCTAAAGGCCTTGTCTCTTGGAAATCCCTATCAACTTCTGAAAAGACATAGGGGAAGAATGAGAAGAAATTTTTCAAAATCAAATGAAGGCCCTTCTCCAGTTGGAGAATTCAATTCCACAAAGAGGCTACCTAATTCAAAAGCACTTGAATTGTAGTCTTCAATAATAGGCTAATCACTCTCATCAATGGAGATCCCCTTTCTTGTTTTTTGATCTCCAATAGCTCTTCAGGATTTTCTTCCTTTTGATTTTTCTTTTCCTAGCTCTGGAAATAATGTCCTAGCAGGATCCCTGGCAAAGAAAGACCTTCTTCCTTCTAGCTTTGCAAAGATTAGTAACAAAACTCACTTGAAAGAGGTTAAGACACTGGTACTCTTCAATAATTAGATCAATAGGGAGTCGCCACTAAGGATTTCCACCTTAGTTGTGTAGATGCACTAAATATGATATGTAAAATGTTTTCAACAATAGAAATGGAGAGACTCTAACTTTTCTTTACCCAGATCTATCAATGAAAGCTAGTGCACTAGGTGTAGAAACTGAAAGAATTGCACTAGGCACTTGGAGTATATAAGAAGTTTTTTACCCGGGTCTGAATATGAACTGCAATCACTATATCCCCGAAAATGGCGCCAGAAGTGTTGTTGATGGGATAAATAGATATGAACTGGTAGTGAATCAGTAAATAGTCTCAACAACTCAAATAAGTCCCCTGGAAATGGCGCCAGAAGTGTGTTGGTACCCAAATTTAATCTCCTTCAAAGGCCGAGCAACATCATGGACTTGACAGGATGCTCAGAGGTAGATAGATGATCATGTATGTTGTTTTGTATCCGGGAAGCAATCTATCTGACTTTTAGGCACCCAGGCTTTGAACAGGAGTGGGTAGCACCTTAAGAGGATTTGACCTATCCTCACTACTTTATGGTTGTTCCTTTCAACCAAGGTGAGAGAAAATTTTTGTAACTTGTTATTTATGGAGGAGATGGAGATATCCTTCCTAATGAAGTTGTTAAGGAGACCTTGAATAAAATACAATCAATGCAACAAAATCCAACCCTCACGAGTTGTCACTCTAGATAGTGGATATATTCTCTAGGAAAGGTTCAAGGTACTATAGACATTTAGAATCCGATTGTTTACGTATGTTTTGGTAGTAAAATTTTCTTATTTTGTATACGAGACATGATAAACAAGGGTAGTATGGGTAGGCTTAGTTGTTTTTAAATAAATTTTGGTGGGAGATGAGGCAAAATAAACTTGATTTGCCAATCTCTAAGAACTCTTACAAAATGGAAAGTCTAGACAACAAAATACTTTAGAATAGCTAAAATGTTCTTTTGACCAGAATATGTACTTTAATGGAGGCCCAGATTAGCACTTTTTCACAAAATCTATGAGATTCTAACACAAAGGCTCAAGTTAGAAGATCCAAAAAAACCTCAAAATCTAAGATCACTCACACACGAGGTACACCCGAGAGAGGCTTATAAACAATCTCGTCAAAAAATGAAAGAAAAGTGATTTTAAATTGTTTATTACATTCCCAGCTAAAAGATCTTCTGAGAAATGAGATTACAGATGCCACTAAACTATCACAAGGATTGAGACCTATGTGATCAAGACAGATTTTGATACAAGATTGCAACAGGAAACAAGGAAAACTATTTGCAAACATTCAGGAGTAAAACGAACACATTTTGCATAAGATCCACATAGAATAACTCAAGTTTGATTAAATTTATTAGTAGGGGAAAGTTTCTAGAACAATCTTAGAGCTTGTCAATGGTTGTACACTTGCAACCACCTTAACATGATCAAACTTAATACAAAAAAAGATATACAGGGGTTCTCGACATGACTTCTTAAAATATAGGCTTTGTCAAATTTTCCTCTAGAAGTGGGAATTTTCTTCGACCTATAACACTTCAACCATTTGTACGAATTTTTTTCCATTTATAACATTTATGACAGATCCCCTTCTTCCCCAAAAATACAAAAACATTTAATGTACTAGTGCTTGCCATGATCTCGATCCACGATTTTGAGAATCGAGATCGTAAAAGTTGTCAGTGCTCATGGGGAAGATCTCTTCAAAAATCTCAGCATTCAACTCTTTCATCTAGTAGAACACTCCTCCTTCAACTCACCAACCACTTCCGCCCCTAATCTATCAAATCTAGTTCCTTACGTGCTCGGGAGAAGAAAAATGGAAAATCATATCGAGCCCGATAGTCAGACCATTTTAATGGTGAAATATGTCTCTAGATATCTCCCACCAAACTTAGATATCAAAATTAACTCCCCTCTCTATTTGGCGTGTAGAAAATACTAAGAAATCATGAAGACTCGCACTTCCTAGGCGTGTTTCAGTAAAAATGGGGGAAAATCAGATTCAGACTCATAGTTGTTGTTGATCTTTACTTTGAATTTGGGCCATCCACATGGAAGATTCAACTTTAAAACAGGCTCGGGGTTTCCTTTGAATTTTACAACCTTTTGAAAAAATGGAAAAAATTTCCATTTTGCTCCACACCTCCGCCCTTGGGAAATGAGCCTAACACATGTCCTCCTGCGGGGTCAAAGTGAGACCTTTTCCCTACCTCTTAAATTTTCTCTAATCAACACTGGTGAGGGTGTGGGGTGGGTTCAAACTTTTTTTTTCCAAAGTAGCCAAAAATAACAAGTTCAAAAATAGACCCGCCATGCCCCATCCAATTAGAAGAAGCCACATAAGCACTAATCCGATTTGAGCGGGGCCACGGGACCAATTTTTCCTTTTTCCCAAAAAGGAAAAAGTAATAAGTTAAAGAATTTTCCCTCCATCCCTGACCAACAAAAATAAGCCATGTGACCCTTTGAATGCTTTGAGGAATAAATTTGATAGGAAAAAGACACCCGTCGGTTGTGAGAATACTGAGAAAAATCACCATTCACACCCAGAACCCGATTTTTCGCTAAGGATGAAAATTTATTTTGAAACAAAAACAAGTGAATCATGGTTCTAAGCATCTTTTTGACCATGGATTTGGATTTTCAAAGGCATACAAATATAGATTAACCATTCTCGAGCTTCCATGGTCGAGGAAAAATAGGAAAAATGGCAGAGCATGGACTTTGAAGAAATTGGGGCAAAAACAAGGCAGACTTGGAGACTTCTTCAAGGAGGGACATGAAAATGGATTTTGCAAACAACTCAAAGCATCTCAAATGGAAATAAAAGCTTTCAGAAAACCCACATCGAGAGACAGAAAATTTCACAATACGTAGATCAGAGGAAAATAATGGCAAATGGGGCAAGACAGATCTGAGCACCAACAAGTTCCATATACCAATTCAAACGGGCTTTTACTAGTATCTCTTTTAACGGTGATTTTATCATCCCAAACAATGAACTTTATTTTCTCACCCCACTTCCTTTTGTTTAGCTCCGAGGTTCTTCTAATGATCTTTAACAAGTTTTTATTCTTTTGGACTCAACTTTTCCACTTCTTGGGGATTGTAGTTAGAAGCATATGTCAAATTGACCCCATACTCTTTGCACATTGCCACCAAAGGTTTGGCTCTAAAAGCGCATGACATTATCAGCAACAATTTAAATGGCACTACAAATCTACATATGATTTGATTTAGTATGAAGTCCATGATAACTTGGTGTGATGAATTCTTAGTGTTGATTGCTTCTACCCACTTAGTGAAATAATCGGTGGCTCAAGAATTAATTTATGACCGACACTAGAAGGATTAGAAATTTCCCCAATAAAATTGATTCCCCATTTTACGAATGGGGATTTAAGCCTGACACAA
The DNA here is from genome assembly GCA_018340775.1 of Taxus wallichiana var. yunnanensis. Lineage (NCBI taxonomy): Eukaryota > Viridiplantae > Streptophyta > Pinopsida > Cupressales > Taxaceae > Taxus > Taxus wallichiana. Next base: position 202,054,093 of record CM031240.1, read on the forward strand.
ACTGCAAAGGAAGGGGGGCTGAATCTTTCATTCTTCCATAAAAAAAAGCTAATAACTTTCACATTTCCTCACCAATAGAGTTGTATCCTTGAAGAGAGTTGGCCACCAATAACCAGCCCTTAATATTTTGTGTTGTAACTCTGTTGGTCATCAAATAGGACTTTTACGAAGAGCAACAAAGAAGGGGACAAGAAGTCCCTCCTCTTTAATGGGAGAGGTTCCCTTAATCGAAACGAACCTATTTACAAATATACAAAACATGATTTCTGGTTGAACTTGGATATTACGAAAGTGTTTTCTATAAAGATCATCAATTACAAAAGGAATGAGGAATGAGAATACGAGAATGAGCGAGAAAGGAAACATGCGAGAATTATAGATAATGAGTAATTCTTTATGTATGCGAAGTTACTGAGTGAATTCAAACAAGATCATTTGTATCATATAAATAAGATGGAATTTAAAGACACAAAGTTCGAGTAAATAACATCCGCGAACACAAAGTTTCTTGACATAACACGAGAGAAATGATCTTCACAAAATTAAATGAAAATCTTAATGACAAAAGAGATCAGATAGATGAAGAATGAAAAGCCTTTACGTATTGATTTCTTTATAACTTATTTACACTTTCGGATAATATGCCAAGTTCTTCCCCCTTTTCGAGAATGGCGAGAGAGGCGATTATATAATTTACAAATCAGTTACATCTGAAACTACTTCTTTTAACTAAAGATTAGTTAAGGATTTCCAATTGCAATACCTCAACTTATTACAATGAATACGAGAAAAGAATGGGAAGAGAAGAGAAGAATAAGGAGAAGAAGATAGGTGGTTATGGTAGGAGGGACCCTTCGACTTCAAAATCCACTTCCTGAATCTCTTCAATGCCTCGGCTATGTCTCTGCCATGGGGGACTGACGTGTTGGCTATAGACTGGGTCCAAAATCCGAGGCACTTCTCCATTTCCTTATCAAACTCGACATGAGTATGATAGTCTTTGTTTGCTTCTTGATAGCAGATTGAAGAGAGCAGATCTCTTTCATTTTCTCTTTGGAAATGGAGCTTTCCTTGAATAGATTATCTTTGACAAAAGCTCTGAATTGAGCTTTGATTTCTTGCAAGGAAAGAGGCACACCAGAAGTTTCATCCTGAAGATGACAATGTATATCTTTGAAAGTAGATACAACCAATGTCTTGAAAGCCTCACCCTTCTACCAGCTATTCTTCAGTTCTCCCAAAGCCTCCTCCAAGACTTTGATCTTCCACTCCACGCTGTAAACCCAGGATTTTGACAGATTATCCTTTACATCATCAAAACCTTACTCACAAATAAAATGTTCTCATCTGTCTGTCCCATGAGGTGGAGGTCTACTATGCAACTACTCCAAAGTTTGAGCTCTTTATCTATGATCCCAATAGTAGAAGAGAGCTTTTGTTGCAAGTTGTTCACTTTTCGTGGAGTTTTAAATCTTCATCGATGAAGTTCAACCCTGTAACAAGCAAATCATCCACCATGGCCTCCATGGCTTTGCCATAGACGGAATACTTGTGCATGTCTTTGATACTTTGTACTTCATCTTGGCTCAAAATTACAGGTGGTGGAAGAGTAGTCAATGGGGTAGGGTCCAAAACTTTGTCCTTAGACAAAAAAGATTTGATGAAACCTGTGAGAATCTGGGCTTGTTCCTCCAACTGTTCAATAGTTTACTGCCCCTTCTCTACCCTCCCAATGACTCTTGTGACTATTTCCTGGAGGTTATGTATCTCTCCTTTAGGGGTAGACTCTCCCATAGGAATCCTTGAGAGTTCTAGGTCAGCTGCCTGCAAATCCTGCTCTAGTTTATCTACTGTAGGCTTAGCAATCTCTAGAAATTTCTGACCACGAGCATCAGACACTATCCTGGAGGTGATTCGGCCTTTTGGCATGAGAAGGAGTAGTGCCTAACAAGGCTGCCATGCATCAAAATTTGGCCCTGAGCTCCGAGAGGAAGATTTCCTCTTCCTATTGTTAACAAAAGGTTGCACCCATGCAAAAGAGGAGGAGGAAGCAGCAGGTGAGGCAAGAGGACCAAGAGACAGAGAACTCATGGCGCCTAAAGTATGCACTGCTGTTGTCTCGAGTTGAGACATGAGTGGGGTGTTTGTAACAACTGCTGTAGAGGAAACAAGAGTACTTGGAAGCTCAGCGCTTTGTACCTCTTTGTCTTTATCTGTTGGGACTTCAGGGGCACTTGTAGGAGCTGGTACTTCACTTTCTTCACTTTCACTGAGAACAATGATGTTCTCAGGTCCCAAAGGCAACTCTGTCTACTTTTCCTGGAGATTTTCTTCCACAGGCTCCTTCTTAACTTCTCTGAGTTTCTTCTAATATACAGGTGGATGAAGGAGTAGAAGCTACAGTCCTTGTGTTGATGAGGCGGGAGGAGTTTACACAGTATATCGATCTTGGAATCGATGCTTCCCTCCTTGGTGTTGAAACATCCTTAGAGGAGGATTCTCCTGAGTGCCTCCTAAGCTCTCGGACTTTCTTATCAAACCAGATCTTAGTTCTGACTAAGACTGGAGCTAGGATCTCTGCCAAATCATCTTTCTCTTTCTTGAACCAATCCAGGTCCTCCAAGGGAGTGTGCTTGACCCCATTATCATACTCATATGAGTACGGATCAGAGTTTTCATCCTTGAGTCTGCGGGAACTTAGTACAAGCCAAGTTCTTGATCGGTGCGAGAGAGAACCCGACATAATGTCTTCTTTCGGCCTCAAAATCATCGGCACTGATCAGCCCGATAGTCTTACAGATATCTGCGCCTGTGATGATATGTTATCTTGATGTTTTGCTCAATGAACTTCTTCAAGTCGAAGCAAGTTCTGGGCTTGAAGAAATGGACAGTAATGGGGGCCAGGGATCTTTCAATATTCTGTGCATCAAGGCCGTTTTGCAGGTGTAGTTTCCTAAAGAGATGGGGAAGTGCAAACCAGTGATCTTCTTGTCCCTGCAGGTTCTATGCAATTTTTCCAATTGCCTGCATACTTCTATCAGAGCCATCTTGTCACTGCAGAACATGGGAAGCCTCAGAGGGGTGCTCTCGTAGCCAGCGAGCCTGATATAGGAGAATTTTCTGAATTGGATAAAATAGGCACCGTAGTGCGATATCAGGCTCATGGCTTCGTCAGAAAATCTTCTAGCAGTGTCACCCTCGAGAAGTCTGACCATGTACATGGTGAAAGCATCATTCACCCTTCAAAATTGTGATTTTGGTCTCTAGGGTGAAGCTGCAGGCGGTAGGCATACACATGATCAGCCTTATGATCATCGGTGTAAGAGAAACCAAACCATTTCCTTGATGCCACCCAGTGTACATCAGTGTATGAAGTCATGTAAAATTTATTCATTTCTTTGTACATTAGGCAATTTGCTCCTTTAGGTTCATCTTGATGATTTCTTCCCAGTTGATGTTTTGAGTCCCTTGCACACCATATTGATGAGCGGGCACATCCGAGAAATGGAACTCGTTAGTAGAAGGTAAGCCCATGACTCCGAGCGGTAGGATTATGAAATCGACAACTCTTCATTGAAATCTGCTCGGAAGAGAGTCTTGGATAGGCGAGATGCTCCGTTCTTAGGGTTCTTAATCCATGACTTTGCCACCGTGCCTTGTAGTTATTTGTCTTGATTGAGAACGGGGCTTGTGCTTGATTCTGGGAGACAACGATAGCATTATCCATTTCGGAATCCTCAGTGCAGTGCCAATGGCAGCAGCGTCAAGTTTGGTGATGAGCTCCCCGTGCACGTTGGTCAATTCACTCGAATCAGGGTTGAAATGAGCCCCGCATGAAAGCACTGTGTCTGCACATTGGACCGAGATGGGGAAACCGCCAGTGAAAGCTAGACCGCTATCATGAATCATTTGTGCCATTGGTGTAGGGTTTGCATCTGTCATCCTTGACCAAAAATTACCAAAATCAAGGTGGCGAACCTCACCTTTGTCCCGATATCGGGAACGGCCAGTTCTAAGTGGTGAGATTTACTCCTGCCCTGGAATTTGATCTTCATTTGATATAAATTGAGGAGAGTAGAGCTGCAAGCTAAACTTAGGATGAAATTGTAGGGGAATGGATACACACGGGAATTTAGATTGCGAGGGTTCGAGCATGGAAGGATAGTGTGAAAACGCATGGGGGGTTTGCCAGTTATATAGCCGTTTTGAAGTGAGAAAGGTAATAAATGAGCATTAAATTCATACCTACCAATTCGAAAAGCAATATATTCGAGTAGAGCGGGAAAAATTAGCATAAATGGCACTTGGTTCATTTGGGACAGGAAGGACGTGAAGGCGCGAAGCATGCGGTTCGGGAGAATCGGGCGATGCGGGGAAAAGGCGCACAAATGTTATTGGGACATGCGGGACAAAAGTGCGCGAAGTACGCGACTCGGCCGGATCGGGCGAAAAGGTGACAACGGGTCCGGAAGAGTTTGGGACATTTGGGACGTGAAGGCGCGAAGTACGCGGTTCGGGTGAATCGGCCAAAAATGGAACAACTTGTCCGGGCGAACTTGGGACATGCGGGACAAAAAGTTTCGACGGGCCCGAAAAAGACAAACTTGAGTAAATCGGCTGATCGGGAGCAAGGCCCAATTGGACTTGGGACACGCGGGACAAAAGTGTCCGACAGGCGAGAAACACACAAAATGACCCAAAAATACATATTTTCTCAAAATCTTGACCTTTCACACTATCAATTCGACAGAAAAAACACTTAAACTCAAAATTTTAAATTTTTGACTTCTCAAAAGTAGTGGAATTTTGAGTGGACAACAAATGTGGCTCATTCGGGGATGACTTGGCATAAATTCAATGAATGAGACAAGGCAAGAACTTGGAAAAACTTGGAAAGAAGACCAGTACCTTATCCATTGGGCAATGGAGTCAAAAGTAGACCAATACAGAGGACAACACACCAAAACAAAAGGAAAGAAAAACAAAACGCTATCTGAGAATATACACAGAGACTCCCTAATCACCTATGACTTGAACAACTTCAGGTACTGCCCACTATAAGGAAGTGGGAGAGAGGAACCATCTATGTAATCAAGATAAAAAGAATTCTTACCAGCGAAGTGCCTGATCTTGAAAGGTCCGAGCCAAAGAGAATCAAACTTGCCATGGCTGCCATGAGGTTCATGTCTTTTATCCCACACCAAAACAGTGTCTCCAATTTGGAAATCCCTGAACCTGGCTTTCTTATCAAACAGGACCTTTACCTTATGCTTGTGAACATATATCCTATCAAGCAACCTCAATCTGTTCTCATTGAATTTGTGAAGGTACAAAATTCTCTTATCCAAAGCATCTTTCAAATCTGGTTGGCGGCTCCTGGCATTCTTGGAAATTGAGCTTCTACTCCATATACCACTTGAAAAGGGGACATTCCAATGGCTCTCTTAGGTGTGATCCTGTCTACCTAAAGAGCATCATAGAGCTTCTTGTGCCAGTTTTGTTGGGACTCATTGACTAATTTCCTTATAATGGTCACCATATTTTTATTAGTGGATTCTACTTGACCATTTCCCTGAGGGTAATAATCTGAAGAATGAGCCAGGGAGATGCCATATCCATAGAAAAAATCCATTATCTCGGTTGAAGAGAAATTCAGAAGCATTATCTGTCACAATCTTGTTAGGTACACCATACCTTACCAAGATATTCTCCTTGATGAAGCTGCACACCACTTCGGAAGTAGTACTCTTTACTGGAATAGCTTCTACCCATTTGGTGAAATAATCCGTGGCAGTTAGTACATGAGTATGACCAGCACTAGAAGTAGGATTAAGTGTTCAATGAAGTCCAAACCCCACTATTTAAATGTTTCTTCAATCACAAGCGGCTTGAGAGGCAAAAAGCCAATTTGGGTCTACCCACGAAAGTCGACAAGCCTCACATTTATCAACCCATTTTGATGCATCCTGAATAAGGTAGGCCGATAATATCCTCCATGAAGTATCTTATGAGCGGTAAAGAATTATTGATGAGTAATGCCCTCCACAAGCTGATCATGGAAAGTGAGAGAGTAGCTTTTTCTGCTATTCCTTGTCCACACATTTCAAAAATCTTCCATCTATCCCACGTTTGAACAAGGCGTTTTCCCATAACACATCTTTATCATGACCTTAATTTAACAGCCCTCTTTTCTTTGGCGAGTCAAATGAGAGGGCATTCTGAGCTAAGAAATAGAATGGTAGGAAGGTCAACCTTATCCTCCAGCAACTCATGTCTAGCTCCTTCAGCAATGAGCTCACAAAGGCCTTTTCCATGGACGAGCTTGGTCGGTTTGATGTCAATATCATATTCTTGGACCTTAGCAACCCAGTTCCCTCTCTTGGATCCAAATTACTGTTGTGTGAGAATCGACTTAATTGTTGTATCTGGAACCAACACCATGGAATGAGATTTGAGAATGTAAAAACGAAAGCGCTTGCGGCTTTAACCACTACAAAAGAATGTTTTCCATCATGGTGTACTTTAACTCATGATATTTCATAATATATCTCACAAATGCAATTGGGAGTTCGTGCTCATTAGAATCTTCTTGCATCAAAACAACAGCCAAGGTATTATCTATGGCATAGTAATAGATAATAAAATCTTTGCTAAAATCAGGACATGCTAAAACAGGAGTTTTAGCGATAGCTCTTTTAATACCTTCAAAGGATTCCTTTCCTTCAGAAGACCAACCAAACATTTGTTTGCCTTTCATCATTTGGGAAATATTCAAAGTTAACTCTGCAAAATCAGGGATGAACCTTCTTAAAAATTGATCTTACAAAGAAAGAGTGCACGCCCTTTTTCTTTGGTTGGGAGAGGAATTTCTTTGGATAGCTTGAACTCGCTCGGGATCAATCTTAATACCATCTTTGGAGACGATGTGCCCTAATAATTTCCCCTCTGTGACACAAAATACAAATTTTTTAGGATTCAAATAAATCCCATGTTCTCTACATCTTAGCAAAACTGTCTCCAGGTGGTCAAAATGATCCGCCCTTGTTTTAGAAAACACTGAGTCAAGTCATCAAGGTATATGATAATACATTTCCCTTTCAAACTTCCAAAGGCCGGATCCATAGCTCTCGAAAAGTGGCACCAAAGCATTAATGAGCCCAAAAGGCATTCTCTTGTAAGCAAAGGTACCCCGAGGAGTAGTGAAAGTTGTTTTGTGTTGATCTGCAGTATTAACCTCTACCTGATTATATCCCAAAATCCATCAAGCATAGATAACATTTCAGATCCTATTACTGCTTGCAAGACCTGATCCATCATAGGCAAAGGATAATTATCTTTCAAGGAAGCTTGATTCAGATTCCTGAAGTCAACACAGATGCGGATCTCACCATTTTTCTTCCTAACAGGCACAATATTGGCAATCCATGTTGAATGGTGGATAGGAAAAATGATTTTGGCCTTCAACAACTTCTGTATTTCTTGAAAAATGGTGTCAGCTATTTTGGGGTTGTATTGCCTCTGTTTCTGCTTAAAAGGCTTAATTCCAGGTTTGAGAGGAATAAAATGCTGCATATCTTTTGGTTGGAAAGCTTTTAAATCTTCATAAGAGTAAGCAAGAACATCCTTATACCTCTTTAAAAGATCAATTGCTTTCTTCCTTTCATCTGTTGTGCAACATTTTCCAATGTTCACGAGCTTAGGATCAGTAGAACTCCCAATATTAATTTTGTCATACTCAGCTGATTGTTGAGGTCCAGTAGAAGCTCTAGACTTTACATACCTGTCATGTTTATCAAATAGTTCCTCTAAACTCACCAATCCTTTAGGAATCTTGTTTCCCTTGAGTTTGATACATCCATCCTGATTTGTTTCTTCTTCCTGGGTGAATGCTTTATCAGAGGACACACTTTCTTGATGTAGGTTATCACTTCCTTCAAAGTACAGCTGTTCAAAATTATCCTTGAGTTCTAAGAAAGAAAGCAAGTGTTGATCATCATTGAAAACTTTCCAGTTACTTGTATTATCAGGTACACTAGGTCGATGGATCATCTCAATGGTGAACTTATCTTGAGAGAAATCAGGATGAGGAATCAGTAGTGACCTTGAGACTGCTAGTGAATCAGCCCTGCTGTTCTTCTCCCTAGGTATTGCTTCGATGGAGAAAGCATCAAGAAATTCAATGGAATCCCAAACTGATTCGGTAATGTTTCAACCTTCCATTTTTAACTCCGGAAAAATTTTCGACTTGCTTTACAATCAATTCCGCATCACCACCAGCTAGAAGATTCTTTACACCTTGTTCTTTGGCGCTTTACGGTCAAGAATGAGAGCCTCATACTCTGCTTTGTATTATTAGTATTTTCGAAGCTGCAACTTGAATGAAAAAGGATGAAGGCTTCCTTCGGAGTGACACCAAGATGAGGACACCAACTCTAGAACCAAATTTGAGGTAACTTCCATCAAACTCTAAAATCCAAACACCATTAGGATCTTTAGGTGACACTTTGGGGAGTTGGATTTCATCAGGGGACATAATCATGTAGTTACCATGCCCCATATCCTCATAGAGTATTTGTGCTTTAGGATCATCCGTTTTTTGTACAATATACTCAGATTGCTTCTTAGGCAGCAACTTCTTCATTTGTCCATTAATAGGTACAAGTGCATGTGACCAATCCATTTGAATTTCTCCACCCACATCCTTACAGAAGTTTCTGCTTAGCAACATCCCGTATGAAGGAGGAATATCTCGCTACTAAGATGGTAGCCAAAACTTTCTTCTTAGGTAAAAAAGAAAAGCCACTTGTGCATCTTTAATTCTTCCAACTGGGGCACTTCCTTACTCTTCATAGAGTAACAAGATCCATAAGTGCGTGTGAGGGTCAAGCCTAAGGCATGAGTGACTTTAGTAGGCATCACATTGTCGAGGCTCCGAGTCTACGACACAATGCGAGCTTATGGCCAGCTATAAGAAGTGTTACATAAAATGGCTTGATCTTGTCATTGGGTGAGGTGACAGTGGCTGCAGATTAGGCTGTGGTGCGAGAAGATGGAGTGGGTAAAAGGCCTTTAGAGGTAGTCTTAGAATGGGAATTGACAAAGTGAATCATTTTAGCAAAAGCCTTGGGATGGGTTTGATAATACTCAGCCTCTGAGATTTGAACCTTAGTCTTTTTCAGGTGGTCAATAATATCAAAAGACCCAGAAGTGGACGGGTTGTCATCACTTGAAATCCTAGGTTTATCAATTTTGGGGGAAAAAGAAGAAACAACTTTAGTAGCAGAATTGACAGGACTCACCTTTGGTGTAGATGAAGTGGGGATAGGAGATCCTCTTTTTACAATTATAGGGATAGTTGTCGGCTGCTCCTTAGATTTCTTGGTGGGCTGCGTCACTTTCTCCCTCTGATTTGTCTGCTCTCGAGTCATGACAATGTATGATTCACTATTCATGTCTTCTACTACTTCATCATAATCATCTCCATCATCAATGCCCTCAGTGGTGAAGAAATTCACTCGAGATCCCTCAAGTTCATCTGCTTCATCATCTACTTCTTCAACAAGCTCCTCGCAATCTTCATTATCCTCATCATCATCTGGTTCCTCAACTTCATAGGTTGCATTGACAGGAACTTTAACAGGAGGTCCTTCAAGTGCTAGCCTTGTTTGAGAAGCAGGCAAATGATTTCTAGGCTGAAAATTCCTCCTTAGAATGTCAAAGATAGGGAGCATCTTGGGCCAATTGCTTCTTAAGGCGATGAGATCATTCGCAAGTTTTGAACCAATGGATCAAGTATTCGGTCCGGGAGTGGAAGAGGAAGAAGAAGCGATTTAGATTTGGAAGGATCTCTCCTCAACTTCCCTGACATGATTAAGTCATCTTCGACACTAACAACAAGAGTTTGATCCTCACCAACGTTGCGAGATTAGCCCTTCTTAGTGCATAGCTAACTTCGGGTGATTGAGCATTTAGGAAGAAACATTTTGAATTTGATCTACGAGGTCGAGTAGTTGGCAGAATTTTATTAATCAACTTTGTTGAATTGGGCCACAAATTCTCTCATGGGCTCTGTGAATCTTTCTTTATTTGAGAGACTTGGGCTAACAGGCATGCACATCCTCTGCTGGTTTGAAACGGTTTTCAAACCTAGTTCTCATGTGTCCCGACTAGTGAGAGCACCGGCCCGAGGAAGGTGATAGAACCAATCACGGCAAGATTATCTTGTAAAGTCTCAACGAAAAGTCTCACGGAGACATCTTCATGTTCGACTCCCAGAACTCCACATGCAACTATGAAGGCTGCTATGTGTTCATCAGGATGTACTTTACCATCGCCTTTGAATTTATGGAAGTTCTTCCAGTTACCTCGGGTAACTCATCCAAAGGCGAGGAGGGCAAAGGGGCCCGACACGATGACCCTGTAGTAATGGTGCCGCCATTCTTGGAAAAATGGCTTAGAGAGGAACTACAACACCAGTAAGAATTAAAGCTCGAAGATTAGGACTAGCTGGCTCTGAAGGAATACCACTCATAGGAATTCTATTTTGAACAGGTGGCGTGCTTGTCGAATGAGTCTTTCTATTTCTTGTTGAAGGGAAAGGAAAACCCTACTGCTCCAAAAGCTGAAACTGAGAATCTTCAATACCAAGGGCCCTTCTCCTCGAGTAAAATGCGAGTCACTAGATCAAAGGATGATCAAAAATTATAGAACTGGAATATGATCATCCCGGTGGAGTCGTCAAAAGCTGTTGGTCGTCAAATAGGAATTTTACGAAGAGCAACAGTCAGGGGACAAGAAGTCCCTCCTCTTTAATGGGAGAGGTTCCCTTATTCAGAAACGAACCTATTTACAAATATACAAAACATGATTTCTGGTTGAACTTGGATATTACGAAAGTGTTTTCTATAAAGATCATCAATTACAAAAGGACTGAGGAATGGGAATACGAGAATGAGCAGAAAGGCAACATGCAGAATTATAGATATGAGTAATTCTTTATGTATGCGAAGTTGCGAAATTCTGATGAATTGAAACAAGATCATTTGTATCATATAAATAAGATGGAATTTAAAGACACAAAGTTCTGTAAATAACATCTGTCAGAACACAAAGTTTCTTAACATAACACAGACAAATGATCTTCACGAAATTAAATGAAAAGCTTAAGGACAAAAGAGATCAGATAGATGAAGAATGAAAAGCCCTTCGTATTGATTTCTTTATAACTTATTTAAACTTTCAAAAAAATATGCCAAGTTCTTCCCCCTTTTCGAATGGCGAGAGAGGCCATTATATAGTTTACAAATTAGTTACATACGGTAACTACTTATTTTAACTAAAGATTAGTTAAGGATTGCCAATCACAATACCTCAACTTATTACAATGAATACGAGAAAAAGAATGGGAAGAGAAGAGAAGAATAAGGAGAAGAAGATAGGTGGTTATGACTGGGAGGGACCCACTGACTTCAAAATCCACTGCCTGAATCTCTTCAATGCCTCGGCTATGTCTCTGCCACGGGAACTGACATGTTGGCTGTAGACTGGGTCCAAAATCCGAGGCACTTCTCCATTTCCTTATCAAATTCGACATGAGTATGATAGTCTTTGTTTGCTTCTTCAATGGCAGATTGAAGAGAGCAGATCTCTTTCATTTTATCTTTGGAAATGGAGCTTTCCTTGAATAGATTATCTTTGACAAAAGCTCTGAATTGAGCTTTGATTTCTTGCAAGGAAAGAGGCACACCAGAAGTTTCATCCTAAAGATGACAATGTATATCTTTGAAAGCAGATACAACCAGTGTCTTGAAAGCCTCACCCTTCTGCCAGCTATTCTTCAGTTCTCCCAAAGCCTCCTCCAAGACTTTGATCTTCCACTCCACGCTGTAAACCCAGGACTTTGACAGATTATCCTTTGCATCATCAAAAACCTTACTCACCAATAAAATGTTCTCATCTGTCTGTCCCATGAGGTGGAGGTCTACTATGCAACTGCTCCAAAGTTTGAGCTCTTTATCTATGATCCCAATAGTAGAAGAGAGCTTCTGTTGCAAGTTGTTCACTTTTCCATGGAGTTTAAAAGCTTCATTGATGAAGTTCAACCCTACAACAAGCATATCATCCACCATGGCCTCCATGGCTCTGCCATAGATGGAATACTTGTGCATGTCTTTGATACTCTGTACTTCATCTTGGCTCAAAATTACAGGTGGTGGAAGAGTAGTCAATGGGGTAGGGTCCAAAACTTTGTCCTTAGACAAAAGAGATTTGATGAAACCTGTGAGAATCTGGGCTTGTTCCTCCAACTGTTCAATAGTTTGCTGCCCTTTCTCTACCCTCCCAATGACTCTTGTGACTGTTTCCTGGAGGTTATGTATCTCTCCTTCAGGGTAGACTCTCCCATAGGAATCCTTGAGAGTTCTAGGTCAGATGCCTGCAAATCCTGCTCTGGTTTATCTACTGTAGGCTTAGCAATCTCCAGGAATTGCTGACCCTAAGCATCGAACACTATCCTGGAGGTTATTCTGGCCTTTTTGGCACGAGAAGGAGTAGTGCCTAACAAGGCTGCCACAACATCAAAATTTGGCCCTGAGCTCCGAGAGGAAGATTTCCTCTTCCTACTATCAACAAAAGGTTGCACCCATGCAAAAGAGGAGGAGGAAGCAGCAGGTGAGGCAAGAGGACCAAGAGACAGAGAACTCATGGCGCCCAAAGTCTACACTGCTATTGTCTCGAGTTGAGACATGAGTGGGGCATTTTTAACAACTGCTGCAGAGGAAACAAGAGTACTTGGAAGCTCGGCGCTTTGTACCTCTTTGTCTTTATCTATCGGGACTTCAGTGGTGCTTGTAAGACCTGGTACTTCGCTTTCTTCACTTTCACTGAGAACAATGATGTTCTCAGGTCCCAAAGGCAACTCTGTCTGCTTTTCCTAGAGATTTACTTCCACAGGATCCTTCTTAACTTCTATGAGTTTCTTCTGATATACCTGGGTGGATGAAGGAGTAGAAGGCTGCAGGTCCTTGTGTTGATGAGGAGGGGAGGAGTTTGCATGGGTATATCTGATCTTGGAATCAATGCTTCCCTCCTTGGTGTTGAAACATCCTCAGAGGAGGATTCTCCACGAGTGTCTCCTAAGCTCTCGAGACTTTCTTATCGAACCAGATCTTAGTTCTGACTAAGACTGGAGCTAGGATCTCTGCCAAATCATCTTTCTCTTTCTTGAACCAATCCAAGTCCTCCAAGGGAGTGTGCTTGACCACATTGTCATACTCATATGAGTACAGATCAGAGTTGTCATCCTTGAGTCCTGCAGGAACTTGGTACAAGCCGAGTTCTTCGATCAATTGCAGAGAGAACCTGCCATAATGCCTTCTTCTGGCCTCAAAATCATCGGCAGTCAGCCCAATAGTCTTCTGTATCTGCCCTATGATGATATGTTATCTTGATGTTTTGCTCAATGAACTTCTTCAAGTCGAAGCAAGTTCTGGGCTTGAAGAAATGGACAGTAATGGGGGCCAGGGCTCTTTCAATATTCTGTGCATCCAGGGCCGTTTTGCAGGTGTAGTTTCCCAAAGAGATGGGGAAGTGCAAACCAGTGATCTTCTTGTCCCTGCAGGTTCTATGTAATTTGTCCAATTTCTTGCATACTTCTATCAGAGCCATCTTGTCACTGCAGAACATGGGAAGCCTCAGAGGGGTGCTCTCATAGCCAGCGAGCCTGATATAGGAGAATTTTCTGAATTGGATAAAATAGGCACCGTAGTGTGATATCAGGCTCATGGCTTCATCAGAAAATCTTCTAGCAGTGTCACCCTCAAGAAGTCTGACCATGTACATGGTGAAAGCATCATTCACCCTTCGAAAATTGTGATTGCTGGTCTCTAGGGTGAACTGTGGGCAGTAGGCATACACAGGATCAGCCTTGTGAGCATCAATGTAAGAGAAACCAAACCATTGCCTTGATGCCGCCAGAGTGTACATCAGGTATGAAGTCATGTAAAATTTCTTCGTTTGTTGTACATTAGACAGCTACTCCGTTAGGTTCATGCTGATGATTTCTGCCCAGTTGATGTTTTGAGTCCCCTCGCACACCATATTGATGAGCGGGCACATCCAGAAATGGAACTCGTTAGTAGAAGGTAAGCCCATGACCCGAGCCAGTAGGATTATGAAATCGACAACTCTTCATTGAAATCTGCCCGGAAGAGAGTCTTGGATAGATGAGACGCTCCCTTCTTAGGGTTCTTAAGCCATGACTTTCGCCACCCGTGCCTTGTAATTATCGCTGTCTTGATTGAACAGGGCTTGTGCTTGATTTTGGGAGACAACGATAGCATTATCCATTTCCGAGAATCCTCAGTGCAGTGCTAATGGTAGCAGCGTCAAGTTTGGCGATGAGCTCCCCATGCACGTTGGTCAATTCACTCGAATCAGGGTTGAAATGAGCCCCGCATGAAAGCACTGTGTCTGCACATTGGACCGAGATGGGGAAACCACCAGCGAAAGCTAGACCACTATCATGAATCATTTGTGCCATTGGTGTAGGGTTGGCATCTGTCATCCTTGACCAAAAATTGCCAAAATCAAGGTGGCGAACCTCACTGTCCCCGATATCAGGAACGACAGATTCTAGTGGTGAGATTTGCTCCTGTCCCTGGAATTTGATCTTCATTTTGATATCAATTGAGGGAGAGTAGAGCTGCAAGCTAAACTTAGGATGAAATTGCAGAGGGAATGGATACGCGCAGGAATTTAGATTGCAAGGGTTCGAGCAAAGGATAGTGGGAAAACGCATCGGGTGTTTTCCGTTATATAGTCGTTTTGAGAGAGAAAGGTAATAAATGTGCATTAAATTCATACCTACCAATTCGAAAAGAAAGATATTCGAGTAGAGTGGGAAAAATTAGCATGAATGGCACTTGGGTTCATTTGGGAGACGAAGGACCCGAAGGCGCGAAGCATGCGGTTCGGGTGAATCGGGCGATGTGGGGAAAAGGTGCACAAATGTCATTAGGACATGCGGGACAAAAGTGCTTGCAAAGTACGCGAGTCGGCCAGATCGGGCGAAAAGGTGACAACGGGTCTAGAAGAGTTTGGGACATTTGGGACATGAAGGCGCGAAGTACGCGGTTTGGGCGAATCGGCCGAAAATGGAACAACTTGTAAGGCGAACTTGGGACATGCGGGACAAAAAGTTCGACGGGCAGAAAAAGACAAACTTCGGGTAAATCGGCTGATCGGGAACAAGGCCCAATTGGACTTGGGACATACGGGACAAAAGTGTCCGACAGGCCCGAGAAACACACAAAATGACCCAAAAACGTAGATTTTCTCAAATTCCTTACTTTTCACACTATCGGTTCGATAGAAAAAAACACTTAAACTCAAAATTTTAAATTTTCGACTTCTCAAAAGAAGTGGAATTTTGAGTGGACAACAAACTCTCCCAAGAAATGTCCCCCGTGTAGACCCCTCCATGCAGATCAACAATTATTTTAAGGGCCTCATTTCCGTAATGCATCTCAATAGCACTCCTTCGGGGTTCTTCCAAGCTAACCCAAAATCAATAATGACATATTTTTGAAAGGATAACTTATGAGCTCTTTTCTAAGTTCTACTCATATTTTTAGGGCAGCATATATGTCTAAGATAAAATATTATATCTTTGTACCATTGAGAACTTACCAACTTTTCAAGGACATCCACCCTTTCTCCTTCTACTCATTTACCTCAATAGTTTGCAGAGTTACTCTCATCCATAAGCTTAGCTAGGCTGAAACCTTTTACCAATTTCGTGGTTTAGATACCCATTTCATATTCTTACAACTTGTTCACCCATCTACATCTTTTGCTTAAGACCTCCATCTTTGATAAGATGTCTTTCACCATGGTGTGGGGAATATAAGAGATAACTTTAAAACTCAAGATGTAGGGTCCGAAAAACTTTGTTACTTTCACCAAGGAAAATTCTTGCTTCTCCATGATGGTGTATTTCAACTCAGCTCCCTACAACACCATCTGAAAAGGAAATTGGTCTCTCATCCCCTTCATCATCCTTTTATAATAAAACAGATGCAATGGTGTTTTCAAGAAAAGAGAACATTTGAAAAGGCTTCTTGTAATTTAGAGCTGCCAAAATAGCTACATGCTTTATTGTTTCTTTGGTCCCATCAAAAGCTCGAATGACTACCTCTTCCCACTTGATAATCTGGTCTTTCTTTAACATGCAAGTTATGGGGAGAGTCAAATCAGAAAAGTTAGACACAAATCTTCTAATGAAATTGTTTTTCCCAAAGAAGGATTGGATTCCCTTCTTGGTTCTTGGAATAGCCTCTACCCTTTCGGGATCAATCATAACACCATACTTTGATACAATGTGACCAAGAAACTTGGCCTTTGCACTCGAAAATGGAATTTCCTTGCATTCAAAGAGATACCAAATTCTCTACATCTAATCATCATCTTTTCCAAGTGCCTGCAAGTGATCATTTCTCTTCTCTTCCGGAAAATACAAGTAACATCATCTTGATAAACAATGAAATCATTAATGTAACTAAAGTAAAAGTCACATCCATTTCACTTTGAAATATTGCTCCAACATTCATTAGATCAAAAGGAATTCTAACATAGACATATGTTCCCAAAAAGTGGTAAAGACATTCTTAATTATTTTTATTCCTTTACAACAACTTGATTGTAGCGTGAGAAACCATCCAATGTAGAAAGAAAATTAGTTCGATCACTACTAATCGCAACATATTTTCCATGTTTGGTAGAGATAATTATCTTTCATTGATGCTCTATTCACTTTCTAAAATCCATGCATAGCCTAATATCACCATTCATTTTTCTAACTGGCACTAAGTTTGCAACCCAAGAAGAATACCTTGTTAGCTGAATAATCCCTCCATCCCTTAGCTTCTTCAATTATTCTTACATCTTCATGGAGAGGATTGGATTAATTGGCCTCTACTTTTGTCTGAATGGTTTTACATTTGTTTTAAGAGGAATTTCATGTTGAAACAAATCCTCTCTGTATGCTTTCATCTCAGAATAAGACCAAGCCAAATAGTCTTGATATTTCTTCAACAATTGGACATAGGACTATTTTTATTCCTTGCTCAGATTACTTCCCAACCATATCTTCCTTGGTTTCTCCTTTGTGCAAGGTCATCCTCTTCAATATCCCTTAAGG
This sequence comes from Taxus wallichiana var. yunnanensis, assembly GCA_018340775.1. Classification (NCBI taxonomy): domain Eukaryota; kingdom Viridiplantae; phylum Streptophyta; class Pinopsida; order Cupressales; family Taxaceae; genus Taxus; species Taxus wallichiana. The sequence goes on from CM031240.1 coordinate 202,071,290, forward strand.
CTACTATATTTTTGTTAATAATGCAATCAACATTATCAAATTTTGATTCAAGAACAACCAACCCTCTAGGAATGGTATTAGTTTTCAATTGGATGATGTATTTACCAAAAAAGTTTCTTTTCCTTCTGTTGCACACACCATTGGCTCCCAATCAATACATTGATCAGCAAACTCCCCTTTGTTTTGAAAAAACCATTTTACTACCATGCATCATCATCAAATAATTTCCAATTTTTTACGTTGTCGGGGACGAGATGGCCTTGTTAGTACTTCAAAATTATATTAAAAGTTGGGGGACATTGAAAAAACATCAAACCGAGATCCCAAGACTACAAGCTGGTCTGTAACAACATTGAACTTTCTATCATGATGCACAATATTAAATTAGTCAAACATTTCAATCAAATCCCAAACTACATGCTTCTATTGTTTCATTCTTCTCGATTCTAGTATCATATAATTTTCTGATTTATTTGACAATCGGTTACGAGTCTCCTTTGATAATGATATCTTTAATATTATACTTCCAAGAAATTCTCAAACCTAATAACAATGCTTCATACTTAGCAATGTTATTAGTGCATTCAAAGTTAAGTTTGAAAGAGAAAACAAACTCTTCCAAGCTTGGAGAAATCAGAACTACACCAGCACCATTTCCAAATTTGGAACAAGCCCCATCAAATAACAAGGTCCAAGGAGAACCTACCTATTCATGACACTTACATTGATCCATCTTGTTCTCTTTCCCATCAATGAACCCGAAAAAATTATCAGCATCGACATTAGCATATAACACTTCATAAGAAGCATTATTTGGATTCTCAATGAGGTGCAACATTTTCTTCTCTCCATACAACTTTACAAGGTTGCCTTCAATTGGAATGGTGGAAAAAGACATATCCATTTGAACACTTCCACTAACACTTACAACCCACTTTCTTGATAACAACATGCCCCATTTGGCAAGGCAATCAACAATGACAACATCAAGTTTCAAGTTCTTACCCGAATAGGCTGCAAGTTGTACCACTAAACCTTTCACACATCCAAAAATGGGAACCTCTCTAGATTCCATGGCAGTGCATCTTCCATATGCTTGTCACTTTGATATCCAACTCATTCATGACCTCAAGAGGCATGACATTGCATGATGCTCTAGAATCAAACATACAATTATGCAACAATCTATCCTTAATGATCAAAGTTGTAAAAAATGGATCAACATTTAATTGGGATTCAACCAAAGATGTCCCCAAGTAAACCTCAGGTGCTTCTCCAAGATATTCCAATGCTAGTGGTGTTTCAAGGTCGTAATGGTTGGAGGAGGAGTTTCTACAATGTTTACATTTCTACCTAGGGTACTATTTTCTTCTTTCAATCCCAAATACTCAAATGCTCTCTTCTTGTGCTCAGGAATCCTAAGCAACTCAAAAATTGGAACACTAAATTTTATTTGACTCAAAACTTGGGCAATGTCATATGGAACATTCTTTGGCAAGGAAACATTGGAAGGGAGATTAGCAAACTCATCAGATGGCATGGGATTCTTGACAGTTTGGGCATGAGGAGAAGTATGAATCTTGTTTGGGACAACAAGGCCTTTGGAAGGTGTATCTTTCTTAGGAGCCTCTTTAGGAATACTAGTAAGCAATGGAGTTTTAGGTTTGGCTTGAGGCCCTACTCCTTTGACAACTCTACTCCTAGTATTATAATACTTTTCTTGAGCAACAACAATGTTCATCAATAACTACCTATCTTCCTCCAAAGGGATTCCTCCATCATACTTCTTTATCATTAAAGATCTTAAATACTCAAATTCATTATTAGGTATTTCAAAATCTTACACTACATCTACTTCAAAAGTATGAGAAGGAGGAAGAAGTGGTACCGGTGAATGCAATCCCAAAAAGTTATAGTAGTTCGAGCACTTATCACTTCATTTGAATTTGCTCCTTGTTGTGAGCTTGAAGAGCAACCCATCATGCAAACATCATCATCAGTACCATCATCATTATCAACTTCTTCTTCTCACTGATTTAATTCACATGGAGGATGGGGTAGAAAACATCTATCACACCAATCAATCTCATTAGATTCATCAACAAAGTAGTAACTGGACGAGTCAAAGGATCAAGCACCATTCTACTTTCACGTGCTTGGGGATGTCTATTTACAGATCCCATGGGTCCTTTACCTCTATCATCTGACCTCTAATAACCCCTAGGATGATTGCCAAATCTATCATGATTTTGTGCCTTTTGCTGACCTTGTGAACTCTACCCAATTCCTTTCTCTTCCGAGCTAGTTTGTAAGAGATTTCTTTGATAGCCCCTGCCAAAGTTTTAACAACCTCCTCAAGATCCACACTCTTTCTTGCTTGAGATTTTTATGGGTTTATCAATTTAACACCCTCCCTCTTATGAGTTTTTCAAATGGCCTTAATGTTATTCTCAATTTACTGAGCCATAGTAAAGGTGCGCCAAAGCTGCCGGGGTTTTTATCCCTTAAATTGTATGCAACCTTCTTGTCAAATGCATCAGCATACTTTATAAGACAATATTCATCACATGGCCTCAAATTTATAGAAAATCATCTCAATGTCTTATTTAATCTTCTATTAAAATCATGCAATGATTCATTAGGATTCTTTTTAATATTCTAAAACTCGATAAAAGAAACCTAGGTCTGTTTTATCACCATACTGCATTCTAAAGGCATTCTTCATCTCTGTCTAGGAGTCAATGGAATTATCTAGCAGAGATTTATACCAGTCCCTTGCATCCTCTTCTAGAGTATGAATAAATAATTTAATGTATACATCTTAAAATTGTATTTCGAAATAATCCATCGTATTTACAAAGAGTTTCAAGTGTTGATCACTAGTTATTGCATTATTTCCTTGAAACTTAGGCAATCTGTTTCTTACATCCTATGGCACAACATTTGGATAGCCAGCCATACCTCTAAAACTGATGGGACCAAAAGTATTAACGACAAATGGAGGTTTGGGTGGAGGCTAAGCCATATTATTCTGAGGAGGTGATCTTACAGGAGAAACAAAGTGATGAGGAGTGAGGGGTCTATGTGGTACATGGATATAATTTTCAAGAATGAATTCCCTCTAAAGGCTCTGTCTCTTGGAAAACTCTATTAGATTTTGAAAATACAGGGGTAGATCAAGAAGAAAATGTTTCAAATACAGATGATGGACCCTCTCCAGATGGAGAATTTAATTCAACAAAGAGGCTACCTGATTTAGAAGCACTTGAGAAAGTACGGAAATATTCAATCACATGCTGATCAATTTCACCAATGGAGATATCCTTTCTTGATGCTTGATCTCCAACAATCTTCCAAATTCTTCTTCCTTCTGAATTAGACTTTCCCAGCTCTTGAAACAACCTTCTACTAGGGTCCTTGGTGAAGAAATATCTTCTTCCTTCCAGCTTTGCAGATATTAATGACAAATCTCACTTGATATATGTTAAGACAATGGTATTTAGAAAGAACTTAAACAACACAGAGTCACCACTAAGGATTTTCACCTTATTTTGTGTAAATGCACTATTAAAGACCTATCAAATGTCTTTCAATACCAAATTCATGCAAATCTTACAAGATGTGCTCCTCTTTTACCCAATTTTTTCAATGATGATACAAATCTTAGTGCAATAAGCTGTATAATCTAAAAATATTGCACTCAGAACTCACAAATTTGAACAATTCTCATATATCGATCAAATAATGATGTTTCAATAATGTATTTACACTTTAAAATTACTAGAAAGCATTACCAGAGTATGTATGCATACACCTTTGCTCAAATAATTTAAAGAATCCCAGGAAAATGGTGCCACGAGTGTTGGTATCAAAATTTGTTCTCTTTTTCGTGCCGAGAAACAACACAAATTTGACAGGAGCTTACAGCGAGATATATCATAATGTGTGTTATTTTCTAGCTAAGTATGAGATCTAATGAGACTCTTTTTTGCTCAGATTTTGGAGAGATGGATAACACCTTTAAGAGGATTTGACCTGTCCTTGCTACTTTAGGTCGTGCCTCTTCGACCAGGGTGAGAGGACCCTTAGTGTAACTTCTTTTTGATGAAGGAGATGGAGATATCCTTCCTTTGCACAAATTCTATGAAGATAACCTTGGCAAAATATGGTCAATGCTCCATGATTTAACTCTTAAGAGTTGTCACTTCTATACGATGGAGATAGTTTCAACACAAGGCTAAGGTTACTAAATACATGAAGAAATGTAACATTCCCATTTTAATACATTAGAACAAGAAATTTTTTATTTTTTTACTTTGGTGCTTCCTAGTTCTAAATACATAATTTAGAACTCATGAGATCATAAAAATCATTCTTATAATAGATAACCATATGCGCATTGTAATGACTCGGTGTACGGTGATCTATTCATTCCATGACTCGGTGTTCTACCGATCTATTCATGAGTTTCGTAGAGTTGGTGTTTTTATTTTAACACTTCACTCTTGCGGTTCTCTTCCCTAACGGGATTTGAAAATGATCTATCCAAGGAACCTATTTGAATAATTGTTACCATTGTTCATCGGCATCACATCCCTTAGACTAGGTGACATAGACAACGCAATCAAGCAACTTATGATACTTTGGCCAAAGATTTGAAACATACTATTCATGTCTCATATTCCTTGATGGCATACTACAATTTGGAATACGTCCTTCACCCCACTCCGATGTTATATAGAATGTCTTATCTTGACTTCAAGGCCACCCCTGTCCCAAGTTATGCACTCAAGAACGGGTTAATATCATAACACATGTTATAAGGATGATCTTGAAGATTAGGGGTAAGCTAACATCTTTGGGTCAACCACGTTAACCCTGTGTGTCAAGGTACCCGAATATCCAAGGGCAATCTCATAAAATGACCATGGTCCTAACCGGTCCCAGAGTAAAAATTTGTTTGAGTTTAAGGTGTAAATCTTAACGATCAATGCAAAAGGGTGTTGCCGTAGGTCACGCATACTATTGTATCCTCGAGAAGATCCTAATCTTCTCGAAGGTACAACCCCCGCAACTGATTGACATGTGTCAACATCCTACAAAACCACCTCGGAAAGATTTACATAACTTAAAAGAGTTACATATGTTGAGTTGAAATTATATTTAAGACTCTCGTGAATCGGGTAGTCTTTTCCCAACACGGGTTGCACACCTTTGAGTTGCTTTACGTAATTAAGTTCAATTTCATAGAGAGAAGTTTAATAAGATTTGATATCTACTTGCCAAGGAGACCATTGGTTCCCAATAACCTTATTCTACATAATTGGCCAATAGCCCTAAGTCCTCTCATAAGGATGCTAACTAAACCCATATGGGTTTATATCAGCTCCCTAGACTGAAATATATCTTACTTATTGGTACAAGATATATTGATTTAAAACCATCAATTACGTTGCCTTGACTTAGATCATGGGTAGGGAGTAATAGATTACTCTTCCCATTTTTTTAGCTACCTATTAGGGTGGTAGTTTAATCTTAACTCTCGAAAGCGGTGGAATGATTTCCGGTTTATCCTTATTCATAACATAAAAGAATTACTATTCATTCACGAAGTATTTGGTCACATAATTTTTACAAGACCTACATAGAAAATCCAAATAACTCCCAAGGTATACCATATTAAAATGCACTTACATTCAATCAGACCTAAGAAGTTCAATCCATCAAATGAAAATGCAGCCACATAAGTAACAATCTCTCCATTTCATTCATTTCAAGACCATACATTTACAACTTATGCACTTTGGCACATTTGATATAATGATCAACATCGAAAGAATATCTTTCTTCCTATAATACAATTTGAGACAATCAAATTGAAATTCATCATTAAACCAATTTAAACAATCTGAGCATCCTATCGATCTGCGTGTTTTTACCACTTACGATGTCCATCTGCAAAAATTGCTAGCACAGTCGATTCAGTGAATCGAGCATGATAAGCACTAATTCTTAAAACGATTGCATTCTACCAATTGTTTCCATTAGACAACTGTTTAAATGAAATCATTTCTTCAAATCCTTAAAATTGAATCAAGCTAATCATTTTTCTACAATTCTAATATGACTTTAACGCATGACTCATATTATAGATGTCGAGTTAAACCTAAATATATTTTAGATAATTCATGGTATATATTAGAGACTAAGAAGAACAAAATGAATCCAAACATCCATCCATCTGAAAATCAAGGACAACAATAATTCAACAAATTACTCCATTGAATAATGAACTCCTATCGAAGACGTGTATCCAACGGGGTGAGTATTTAACAATTCAAGCAAAGGCAGATTATAACATCCAGCAAGCTCAACTGACGGGATTCCTTTATATTCATAGCCTTATTTCAATGATATTGACAAGTATACCAACTTCTACTGCAATACTATTTTTATAAAAGTGGATAACCGTACAACTCAAACAGGATAGTAATATAACCGTTAATAAAGAAGAAGACTCCAGTCAAGAGTCAGTACTTACCAATTTCTCCTTACAATTTTTAACAATCTATTCTTCTTATGCGTACTTACCATAGAATTCACATAAAGGTACAAAAGAAGAGAGAACTCATAGTTTCTAGACAAGGAGAGAATATTTTCTTAATCCAACAGCTTATATATCAACATATACTTCATGACTTAGGAGAAAGAAACATAGGCATTGAGATCTCCATTCCAATCATGTTCAAGACTATACCAACTTCCAAAGAGTAATACATATACATCCAATCTTGAATTCAATAAGGAAGAAGAGAGAGCAAGAAAATCAACACCCATCCCTTCCAAATACAAACTTGATTTCCATCCATGCAGACCCAGGATTACCCGTATGTTAATAAACATCAGAGATCCTCAAAGCAAGATTTCTCTCGGTCAAAGCCGTGTGCCTATTAACCAAGCTATGTCGTAAAGAAAACAATAATTACATTAATATTTCATCACATACGAATCTATAATCATAGACCATCCAAATCCTTTTCACAGAGATGCAAGTTTAAATATAACATACATCATACGCATGCGACTAAATCATCGAGCTCAAAAGAAGGAACTACGGTTTCATCCCAATTCAATTATATAATCACCTAAAACTATCAAGTAATAACAGAGCTCTGACCAAGCAATAATCTATAAACTAACCAAATTAGACCCAACAATTCTTTCCATGTCATTCTTCAAACATGAAATTACCCAATGCCATCGCCTGACATGGCACATTAGGACCTCATTACCTCACTCGAACAAGAGACTAGGTAACATCATAAAAAAATTCGAACCCATATAAAAACACGTAAAACATCTCAACCGAGTCGAATCCATATACAAACACAGCAAACATTTCAACTGAGTCGAATCCATATGTATACACAGCAAACATTTCAACTGAGTCGGATCCATATGAATATACAACAAACATTTCAACTGAATCGAATCCATACGAATATACAGCAAGGACTTCAACAGAAGTCGAGCCAACACGCAAACACATCAAGGACTTCAACAGAAGTCGGATTCACATGAGAACACTGCAAGGACTTCTACAGAAGTCGTATCCAACAAGTATTCACAACAAAGGCTTCAACAGAAGTTGAAATCATACGAAAACATTGCAAGGACTTCAACAAAAGTCGTATCCAACAAGTATTCACAACAAAGACTTCAACAGAAGTTGAATCAAAATGTAAACACAGTAAGGACTTCAACAGAATTCGTGTTCATAAATAATCCAACAAACATTTCAACAGAGTCTACGCATAACCAGGGAGTCCCAATTCAACAAGAGAGGAAGAAAACCATTACTATGCTTGACATAAAACCAATCTGTATGAAGAAATCATTTAAACATAGTTGTTCTAATGAAAGCATTTGAAGGAAAGAAAGATTTTTAAAATTTAGGGCCTATCATGCCTGATAGTGTCGCTTAAAAATTCGAAGAAGACCTCCGAATGTGCTCGCTCCTTCTCTTCTTCTTCCATGATAGATTAAACAACAATAAATTGTTACCTTCATGCCTTATAAACTTTCCCCGACAGAGAAAGGAGCTAGAAATTCTCAAAGTTGCCATGCAACATAGAGTAGACAACTGGTTCGAAGAACCAGTGCTCAAGCAGAATGAAAAACGGAATGCATGGAAAACCAACAAACCAAACAATATTCCATTTGCATGCCTTCCCAAGAAATCCGTGCTCGGGAACCAAAGTTCATTAATTGCATTAACTACCATCCTCCCGCCTATTCTCCACTGCCACCGACCGCCAAAATTGGTAATCGCCAAAAGAAAACAAACAACCATTCCCATACTTGGTGATACTGCCACGTCAGTCACAATAGCCATTTGTAACCTCCGCCAAATCGTGACATCCCAAGTCCTTCAACCTTATCCACGTCATAAATGCCATGGAAACCACCGCCCATGACTCGCGCCCTTCACAGTCCCCTCCATTCTTATCATTAGTTAAGATAGGTTAGATCATAGGGTTAAGATATTAGTCTTACATCCATAGCGCTAGAAGAAGTTAACTCTAGGAGCATTAAGCTTATAGTTTAGGGCTAGGTTAGATTAGCAATAATTTTAACCAATAGGTTATAGTTTAGGTTAAGATTATTAACCTTAACGAATCCAAAGTCTAGGTCTCCAAAGTAGGACCGATCAGCGTTAGAGCCAAATAGGGTAAAATATTCCTGTAAAGGATTCTATCGGGAATAGCTAAATTAAGCTTTACGGTATAAACATGAACATCTTACTCGGCTTAAGGTCTAGGCCTTCTTGATGTTTCGATATCTCTGTAACCAAATTCCATTTATCATGATCAACTTTGAGTTAAACTCGGGATTGATCATTCAAACTCATTTAGACCTTGCAACTTTCGTAAGGTTAATAAATTTTGTTCATCTGAATAAGCTTAAAACATCTCTTGGATCAATGCAACTGATCCAAGGTGAGTCATAAAGATGGATAAATCCACAATTCATCCGAAATCAAATTGAACTCAAAGTGCTAAAAATGAAAGAAATAAAAGAGTCCAAGAATATTCTGACTCGGTCAAATATCTTCAAGAGCAAAGAAGATATAATCCATATCAAGCATGACTTCACAAATCAAAGGAACATGTCCTTATACAGAAGAAATCATATATCAACACTTGAGTGCTCAGGAGGAAATAACAACAATTTAGGGTGTTACATGCTTCCCTCCTAAAAGATTCATCGTCCCGATGATTACATCTTTTGATTTACCTTCATGTCAATCAATTTATTAGTTCACAATACAAAAGACTATTTCCAACTTGAATAATTCCAGAGATCAATGTCATGATACAATTTATTCAACCTGAATAATGTTTGCCTCAAAGCTAGCTTACATAAAGACATGAAAAAGATAAGTTCATAATATTTTTTTGTCAATAGATTCTATTCTATTCAAAAAGAAAGGGAAAATCAATTTTCATCTCTTCCAGATTTTCCCAAGTTGCACTTTCTTTGTTAAACTGGTCCCACTCGACCTTACATTGTTGTATTTCATGATTTCTTAAATGCAATTGGTGAGTTTCAGACTCGTGTGGGCTTAACCACGATTATTCCCTGGGTCTTGGACCTGCAACGAATTCCAATTTAGAACATGTGATGAGTCTCGAAACGTATTTCTTAAGCAAAGAAATATGGAAAACATCATGCATGTGAGACAAAGCAGGTGGTAATGCTAATTGGTAAGCTACGGATTGATTATTTCAAAAATTTCGAAAGGTCCCACATAATGAGGTGACAAATTGGTAGCCTTGCCAAAAGTTATAGAACTTTTTCTAGGTTTAACACGCAAGAAAACCTTTTCACCAAGTTCAAACTTTCGATCCACCCACTTTAGGTCAGCATAGCTCTTACGCCTATCTGCGCTTCTTTCAATCGCTCACGAATCATCTTAACTTGTTGTTCCATTTCGGTGAGGAATTCTCGGCCCAATTACCACTCTATCCTCAATACTATCCCAACTAACAGGGGTTCGCACTTTCTTCCATAAAGTGCCTCAAAAGGTGCCATTTTAAGAGAAGAGTGATATCTATTGTTGTATGCGAACTCAACTAATGGAAGATAATATTCCCATTTATACTGTTGATCCATGCAATACATTCGTAACATATCTTCCAACACTTGATTTACTCTCTCGGTTTGTCCATCCGTTTCGGATGATATGCAGAACTGAAGTTTAGTTTCGTTCCAAGAGCTGCATTAAGCGTTTACCAAAATCTTGACGTCATTCTAGGATCCCTGTTAGATATAATCAATTCAGGTACTCCATGCAACCTGAAAATTTCGTGCACAAATCTTTTTGCTAACACTAGAGAATCATCCTTGATTTCCAGCGATGAAATGAGCTACCTTTGTGAGTTTTTATACAACTACCAAGTAACATCATGTTTATTTCTCGACATAGGCAACCCTTATACAAAGTCCATGCTTATTACTTTCCATTTATACTACGGTATGCTATGGGGATATAATAGACCGAGTGGGGTGCATGTGTTTCGCTTTAACCCGCCGACATTCAGATAATGTGTCACCAAATCAATAACATCCTTTTTCATACCTTTCCAAAAGTATTGTTGTTTTAGATCAGCAAGCATTTTGTGATACCCAGTGTCCAAAGAAGGGCGAATTATGAAATTCAACTAACAACTTCCTTCTCAAATCATTTAGCACAGTGCACGTATACTCTATTTTCATAACGTAAGATTCCTTCATTATCAAAATAAAAACCTTTATGCCTTTCATCTTTTGGATCTGCAACAAGTGCTGCTTTTATTTGCTGAAAGTATATATCAGATTCTCGAGGCACCTTTTACCTCATCCTTAAACCGAGTTCTTAATGTTATAAGACCAGAAATGTGCTTCCTACGACTTTGAGCATCCGCTACTCTATTTTCTTTTCCTTTGATGTAGCTAATATCAAAATCATATTGAGATAAAAACTCTAACCACCTTCGTTGTCTTGCATTCAGATTAGGCCGAGTGAAAATATATTTCAGCCCTAAATGATCGAGTTTTCAACTCAAAAGGTTTCCCAAGTAAATAATGCCTCCATACTTGAAGTGCATGAACAATTACAGCAAGCTCTAAATCATGAGGGCATAATTCAGCTCATGTAACTTAAGTTTTCTACTTTCATATGCTATGACTTGATCATTTTGTAACAAAACACCTCCAAGGCCTTCCCTAGAAGCATCCGTTACAACAATAAAGTTCCCATTAGGGTCTGGTACAGCTAATATAGGTCTTTGAAGTCAATCTGGCTTTTCAAACTTTTGAAAGTAGTTTCGCACTTATCATTCCAAATAAATTTCTTATTCTTCTTCTGCAATGAAGTTATTGATGCAGCCACTTTAGAAAAATCCTTAACAAATTTTCTATAATAACCAGCAAGGCCCATGAAGCTTCTTACTTCATGTACATTCTTTGGTGTAGGCCACTCGGTTATTGCCACTATTTTTGAAGGATCTATTGCAATTCCTTTTACTAATGACATGACCCAAATAGTGAACTTCAAGATCAAAGAAAGAACATTTGGATAACTTCTCGTATAACTTTATTTTCTCAAAATTTCCAAAACTATCTTCGGATGCTCATTGTGCTCTTCGACACTTTTAGAATATATGAGAATATTGTCCAAGAATACACGCACAAACTTGTCCAAATATTCTTGAAAGATATTATTCATTAAGTTCATAAAAGTTGTGGGTGCATTAGTTAATCCAAAGGGTAAAACCGTGAACTCATAATATCCGTACCTGGTTTAGAAAGCTATTTTATGAATATCTTCTTCTTTAATCCTTAATTGATGATAACCAGATCGAAGATCTATCTTGGAATAAACCGCTGCTCCATGCATCTGATCAAATAGATCGTCAATTCTTGGAAGTGGGTATCTGTTCTTAATTGTTGCTTTGTTTAACATCCGATAATCAATACATAGTCTAAGTGTTCCATCTTTCTTTTTTACAAATATTACTGGCACTCCCCAAGGTGAAACACTTGGTCTAATCAAACCCTTAGACAAAAGTTCTTGCAATTGTGCCTTAAGCTCGACTAACTCTGTAGTAGTCATCCGATAAGGTGCCTTAGAAATAGGTTCCATCCCTGGTTTGATTTCAATGGTGAAGTCAAATTCCCTTTTGGGTGGTAAACCTGGTAATTCCTCCGGAAATACATCCTTGAAACTTTGCAACAGTGGGAATCGTTTCATGGAATCACCATCTTCTTCTAAAAATTCAGATATCTTTACTACATATAAGGTACATCCTTTGTTCTTAGCCTTTTTAAGTTACATGCCATGTGAGTTTCCTAACTGAAATTTCCCTTTTTACACCTTGAATCTCTATTGTTTTCAGCCGATCATCTAAACATCTTATATTTTTTTCAAAGCAGTCTACTTTTGCTTTATGGTCAGCTAACCAATTGACATGATGACAATGTCATAGGATCCCAAAGGTGCAACATAGAGGTCAACTTCCATGGAAAAGTTAGGTAAGTCAAGGACTTCCCCAATAAGACACATACCCTTTGTATGAACAAGAGTTATTACCATCTTTGTATACCCAACATTTATCCATTTTTCCATCTTTTCTTTTAAGTTTAGAAGCGAGTTTATGAGAAATTAAACATTCAAGAGCTCTGTATCAAAAATAATAGTGATGGTATGCCAAATAACTTACCCGGAACTTCTATAGGTGTCACTTGCTTTTCGGTTTGCTTGTACATTCGCAACATGTATCTTATGTTGCCGATTACGATCATCCTTCTCCAAAGGGCACTAATTTGCGTAGTGGTCTTTGCCACAATTATAAGCAGCCTCCTACGGGTCCCTTTTTAGGCTCAAAATTACTTCCAGCTTTAAAATTATCACGTTGTCCTCCATAGGGCTTCGCCATTGTTATAATTTTTGGCAAAACTATCCTTACATTTCAGCAGCTTATTTTCTGTCATTTTCTTTTTATTATCCACCGAAAAATTACTTATGTTTCCAAACTTTTTCCATGGCCCATTCTTGGGTGCCAGTGAAGTTGAAGAAGGGTTTCTTATCTTCTTCCGCGCTTCCTCTTTATGAGCGAAATAGCCTTTAATTTTTATTCTTGCCTTATGGATTTTCAACAACCCCTTCCATAGTGGTTGGGCTGTGAACATCGACCTCTCCTCCAATCATGGGATTTAGTCCCATGATGAATTTTTGTATTCTGAACTTCTCGTCAGTTTGATACTACGGTACATACTTGAGGAGTTTTGTAAACCGCTCCCAAGTATTCAGTTACTGTTAGCTTCCCTTGAGCTAAGTTCTGAAATTCTGTCATTTTCTAATCATAGAAAAGTTGTGGCAGCCAACGTTGCCTAAAATAGCCTTTAAATTGATCCCAAGTGATATTGGTCTCATCAATATTTAGCTCATCTTTACGGCTATCCCACCACGAAGATGCTTTGTGGGAAAGCTGATAGGCTCCCCAAATAGCTTTGGTTTCCTTCGAGAAGTTTCTTATTGCAAATTACTTCTCCATTTCAGTTCAGCTGAGTTCTCAGCTCCATCTCCTAATGTGGTGCCATCATATTTAGGTGGACTTATCCTTTTATATCATTAGTGAGTTCGCGCCAACTTTGGCCTTTTGTTTTCTAGTAGGACGGTGCATTTCCAATGTTATTACCAACACCCATATCGGGGTTGTCCTCGGGAGGTAGCTGATTGTTGTTACCAACTTCATCATCCTCCTCATTTCCCATTACTTGTTGTTCAAGTACAGCCCAAATGATCTCTTGTGTCTAATAGGGCAGCAAGGATCTCATCAAGTTTATGGGTTGTTGTTGCTCCTTCCTCTGGTGGAGCATTATTCACAACCCCCTTATTCTAATGATTTTTCATTTATAAGAAAATTCAGGAGTTTTTATCGATTATAAAAACAATAGGTCCAATATGCAACCTTGACTCGATACCAAGATGTAACATTCCCATTTTAATACATTAGAATAAGAAATTTGTATTTATTTTTTACTTTGGTGCTTCCTAGTTCTAAATACATAATTTAGAACTCACGAGATCATAAAAATCATTCTTATAAAAGATAACCATATGCAAGTGTAATGACTCGGTGTACCACCGATCTATTCATTCCATGACTCGGCGTTCTACCGATCTATTCATGAGTTTCGTAGAGTTGGCGTTTTTATTTTAACACTTCACTCTTGCAGTTCTCTTCCCTAATATGGGATTTCAGAATGCTCTATCCAAGGAACCTATCTGAATAATTGTTACCATTATTCATCGGCATCACGTCCCTTAGACTAGGTGACATAGGACAACACAATCAGCAGCTTGCGATACTTTGGCCAAATATTTGAAACATACTGTTCATGTCTCATATTCCTTGACGGCATACTCGTCAATCTGGAATACGTCCTTCACCCCACTCCGATGTTATATAGAATGTCTTATACCGACTTCTGTCAGCCTCCCCTGTCCCAAGTTATTCACTCAGGAACGGGTTAATATCATAACACACGTTATAAGGATGCTCTTGAAGACTAGGGATAAGCTGACATACTGGGTCAACCACTGTTAACCCCGTGTGTCAAGGTACCCCGAGTCTCAAAGGGCAGCCTCATAACATGACCATGGTCCTAACCGGTCCCGAGTAAAATCTTGTTCGAGTTTAAGGTGTAAATCTTAACAATCAATGCAAAAGGGTGTCGCCAGAGGTCACACTGCATCAGTTGTATCCTCGAGAAGATCCTAATCTTCTCGAAGGTACAACCCGCAGATTGAGATGTGTCGACATCCTACAAAACCACCTCGAAATATTAATATAACTTCAAAGAGTTACATATGTTGAGTTGAAATTATATTTAACACTCTCCTAACTAGGTAGTCTTTTCCTAACCCCGGGTTCCACACCTTTGAGTTGCTTTACGCAATTAAGTTCAATTTCACAGAGAGAAGTTTAATAAGATTTGATATCTCACTAAGGAGACCATTGGTTCCCAATAACCTTATTCTACATAATTGGGCAATAGCCCTAAGTCCTCTCATAAGGATGCTAACTAAACCCATATGGGTTTATATCAGCTCCCTAGGCTGAAATATATCTTACTTATTGGTACAAGATATATTGATTTAAAACCATCAATTACGTTGCCTTGACTTAGATCATGGGTAGGGAGTAATAGATTACTCTTCCCATTTTTTTAGCTACCTATTAAGGTGGTAATTTAATCTTAACTTCTCGAAAGGTAGTGGACTGATTTCCGGTTTAGCCTTATTCATAACATAAAAGAATTACTATTCATTCACGAAGTATTTGGTCACATAATTTTTACAAGACCTACATAGAAAACCCAAATAACTCCCATGGTATACAATATTAAAATGCACTTACATTCAATCAGACCTAAGAAGTTCAATCCATCAAATGAAAATGCAGCAATATAAATAACAATCACTCCATTTCATTCATTTCAAGACCATACATTTACAACTTATGCACTTGGCACATTTGATATAATGATCAACATCGAAAGAATATCTTTCTTCCTATAATACAATTTGAGACAATCAAATTGAAATTCATCATTAAACCAATTTAAACAATCGAGCATCCTATCGGATCTGCGTGCTTTTACCACTTACGATGTCCATCTTCAAAAATTGCTAGCACAGTCGGTTCGGTGGCTGGGCATGATAAGCACTAATTCTTAAAACAATTGCATTCTCGCCAACCATTGTTTCCATTAGACAACCTGTTTAAATGAAATCATTTCTTCAAATCCTTAAAATTGAATCAAGCTAATCATTTTTCTACAATTCTAATATGACTTTAATGCATGACTCATATTATAGCTATCAGTTAAACCTAAATATATTTCAGATAATTCATGGTATATATTAGAGACTAAGAAGAACAAAATGAATCCAAACATCCATCCATCTAAAAATCAAGGACAACAATAATTCAACAAATTACTCCATTCAAGAATGAATTCCTATCAGGACGTGTATCCAATAGGTGAGTATTTAACAATTAAAGCAAAGGAAGATTATAACATCCAACAAGCTCAACTGATGGGATTCCTTCATATTCATAGCCTTATTTCAATGATATTGACAAGTATACCAACTTCTACTGCAATACTATTTTTATAAAAGTGAATAACCGTACAACTCAAACAGGATAGTAATATAACCGTTAATAAAGAAGAAGACTCCAGTCAAGAGTCAGTACTTACCAGTTTCTCCTTATAATTTTTAACAATCTATTCTTCTTATGCCCGTACCGTAGAATTCACATAAAGGTACAAAAGAAGAGAGCACTCATAGTTTCTAGACAAGGAGAGAATATTTTCTTAATCCAACAGTTATATATCAACATATACTTCACAACTTAGGAGAAAGAAACATAGGCATTCAGATCTCCATTCCAATCATGTTCAAAACTGTACCAACTTCCCAAGAGTAATGCATATACATCCAATCTTGAATTCAATAAGGAAGAAGAGAGAGAAAGAAAATCAACACCCATCCCTTCCAAATACAAACCTGATTTCCATCCATGCAGACCCAGGATTACCCATATGTTAATAAACATCAGAGTTCCTCAAAGCAAGATTTCTCTCGGTCAGGCTGTGTTCCCATTAACCAAGCAAGGTCGTAAAGAAAACAATAATTACATTAATATTTCATCACATATAGAATCTATAATCATAGACCATCCAAATCCTTTTCACAGAGATGCAGGTTTAAATATAACATACATCATACGCATGCGACTAAATCAGTCGAGCTCAAAAGAAGGAACTACAGTTTCATCCCAATTCAATTATATAATCACCTGAAGCTATCAAGCAATAAAAGAGCTCTCGTGACCAAGAAATAATCAATAAACCAACCAAATTAGACCCAACAATTCTTTCCATGTCATTCTTTAAACATGAAATTACCCAACGCCATCGCCTGACATGGCACAGTTAGGAACTCATTACCTCAATCGAACAAGAGACTAGGTAACATCATAAACAAAAGTCGAACCCATATACAAACATAGCAAACATTTCAACTGAGTTGAATCCATATACAAACACAGCAAACATTTTAAGCGAGTTGAATCCATATCTATACACAAAGAAACATTTCAATCGAGTCAAATCCATATGAATATACAAAGCAAACATTTCAATCGAGTCAGATCCATACGAATATACAGCAAGGACTTCAACAAAAGTCGAGCCAACACGCAAACACATCAAGGACTTCAACAGAAGTCGGATTCACATGAGAACACTGCAAGGACTTCTACAGAAGTCGTATCCAACAAGTATTCACAACAAAGGCTTCAACAGAAGTTGAAATCATACGAAAACATTGCAAGGACTTCAACAGAAGTCGTATCCAACAAGTATTCACAACAAAGACTTCAACAGAAGTCGAATCAAAATGTAAACACAGTAAGGACTTCAACAGAAGTCGTGTTCATAAATAATCCAGCAAACATTTCAACAGAGTCTACGCATACAGGAGTCCCAATTCAACAAGAGAGAAAGGAAACCATTACAATGCTTCCAGACAAACCAATTGTATGAAGAAATCATCTCGACAGAGTTGTTCTAATGAAAGCATTTGAAGGAAAGTAATATTTTTAAAAGTTAGGGCCTATCATGCACAGATAGTGTCGCTTAAAAATTCGAAGAAGACCTTCAAATTTGCTCGCTCCTTCTCTTCTTCTTCTACGATAGATTAAACAACAATAAATTGTTACCTTCATGCCTTATAAACTTTCCCGACGAGAGAAAGGAGCTATAAATTCTCAAAGTTGCCATGCAAAAGCAGAGTAGATGACTGGTTCGAAGAACCAATGCTCAAGCAGTGAAAAACAAAATACATGGAAAACCAAACAACCAAACAATATTCCATTTGCATGCCTTCCCAAGCAATCCGTGCTCGGGAACCGAAGTTCATTAATTGCATTAACTGCCATCCTCTCGCCTATTCTCCACTACCACCGACCACCAAAATTGGTGATCGCCAAAAGAAAACAAAATACCATTCCCATACTTGGTGATACTGCCACGTCAGGTCACAAAAGCCATTTGCAACCTCCACCAAATATTACTGACATCCCAAGTTCTTCAACTTTATCCACCTCATAAATGCCATGGAAACCACTTGCCCATGACTCGCGCCCCTTCATAGGTCCCCTCCATTCTTATCATTAGTTAAGATAGGTTAGATCATAGGGTAGATCATAGGGTTAAGACATTAGTCTTACATCCATAGTGCTAGAAGAAGTTAACTCTAGGAGCATTAAGCTTATAGTTTAGGGCTAGGTTAGATTAGCAATAATTTTAACAAATAGGTTATAGTTTACGTTAAGATTATTAACCTTAACGAATCCATTCTAGGTCTCCAAAGTAGGACCAATCAGCGTTAGAGCCAAACGGGGTAAAACATTCTGTAAAGGATTCTATCGGGAATAGCTAAATTAATCTTACGGTATAAACATGAACATTTTACCGGCTTAAGTTCTAGGCCTTCCGATGTTTCGATATTTGTAACCAAAGTCCATTTATCATGATCAAAATGAGTTAAGCGTGGGATTGATCATTCAAACTCATTGGACCTTACAACTTTTGTAAGGTCAATAAATTTTGTTCATCCTGAATAAGCTTAAAACATCTCTTGGATCAATGCAACTGATCCAAGGCTGAGTCATAAAGATGGATAAATCCACAATTCATCCCGAAATCAAATTGAACTCAGGTGCTAAAAATGAAAGAAATAAAAGAGTCCAAGCATATTCTGACTCAGTCAAAGATCTTCAAGAGCAAAGAAGATACAATCCATATCAAGCATGACTTCACAAATCAAAGGAACACGTCCTTATACAGAAGAAATCATATATCAACACTTGAGTGCTCAGGAGGAAGTAACAACAATTCAGGGTGTTACATGAAGAAATCTTGATTATTCCGCATAGTTTTCAAGTAGATTTTGTTCCTTTGTTGATACAGGGGAAAACGGGGGTAGTTCACGGTGGATCAATGGATTTTTAAATGATTTTAGTGGGAGATGAAGTAGGATAAAGTTGATTATACCCTATCTTGAAGGGACTACACAACAATGAACAACTTCACAATGAGAAAAATTTAGAATAGTCAAGACGTTCCTTCAACCAAAAGGTGTGCTTTAATAGAGGCCCGGATCAACACGTTTTCATGTAATCTTTGAGACTCCAACACGAAGGCTTGAATTGAAAGACTCAATTAAACACTATATTTTTCCGATTAATCATGCCTAAGGTACACCCGAAGACTTACAGACAATCTTTATCAATAAATGACAGTGAATTGATTTTAAATTTGTTTATCTCATCCAAGATGAAGGCTCTTCTTGAAATGAAATTACAAATACCATTAGACTATTACAGGGATGATATCTGTGTGATTTCACAAAAAAATAGTGTAATTTTGCAATAGGAATGAAAGAAACTATTTCCAAACATTTTGAAACAATGCGAGACACAAAATTGCAGAGATTAGACACAAATTAATTCCAAAATTGCTTAGATTCATCGGTGGGGAAAGCTTCCAGAGTAATCTTAGTGCTTGTAAATGGCTATACATCTGCAACCAACTTGACATGACCAGAAAATATAACACAGAAGAAAATAATAGGTAATCTCGACTTTGGTCTCTCGGGAAGACAAATTTCTCAATCGAGTTTCTCAAGAATTCAAACTCCGACCATTTGCAAGAGAATTCTCATTACATTTATACATTTTTTCCCACTCAATTTTCCCCCCAAAAGAAAATAATATTCGAGGGAACTTTTCTTGTTTCCAATTTGTTTTGAGATAGTGATGCTTAACAAATTTAGATCCGAAATCTGCCAGGTGGACCAATTATGAACTGATCACGTTTCTTGGGCCCTCGACTAATGACTAGGATGCCATGCCATAACTTTTTGGGAGTCCTTTTAATCATTCTGATTCTGTTATGCAAGAAATCCCCTTTTTAATCATTTTTGAGCCTCTGCATAGCTGGACTTGATAGGTCATCCCTTTTTGCTCTCGAGGCAATGCCTTTTTCACCTTTACGCCTTTGCACTTTCATCACTTCATCCTTTTTCCCTCTAAAATTTTACTGCAACTTTTAGATCGGCATTTTGCATTTTTGCATGAGCTTGAGTAAAAATCCACTTCAAAAGTACCTCATATCTACAAATTGAGCTCCCAAATTGATTCAATTTAACTTTACTGAGACCAAAACGACACAAGTTTACCAAAAATTCATGAAGAATGATGCAAAAATGTATCTCCCAACATCATGGAGGTTAAATGGTGGTAAAATCAAGCTGAAATGCATAGCTACCGTTGATCTTACCTTTCAACTTTTAATCTGAGCCTTCCACATGGAAAAATGTGATTGGAAATGGGCCTGGGAGAACTTTTTGACATTTTATAACTTTTGGAAAAAAGCAAAATTTTGACATTTTTCTCCACCCCTCCACCCTTAGAAAACGGTCTTAACATGTGTCCCAATGTGGGTCCCTAGAGGAACCGTGACTCGATTATACTATTTTACCTCATTTTTGGAAAAAGGAAAAATTTACAAATTTTCCTCGCAACTCCGCCATTCGCCTTTAGCTTATGATGTGGGTTTCAGTGAGACTTGCACTTCATTTTTCACTTTATACTTATTTTAAAAAAGGAAAAGATTCCACATTTTCCCCAAGGGCCCACACCTCCATTTTTGACAATTCATCACTGGAATTACTTTCTGTCGGGGCCGTACTTTAACTTACATTTTTATCCCTTTTACAAAAGGCAAAAAAACCTTAAATATCCATGAAGCTCGCTTCTCCATCTCTCTACTTTGTCATGTGTGTCAATGGCACATTTTGAGAAGGTCCGAAAAGTAGAGACCCCAAACAAGCACGGATCAACATGTGTCTCGGTCGAGCAGAGTATGTTAAACAGATTGAAGGTTCAGCGGAAGGTGCCATGTGTCTATATGCGAGGCAGTCTCCTTCGGCCATTAAAAATTCCAAACAAAAATTTAGAGTGAGCAGAATCCTCCAAGTGTCCTCCTGGCGCTTCTTCAAAATAAAACTTAGGAGTCAGTCCCCAAACATGTGTGGTCCCTCCACGTATCCCAGGACCATTAAGAATTTTTTTTTAAATTCTAAGGAAGGGAAGGCAGGCGAGAAACCTCCACCTATCCCCTAGCACAAGCTGTAAGGCCAAACCAAAAGGTGAATTTTCAAATGAGCATCGTTCCTCCACGTGGACAAGTTTTGGGTTGA
Source organism: Taxus wallichiana var. yunnanensis (assembly GCA_018340775.1). Classification (NCBI taxonomy): domain Eukaryota; kingdom Viridiplantae; phylum Streptophyta; class Pinopsida; order Cupressales; family Taxaceae; genus Taxus; species Taxus wallichiana. The sequence goes on from CM031240.1 coordinate 202,092,675, forward strand.
AGTGAGCCATAGAGTTTTTAGAGTTCCCCGTTGAGCCACATCCAACCAAAAAGGGCCACATTTCCACTGATGCAGAGATGTAAATTTGATGGGGAAAACTCACCCGTCAAACCGTAAAAATGTAGGAAAACCACCATTTGAGCCCAGGAGATGAATTTTTCTTCAAGGACAGAGAATTTGGAGATGTTATAAGTTTCAAACATGATCCTCCAAGTTACATCCAATATTGTTTCCTCAGGTATTTGGGACAAAAATGATAGGGACAACAAATACATGACTACGAAAAATGGAAAGAAAGGAGCAACACGAGTTTTACGCCTAATTTACATACTCCTTCAGATGGAGAGAGAAACGAAAAACAAATTTTGAACCTTTAAGTGATCCTCAACCAAAGAAACGATCGACCGTGGCAACCAAATCGAGGATAGATTCTTTAAGCACCAACATGAGGAGATATAAAACATGACAGAGGCCACAAACCGAGGTTTTTAATGACAAATGGGGTGAAACTAATTTGAGCACCAACATTATGTACTCTTCCCCAAGTTTGAGTGTCTTTTGGGTTGTCATAGTCTTACATGTTCATTTATTGTCTTGGGCATGGTGTTTTGACTTGTGTGTGGGAATGGAGGAATGATGAAGTGGCATCCTACATGGATCCACCTCATCATCCTCACATTCCATTTCTATTTATTGATGGAATTTGATGGAATTGGGGTTACTTGTTCATTTTCTTCCTTTTGCATTTTTGGAATTGGGAGCTTGTTGGAGTTGCTTTTGGAGTGTGCTTGGCTTGAAGGTGTCAAATAATTTTGGAGTGAAGTTTTATTTGAATCTTGATGGAGAGGTAGGCTCTCCACCTTTTGTATTTTTATTATTATATTGTAGATGTAAAAGAAAAGAAAATAATTGTTCTTGTTAAGTATTGCATGAGTGTTGTGAATGTGTTGTTTTTGTGTGGTTGGGTAGTTTCCTTAATTTGGGTGTGTGGAGATGGATTTATGGGACCATTGGGGAGGGAAAATGGATATGCGAGGCATGGATTTTGGAGGAGTGTGATTGGGAGTTTCACCTATGGGGAGTGAAAAGGAAAACATGGTCATATCGTTGCATACTTGCAAGTGAGAGATAAGGGTTTTTTATTGTATTGTGCACATGGAGGCTTTGGGTGAAAAATCCCACTTCACTTGGGAGGAAAAAGGAGGTGGTTCTCATAGTTCTTTCTCCTTTTGGTTTGATATAAAACCTATGTGTTTTTTAGAAAGTTGTAAAAAAATTGAGTATGTCCTATTCGATGTGTTGAATGTTTTCGAGTGATTTTTTTGTGGAAGCCATGCTTGTAAAAAAATTCAAATGTTTCTCAATATACCTCATTGTTCTTTCTTTTAGGGATCGGGGGCCAATAACGAGTTGGCTTCTCCTTTTATTGGATGAAATTTTTGGTGGAGAGAGTTTCCTATTCCCCTTCCTTTGTATTATGATCCTAGTTGTTGAAAGATTAAAGAATGCAAGATTGAAGTTTCAAGTTGGGAGAATACATGCAAGAAGACTTTTGTTTGGCCTTGTTGAAATCTCTATGTTGTATTGATCATATTATTATTCCCACTTTGAGTGGAAGTTTGTAATATTTTATGTTTGAAGGAAATTTGTAATATTTCATTTATTCCAAGATTGAAATGAGTTAGTAAATGTAGAAAGATATCTTGGTTGCTTACCTTGTTGGAAAGGATTAGTCTTAGTGAAAGAAAAGGATTTAAAGTCTTGCATTGTAAAAGAATGATTTGGAAAATTGGTAGTTTCTATAGTTGTATTGTAATGTTATAGTGAAAGGAAAACTTAAGTTGTTTATTTGTCTTGAAATGAAACTCTCCTAAAAGTTGTAAGCATTCAAAGTTGCAATATATATACATGTATATTTGGAAAAGAATAAAGATGTATTGAAAGGGAGTGTGTTGAATTCTTGTTGTTTTAGTTGGCAAAATGGAATATATGAAAGAGAATGAATTGTAGTAATGTCATACTCAATTTTTACATTTTATTACAAAATGGAAGAATAGAGCTTGAGTTGATGTTATGAAATTAGAATTAGCAAACTAGATATACTAGCAATCTACCAACAAATGAATAGGATACATCCTCATTCAAATTTATATTGCACTAAAAATAAACTCAAGAAGAAAAATTGTGAAAATAATGTATTGTTGAAGGTTATGTTTTCAGTGAATAGAACCACCACCTGTGCAGAGAAACGATTTAAGAACCACCACCTAGCACACGGCGGCGGTCAATGAACTTCCCTAGGTAGAGCGGTGGTCATAGGACCGTCGGCTCGTAGGGCGACAATTTTGTCACTTTTGACGAAAAATAAATTTCTATCCGTGAAAAGCCTAGTTTCAAAATTAAGTAAAATCTAAGCTTAAAAATTTAACAAGTAACCTTCCAACATCTAGGAATCCACTAAATTTAAAATATCTAGCCTTCCAATCTCCTTTTGGCACCCAAATGTGTAAAAATCTTGGATTTAAAAGAAATGGGGTTTCCCCAATAGTTGAATTCAAAAACAAGGAAAATTATTTTATTAAATAACAAAATAGATCAATGGAATGATATCTACATTTAACAATGGGATTCATTAAAATAGAAAATATTTACAACTAAAATCAAGAGAAATTTTTCCATGGTTGCTCCCCTTGCTCTCATGGCTCCTACTCTTTCTCCTCCTCTTCCAAAACCTACAAATAAGAAAAGAGAAAATGAGGTTGTTTGGGGAAAATAAGAATTAAAAGAGAACCATAAGGAAATTTAGGGAACCAAAATCTAGGGGTTGGGATATATTCAATCCAATGGCCCACATTAAACCCCGCCTCGGTTAAGTGGGAAGGTATTTTTGTGGGAATGTAACTTTTAAATTAAAAAGAAAGAACATGGGTAATGGGGTGAATGGGGCCACTTAGTGGCTAGGTAAAACAATTAAACCTTTGAGTTAGAAAATAATATAACCTTGGTACTTGATAACCAAATTAACTAATGGGACTTAGTAGATGTTTTAAAATGTAAATATAACTTAGGAAGTAAATTATAATATTTAATTATTAATTTAATTCCTTTATTCACAAGCTTGTGTAGAAGGCCCTAACCGAGAAATTTATTAAGTGTGAAAATGCCTAACCTTGCTAACACTATTAAACAAAAATAAATTAAAAATTATTACCGTAAACTTGACTATTAATTTATTAGTTCTCTTTGTTTCACGAGGTAGAAAATTGTGGGCCTTACAAAATAAGTTTGGTTCCTCTTCCTAATCTTGCTTGCCACACCTACTTCTAATGCAAGTAAAACCAATGACTAAAACTAATCTAATGCTTCCAAGGGGATATGGAGAGAGATACACAAAGAAAATGAGTTTTAGTGTAAGAACCAATTAGTAGAATACTAGAAAATTATTGAATTTTTATTAATTTATATACATTCCTTCATGTGAATTTCCATATAATTCCACCAAAGATGAGAATCAAATCCCTAGTTCTTAACTTAAACTATCCATGATGTAGAAACCAAAGGGAACAATTAATGCTTGTTTATATAAAGGGAAAGTACAATAATCAAAGGGCATCATCTATTTACAATTTAATCAATTGACTAATATTATTGTAATCAGAAAAGATAATTACATAAGAAAATGAATGCATTCCACCTTGTTCAATTCACTATGCATAAAGAGCATACTATCATATGAACATAATGACATAGGAGTTAATTCATTACCCATTTCTTTTTGCAATAAAGATACTAATGGTATGAAAGGTGTTGTGTTTTCAACTTAGTACATATTAGTTTTCAAGTACACTACATAATCATTATGCTCAACATGATTCTCTGTATGCTTTACAATACATATTACAAATAAGAATACAATATTTTGTTGAGAGACACTAATATGGAAGAACATAAGGATAATTCTCAATGTGAGCACCATTGAGATAACACCGAGAGATCATGTCGACATTGTAGTAATGAAGCAGGAGAAGGATAACACCATCATAATTCTTTTCCTGCAACCACAGAGCCAATTTGATTCCCCTGGAAAACTCTCGTATCCCGAGAGTGTCTCTACCCTTGACGATGAAGGTGGATATAAAATTGCTACCAAAAGAGAGAGTGTTAAATGTATATAAATCCCTATATCATGTGACATAATGAGTCATGATGAAATACATGATGGTGAACCGGAAAATAATAATTAAATTCTTAATGATACTACCTAACCATTCATGATTCAATACATGATAGTGGCTGGAAAAGAATAATTAAATTATTCTTAATACTAAGTATTAATTTCTTATAGCCATAAGAATTATATTGCAAAGGCTTACCCTCGATGAATCCTAACTCGTATACGAGACATGCTTAGTAACCCAAAACATTGGATCAATCTTTGGTAACCCCACAAAATGACCCATATCCACTCTTATTGAGTCATGGTGAAGACTAAACTAATCTCCATAATCATTTAGTCCTACTTTCTAATGTTCACTATACATTATGCATAGCTATTAACTCACCTCATCCCTCCTAACCTCGTGACTTTGGAAAACAAATGATCTCCCAAGGTAAACAAGGTCTTAATATGCGATCAACTCGAGATAGGTATGTGGGTGATAACATATCATATGATTTAACCAAATTATTATTTACCCCGCTTTATTGAGGATTTTTAAATTCAATAAAACAAGACTCTAATGATAATTCTATGGTTTGTATGATAATTATAGACATAGTAAGTTTGACTACTCGTTGTAAGGTGCGAGAAGCATAAGCAATATTAGAAAATGTATCCATACATGTTTCAACTTGTAATATAAAATTAGGATGTTAAAAAAATTATTAACATCATGTCATAGTTTGACACTATCCACATGGGATTCTTAAAACAAATTAGCTTATTTGGTAAAGGTGAATTCATGTTAAAATACCCACCGGAATAGTTAACGATTTACTTGTATATGAAAATTGATTTAGTATATTCTTTCTCAAATTGCGATTATAATCTTGTTTATAATTTAGACATATATCTAATCATGTAATTGTTTTGTATCAAATTACTTATAATCTATATCCTCATCAAATTTCCAAATTGAGATGTGTGATGAGAACTCGGATCTATAGACACCAAACTAGGGTGTTTGACAAGGCACTTACAATACTAATTGATTTTGAATAATTTATTTTGGAAAGCTTGTTGGGGGAAAAGACATTCCTCATGAGATTGGAATTAGAATTCAAATTAATTAGCTTGAATATATACTAATATAAAAAAATTTATTATTATATCTCGCCCTCTAGATTATTAAGAACTACAAATAATCATCTACATTTCCTTCATTTACCCCATATATCAATACACTCATAGTTATATGTACTTATCGCATGTTAATTTTAAATATAATGTAATCCATTGTTCTCTATTTTATAATCATTTAGGTCCATATACCTTAAATGATTATCATGCTTATATTTACATTCTCTTTTACCGAATTTATTTGAAATTTATAAACTCCCACGATTACTAATTATTTTATTTTCTTTTTCTTTTTTTTACTTAGCCCATACTATAAGTTTGAATTACATTGATTTTTTTCTTTTTTTTTCTTCCTTTTAAATTTTATTCTAGCACTATATGCACATTCATTAATTAAAGGATTATCATATTTAAAAATAATAACTATAAAATTCTCTATATACACAATTATGTTATTAATCCGGAGGCTAGAATAATTTAGAACTAACAAGGTTATTGCCATAAAATAATATTATCATTTACACTAATAAGGATCATATTAAATAGGCATGAGATAAATGAAATATGATATTTTAGATTAATGTGCAGCATATAGGCATTTTCATTTCAGAAACATCTCCTCAAGATTATAACTACTTCCGTAAATTTAGAGTTACACATTATTTAGTATTTACTCATCAACATACATCTCGTAAATTTAGAGTTACACATTATTTAGTATTTACTTATCAAGATAATCCCATAAATATATAGTTACACATTATTATTATTTACTTATCAACATACATCCATAAATATATAGTTACATAATATTTATAAACCATACAAGTAGCTTGGTTTTATAATTTGAAGCATAGAGGTAAAGTAACAAAAAAACTCTAAGATTTAAACATCTATTATGCTCTTCTCCTTCTCTCCAAGATCAAACATGTATTCTTATTGAATTATATAATTCTAAACTAATATTGTGTAGAGAACTATGAAATAAAACTAGGTAAAAAAATTCTTCGCAAATTAAATTCATAAAAAATGCCTACCTATTCAAGCTGCACTTTTTTTTTTTTTTGTATGCGTAAAGAGCTCTCACATGATATCAAATTGTCACTCCAACCACTATGTCTTGTTCCAAATTTTATTTTGGCTCATTGCATACTCCTTTACTTGCATATTTTCCAAAATAATATGCTGCTCTAAATTATCAGGTCCCATTTTTTTCTCCTCAAGAAAAATGTTGTCTCTTACTTTATTGTTGATGTGCCAAAATTAGCAGGAACTTGACAAGGTCATAACTTGAGCTCCGGTGTCTGTTTGAGTCCATTTTTAAACCACATGTTTTGATGAGACGAACGTACCCGTCAATCCAACATAATGGTTGGAGCAAGTTTTGGCACATTTTCGGGCCCTAAATCCACCATCTTGAGGCCAAAAAATAGGATTTAAGTTGTAGTTCGGTTTTTTCCTATTTTTGGGCATTAGTTAATTTTAGTCTATTAGTTGCATTATGAGTTAGAAATTTGGCAATTCATCTAATTTGGGAATGTAGAAGATTTATGGCAATTTATTTTTCGTACGAATAACCATGCGAACTTACTAAGAATAGCAGAGTTCTAGTAAACTCGCTAAAAATAGTAATTTCCGCCACCTAGAGTAGATTTAGTCAAAGTTAGTTAGAGTTTGCTTAGAAATTCAAGTTGGGAGTTTTTTTACTATTTAGGAAACATTTTAATTCATTATTTAATAACTAAGAAGGAGATCTATTTTCTTTTGAGTTCATATTATTTGCAGTATATCAAGTTCGTTTAGAATTTGGCTACATTAATTGCTTTCATTATTTATAGATTGAGGATTTCTTTTTAGTAGTTTCTAATTTAAATGCATCCTTATTTATTACCTTATGGGATTCCATATTTATTAATTAACCCTTAAGAGATCACTTAAAATTTCTCATACCTATTAATTGAAAGGGCACACATTCCATCCTCCTAGTAGAGCCGAGAAAGAATCATTTATTTCTTTTTTTTTTTTTTAATATATATTTCTTTTCCTTTATTTCTCTTACTCAATAGTTAATGCAATGAATATTTAAATGATGGCCATTCATCTTTGACAAATAAATTATTTCCTTTTTATTTTATTTATCTTTTTATTGACATTAATTTTCCTATAATATTCTTCCATATTTTGAAAAATATCATTAGATTAACCATTTTTTTACCAACAATATACATGTATTGATTTATTTTTAGGTAAATTTACTAATATAAATCTAAATCTATATATTATAAATTAATGAGGAGATGGTTAGTTCAAAAATTTATAAGTACATTATGGATTAAAAACATGGAACATAAAATGTGATTTTAAATTGTATTTAAGGGTGGACTATAGAAATTCGAATTTAAGCTGGAGACTTGAATTCTAACATGGTCACCTAAGTACTCTTTGGTATTTTCATATGCTAAGAAAGAAAAAAGTGTCCTAATAAGAGAATTTGTAAAATAGCACAACAAGAGTTACCCTATTCCCAGTTGATATACTATGTCAAGATGCTAAGGTTTAGGGATACACATTTCCATCTCTCTTTTGGTACCATAACTTTGTATCTACTCTCCTCTCTTTGATGATGTCCTCCTCTCGCTCCGAGGGAAATATATCCTACAACCAACTCATAACAATAACACACAAGTAGTTAACCAGATCATAATATAAATTTGACATGATATAATAGAGGAAGTGCTAATCATATTATTGTCAATGATAATATTATCCCAAATGCATAAACAAAATTAAACACTCTAGCATAATAATTCACAACTCCACATAATCAATCACATATGTCAATTATTACATCAAAATTTTGATACTACAAAGAGGGATGTGACATCCCTCCCTTTGGAAAATGCATCCACCCAATGGCTACTGAAAACAAAATTAAACAAATAAATATGGAAAATTATTGAAGAATTCATCATAGTCTTCCCATATTTCACTCTTTGTAGAGTATTGGTCATGTTGGAACTTACATTGGGAGACTTCCCTATTTTGTAAAGCGATATTGTGAGTATCAATTACCCAAAGGGTTTCTACCAGAACCACCCTAGATCCTAAACCTACAATAATCTCCAATCAATTACATGTGACATATCAACATGATATCACTTTAGCAAAGATACATGAAAAACATTATGAATGAGACAGAGATGGAGGTAAAGAAAGCCTATAAGCTACTAGGTTCACAACTTCTAGGACATAAAAGGGTCCTACATAACATGGAGCAAGTTTGGATGCCTTACCAAATTTGATAGAACTTTTATTGGGTTTGACTCTAAGGAAAACCTTGTCTCCTACTTCAAAAGTTCTTAGGGTTCTTTTTCTATCTGCATAATTTTTTTGTCTATCTGCACTTCGAACAATCTCTTTCTAATTAGTTTTACCTGCTCCTCCATTTCTTGAAGCATTTAGGGACCAATCACAACATGATCTTCTTTCTTGTCCCAATTGATAGGTGTATGACACTTCCTTCCATAAAGTGCTTCAAACGGTGTCATACCAAGAGTGGAATGGTTAGAGTTATTGTAAGAAAACTCTACTAAAGGAAAGTACTCCTCCCACTTGTATTGTTGGTCCATGTAGTACATGTGAAGCATGTCTTCCAATACTTGATTAACTTTCTCTATTTTTCCATTGGTTTTAGGCGATACATTGTACTAAAGTTGAGCTTTGTTTCTAAAGCTACATGCAAGGTATGTCATAACCTTGATGTTATATGAGTGTCTTGATATTAAATTATCTTTTCGGTACTCCATGGATCCTAAATATATCTTATACAAACCTCCTTGCTAAATGTTATCTAGTTTTTTCCCTCATACCAAATTCGACAAATATCACCTAATGGGACCTAGGCACCTAAACTGACCCAATAGGTGAGACATGGCTAGAGGAAGTTGTGGGGTCTCAAGGCGACATTTAGGGAAATTTTGAGAGAAAATAATATTAAGGAATGTTTTACTCTTTTGAGTTTTGACCCTAAAGATCAATTTGAAAAAATGACAAAATGCATGCCCCATGGGTACACATACAACCTCAAAATGAGAAAATATGGAAAAATTAATGCCGAGCCTCATAATACCTCACATGTAGTCCTCATGAGGCCTTTGACATGAATAAATTTGAAAAATTATTAATTTGAGATCTCTAGGGTCAAAAATTACATTCTAGAACTTAAAGGGCCACTAAGCTACAAAACGATCTCGGTGAGCTATAGTTGCATTAGGGAAACATGTCGAGGAAGGTTCACTAAGTAGCTCAAAAAGATACTCAACGAGACAAGTCATATGAATGGTCAGTTGATCCATGTTGGACATGAACCCCATAAATGGAGCTCGAACGTTGAAGGGTCGACTCACCTCGGTGAGATGGTGGCATGATGGAGAGACCGAGTCCTGGAGAGCTGGGGGAAGACAACTTGGCTAGGGGTTGGCAAAGCCATTGGGATCGATCATAGTCACATGTAGAAGATGGAGGGTATATCTCCCGAGCTCGGCCAAGTGAATGCATCGCGAGACAAATACTAAGACGTTGAGGCATCAATAATGTGAAAGGGATGAGATGTGCCAATGAATAACTTGCTTTGGAAATATATGGAGTCTCAGTACAAATCATAGTGAAGGAAGAAGGAAAGCTTCTTAAGGACGGGACCGAGTTTCGAGGTGAAGAGCTTGTGCGAGCTTAACATCGAGTTAGGGAAACGAGAATAAAGAGATTGATTGGAAAGATATGGATCTGGCTCACTACTAAAAAAATACAACCTCGACATTGGAAAATCAGATTCTTAGAATTGAGCTCATGCCATACATGACAGGTATAATGATCAAGGCCACTCACTTGGTGAGTTTTGAATCGAGGCACCAACAAATGGATTGGCGCGAAGCATCAATGTCGATAGGAAACCTAGTTAAATGAAGTTAGCCATGAGGGCCGATTCCACTTGGCACGGGTGTAACAAGTTCAACATCAAAAGTGTAGGATTAGGAAATGTAGTTTTAAAGGTGCTAACTCAGACTAGCTAAGCATAATGAAGGATAACTCACCATTGGCGAATGTTGTAGAGCTTAGATGTTAGCAGGATGGTAAAGTTCGGTGAGATGAATTTAGAGACCGACAAGTATAGAAATCCAAAAAGAGTGAGTCCGCGACATCTGAAAACATAGAATCCCAAAGTCCGACATTTGGGGGTAGAGGATTTTTGGGGTTGTTTTGGGGATTGAGAAGGAAATTTTTGAAGAAATGAGCACCCAATGTTTGAAAAGAAAAGGTTTGAAAGATCGAAAGCAAGGGACACATGACAAGTTAAGGGGTTACTTTGAGGTTTAATGCCAAGTCGATCAAGGGTGGAATATGGGGTCTCAAGTGATAAAATTCTGAAGTGGAGCTCATTGGATGTCAAAAGTGAATGCTTTAAAAGCCCAAAATAACCCAAACACTTCCAAATGTTTTCAAATGAAACTGTTGAGCCAAATTGATGACCAATCTATATTGGGAGTGGAAAAGTGGTAGGTGGGAAAGGTAAAGTGCAAGCTAGCTAGCATATAGGGGGTGAGTTTCACCGAATGAGATCTTGGTTGGTGGGATGTGGAGCTCGATGGTGAATGTAGATCCTAAATGGTGAACTAAACCAAAAAATGGAATAAATGTTTCATCCCTAAACCATTTTTCTAGAAATTATACTCGATGGAAAGGTATTTTTAGGCTCTACAACATAAGATGGCATGAGATAGGAAATTAATGAGGTAGGTGGAGATAAAATCATGATGAATATACATGATCTTATAGATATACCTGGAGAAATTAGATCCAGTTCCTTCTTTGATAAGGCGGTGTAATTAATCGGGAAGGATTTTATAGATCTTCAAGCACTCATTACAGGATAAACAATGATTTTTATGGGTTTTGGAAGTAATTTCAGATTTTTTTCTCTCTCTCTCTCCTCTCTTGAAATTTCTCCTATAAATTGTAAGGAGGGGGAAGTTTAAGGGTTGGATATTTTCCTTTTTCCCTCACTTATTTCTTTCCTATGAGAATTTTTGGAGATCAAGCCTCCCATTGGAATTGTAATGTAATGTTTATGTCTTTTCGCTCCCTTTTAATGCACCGTATCAAATCTTAGAGCAATAAAACAAATCTATGGATGATTATAAAACCTCTTGTATTTATTGTGCCTTTTATGATCTCTCATTACAAATCAAAGTTATTGTGCTTTGTTAAATGGTTATTATAAATCTTAGTGGATTGTGCTTATTGGTGAGTGGATTTGTAATAGTTGTTTGATCTATGGTTTTTAATCACCCTCCTCAATCTTGTTTGTATTCATTTTCATACAAGTGCAAGATATTCAATATTCCTTATTAGTGCATCACCTCCCGTTATAATAGATTTAATTTTTATGCAATCCTTTTATCCATGTCTCCTCAGAAAGTGTTAGGTTAGGATTATATTATTTTTCTCGAATTGGGTGTGTCATGATATATTTAAGAATAGGAAGCCAACTTTTATCCGGAGGGATTTCCCAATTGTAAAGTCCCATGCTTTGGGAATAGCTCCATTTTGTATAATGACACCGAGCTCCCCATCAACAACCATATTATTCAGGGGTTTTATTATTTTGTACAAATAGTTTTGGCAAGTCCGATGGGACAACATTGAGGTCAAAGTTTTCATTTTTAACAATTTGTTTGATCGCAAACGAGTCATATTGAAGCTAAACAAGATGAATAATTTTCAGAGGTTTCTTGCACTTGGATTTCAAAAGTTGTAATTTTTTAGATTTTGAAGGTTTCTCCTATAGGGTCCATGTCCGAAATAAATTTTGAAGGGTTTAACATGTGCAAAATGGGATCAAACTTTCACTGAGATGATAAATCGGGACCAAACTTTATTTAAGGGTATCTTTAAATTTCTAAACTTTTGATTTTGGTATTTCAAAAATTTCTGCACTTCACAATTTTTTATTACTGAGATCTTTTTGGTTTTTGTAATTTTGGACTTGAGACATTTCGGATTTTAGAGCTTTTGAGTTTTGGAAATTAAGGGTATCGTAATTGAGAATTTTTGAAAATTCAGGTTTCGAGGTTTCAAAGTTTCAGGATTTTCAAATTTCACACTTACGGTACTTCGGGATTCGAGATATCCATTTTCGGTGTTTGATTTTGCATGCGTATCGGGTTTCATATTTTTCCTACTTCGGGCTTTAGGGTTTGTGATATTTAAGGATTTCAAAGGTCATTTGTAGTTAAACTAGTTCAAACCCTCGAAACCATTTTTGGTTCCTTCAAGGTGTGCGTAGATGTATTCACTTCATTTCATTAAGCTAATATGCTCTGTGTGAATATTATAGCCTTCATAGTTAACTCCGAAGCATATTTGGCGACTCCACTCATTCGAGAGCAACCCATCTCTAATTACAGACTTGTTTTTAAATGTTTTTACTTTAGTCATGGCTCTCCAAAGAGTTTTTCCATTCCCACTTTTCAGCCTCCAGTCCTCCTCACTTGAATAATGACTAGATGTGTATCCATGGATTAGTTAACTAAGTTAGAGAAATGAAACTAAAACAATATACATTAGTTCCAAAGAAAATTAACTAAACATGAACCATCATGATAAGAGCTTAAAGAGACTAAACATTATTAACATGCATATAAACTTGAATAAAACCAAACTAACATGCTAAAGATTAATCTCTACTCTCTATGATTACTAAAATATAAACTATGAACCTATGAAGAACATAAGAAATCAAAATGGAATGGTGGAGATCTCAAGAATTGAGAATGGAATCTCACCAAGACATGGCTACAAGGCCATTTTGGATCTTCCCATATTACTCAATTTTGAGTGTATGGATGTAAGATGAGAAGCTATTTTTAACAATGGACAATGACTCAGATCTAAATGCTAATAGTTTTCACTATTCAAAGTATGGTGTGTGTAGAAAGGAAAGGAGGAGGGTTCTTTATATAGCTTTCTTGAAGAGGCAAGGCTAGCAAATTGATGAATGTGGGATGAAGGTAAAACAAGAGATTAGGAATGGATAAAGTTTCTTTATAAAAGGTAATCTTGATTTATAAGAGTTTAATTTGTCATTAGTAAGTCATGGGAGTTGGGGGATGTTTTAATTAATTAATAGGTAGAGGTAATCTTATAGAACCTAATTAGAGGAAAATTAGTATGATTTACGGGATGTAAGAGAGGAATTTGATCCAATAAATGGTGATTTATTGATTTAGAGTTCGCTTATCATAATTAATTAATAATAATTAATTAACCCATGTAGAATTAGATATTAATTAACTTAAAGGTCGTTAATCAACATCCTTAATGATAGGAAGGATAATTAATTAATAGAAGGTTGCTAAATAAAAATATGATGAGAAATTTTATCTAATTAGTGGAAAAGAACTAATTATTATGTCGAGGTGATGGAATAGAGTATAGTTAGTAAGGTCTTAGCATTAAATCCTACGTAAGTAGATTTTAGGTGTCTATAATTTCCCTTCTTTGGGGTGGCGTAAGTGGCGCCACTTCAAAGATAGTATACAAGTACAAACAAATAATTTTTCAAGAGATAAAAGAAAAATTAATAGAATCAAGGATCCCTGAGTGTCAATGAGGTGATGAAAGAAAAAAATAGAATAAGTAGAAGAATTGATTCGTATTGCCCCAAGTTGCATTTGAGAAAAGTGTTGATAAAAGGAGAGTGATATGAAAGAAAAATAAAGATAAAAGAGATGGATATAGCTATCATCTTGTTGATGAAAAAAAAACTTTATTTCATCATTTTGCTTATGATTGACGTCATTGGTCCTTATTAAAAATAATGAACCAAATTGTAGTATGACATGAAAATCCATATACGAACAAATGTCCATAGCTAAAAAGACCAACTCCATGCAACATAAAAATGTAATGCAATGCAATATGAGAAAGTAAAAATTCCTAAATCCTCTGCAACATACATAATGCAATGCAACATGAGAAAGTAAAAAAGCTAACCTAACAGAGGAACATATTGCAATGTTTTTGTTATCAATTTTTATTATGACCTATGTGAATTAATGACAAGTGTTAAAATATGGTTCTCTAAAAAAGGATACATGCAAGGGGAAGAATAAAGGACACTTTAATCCTATGAAAAGAAGTGCACTACGAAATAATACCGAGATAACTCATTGTGCCCTAGAGTATATACATACTAAGAAAACAAACTTTGTTAATGGAGGTAGATCAACATGATCTGCAAGTCATGCAAAAAGAACATGTGAGAACCAAAGAGAGACATTTTGTAGGATTTTTTTATTGTTTTTGATTTTTTAGAAACATATTTGAATGTTTTTTATTTTGAAAGTTTTTTTAAACTATGTACAGGAAGACAAAGAAACGTGGATTCCCAAAGGTGATAGATGGGATGTAAAAGGCGAGAATGCCACTCGTATCTATAAGAAAGTGAAGATTTTAAAATTACCCAATGATTAGGTGGTAGTATTCTAAGGAAAACTATTCGCATGCTGAAGGGAGATCAAGGCCAATATAAAATACATTCAATCATGAGGGAGTAAGAATTCCCCAACGTAAGAAGTCCAAGAAGAGAAAATGGAAGTAGACAATTATCTTATTAAAAGGGGACAAAAGTGTTTGCAAACATGGAAAAGAGGACATCCTATACACATGGATGTTATAAATGATTTTCAAATAAAAGAGGATGTTATGAACATATTTATAAGGCGGTCGATAAAAATTTACTAGCCCAAGGCACAAATCATGAGACAAGACATGTGCTAAAGCAAGAGTTTGAAAAAGGTCCAAAAAGAAACACTTGGTAACATACTAATCCTATTTACTCATCATGATTTTGTGTGTGCACGTGGAAATGAATTACCTCTTGAAGGAAAGAGTTTATTGATAATAAGTGAAGACACTAGGAAATGTGTAGGAATGATTTAGTTTGAAAGGTGATTTGTGAATGTACATTGCTTGCTACCAGCCTAGGCATCCATAGCCTTGAAGGAGATGTATTTCATTCTAATAAAAAAATTATCTACTACCATTAAGCATCCATAGCAACGGTAGAGATGTTTGGATACACCCCAAGAGAGTTATATATCAATTTTCTTTTTCTTTTAGCTTTGTCTTTTTATTGATTGATTTTAATGATTTTGCTTCTTGAAAACTTATTTAAGCTCTCTTGTTTGAAAAGGGCTAAAAATCACCGATGGATTCATGGAAGGATATGGAAATGATTGCAATGACGACATTGGCTAGTTTCAACAAATACATCCAAAATTTATTCGCAACAATTTTATTAAATGTTGATTGTGATAGGATCTCTACGAGGTCATTCGTTCTTTAATTTTCCAAGGTGGTGAAATACCAAGGAATGAATACCATAGAGATAAATGTCACAAAATATATACAAAATAAGATAACCAAAATATCATTGAAGTGATGAAAGTGGTGGATGACTTGCAGATGAATATGAAAGAGAGGGAAGAAAGAACAACCATGTTTATGTAATACCTAATTATAATGTTTGATCTCGTGTACCATTTTTTGTTTTTTTGTAATGTTTTAATGTTTTTTTTTGTATTTTTGAACAGCTTTTATGATTTTTAATAATTTATCAGTGTTTTAGGAGATTGGGACCCACCATGTCACTCTACATGAGAAGATATAACAACGATGTGTGTGATTTCTTTTATAAGGGAGACTAAGTGCATATGTTTATCGAACGTAATATTATCCCCGATCTTGATGACCATGGTGCATTCACACTCAACAAGTGAATTTGATTTTTTTTAAAGATAGATTTCTTATGTTGGAGCTTGAGTTCCCTATCCATAGGTTTCTACACTTTGTGCCATACTTGATGGGTACGTTGGTGTGCATTCTGGAATTATGTTTGATTTTGAATTTCATTATCGGTTGAGTTGTTGGGATCTTTTGAGCTCTTTGGAGTTTTTATCCTAACTTGATAAAGACCCTATCTAGGTTTCTTACAAGATAATGCGTGACTTTTTTACCCCAAGTGGGAGAATAATGTGGACATTTAGAATGGATGTGAGAAATTATAGTGGGCTTGCAAAAATCATTGGTAGAATAATAGTGTAATGGATTAAAATGATATGGTCCAAGAATTAAATAATATGGGCTATCGTGAA
Organism: Taxus wallichiana var. yunnanensis; assembly: GCA_018340775.1. Classification (NCBI taxonomy): domain Eukaryota; kingdom Viridiplantae; phylum Streptophyta; class Pinopsida; order Cupressales; family Taxaceae; genus Taxus; species Taxus wallichiana. Next base: position 202,109,187 of record CM031240.1, read on the forward strand.
GTGAGCCAAAAATAGAAGATGACAGATACCAGGATGTGGCCCCAAAATAGAAGGTGATCGGATTTTAGGACGTGACCCACGAATAGAAAATGACGGGATACCTGAAGGTATCCTATAAAAGACAAAGGGATAGTTGGATGTGGCCTTAGAATAGAAGGTAATGGGATACACAGAGAAGATCCACTAGAAGATGATGAAGGGCTATTTGGAGGTGGCCCATATATAGAATAATGTAATGGGATACTTGGCGATGACCCAATTTGTGATTGTGATTGAGGAAGTCTGATTTTTAAAGAATAATTGGGTGATGAGAAGGACCATGGTTCAATACTAGATTCTCAGGAAGTTCATCACAAAATGATGAATGTGAGGATGGAAGAATAAGAGGAGGATCAAGTTGCATGATCTAAGGATCTTCCTCTGTTTCTTGATAAAATTAATCAACCTTTACCCCATAATACATGAACGAGGTCTAAAGATAATTCTTATTCATAATATACTAGAGGAATATCTTTGTATGCCCCTATAAATGCCCCGATTATTTATTCATTCCGAAAGAGATCAATCAAGATGAGTTGTTGATCAGCTACGGGGGTTGATTAAAATAAATATATTCAATTAGTGTGGAAGACTTAGAAGATGATTGATAGAAGAAGATGAATCAAGAGATAAAGTAGACTTAGGGTTAGATGTCTTGTGAATGTAAGAAGATTTTGAATTGGTTTGTATAGGTTTCCATATAAGACAATGTCACGGAGAAAGAATATGAGTATTTCGTATCAAAATTTTTGTAGATTGAGACGTAAGAATCGAATAGAAGGAATTTGAGTCACATGAATCTTCAAAGGAGGAATATTTCGTTGAGGTGACCGAGCACACAGTCCCGCGAAGAAGGGGATGACTCGATTAAAGAATCACATTAGATGATTTATAAAGAAAATCCCTGTGAAGAAGGGGAGGACCACGACATAAAGCAATCAAATTGGGTGAATGATAAAGGATCTCTAATAAAGAAAATGGGGACTCAAGAATCGTAGTAGAAGTATGATGAAGGAGGTCCTACGAAGAAGGGGAGAACTACGACTTAGGTGTCAAATTACATTAATCTAAATAGTATATTGGATCCGAACCATGAAAAGAATCGCAGGAAATATTTAGATTGGATTCCTCGTAAGAAGAGAAAATATTTGGATTAGAATAATAAGAAGAGTGGGGGGAACCCAAATATTAATTTGGATAAGAAGTTTCCAAACCATACCACCGACTATGAGATGAAGGTGGGGAACAACTTACTCGGATGGGTTCTCTAGCGTGACGAACAAAACGAGGTTTAGACATGATGGGTCTATTTTGATGTGAACTTCAAAACTTTTATTCCTTATTATCAGTATGCACTGTATCTTACGATAATAAGTCATTTTTGGTGTTTGGGGTAATTGCACCAAGTTGGGTGGCCAAAAAGTAAAGAAACGTAAAAAATAATTGAAACATGTATGTGTTTTATGACAATGCGTTTGCATTATATTTTTATTGGTTTTTTTGTTTATCAAGCCTAAAATACATACGCATTATAACACGTACATGGTTTGCGTATAGTATGGACAATATATGTGTATTTGATGGGCTTATACTTACAAAAATAAATGATTAAAGTATAATATTTCTTTTATTATTTCTTTATACTTTTATTATTTATTATACTTTAAACTTTTTTAGTAAATATAAGATGTTAGGTCAATCTACACTGATGGAAGTGGTCCCGTAGCTCAAAGAACTATAATCTAGAAAATAGTTTTTCAAAATCTAACTGCAGTCAAGTACTTACTCATTTTAAGGATTTCAACAAAGGACCTAAAACTTTTAGGGCATATATATTGTAGTCGTATTTGTGTTGGGAAATTATACGCTTGTTTTGTAGGTATTTTGACCTTCTAAATTGGATTTTGGCCCTACCACTACTTGAGTATGTGCCAATTTTTAAATTTGGTCCAGAATGCACTTCAATGACCATGAATCAACTCTATGATGGTTGTCTACTTACTTACTAAAATGAGATCCTTACTTTGAAGATAGAGGGTTTCTCCCTGAATGGGATTCTTATCCTATGACAAAAATTAGGTGATTGTAATGTGCCTCCTCCTTAAGGTTTGATCACACTACTAGGTGTTGAATGAGTTTTTATGAATAAGTACCAAGTGAATTGCATCAAGTGAACTCAAATGATTTCTCATTCTCGAAACATGGTGATCCTTATAAAGATCATCACTTCACCTTTAATGGCTCTAAAATCATCCTTTCATTGAATCAAAATAAAGATTATCATACATTTATTTTCTCATATGTATCTCGTGGGGAGATATATGATGCCTTAATACTTCACACATGATGGTCTTGGATATCTCGGTAGCTTAACTAGCTCATTTTAGCTTTTTCTTTAGAGATATTTGGGTACAATGATAGAGTTAGGATATGATTATCATTAAGTATTAGGGTTCGAGTTTAGGTTATAGGGTTTAGGGTGTATATTTTACGGTTGAGGGTTTATGGTTTACAATTTAGGTCTCAAGCTTTAGGGTTTAGGACTTAAAGTTAATGGTTTAGGTTTTAGGTTTTAAGGCTAAGGATTTAGGGATCAAGGTTTAAGGTTTAGGGGATAGGGGTTAGGGCTTAGGGTTTAGGGTTTTGGAGTTAAGGATTAGGGTTTAAGATTTAAAGGAAAAGGTTTAGGGTTTAGGGTATATGGTTTAGGTTTGAGGATTTACGGCTCAAGGCTTAGGGTTTAGGGGTTAGTGTTTAGAGCTCAAGGTTTAGGCTCACCCATCTAGTCACCGTAATGTTCTATGTTTTACCCATTCTTATTAGTATTGTTAGAGATTATTCAACTAAAAAGGGTTCATCTTCTTTGTAGGTAAAACATTCAAAGGGATTCATCACAATTTGATGTCTTTCATCTATTGATATTTTGAAGGAGGGAAATTCTAGATATCTAAGAACAATTTGGTACAATAAAATGTTACCTAATACATCTATCTTCTTTTTCCCATCGCATGGGAACTATTTCACTCACTGTAATGTTTTGTGTCTTACCCATTCTTATTAGTATTGATAGATAGTATTCAACTAAAAAGGGTTCATCTGCTTCATAGGCAGAACATTCAAAGAGAGTCATCAAAATTTGATGTCTTTCATCTATTGATATTTTGAAGGAGGGAAATTCTAGATATCCAAGAATAATTTAGTACAAAGAAATGTTTTTGACACTCTTTTGAATAATTCTTTTAGTTGTGAAGTCTTCTTAACAAAGGTTTCATTCGAAGAACAAATCTTGATATGTCTAGTGCTTGTGTAAGCTGAAAATTTGAGAGATTTTGAGGTTCAAGTTTATTTTTAGAGATGCATTACTCCAATGTTTGAAAATGTTTCTCTAGATGCAATGAAATTCTGATTCAAACACTCAATGATTCCTAAGTGTTCAAACCTACCATAGACCCTAGTAGTCCTAATTCCTTGGATATAAGGAGAAACATTTACTTGGATTTTATTTATAATGATAGAGATATTTGTAAATTCATGTTCGACCTCTAAATTTTTATGAATTTGAAGATATTTGGAAGTCACATCACACCCTTCACTAGGCGTGATGATTACCGCTATCTTTTGAAGGTGCTTTTGAAATAATACATAGTTTTATCATAGAAGGAATTATCAATGAATGGAATGTGACTAAATCATAGTCCAACTTACTCCCATTCATAACTAAAGAAGAAATATTTTCTAGGTGATTGATAACCCCTTTGTGTTCTTAGCCATTCCACATTGCTTTATGCTTGTTTTGATCACTTCAGAAGTTTTGTCAATTTTTTATCCATTCCAATAGAAAAACATATTTATATTTCTCCATATCATTTAGGTTATAAGGTTTAAAGTTTAGGATTTAGGGTATAAGAATTCAATGTTTAGGGTTTGGGTTTTAAGTTTTAGGGTTTATGGTATAGATCTTAGGTTTTAGGGTTTAGGGTTTAAGGCTTAGGGTTAAGTGTTTAGGGTTAATATTTTAGGGATAATAGTTTAGGGTTTAGAATTTAGTGTTTAGGGTTTAGGGATTAGGAAAAGGGATCATTGTTTAGGTATAGGGTTGTGGTTAATGGTATAGGATTTAGGGTTTAGGTTTATGGTTTATGGTTTAGGATTTAGGTTTAGGGTTAGCGTTTAGAGTCTACGGCCTATAGTTAGGGTTTAGGGATCACGGTTTAGGGTTTAGGATTTAGCATTTAGGGTAACGGTTTAGGGATCATGTTTTAGGGTTTAGGGTTTAGGTCTTTGGTACATCATGTAGGGTTTAGGGCTCAAGAATAAGGGCATGGGGTTCAAGGAATAGGGTTTAGGGTTTAGGGTTTTAGGTTCATGGTGAAGGGTTTATGCCTCATGTTTTCGGGTTCAAAGTTAAGGGTTTAGGGTTTAGAGGTGGATTTGGATTTAGGGTTTAGGTCTTGGGATCGAGTTCAAGGTTTAGGGTTTAGGATTTATGGTTTTGCGTTTACGGTTAAGGGTTAAGGGTTTAGGGTTCAGGATTTAGTGTTCATGGTTTAAGGTTTATTATTTTGGTTTTATGGTTTAAGGTTTAGCAGCTTTAGGGTTTATAGCTCATGGTTTAGGGTTGAGAGGTTTAGGGTTCGAGGGTTTAAGGTTTAGGTCACGAGTTCGGAGTTTTATGATTTAGTTTTTAGAGCTTAGTGTTAAGGGTTTAAGGTTTAGGGTTCGTGGTTTAGGGCTTAGGTTTTAGGGTTTAGGATTCAATATTTAGGGTTTAGGGTTTGGGTTTTAGGGTTTATGATTTAGGGTTTAGGGTTTAAGGTTTAGTGTTTGGGGTCAAGGCTTTAGGGTTTCAGGGTTTATGGTTTAGGAGTTTAATATTAGGGGCTCGTGTTTCATGGTATAGGGTTTAGGGTTTAGAGCTTAGGGCTTATAATTTAGGGCTTAAGGCTTAGGGTTTAGGGGTTAGGTCTCACAAGTAAGGGTTTGATGTTTAAGGTTTAGGGTTTAAGAGTTATGGTTTAAGTTTTAGGGATCATGTTGGTGGTTTGAGTTCTATGGTTTAAGGTCAAGGTTTTAGGTGATAGGGTTTAGGTTTCAGTGGTTTTGATTGTAGAATTTAAACGCTAAAATTTATAGGCTTAATGTTGAAATCCTTAAAATTACCTATGTACTAACCATATTATACTATAAAAATATATATTCTAAACCATGACAGATGAAGCTATGAGACTAGTTGTATAAGGTGCAGATTGACCACGACATCTTATATTTACTAAAATAAATTTCATGTATTTAATGTATAAGTAATATAAATAATAAAAATGAAAAACTTATAAATTTAAAGCATTATTATTTATAATTTATTATTTCTTATACTTAAACTTTAAATACTTAAACATTTATTTTTGTAAATAGAAGCATGCTAAATTCATGTATCATGATTTTACTATAAGGAACTCGTAAACATGTGATAACTTTGACACATTTTTTGTTTCAATTTTTTCAGGTCATGCCTCGTGGGTTGGATCCAGATTGGATCCCTAAGCTTGAGGCATCGACCTACACAAACATAGGAAATCATGTGTTTTTGCAGAAAATGCAAAAAATCTCTTCCACCATCCTAAATTGACATAAAATAGTCGATTTGTTTAAAAAAATTATATCAAAACATAAAGTAGATTATCTACTTTCTAAAAATATAATTTTTCATTTTTTTGACTAATATAAGGTTTCCGTATTATTTATTTTCTAACAATTCCTTTTTATATATATTTTTTGAAGTTTAAACATGTCTATCTTTCATCGTATATCTTTTTTTGGATCATCCAAATTGAAAAAAACTTATATTAGCCCACACTAGGCCTAATTCTATACACATTTAAAACAAAAATCTAATTTTCGATAGTTTTTTAGGTAGTTAGGGGTGAGCATGGTCAAAGCTCCATTATGTTTTTAAATTTAAGATTTATGTACTAGAAAAATTACAAAATAATAAATACTCACAAAAAAATCTAAAAAAATGCATCCCAAACTAGATGATCCTAGATATCTTTCTACCAAAGGCTTTTCAAATATATTAAATGGTGCTCAAAAAAGGTGGGGGCACGAAAGTCACTGTGTTATGTTTTTTAACAAAAATAGGAGCACTTTTTTATATTTTAGTTATTTAGCCCACTTAAAATTGTTTGTTTTCAATAAAACTTATTAGCTTAGAAACTAGACTCAAAATCCCACGATTCATGTTTATACAACATCTTCCAATTTTGAGTGTAAGTATTTCGGAAAACTTGAACAAGTTGAAGTTTTTATTTTTCATAAAAATGCGTTCACTTAAGACCTCCTTTTCGCCCCGAACTTGGTGAACTTACCCCCGTGTTGGGTTCAAAGGTCTAGAACTATATTGTATGATCAAACTTCTTCAAAGTGAAGAAGGTTTTATGTTGAATTGGGCGTAATAACAACAACAACCTAGACATTCCGTAAAGATGAGGATGCTTGTGTGATTTTCCAAAAGGGATCTAAGGAAAATATTCATCGTGATAGCAAAATTACGACAATACAACAAGGTTGGACAACAATTTACAAGTGCAAGGAATCAAATTCTCAAAAGGATTGTCTTTAGAAATACAATTCTGTAAGGTGAACGATCGCAAGATGAACAATCATGTAAGATCGTAACACAACTTCAATCAAAATTAAGTGACAAACGTTGAGCAAAGAATAATGAATGATAAAGAATCAATGGATCAAAGTGTTTTTACTAAATGGATAAGTCAAAATGATGAATAATTTTAAGATACAATCACATAAGGTTTGTTCTAAACCAATCAATCAATGAAGTACTTCCTATGTTGTTTCGATGGTAGTTTGATGTCAAATGACCAAAAAAATGTCACCACTTATGTAAACTTAAAAAGTGAACAAGGCATAGGTAATAAAAAGAGGTTGATGTGATTTCCAAACAAAGTATACGTAAAGAGAGTTCAAACCAAGCAGGACCTAAATTTTAAAACGTGTGGGTTACGGATATGAACAATGCAACAATACCACAAAGATACCTTAACCAAAATTTACTTAAATTTAAGCTATTGGTATTAAAATAATATTAGTATGATGCACACGAAGGTAACAAAAACACCCTTCAAAATAAAGGTAATGTTTGAAAGTAAGCTAATGGTAAACTATATCAAGGAATTGTTAAGGTGCACGAGCATAACATTACAATCTGGAAACTTAGGTTGATTTTACAAGAAAACATACATTAGTATCAAAATTATGGCAATATGATAAAAGAAACGTAACACTTCAAATGAGAATGTAGTGAAGAATAAGTATTAACTACAATGACGATCTTGACTTGGGTATCAATATCAAATGATTATCAAGATATAAAAAAGCGTACCCACACACTTTAAATGTTTAACAACTTATCCGTAAACACGGATGAGTGTAAATGAACATAAAAGTGGTGAACATAATTGATTGATAACACACATATTTTTCTCTCCCTTTGATCAACAAAGTATCAAAATAAAGCAAAGGAAGTAGATAAAATGGGGTTGAAAATTGTTTGGACTCACTTTGATGAATTTTTCGTGTCAGATTACTTATGGTGAGCGAAAAACTTTGTGAAAGTAATATCACAAAAATTTCATGATGAATAATGCGTAGTTTGAACTTTAATGGAATCTCCCTTTATTCGATAAAAAAATTGATTCCAAAAATGTTTTCCTTTCAAGGTTTTCAAAAATAATTGGCACAAATAAGTTGGATCCAAGTCAAGATAGCTTCCTCGGTGGTTCGCTCAACTAGGTGTCACAAGTTACCTAATGCGAGCTTGATTTACCAAGAAAGTCACAAAGGATAGTGAGAAATTAATGCATTCATCTTGTACTCTCACTAGAGTCACGATACGAATAACTTTGACTCTAACTCACAAAGGTAAAACTAGTCAATTAGGCATGTGAAACACTTCTGTTTCGTCCACAAGGTTCCTCTTACATGGACTACTTTAGGTTCCTAGAAAACCCCATTGTTATAGTTTAAGGATTATGCCAAAGGGGTTATGTATTACTTTTAAGCGCATACGGGGCATACCCTTATCCGAACCTACATATAAAGGTGATGAATGTGGTGTGTTTTTAATCTTTTAGAATTAAAGTGGTTTAGTTGTTTGCCATGTGGTAACCTCGCAAAACATGTGTAATTATAATTTTTTTATTCTCCTTTATTTGGCAAGCGATTAGTTCATGCACTCAAACATTAGCATTTATCCAAACAGATGACATTATTTGAAAGAGGATTAAGAGTTTATTTTGATTCTCAAGATCATCCAAGGATGCAAGCTAATATTATACACAACAAATAGTCAAACTAAATAGTAAAGGAAAGGTTTGTAATTAATGAACAATAAATAAATCTTGATAAATGTTCATTCCGTTAAGCCAAAAATGAAAGATCAAGTTTCCAATTAACCAAATGTTATAAAATAAAGACTAAATTTGTTTTTGATTCTCAAGATCACCCTAAGGTATGAAATAAGAGTATACAAAAAAATTTATACCAATTAGATAGAAATGGAAAACTTCAAATCAAAGGACCGTAAAAAAATGCTTTGAAAAAAATTTAATTCGCTTAAGCAAAATGAAGAATCAATTTTCCGAGTTAATCCAACTATTAATAGGATAAAGATCAAAGTTGTTTTGATTCTCGGGATCACCAAAAGGTGCAAGAGAATATCATACACAATATTTGTTCTAAATCAAGTAAAGAATTGAAATACAACATTCATCAAAACATTAGACATGTTAGAAAATGATCAATTTTACAAAAAGGAAAAATCTACAATTTTTGTAAGTTTAAATCCCTAATTTATATTTTTATTGCATATTCCACTTCGATACCTTTCCAACGCAAAAAAATCATTTTGATTTCAGGAGAAAATTTTATGGCCTTTAGAGGATTGGTTACACATATGCTCTTATGCTCACATGTATGCACTTAACATGTACTCAAAAATGTCTAAAAATTGTCCCTTAATTTGCAAAAAGGTCAAATATTTCAAACCAAGATTCGATTTTGACAACAACCCATCACATTGATATATGAATAGAAGACTCAATGCTATCAAACATTAATATTCATGATCAAAAAATTAACATTTTCAAGAAATTGACTAAACTACCATGTAGAATGTTGAAAACATAAGCTCTAAAAATGAAAACATGGAGAAATCTTGAAATTTTCTCAACAAGATTCAATTTTGTGAGAAACCCACCACATTAATATCTAAATAGAAGACTCAAAACTATCAAATAATAACCTACATGCTCAAAAGTTTAATATTTTCAATAAATTGACAAAACTACTATGTAGAATGTTGAATAATGAAGCTCTAAACACGAAAACAATGAGAAATATTGAATTTATCCCATCAACATCCAATTTTTACAGCACTTAACCTCCTTTATATCTACAAATAAAACTCAACACATGCAAATTCAAGAAAACAACTTAAGAAAAACAAGCTATGTCAATATATGGAAAAAAAGATTAGTAACAAAATTTGAAACTTAACTACAAAAACTTGAAATTAAGTGCAAAGGACAATGGAGTAAGTCCCATAGGAGTTCTAAATGTATCCATGGATTAGTTAAATAAGCTAGAGAAATTAAAATAAAATAATCTAGATTATTTCTAAAGCAAATTAACTGAACATGAACCATCATGATAAGAACTTAAAGAGACTAAATAGTATTAACATCCATATAAACTTGAATAAAACTCATCTAAAATGCTAAGAAGTTAAATCTCTACTCTCTATGATTGCTAAAATATAAACTATGAACCTATGAAGAACATAAGAAAGCAAAATGGAATGGTGGAGATCTCAAGAATTGAAAATGGGATCTCACCAAGACATGGATACAAGGACATTTTGGATCTTCCCATATTACTCAATTTTGAGTGAAAGGATGTAGGATGGAGAAGCTATTTCCAAAATGGAGAATGAATCAAGATCAGAATGCTTATAATTTTCACTATTCAAAGCATGGTGTGTGTAAAAAGGTAAGAAGGGGGTTCTTTATATAGTTTTCTGAAGAGGCAAGGCTAAAAAATTGATGAATGTGGGATAAAGGTAAAAAATATTAGGAATGGATAAGGTTGCTTTATAAAAGTTAATCTTGATTTAGAAGACTTTAATTTGTCATTACTAAGTCATGGAAGTTAGGGGATGTTTTAATTAATCAAAATTCATTAATTTATAGGTAGAGGTAAGCTTATAGAAGATAATTAGAGGAAAATTAGTATGATATGTGGTATGCAAGAGATGAATTTGATCCAATAAATGATGATTTATTGATTTAGAGTTGTGAGCATAATAAGTTAATAATAATTAATTAACCCAAGTAGACACATATATTAATTAACAAAAGGTCATTAATTAACATCCTTAATGATAGGAAGGCTAAATAATTAACACAATATCGTTATCTAACGAATATGAAGAGGAATGTTAGCTAAATAGTGGAAAATCGTTAATTATTTCACAAGTGATGGAAAAGAGTATGGTTAGTGTAGTCTTAGCATTAAATCCTGCGTAAGTAAATTTTAGGTGTCTAGAGAATGTTATCTCGAAGGTGGCTCTAAAAATATAACTCTCTTCTATGGAAATGGATATCATTCCCCGATTGATCACATTCAAGATGTTGCCAATAATTTTGTTATTCACATCATTTACGAGGAGATTTTATTCCTTAGAATTTTAGTTGAATCTCTCAAGGGCATAACAAAATATTGGTATAGCAGGTTTGACACGACAATCCATTTCCACTTAGAATTGGTTGGGAGAATAGTTCCACAACTGCTTCAAGGAGGACGTGGATATCATTTTCCTTTTCGAACACCTAAGTAAAATACAACGAGCTCCAATAGAATTCATTCTTGATTTCAACCTCAAATTCACAAGGACCTAGAACATAATCCCTCAAGAATACAAACCCTCTCAAGGTTTGGCATTCTTGTATTATTTGAGGTCCTTTGATGCTGACTTAGATGTACTAATCTAATCACTAGGGGAAGCAATATTCCTCATGCCTTCTCCATTGCATCACAAGATGAGAATATTTTGATTCAGTTTGGAAAGAGAAATTCCATCCATGTTGTTGTAATCCCTCCCTCACCACCTCAAATTCTTCCTTCCCCATGTGAAAATAAAGAAAAATCCATCATTCCTTGCCAAAATGAAAAAATTGAGAAATTCATCATTCCTTGCCAAAATAAGGAAACCCTCTATTTCCTCATTCTTCATTTGATGTCTCATAGGTTTTTCGTTCCCAAAGCATCCCCCAAGATTTGCAAAATCCCTCTTATATCCACCCAGGAGTTTCCTAACTCCCCTAAACTACGCACTAACATTCCCAGAATTGTGGTATTCATTATGTTTTCCTACCTTATATCATAATATTACTAGACCAATATCTCCTACAAGGATTTTAGAAAGAGATACATGCTATGCCATTGGATAAAGGAGTATGCCTATATAACACCTAAAGTAACGAATTCTTATAGTTGTTTCAAGGGCAACATATTAGTAAAATAGGAGGTATGTTTTAGAAATTCATTTGGCTTCCCAAGTGGTAAAATCTATTTAATTGAGCATCAAACATTGTTTCCAAATCATGAGGAAAAGGAACAATCCATTTCCTACATTCCCCTTCCAACCAATCAAATTGAAAATAAAAATTTTGTAACAATTTAAGATTGATCTCATTTGGATTTGGAAGATGAAGAAGTTCAAATTTCAAGGAAGGAGTTACATATTGAAACAATGAAGGTAGGTAAGGAAGATGATAAAATTGGTAAGATTAAGGGTGAAGAAGTGTTTTTGAACACTTTTGGTTTCCAGAGCCTTGAGGGGAATTAAAGAAAATGAGGAAGTTGAATTTTAGAGTGTAGTGATCTTCATTGTTCGCATGTCCTGGAACTAGAAGTGCTGATGTTCGAAAATCACGATGAAACAAAGAGTGGGAGACCCATAGGGAATCAATATTAATGCAAACAAACATTATATTTGAAACAAAATTGCTTGCAGAAGAAAAACAAAGCATAAGTCAACCCGTGAGCAACTACACTCAGGAGAAACATATGCAAGATACCCATGTTCACAAGATCGTGCCTTGTCTCGATTAGATAATTTCATTCATTTGATTTGAAAGAGAGGCCAAAACCGGTTGTTCCCATTTTAGGGCATGAAATGGAAATTCAAAACACCGAGGTTCAACATCGAAGCCTTTAGGAATCCTATAGAATTCATCTTGAGGAGTTTTTTTTATTGTTTATTACCGGTACCTTTATTTAAAAAAAGGAAAGTAAACTTCGAGGATAACTTTCCACTATTATCGAAGCCACAATCAATGCCAAATCACATACATGGCTGCAAGTTTTAATAAATTGGATTTACTTTTCCCTACATGTATCGGGGGTTATTTGAAGTTTTATCTTTCTCTGGTTATTGTAGGGTAGGTGTAGGTTTTTTCTAACATAAAACGTTCTCGTACACACTCTGTATGTCTACTTGGACATGTATGATTTTATATTTTCTACATATATTTTTGTTTGATATTGCTCTAAGCAGTAGTACATGGTGTTTCAAAGAAACCTCCCACATGTGGAAGAAGCTCATACGTACGACAGAGATAGTGTAGCTCTCAAATTATAAAAATTCAAACCAACTAAAATCATTTCAGTGGACAAATTTCTATAAGTATTTTTTAGTCTCTTAGGATCGGTTATGGTTTGAAATTCTAGAACCTTCGCCTAATCAGAAAGAAACCTCTAACAACATGTCACAAGTGGAAAATTCAAAAGAAAGAGAAAGATCAAAGTTTAATAGAGTTCCATGATGTCTTAACTCCAAGAACATCTTACCTAGAATTTCGTAACATGCAATGCATGCCAAACATCATCGTTTTGTGTGCTTCATACTTGGCGATTAGGGTTACAGAGAAGAATAGTTGAAAATTATAGGTCAAGAAAATTTTCCCCTCTCAAAAATTTTAACTTCAAGAGTTTCTTGTGAAAATAAAGAGTGCAAGTAACGGGATAGGTCCAAGGTTAGAATTTCAAGTAGCTTCATGGTGCAAATTCAATAGGTCTAGGTCATTTATAGAAATCATTCGTGACTCCATATCGAATGGACATGTCAATGGTACTATTACGTAACATATAATAAGAAGAGGTCCCTCCGATTCACCAAGTTATTATCCAATTTCGTCCCTTGTGTCAAATTAGACAAAAAGCACCTAACATGATCTAGTGCACCTAAAAAGACCCCACAAGTGAGACAGGGGCTATAGGTAGTTACGAGGTCTTAGGGGGCCATTCAAGGAATTTTGGACTGAAAATTATATTGAGGAATTTTTTCCTCTTCTAGGTTCTAACCCTAAAGATCAATTTGAAAAAAATGAGGAAATGTTGGCCCTTGGGCCCACATCTAGCTTCAAACAAGAAAAGATGGAAAAAAATATTATCGGGCCTCAAAATACCTCACATGTAGTCCTCATCAAGCCTCCCACATGAATAAATATTAACAATTTCTAAGTTGAGCTCGGGGTCAAAAATTACATTCCAAAACTCAAAGGGCCACCGAGCTAAAGAAAGAGCTCATTTGAGCCGCTCGGTGAGCTTCTCGGTGAATTGGAGTTCCATTAGAGAAGTAGGTCGAGAAGGGATCTCCGAGTAGCTTTCCGAGTTACTCATCAATCCAAGTTGTGCGGATGGTCAATTGAGCCATGTCATCTAGGGAAGCCCACTAATGGAGCTCAAATGTCAAGGGTCGACTCACCTCGGTGAGAAGGTGGCATGATGGATAGATCGAGTCCCGGTGAGCTAGGGGGAAGAAAACTCAGCCAAGGGTTTGCAAAGCCATTGGCATCGATCAAAGTCACATGTAAAAGATGCAGGTCGAGTTCCCGAGGTTGACCAAGTGAATGCATCATGAGGGAAATGCAAAGACATTTAGGCTTTGATGTTGTAAAAGAGCCGAGCTGCACCAATTGCGAGCTCGCTTTTGGCAAGCTATAGAGTCTTTAGGTCCCACAGTGAAGGAAGAATACAAGCTCACCAAGGATGAGACCGAATTACGAGGTGAAGACCTCATGTGAGCTTAGGAACGATCTGAGCAAGGAGGATAAAGAGCTCGATTCATGAGCTATGGATCTCGGCTTGACCAATGGAAGAAGAAGACATGCTCGGGGTTGGAAAATGAGCCAGTTAAGATTTGAGCTTGTGGATTACACGATGGGGCATAGTGAATGAAGGCCGCTTAACCTAGTAAGTTATGAATCAAGGCACCAAAGTATGGCTTGACACGTAAGCATCAATGTCGATTGGAAACTGAGTTGAATGAATTCGGCCATTAGGGATGATTTGACTCAGCACGTGTATAACGCATTTAGCATCAAAAGTGAAGGATCTGGCAGTGCATTCATAACGGGGTCGATTCAAGCTGGCTAAACATGATGAATTATAACTCACCATTGGGTCGATTCACAGAGATTGGAGGTTGGAAGGATCATCAGGTTCAGTGAGATGCCTTCGGAGACTGGTAGGGATGTAACTCCGAGAGAGTGATTCCATGACGTCTGAAAATGGAAAACCTGATGTCTGAACATTTTGGACTTTGGGGATAGAGGATTTCGGGGGTTATTTTGGGGATTGTGGGAGGAAAAATTTGAAGGAATGAGTTCCCAACGTATAAAAAGAAATGGCTGAAAGCCCAAAAGCAAGGGACACATGCTGAGTTGAGGGCGACTTCTGGGTTCAAGGCCGAGTCAAATCAAGGGGTGGACTTCGGGGTCTCGAGTGATTAAAGTCCAATGTAGAGATTTTTAATGTGAAAAGTGAATGCTATCGAAATTCAGAAATAATCCAAACCTCGCCCAATGTTTTCAAGCGAAACAACTGGGTCGGTGGGAAAGGTAGAGTGTCGAGTTAGCTGGCATATAGTGGGCAAGCTGCATTGAATGAGAGCTCTGTTGGTGGGATGTGGATCTTGATGGTGAATACAAACCCTAAATGTTGACCTAAACCAAAAAAGGAATAACATTTTCCTCCTCAACCATTTTTCAAGAAATCATATTCGATGGAAACAACATAGCATGGCCCGAGAAGCGAAATGAATTAGGTAGTTGGAGAGAAACTCATGATGAAGTTATAGGAGATAGGAGCTATACCCAAGAGCAATTAGAGCAGTTCCATTTTTTGCACAAGGAAATGCCATTAATTAGGGATGGATTTTGTAGATCTTCAAGCACTCATTACGGGATAAACAATGTTTTTTTATGGGTTTTGGAAACAATCTCTCTCTCTCTCTCTCTCTCTCTCTCTCTCTCCCGCAATTTCTCCTATAAATTGTAAGGAGTGGCTCATTTAAAGGGGTTGGATATTTTTCCCTTTCCCTCCCTTCTTTCTTGTCAATGAAATGTCTATGGAGCTCAATCCTCCCATTGGAATTCTAATGCATTTTTATGCCTTTTGGCCCCCTTGTAATGCAATCGTATCAACTCTTAGAGAAATAAAATATATTTATGGATGATTATCAACCCTCTTGTGTTTATTGTGTTTTTGATCTCTCATTATAGTCAGGTTATTGTGCATTGTTAAATGGTTATTGCAGGTCTCACTTGATTGTTCTTATTGGTGAATGGATTTGTAACAGCTTATTTGATATGTGGTGTTTAATCATCCTCCTAAATCTTGTGTGTTTTCATTCCCATAAAAGTGTAATAATTTCAACATTCCTTATTTGTACATCACCTCCAGCTAGAATAGATTTACTTTTCATGCAATCATTCTAACCCTATGTCCTAGGAAAGCATTAGGGTAGGATTAGATTAGTTTCTCTAAAATTAGGAGTGTAGTGATAGATTTAGGAATAGGAAGTTTCGACCTTTCTCCAAAGAGATTTCTTGATCGCAAAGTCCCACACTTTGGGAAAATCTTTATGTTGTTTGATTCCACATAAACACTAACACTAAAACACTAAAATTGGTGAATCATCCTTCGAGTTCTCAGGGATGAAATGTGTAATCTTTTTATGTTTGTCAACAACTACCAATATCATGTCGACTTATTATTGGACATCGGAAGCCCTTGAAAAAATCCATACTAATAACTTGCCACTTCCAATCGGGTGCATCATGGGGATAAAGTAACCCTACTGGATGCACATGCTCAAATTTAACTCATTGACACTCCAAACACCTTGTTACAAAGCTAGTAACATCTCTCTTAAGCCTAGGAAAAACATAAAATTGTTTTATAACAACCATCATCTTGGTCACACTAGGGTGTCCTGAGTAAGGAGAACAATGTGCTTCCTCAAAATGTTGATTCACAAATCACCATGGTTTAGAAATTCTTCCATTAAACCTTAAGAGACTTTCCTCACAATGATAGCCCTCATATATATGATCTTGACTATCATCCTCAAGGGCAGCCATGACTTGTTTATAAAAATCATTAGATGGTAATTGATCTAAAACTTCTTATTTAAAAGTGGTTCTCACTGTGGCCATGACAACTATATAGTGATGACGGCTAAGGGCATCTGCAACTCTATTTTCCTTCCCCTTTATATAGCTAATTTCAAAATCATACTCACTTAAAAATTCCAACCAACGTCATTGGCAGGCATTCAAGTTTGGCTAGGTAAAGATATACTTGAGCCCTAAGTGATCAGTCTTGAGCTCAAATGACTTTCTAATAAGGAAATTGCTCCATATTCACAATGCATGGATAATTACAGCAAGCTCCAAATCATGTGGTGCATAATTCAACTCTCCTTTCTTTATTTTTTAAGACTCATATTCCACCACATGGCTATCTTGCATTAAAACACCCTTAAAACCTTCACTAGATGCATTTGTGATGATAGTGAAATTACCATTTGGATCAGGTACCTTTAGGATGGGTGTTGATGTCAACTTTTATTTCAAAATTTGGAAATTGTTATGAATTTTTTGGTCCATACATACTTTTACCCTTATTTTATAAGGACGTGATTGTACTCCCTATCTTAGAGAACCCTTCAAAAAACTTTTTGTAATATCCTGCTAAACCCATAAAACTTCAAACTTCATGCACATTATTTAGGGAAGGCTAGTCCATGATAGATTATACCTTAGTTGGATCAAATTATATAAATTTGCTGAAATATTGTGGCCTAGATAGTTTACTTTTTTTGGAAGAAAGAACATTTCAAGACAGCCTTTTCTATAAATCTTGTGTTGCCTTAACCTTTCCAACACTAATCTCAAATGCCCAATGTGTTCTTCTTCTTTCGTATTTGAGTATATCAAAATATCATCTAGAAAAACTAACAAAAAAAGTTTCATGAATGTTCTGGAGCATTTGTGAGTCCAAAAGAAAGTACAATGAACTCGTAATGCCCATAATGAGTCCGAAAAGATGTTTTTGAATGTCTTTCTCACATCTGAGTTGATGGTAACCTGATCTCAAATCAATTTTTGAAAACATTTTTTCCCCTCGCATTTGGTCAAATAGATCATCTATGCATGGCAAGGGGTATCTATTTTTCACACTAGCTTTATTCAATGCATCCTGTATTCTATGCACATCCTAAGAGTTCCATCCTTCTTTTAACAAAAATCATTAGTGCACCCCAAGGGGATACACTAGGACATATCAAACCCTTAGATAATAATAATAATACAAAATCAAAAAAACCATCGAATGGCATGTGTTTGAATGGGGATTTGATCCGATTGCACAATATGGAGCTATCCCGAGTGTGGGATATTGCTAAATGGGATAGAACGACTACTCCTAAACTTACCCGACACAAACTACTCCTAGTGTTGGAAAAATTACTAATAAAATCTAATCTAGTGCTTCAAAGAGGGTAGAGAAAGAGGAATGCATGAAAGAAACCTCCACTACGAGTGTTGATACACCAAGAAAGGAGTGTCAATCAATTTCCCTTGCCTACAAAATATAGAAAGGGTGAGTTGAGGGAGGTTTAACAAGGTACAACACAAACCTAAACTAGTGGAATAGTGCACCACAAACCATAAGGGAAACATTCTTCATTCATGTATAAACACATCACACCCAAATCAAGTAATAACCATGAAATATGAAAAAAAAAACCTGATTTGCAAAGAAAGTAGCGAGAAAGCACAAAAATCATGCAAAGGTTTAAACAACAACACATAACATAATTTTTACTACTCCTTAAAATTATACGTAGTACATCGATGTGGGAATGGAATACAACCATTACAGAGGTTGGGATGAAGGATTGAGGCTCCTAGATGAATGGGGTGCATGGGAAATGAAGGTTATCAACCCCTTTTCTTGTGTAACCCCTTACAATATTTATAGGAGAAATTTTAAGAGAGGACAGAGAAAAATGAAATCTAAAATTTCTAAAACCCATAAAAATCCTTATTTAATATTAATAAGTGCTTGGAGATCTCCAAAATGTTTTCTCCATTAATGACCTTGCGTTGTGTATGAAGGAAATGACTATGATTGCACCGAGTCTAGCTCCCGCCCCGTAGCTTCATCATGACCCTAATTTTTAACCTACCTTGATTAATGGTCTTCATCTAACTAGGAGCATTGTTCACTATTTCAAAATTTAGGAGATACAAAACCTAGGAAATTAAAAACTCTCGTATCTCCATGCTATAGAGATCCTCTTCAAGATCCCGATGACTGGTTGTTTGCGAGAAACAGCTCCTATGGATCTAGTTATACCATTTCGGGTTCTAGGAACTTTGTAATTACGGAGTTTAAAACCTTTGAAAAATCAATTTTTATTTCCTCCATCATGTTTCTCTTATTCTCACGATTCCATCAACTACAAGTTTTCTTAGAATGGACGTTCCTAGCTCAAGTTATGTTGATTTCGTGAAGGTGTTTTAGTGTTCATTTTGGTGTTGTGTGTGGTTTGCATTGGCGAGTTAGCTCACCTAATAGCTTGCTGAGATACTCAGCAAGATGAGTTAGGCTCCTTCATTTCTTCTTTTCTCTATGCACATTCGACAAACCCCATGGTTTGGTTTCCACTTTGCATTGCATGGCGGCTCGCCACCTTGTGATCCCCACGAGCCCCAAGTGAGCTGTTTTACCCACGTTGAGCTTCTCAAAGCTTCATAGAGAGCAACATCCTTCCGTGGCGGACCCACTCAACCATACCATGTCAAGTTGGACTACCCCATGCAATATTGAACTAGTATACACGTCCATACCCGAGCATGTTGGTCGCTTAACCTCCTCCAACGACTTGTCCAACCACCTTCTATGCCTAACGAGCCACTCATCCTTTGCATTTCGGACTTCACCATGTTTTCGAGGCTTCGGGAATTTTGAAATTGAAACATCGAGTTTCGGATCTTTTTCTTTTTCGTTCTTCGTGGTAATGTTTTCCCGAACGAGCTCCCTCATCCATGAAGTCTCGGATGTCTGAAGTCCGAATTTCAGAATTCAGACCTTTACCATTTCGGAACCTCTCTTCGCGCCATTTCGAGATTTCACCCACTCCAACTCCCGAAACAAATCTATGAAGGCGGTTCTTCCCAAACCCTACACGATTCATTCTATAGCCTCCCAGCTCTGCGAGCTTACTTCGTTACTTCCGTGGTGAGCTCGACTCAACCGTTCAACCTCAAGCTCAGCATGTTTTCTTCATGACAGGTTAATATCCGAGCCATCATGCGCTTATGTGGATTTTGTTTACTCACCTGCTTATCTATATCTTGAACTAAACTATTCCCAACATTCTCTGAACCCAGTGACGAGATCTTTGCGCTGCATCTCGCCGGTAAGTATTCTTTCACACCTCAGCCTACTCGAGGCCCGTTTCCTTTGTCGTGGTTTTCGTTGGGTTTCTCATGTCTCCAGGACTGATTTCATTCCTGTGTTTCTTGAGTTCTTTTGTCCTTGTTTGACCAGCCCAGCTTGTTTCCTACAACCACGGCTCGATTCTTTGTCAAGCTGATACAACTTGGCACCGACCTCATCTCACGATATGACGGCTTGAATCGTGAACGAGTCCCTCCTACATTGTTTTTGTGAGCTAGTCGAACTAGTTGCTATCAAACAGACCACTCGGGCCTCTCTACCTGCTACGTAATGCGACTCGGCCTCCCTGGTGAATTAGTTCGGGCGCTTTGAATGTTATACGAGATCCATCTCAGCAAGCCTCCTAATAGACTCCAAAACTTTCGTCATGCCCCTAAAATGGGATTTTGTAATCATTCCGTGGCTGCTAGCTTCCTGCTGGTGAGATCACTCATGCCTTCAAATTCTTGTTTGAGCTCATTAAGATTCTCTCCCCACAGCTCCTAAATGCATTTACTCGTTTCCCGACTTCTGATCTCCTTGCCCGGTCGACGAGGCCATCCTAAGCTTGGTATGCCGAGCTCATTAATACTTGCATGTACGAGCCCTAGGCTCAGCCCGACTGAATCGTATAGTTCATTGTATTGATATTGGACTGGGATTAACCTGTGTGAACCTTTAGCTCGGTCCTGGACCAAGCCATTCCAGTGCTTTGACCTCCTACAATCTGACGATGTGGTTCGCTACAATCAACCCGAGTTGGGTTGCTCACAAGCTCTCCAAGCCTCCACTGTCTAGCTCACCATAATAGATCGTCATTTAGCTTGATTGACCAAACAGAGCTCCTCCACCCGACTCGAGAGATGCGTAAATTTCTCAGTTCACTGAGACTCTCACCGAGCTACTCAACGAGCCTCTTCAAAACATCTCCCGACTCGAGGCTACCACCTCGCATCGCCCACCAATGCAACGATCGACCGAGCTCAGGAGCTTGGCTCTCACACGACCTTGAAGTGCTGAATTGAGCTCGTTGAGCCCTCCAAATGACCAATTCTACCCTTGTAATGTTATGAGCTCACCAAGTTTCTCGATGAGCTAAAAATTAGCTTCACCCCCAAATGGCCCATTTGGGCAATATTCTTTCATTTTTGCATTTTTCGATTGATTCCTTGGGATTTTCTTTTGCAGAGGGTGCAATGGGAATCTTGAAACCTAGATTGTTACACTTCCCTTAAAATGGAATTTTTTTCATGAAAGTGGGCCTGATGACCCCTATTTCCGATAGTGGAGTTATTACCCGAGTGACCGGGGAAGGGTCCAAAGTGACAAGAATGTAACCAAATGCTTCCCAAGTAATGTCAATGCTCCTAGAATCTTTAAATTGACATGTAAGCTTTGATTTTTTTGTATGGGACCTAGTTCTATGACATGATCCAGCTTAGGTGTTTGTTGACCAATTTTCCCGAGGGGCAAAAATGGATAACAATTTTGCGACTTCGAGACATCTTCCGCTAGATGTTCTAGTACTATTAGCCTTAGCTTTCTATGGGGACATAGTCACTATTTATGTGTAACTAGTTTTGAATCTTATGAAATCGAAATGTGGAGATCGGTCACAACCATTTGAACTTGAACCATTTGTTTTACGTTCAAATTTTCATAAGAAAATATTTAAAATAAGATTTGTGAGAGTCGAAAATATTCTTGACTTAAGATATTCACTTGTTCCTCCCTTCGACCATGTTTTATGAAATCGAAATGAATTGTCCCGAACCCCCGATTCTACCAAGTATGAAGCACATAAAAACCGATGATTCCTTGAAATGTATTGCATGTTGTAGATTATTAAATAAGAAACTTTTAAAGTTTTTACATCATGGAACATTATTAAAATTTGAATTTTCTTTCTTCGAAAGTTCCACTCATGCAACATATCGTAAGAGGCTACTTTATGATTTGGCGTGAGGCACTTGAAATTCACTTGTGATTAATCTTGAAGTGCTTGAAAAATGAAAATCGTCAAAACCTAACTTTAGTTGCTCAATTTGTTTTCATTTAAGATATGTAAATCGTTTCCCACAAACAAAAACCTTTTTTCGCATGTGGGAGGCCAATCAAACACCATGCACTATGTTGGAGCAACACTAACCAAAAGCATATACAAAATGACAAATCATACATGCCCAAGTAGGTATGCAGAGTGTGCCTAAGTACTTGTGATGTTGAAAAGAAAACCTACACATACCCTACACTAACTAGTCTGTGGATGGCTTCCACTAAATCCCAATACCGGTAGTGCAAAGTAAATTCCTCTTCTTACAATAGGAAGTCCGTGCGGATTATTTGACATTGATCATGGCTGTATAAAAGAAATAAAAATTGACTTAGACCCAATTTTTCATCTAAATCCTTAAGGTATCAATCGAACAAAAACAAACTCTCATTCTAATGATCCACCTGAGGCCCTGGAGGTATTATAACCGAATTTGTTAATCCTTTGTATTATGCAAGCTCACCCTCATGTTCAAAGATGAACATGACTAGAAACTCTAGTTCAAGCTCCAATGAAACTAGATACATTATAGGACATGGCCTGAACCACCGAATTTTCTCGTTGCTACGAGTTTCAATAAGAAAGTTTTGATGTAGACTATCCCGGAAAAGATGACTATCTACAACTTAATCTTCTTCATTTTACACATTTACACATAATTGATGTCCTCTTTCAAATGAATGGTATGAGGTGGATGGTGCCCTCAGGATCTTTTCCTTCCTCAAAGATGTGGAACTCCTCCTTATCATGCAGCTCCTCGACGTTGTCAGATCTCGCAATGAAATTATCGATGGCTCAATGTAAGAGGTTGTGCATTTCCATTCACAAGGGGTATTTTATTTTTTTGGAAATAGGTTCTGTGCTTGAGAGATGCATGATGGAGGAGAAAATGTGGTGATTTCTATAGGATCCTAAGCAATGAAGCAATCTTCAAAATATGACAGTAGTTAGGTTCCTAATTTTATAGTGCTAAATATTCAATTTCCTCCATGACCTCTTCCGGATTTGTAATTTATTTGGCATGGTCTTCTTTATCTTCTAATATGAAGCTTGAGAGTTCAAGCTTATCTTCATGTTCGAATTTGGAGAATGGTCGAAACTTCTTGTACAATTTGTTCGCATTCAAGACTTGTGGAGGTTATTTTTGTTTTCTTTATGGCATGATTATGCTCCTCCTTCTCTCGTTGTTTTTACAGCTCATGATTGATTAATCATTTCTCGAAATATAGTGCCCTTATGGTCAAGACACTCCAAGCACTCCGATTGTTCATCATCTTTAACATGTTCTTTCTCTCGCCACTATTGAAAATTTGGTTTACACCACCTATTCTTCCACCCGGGCATCCTCCAAAGGCTTTACCAATAGAAGAATTATCTTAATTCTGAACCTTAGGCTAAGCCTACAAAAAATTCATCATTTCATTGATGTTTGGCCCATCTTCATGTTTCTTCTCTTTATTGATTTTCTCGGATTTCATCCCACATAGGTTTGTGGAAGTGAAAGGAGTGGTAGGTGGGATGTTAATCGGTTTTTACTGGTGGTGCATGAAGAATTTTAGTTATTTTCTCTTATGGAGGGAATGGTTACTTGGAAGGGAAAAGGATAGAGAAATTGAGATGATGTGGAATAATGGAAGATGGAGAAAGGCATTCCACACTAGGTGTAGATCATGGGAAACTTAGAAATCTGTGATTTTGGTTGAAATGATACTGATTGGGAAGAAGGAAAAGAACTATGAGAGGGTAATGTAGGGGTCTCCTATAGAAATGGATGACTTGCATAACGGATCAATCTATCAAAGACCGAAATCTCCGAAGGGCTCTTTTGCCGAAAGGCATTTTTTATTATCAAAAAAGTTGTTGTTATTTTCTTTTTTCCTTTTCATTCGTATTTCCTCTTTATCTTTTCTTGAATAAATTCCCTTCTGTGTAGGTCGTCAGTTCCGCACTGAAACCAAAAAATTTGGATGGGAAAATCAATAATTGTATTATCAGTGATATAATGGATAGATTCGGATTCTATCTGTTAAGAAACAGATTTGTCTAACTTTCATCTCTCCAGATTTCACCAAATCTGGTCTAATTGTGTTAGACAGATCATTTGGATAATTAGTTAAATATGAATAATGTTCTTGATTGATCGCAATACGCTCTTTATCTATTTAGAAAATAAAAAAAAAGATAGAGCGAGAGATCTATCTTTTAGAGATACAGACTATCTATTTAGAATAGGACTAGATATACAGATTAATAATATGTAGATATTACCATTTTGACAAATTAAATTGATCGATACGAGTTGATTTTCTGTTACGATATATTGCCAGAATAATAGCTAATCCAATAGCTGCTTCAGCAGCTGCAATAGCTGTAACAAAAATCGAGAAGATGTGCCTCCATATAATTGATCCATCTTTCTAATTAGGGTATCATCTCAACTATGAAGCTTAGTTTCTCCCTTAGGCTTAGATAATATGGAAAGGGGATTTCCCATAGACAAGGCGCCTAAATTTGATCTTGGATGCCTCCATTTGGGTCAATCCATAGAATGCACCATATTGGCCATTATCTTGAGGATCTTCATTTGTAACAACGCATCCCCTAGAGAAAATGTCCTCTAAAATTCGCATACCCTAACCCCGAATACTTAGTTAGTTTGGCATATAGCCAAACTAATTAGTGTATTGCTCATTGGGATATACCCACTATTGTTTTCCATCATAGAATGGATCTCGAGATCGTTGGTAGTACATTGGAATTGAATTTTATAATTCTAAAGGAGGGTTGTATTGATATTGTCACTACCTTAAATGTGAATCCTTGATGTAAATGAAGTCATGATTACACAACCTCATGAAATGGAAGAAAATGAAAGAGATGGAAAGGAGAAAAATGGATGGAAATGGATGGTGAAGAAAGGAAAGTCTCTGCTACTCAGAGCGATGGGTTTGTTATCATCCAGATGGAGTCACTAGTTGTGCTTTGTATGCATGTCTCTCAAGACTAGAATTCCACCAAGTGCATAATAATCTTGATGAAGTGAGATGGATACTGATTTTCACACTTTGAAAAGATAAAAATCATTGTGGGGCTCAATCATTTAGTTGTAAATGATCCTCTAAAATATTAATTTCAGAACCTAGATCCACTGAAGACCTCAACCCCAAAATGCCATAGACCTCGAAGTTTGAAGTAGGAAAACTCAATTGCAAAGTCAAAGAACCTTCAAAATTCCAAACTCTTAAACCTCGAAAGTTCTAAAACCCAAAAGGTTTCAAATTGGGAAACCTTTCAAATATGAAATGTTTCAATCTTAAATGGAAAAAGGTCCAAAATTTTGAAAGTATTAAAATCTTGAAACCTGAAATTCGGAAATTTGAAAAACCCTGAAATTCTGAAAATCAAAATTTAAAAAAATTAAGGATACCATTTTTAACTTCAACTCCCAATCTATCTTTTGTGAAAATTTTGGCCCTTTTGTACATGTTAAGCCTTCCAAAATTAATTTTAGACTTTGATCTTCAAGTAAACTTCAAATCTCAAATTTGTAACTTTTGAACTCTAAAATGTAGCGAAACTCCAAAAATTTATTGTTTGAGATTTGGTTTACACATCGAAAGATCTTCGATGGAACACTTGAAAAGATGAAACCTTGATTTTAATGTAGTCCCACCAAATGTCCCGAGTTTGAATTGGTCATTCAACAGGTGATTCCACAACATGGAGCTATCATGAGTGTGGGGAATTATGAAATGGGATAATTCTCCATAGTAAGGTCGGGTTCCTTTCCTAAACTTACATGTCACAAACTACTCCTAGTGCAGAAAACTACTACTAAACCCTAATCTAGTGCTTCTAAAAGGAAATACAAAGAGGAATTACGTGAAATAAACCTACACTATGAGCGGTGATACACCGAGAAAGGAGGTCGATCAATTTCCTTTCCTAAAAAATAATAAAAGGGTGATTTGGGAGGTTGGAAAAGATATAACACAAACCTAAACTACACTAATGTGTTAAGGACAGGTGGACTACCGCACCTGCACCATAAGACAAGCATTCTCTATTCCTCTATAAACACATCACACCCAGATCAAGTAATAACCATGACATATGCAAAAACCTGATTTGCAAAGAGGGGTAAGAAAAAGCACTAAACTCATGCAAAGGTTTGAAAATAACAATGAACACAATTTTTAGTGCTCCTTAAAAATATAAATAGTACATAGTATGTGGGGAAAGGCATGAAACATTACAGAGTTTAGGAGGAAGACTTAAGGCCCCAAGAAGAATGGGGTGCATGGGAAATGAAGGTGATCAAACCCTTTTCTCAGGCAACCCCTTACAATATTTATAGGATAAATTTGAAGAGAGAAGAGAAATGAAACCCAAAATTGCTCTAAAACCCATAAAAATAATTGTTTAATGTCAGAATGAGTGCTTGGAGATCTCCAAAATCTCTTCTTCATTAATGACCTAGCCTTGTATATGAAGCAACCGACCGTGATTGCACTTGAGTCTAGCTCCTATTCCCTATAGCTTCATCATGAACCTACTTTTTCACCTTCCTCCGTTAATGGTCTTAACCTACCTAAGGGCATTGTTCACTATTCCCAAATTTAAGAGGTCTATAACCTCAAAAATTCCAAAATCTATTGTTTTCATATTGTAGGGCTCCTCTTCACGATCCCGATGACTAGTCGCTTGTGAGAAATGGGCTCTTAAGGCTCTAGCTATGCCATTTTAGGGTTCTAGTAACTCTATAATTTCGTGGTTCTAAAACCTCAAAAAAATCATTTTTTTGGCTACGCCATGTTGCTCTCATTCTCACAATTCCATCGACTACAATTTTTTTGAGAATGGATATTCCTAGCCTCAAGTTATATTGATGTCTTTGTAGGGGTTTTAGTGTTCATTTTGGGTGCTATGTGCGGCTTCGCATGTGTGAGTTAGCTCACCGAATAGCTCACTGAGCTACTCGGCCAACTCAGTTGGGCTCCTTCATTTCTTCTTCCTCTATGCAAATTTAGGAACTCCCCATGGCTTGGTGTCCACTTTGCATTCCTTAGCGGCTCGCCACCTTGTGATCTCCATGAGCCCCCGAGTGAGCTTTTTTTTACCCACATCAAGCCCTTGTTGGCGGCAAGCTTCTCAAATCTTCACCGTTAGCAACCTCCTTCTACAGTGAACCCAATCAGCCATACCGCCCCAGGTTGGACAGCTCCATGTAAGATTGAACTTGTTTACACATCCATCTTCGAGCATATCGATCGCTTACCCTCCTCCGGTGACTTGTCCAACCACCTTGCATGCCTACCGAGGAACTCATCCTTTGTATTTCAGACTTCGCCATGTCTTTAGGATTTCAAGCATTTTGACTTTGGAAAACCGCCCCTATTCACCCACCAAACTCTTAGGAATCCCCAAAATCACGAAACCCCGAAGTCTGAATTTTGGACTTCGGACCTTTCCCATTTAAGAGCCTCTCTTCGTACCGTTTCAGAATTTCACCACTCAAACTCGAGAAACAAACCTCCAAAGGCGGTTCTAAGCCGAAACGGTTTAATGTTTAGCCTCCTAGCTCTTTTAGCTTACTTCCTTACTTCCATGGCGAGCTCAGCGCAACCACTTAACCTTGAACTTGGCCTGTTTTCTTCGTGACAGGTTAATATGAGAGCTGTCGTGCCCTTTGCGGGGATTGTGTTCACTTGTTCGCTTATTTATATCTTAGAATGAGTTATTCCAAGCATTTCGCGAACCTAGTGACGAGATGTTTGGGCTGCATCTCACCGGCAAGCACCCTTTCCCACTTCGGTCTACTCGAAGACTGATTTCCTTTGCCGTGGTCGTTGTTGGGTTGCTCGTGTCTCTAAGACTGATTTCATTCATGTGTTTCTTGAGCTCATTTTTCCTCGTTTGACCAGCCCAACTCGGTGCCTCTAACCATGTCTCGATGCCTTTTCGAGTTGATACAAATTAGCACCGACTTCAGATCACGATCTGACAGCTTGGCTCGTGAACGAGTCCTCCCTTCATTATTTTTGTAAGCTAGCTGAACTCGTTGTTATGACCAGACTACTCGGCAGGGCCAAATTAAAGGTGGGAGCTCCCTAGGTAATAGTTTGAGTGGGCGCCTCTTTAAAAATTTATTTAATATTTTTTTCATAAAGTAATTAAGTAAAATATGTCTATATTTTTGTATTTTAAAATTTACATCATGGTCATAATCAAATAATAATAAAAAAATATTATTAAATTATCACGGAAGGATGAAAAATATTTTGTGGATGGAAAAATTAATCGTAGGAGATGCTTATAATGCAAAAAATACAATATTTTATACAAGGCTTCTTACAAGTCTGATTTAGCCATATCAAGTAGGTGACATGAACTCTATCCTGAAATAAAACACCATTTTTTTTGTAAAGAAACAAAAACATTTATGTAGCTCCCATGGTTTTGTGAAGAGTCGTATTTGGACTAGGCCTACGTATTCCTCCATAACAAAATAATAGAAATTTTCCCCAAAAATTAAGAATAGAAAATTAAATACTTTTTTCCTTTAATTATACTCACCTCTACTAGATACACCAGCAACATTATAAAAATACATTAACCTTTTTCTAGAACAAATTACACACCTACATAATTTGGAGCTACATCAGAGAATGGGTAACAATACCAAAAAAATCATGTGCTTATAAATATGTGATATTTTCTTTTACTTGCAAAAATATTACAAAACTTTTTTATGTGTATGCGTGAAATTTATGTTACTATACAATAATATCTATAAATGGGTTGATCAATATTAAGTCTTCAGATAAATTATTTTAAAGTTAAGTTCTAAAATTACCCAAAAAAAAGAAAATTTTATATTCAAGTGCCCTCGACTACTGCGCCTTAGAAACGCCTAGTTTGCCTAAGTCTTAATCCCCATGCTACTCTGGGCCTCTCTACCTAATATGTGATGCGACTCACCTCCCCCTGACTTAGTTTGGGCCCATCGAATCTTATATGAGTTCCATCCCAAAGCAAGCCTCCTAATAGACTCCCAAACATTTTTTGTGCTCCTACAATGGGATTCTCAGAACTATCTCGGATGCTAGGTTCCCGCCAAGTAGATCACTCATGTCTTTGAATTCTTGTTTGATTTTTGTTAAGCTTCTCTTCATGGATCGCAAATGTATTTTCTCGTTGCTCAAGTTCGATCTCCTTTTCTACGACGAGGCCATCCTAAGCTTGCTATGTCGAGCTTGATAATATTTTACATGCATGAACCCTTGGTTCATTCTTACTAAATCTTACAATTCATTTTATTTATATTCAGTTGGGATTAACTCGCAGGCAAAGTTTAGCTTTATTGGCCATGGATCGAGCCATTAAAAGCTTTGACCTCCTACATCTAATGATGTGGTTCACCACAATCAACCAAAGTCAAGTTATCGACTAGCTCTTCGAGCCTCCACCGTTTATCTCACAATAGTATTTTGTCATTTATCTTGATTGATAAAACCAATATCCCCCACCGACTCAAGCGCTTTACAAATTGATCGGTTTGCTAACTAGCTCACCGAGCTAATCCATGAGCCTCTTCAAAACATCACTCGACTCGGGGCTCCCACCTCACATCACCCACCAATGCAACGATTGACCCATCTCAGGAGCTCGGCCTCACACAACCCCAAAGTGCTGAATTGAGCTTATTCAGATCCGTAAATGAGAAACTCCACCCTTAGAATGTAAAGAGCTTACCGAAGTTGAAGCATAGTGAGCTAAAAATTATCACAACCCCCAAATGGTCCATTTGGGGAATTTAATATAATTTTTTGCATTTTTCGATTGATTCCTTGGGATTTTTTACAAAGGGAAGGAAATGGGAATCTTGAAACCTAGACTATTACACTTCCCTAAAATGATAATTTTTAATGAAAGTAGGCCTCATGACCCCTTTTTTTCGATAGTGGATTTATCACCTCGAGTGACCGAGGAGGGGTCCAAATCGGTCACTATTAATGAACCCAAATGCTTCCCAAGTATTGCTAATGCTCCTTAATCTTGAAATTGACATGTAAGCTTTGATTTTTCCGTGTGGGCCCCATTTTGGTGTCATGATCTCGCTAGGTGATCATGGCCAATTTGCTTGAGGTGTAAAATCGATAAAAAATAACTATTGTAATAGTATTTTAACTCAAACAACTCGGCTTGTTTTCATTCGATAAGGTGTCTTCGAACATGGTTTTGATCTCTCGACATAATATCAATGGAGAAATCAAATTAGTGATGAGGTGGAGGTCCCGATAACTCATCGGGAAAACATCACCAAGTCTTAGAGTTAATGGTAATCGTTAAGAGTTGGTTCTTTTTCAGTTTCTATTTCATTGATATGGACTACAAGCATTACACATCCCTTCCTCTTGGATTTTTTTAACTCCATCATAAAGTTTTCCTTCTAATAACTCTCTTTGATTCCATGGATATGCATTGTGGTAACCCATGTCATCAAGACAAACAATATCCTTGAAAAACAATCAACTTTTGCACGGTGTTTCCATAACTAGTTAACTCATAGGATAACATCATAAGATTCCAAGGGTGTAACATACAAGTTAACTACACCACAAATTCGTGAACTTGAACTCAACCTCAATAAGACATTTCTATACCTTTCTCTTTACTCACTTCCCATGTGGTGTTATCGTATATTAATTTCTTTCTCATTTCAAGTTCTCCACCATGCTGAGGCTTCTCCAAAGAGTTGATATGCACCCCAAACTGCCTTGGTTTCCTCAGAGAAGTTACGAAGCTCAAAATATTTCTCCATTTCAATGAGCCAAGATTTTGCACCATCTTTGAGTACCATCCCATTGTACTTTGGTGGAGCTATCCTCTTCAAGTCTCTAGCTAGTTCTATCTCAACCCGTGCCCTCTTAGGTGGGGATACATTTTTTCATTCAAACTTTTCTAGTTCCGATTTACCCGAGTTTGATATTCTTCATTCATATTTTAATTCTTGAGGGTGGTATTGATCTTCTCTATTTCCTTTTTCATATTCTTGTGTCAGATCATGTATCCTTTGTTCGAGGACACCAATCCTATCCTGGGTGTTAGATACCAAGGTTAAGATTTGATCGACCTTAATATAAATATCGTCCCTCGATGGTCCTCCTCCCCATTAGCTTGTGTCCTCATCCATTACTACCGAAGAGGGACCAATGAAACACAACTCAAAAATTACAGGGGGTGTCATTAGGCCCGAGCATTGAACCTATGCTTTGAGCATCTAAATGTAAGAACCCCTTGGTAGAATGCTAGAAAAAAACCCCAAATTTTTATTTTATTTTACTTATTTTTATTAATTTATATACATTCCTTCATGTGAATTTCCATATAATTCCACCAAAGATGAGAATCAAATCCCTAGTTCTTAACTTAAACTATCCACGATGTAGAAACCAAAGGGAACAACTAATGTTTATTTATTGAAGGGAAAGTACAATAATCAAAGGGCATCATCTATTTGTAATTTAATCAATTGACTAATATTATTGTAATCAAATAAGATAATTACATAAGAAAATGAATTCATTCCACCTTGTTCAATTCACTAAGCATAGAGATCATACTAACATATGAATGTAATGACATAGGAGCTAATTCATTACCCATTTTCTTTGGAAATAAAGATACTAATGCTATTACATAAAGGTGTTGTGTTTTCAACTAAGTACTTATTAGTTTTCAAGTACACTAAATAATAATAATTTTCAACATGATTGTCTTGTTTTTCTTTACAATACAAATTACAAATAAGAATACAATATTTTTCTGAGAGACACTGATATGGAAGAACATAAGGATAATTCTCAATGTGAGCACCATTGAGATAACACCAGAGATCATGTTGAGGTCACAAAGAATGAATCGGTGAGGGAGAGCATCATTGTATTGTTTTTCCTCTAACCAAAGAGACAGTTTGGTTCCCCGCACAAATCTCATATCCCGAGAGTGGCCCTACCCTTCATGAAAAAGGTAGATATAAAAATTAATAACAAAAGAGAGAGTGTTCCATCTATATAAATCCCTATATCAAATGACCTAACTATTCATCAAGCAATACAAGATTGTGAACCAAAAATAATAGTTAGATTCTTATTAATACTTGAGTATTAATTATTATGGCCATAAGACTTAGATTTAAAAGGGTTATTGTTGATGCGTAATCAAAACACCCCTGAATGTCTACAACTCGATGGGTTGAGATCGTCAATGTGATTGCATAACATGGAGATTTTCCCAAAGTATGGGACTTTGTAATTAGGAAAGATCTCTAGATGAAGGCCAATTCATATTTCTCTATTCTGTGGCACACATACAATTTGCAGAGGATCTACTCTAAAATCTACTCTAATTTTCCAAGGAGACAAAGTGTTAAGAAGATGCATGGAAATTAACCTAACTAATAGAGGTGATGCACCAAAAGCATATTGAACACCTACTTTACAATTAAACACAAACCATTAAAAATACAATCACCATGCATAGTTAACCAAACTATAATGAGAGATTAGGAGGATGCAATGAACACAAGAGAGGGTTGAAATCATCCACAGACTTATCTTATTGCTCCAAAAAATTGATACAATACATTACAATACCCAAAACTCAAAAAAATCATTACAACTTGAATGGGAGGTTTGAAAACTCCAAAATTCACTCTGCAGATAAAACAAGAAGGGAGGGGGTGCAAAGCAAAAATGTCCAACCTCTAGAAAATTCCCTTCCTTATAATATATATCAAGAATATAGGTGAGAAAGGAGAGAAGAAATCAAATCCCCGCCTCAACCACCCCGAAAAAAACATTCAATTCACCTACAACAATGATGGGTTCCACTACAAAAAACCCATGCCGCCATGTGTTGTTCCTTGTTGGGAAAGAAAGGAAGCCCATACTTCATTATAGTGGTAGGTGAGAATCCTAACAGCCTCAAAAATGGTAGATTGTATTTTTCATTTTTAAGAACCTAGTCCCACTAATTGAGTAAAGCATGATAGCCTAGTTGAGTATCGACATCAAGAGTTTTCCAAAAAGTACTCTCTTGCTCAAATCTCGAGATTCCAAATGAAAGCTATGATAATCAATGTCGTGGTCGGGCATTCCACATGGGCTCTCACAATATTTTAAAATATCTAAGCATTTAAAATTCTTGGTGTGCTTCATGATTCATCTTTCATTATTGGACCCTAGACAAGTGGAGGGCTTGCACTCGCTTATGGACCTACCTTTGGATTTTACCTTTTAATTTATGCTAATGAGGCATTTAGAGGCTTTCGCTAGCTCTTCCCATGCTTAGAATTTTCAACAACCGATGCAACTTTCTCATGCTCTGACCACGTGGAGAGCCTGCGCTCATTTGGGGACCTGCCTTTGGATTTTACCTTTGAAGTTACATTGATGAGGAACGTGGAGGCTTCCGCTGGCTCTTCCCATGCTCATACTTTTCAACAAACCATTGCAACTTTCTCGTGCTCGATCACGTGGAGAGCATGCGCTTGTTTGGGGACCTTTATTTTAAGCATCATACCAAAGGTGCACCAAGAGAAACATGGAGGCTTCATTGGCCTTTTCCAAACTGCTTTGGGTTTGGATTCTATCTATGCAAGATCCACGTGGAAGCCCCATGCATTCTTAAGATTTTTTTCTACCTTTTAGGGTCCTGGGAATGCAATGTGCCGACACTTGGCATTGTCTCAGGAACATGTCACGGTCCTTTGGGTGAGTAAAGGGCCCCACTATATATAATTTCAAAACCCCTTTTCGGGTGGGACCTTTGTAGTTAGCTCCACATGGAAACCCTATAGGATTTTAAGACTTTACCCCCTCCTTCACCTTGAAGCCGTGATGGTTGGACACTTGGCATCGCCCGCGAGCCCCCTATGTGCTGAGATCGACGTGGGGCCAAGCGCATCCCTAGGGTCTCCGATTTTGTTACACCTTTTAAAAGTGCGATGAACTGACACGTGGCACCTTCCACGGCTCTATTGCATTACTTTGAGTTGACTCGCTCTGGGCTCGATTTTGACTTACCGAGTCCACATGGAAACCTACGAGCTTCCAAGACTTTACCCCACCTTCCATTGCCAGCTAATCGAGCTCGCCAGAACTTGATCGTTAGATTTGAAATGTGGGCTCGCATGACTGAACCGAGATCTTCATTTCTCTGGTGTGGAAGGTCATGTTTGATAAAAATTTTCCCGAGGGGAAAAATTAGATAACAATTACCCGAGATGTATCCTAACTCATATACAAGACATGCTTTCGACAACCCCAAACATTGGGTCAATCTTTGGTAACCCCACAAATGACCCATATCCACTCTTACTGAGTCATGGTGAAGACTAAACTAATTCCCTTATCCTTTTAGTCCCACTTTCCAATGTTCACTATACATTACTCGTAGCTATTGATTCATCTCATCCCTCCTAACCCCATACTAGATGAAAATTGATCTCCCCAAGGTAAACAAAGACTTAATATGTGAATAACTCTGATAGGTATGTGGGTGATAACACATCGTATCGATGAACCAAAGTATTATTTACCCTGCTTTACTGAGGATTGTTAAATTCAAGAAAACAAGATTCTAATGATAATTCTATGGTTTGTATGATAATGATAGACATAGTAAGTTTGACTACTCAAAGTGTAAGGTACATGTATATAAGCAATAGAAGAAGACATATCCATACATTTCAACTCGTAATATAACATAGAGATGTTAGATTTCCATTTATTAAATTCATGTCATAGTTTGACACTATCCACATGGGATTTTTAACACCAATTAGTTTATTTGGTAAAGGTGAATTTGTGCTAAAACACCCACCTGGAATAGTTAATGATTTACTTATATATGAAAATTGATTTAGTATATTCTTTGTCAAATTTTGACTACAATATTGTTTATAATTTAGACATATATCTAATTATGTAATTTTTTTGTATCAAATTACTTATAATCTATATCCTCATCAAATTTCCAAATTGAGATGTGTGATGAGAAATCGGATCTATAGACACCAAACTAGGGTGTTTGATAAGGCACTTATAATACTAATTGATTTTGAATAATTTATTTTAGAAATCTTGTTGGGGTAAAAGACATTCCTCATGAGATTGGAATTGGAATTCAAAAGATTGGAATTGGAATTCAAATTAATTACCCTGAATATATACTAATACACAAATATTTATAATCATATCTCACCCTTCTCGATTATTAAGAACTACCAAAATCATATCTCAATTACCCCCGTATATCAATTAACTTATAATTCTATCTACCTATAACATGTTAATTTTAAATGTAATATAATAAATTGTTCTCTATTTTATAATCATTTATGTCCATGTACCTTAAATGATTATCATGCTTATATTTACATTCTCCTTTTATTCAATTTATTTAAAATTTATAAAATCCCATGATTAGTAATTATTTTAATTTTAATTTTTTTACTTAGCCCATACTATAACTTTGACTTACATTGATGCTTTTATTTTTTATTTCCTTTTAAATTTTATTCTAGCTTTATATGCACATTCATTAATTAAAGGATTATGAGATTTAAATAAAATAATTATGAAATTATCAATCTACGCAAGTTAAGTTATTAACGTGGAGGTTGGAATAATTTAACACTAACAAGTTTTTTGCCATAAAATAATACTATCATTTACACTAATAAGTATCATATTAAATAGGATTGAAGAAAATGAAATATAATATATTAGATTAATTTGTAACATAGAAGTATTTTCATTTCATAAAATCTCCTTGGAATTATAACTACTTTCGTAAATATATAGGTACACATTTTTAATATTTGGTTATCAACATAGCAATGAAGAAAATGAAATATAATAGCATATAGGTATTTTCATTTCATAAAAATCTCCCCAGATTATAACTACTTCCGTAAGTAAATAGTTACACATTATTTATTATTTACTCATCAACATACTCCCGTAAATTTATAGTTACACATTATTTAGAATTTACTTATCAACATACTCTTGTAAATATATAGTTACACATTATTTAATATTTTGATTGACATACTCCCATAAATATATAATTACTCATTGTTTACTATTTAATTATAAACATACTCCCATTAATATATAGTTACATAATATTTAAAAAGCATACAAGTAGATTGGTTTTATAATTTGGAGCCTAGAGGTAAAGTAAAAAAACACTCTTAGATTTAAAAATATATTATCCTTCTCCTTCTCTCCCGAGATCAAACATATATTCTTATTGAATTATATAATTCTAAACTAGTATTGCTCAGCCAAGTGTGAAATAAAAGCTGAGTAAAAATTGTTTAGAAAGTAAATTCATAAAAAAATGCCTACATGTTCAAGTTGCACTTATTTATTTATTTGTATGCATAAAGATATCTCACAGGATATCAAATTGTCACTCCAACCACTATGTCTCCTTTCAAATTTTATTTTATCTCTTTGCCTACTCCTTTACTTGCAAATTTCTTCCAAAATAATATGTTGCTCTAAATTCTTGGCTCCCATTTTTCTCTCCCCAAGACAATTTTTGTCTGTTCCTTTATTTCTTTCATTATTTATAGATTGAGGATTCCTTTACCGGTTTATAATTTAAATGCATCCTTTTTATTACCTTATGGGATTCCATATTTCTTAATGAACCCTTGAGAGAGCATTTACAATTTCTCATATTTATTAATTTAAAGGGAACACATTCCATACTCCTAGTGAACCGAGTAACAATCATTTCTTTCATTTTTAAATATATATTTCTTTTCCTTTATTGCTCTACTCAATAGTTAATGCAATAAATCTTTAAATGATGGTCATTCATCTTGAAAAATATTTCTTTCCTTTTTATTTTATTTATATTTTTATTGACATTAATTTTTCTATAATATTCTTCCATATTTTGGAAAATATCATTAGAATAACCATTTGTTTTAATTAACAATATACATGTATTGATTTATTTTTAAGTACATTTAATAATATAAATATAAATCTATATTATAAATCAATGAGGAGATGGTTAGTTCAAAAATTTATAAGTACATTATGGTTAAAAAAATGGAACATACAATGTGATTTTAAATTGTATGTGAGGGTGGACCTATAGCAAACCAAGTTAAGATGGAGACTCGAATTCTAACAAGGTCACCTAAGTACTCTTTGGTATTGTCACATGTTGAGAAAGAACAAGGCATACTAATAAGATAATTCGTAATATGGCACAAAAAGATTTACCCTATTCCTGTGGTATATTATTTCAAGTTGCTTAAGGTTTACTGAGATACACATTTTCCTCTCTCTTTTGGTACCATAACGTTTTATCTACTCTCCTCTCTTTAATGGTGCTCTCCTTCCCATCCACAGAAATATATCCTACAACTAACTCATAACAATAAAACATAAGTTGTTGACAAGATTATGATATATATTTGACATGATAAAATAGAGAAAGTGCTAATCATATTATTTTCAATGATAATATTATCCCAAATTCGCATAAAATAAATTAAAAATTCCATTATAATAATTCACAACTCTACTTAATCAATCTATAGACACTAAAATTAGGTCACAATCCCCTTTAATTCCTCGACAAATAGCACCCTTCGTCACATTCACCTAGCCATGGCCCCCTTCACCTCACTAGTATTAATTTAATTAATTCATTATCCTCACCATATTTATTATTTAAATATCTTAATTTAAATAATATCCACACATACACTTCACCTAGACACCTCATCAAGCTAACTCACCCTAAGACCTATTCTTAGTAAGTTTCCATAACTAACTAAGACTTACCAAAACCCTAAAAATCAATGCCTACATTCTCTCTAACCACATTCCCGTATTCTTACAAGAAGCTTCCAGTTCAATCCGTGGGTTAATGACACGAGATCCGAGAAAATCAAGAGGATCTCCCTAGTTTAGTAAACCTAGGAAATCCCACCTTGACTAACTTAGTTAGCCCTAACCATCGCCGGTTAAGCCAAAACCGCCATCGGTTACCCTTTTAACCCCCAAAATAACCTTATTTTCAAGGTTGGAAAGATTGGAAAAGGTTGGAAAACATTGAGATCTTCCTAAGAGATATCGCATCTTCTGAGATCAAATTCAGTGCAAGAACATGCATGCAAGGAAGGAGATCAAGCATTTTCTCCTGCACAGCCACCCCAATAATGATTTGATCTAACCAAGCAAAGAGGAATGCACATGCAGCCCATGCAGAAGCTCTCCTACAATTGGTGATCACCTGCAGCCTTCAACTCTCTTACCAACACCTCCATCCCTCACTCACAGTCGTCCAGGATCAGAATCCAAGTAAGTAAAATGTTATACTTCTTTGGTTCATTTCATTTCGTCATTATATTATCACCTATTGCTTACCTAGCCACCCATTGACCTCCTCCAACACTCATTCCTCCATATAACCATTAAAACCTCACCAAATCCTACCAAAATCACCCAATACCTCATCTTGACTAACCAAAGTTCTTTGTGTAATCACAAAGGAGACATAAAACTCAACTGTGGCATTCCCAAAACTCCACAAGATCGGGCACCGGCATACACCTAATCATCGTTGGTCACCCTTAACCGGCATTAGTTTCTGTATTTTCTCATACAACCTAGAACAATGACCTATCCACCAAATCCCACCTCACCTTATGCACCGTGATCTACCTAGACCTCTCGTTAGACTGTATAGACCCAAAATCAACTACTTGACCTTCGGATCCTATTCTAACCTAGCTTGTTAGATTAGATCTTTCTTATTGTGTTTTAAGTGAGATACCTAAATAATTTCAAATTATAATAGGATTTACTTTATTTCCCACATTAAATTGTTTAAAATAAGTGGATTGATAGCTATCTAGGAAGTATCACACTTCCGGATCTAGCACACACTAGGTAGTTCACTGCACATATTGTTTAACTTTTTCTAGTGGTCTTGCTTTTCATTACAGGTAGTTCCTCCTAGCCAAAAGAAAGCTCTCACAACTAGCTGTGGATTCAGAAGTCATACGCGTGCAACAACCCATCAACCTACATTTGAATAGGCATTCCTCCTACGCCCGTTACCCTATGTATTTCGTCAATACTTTAAAGAAATGTTTAAGAATCGGGGAAACATTTTGCAATGCTCGATGGGACCCATCCAGGTTTCATGCATTTTATTCATTCCTAGGAAAGGTTGTGTGTTTGTTTCCCTTCTAAAAAGCATACACATTAATTTTCTTCCTTGGTAACCCACCTTTTCTTTCTATTTTCTCTAAAGGAAACCTTTCTTTTGGTGTAATTAAAAAGAACCATTTCTTCATGTTTCTCGCATGGTAGTGAAAGAGCATCCTCTTCCTCTTCATCTTTTATGTCATCCAAATTCACACTTCGATTTAGGATTAAAAATAAGTGCATTGCATTCGATTTATGCATTAGCTCACATTAATTAAGGGCAACCTATACGCCAAGTCATGACCAATCGATGTTTGACAAACGAACCGTAGAAATAACATCTCTCTCTCTCTCGAGTCTTGCTAAATTACACAAATTCAAAACAAATACATATTCTTAAACAACATCTTTCCTCAGAACGCCTGCCAAAGATCACATCTGATCTAAGGATCGCGAGGTACTCCCAACTCACTCGCTCTCGTCGAGTCATACTTGAGTGAAGCCCACCCCCACCATAACATACCAAACCTCACCTTTTATATCTCCTTCTTTGTAGGAAGCCATCCTCACAAAAAAACTCTATTCGGCCGGCTTCATGTGTCGGTCCTTAAATAACATAAGATAAAAAAACATAATAGAAAAGGAACTCCTAGGATTGCATTTTTCTTAGTGTTTCTTCTGGCTTCCGTTTTGAGGTGCGAGATCATGATCTTTGTTTCTCTTATTCATCCTTACATGCTCCTCATCACAACTGGTGTATTTTGGTTTCACTTGAGTGTGGCTGGACCATATTCTCATCATTCTCAAAATTATGGGTCTAATTCCACATCAAATTTTAATTCACAACCACTATTCTTTCATCACTATTTCAATTTCACAGTAACCATCGTCAATTACCCTCTGACCATCATCGGTTATACCCAACCGACGCTGGTTCTGTGTCCTTTTATTAACCTACCCAAAAGGACATTTTCATTCATCTTCTTCCAATTTTCATAGTCCCCGCCATGCTATCATTCCCAGTGACGTTATAAAACACCATAAGATTTGGCATACCGCTTGATTTGACCTTCTACCTAGTTTTTCATTCACTGTCCATTTTCCACAGCTGTGACCAACCCGCCACCGGTTTACTGACTGACTGGCTCGGTTTTTCCTAACCAAAGATCGGTTATCCTATTTCACTTTCCAATCAACATTTGGTACCTAATACACTTTTTACTGCAAAATTCACCTGTTCTTGTTGTTTTTTTGTGTCATTTACAGAGAAGCAGCTCTACCTGATCAGTACTGGTTCACATGGTGCTAACCCAAAAACAAGCAAGTGCACTCATATTTCATGCCAGTTGTCAACCACTCCCACCTAGTCCTTCACCACCTTCCATTTTATCACCAGCCATGGATCCCATCCAACCTATCACTATCGCTACGGAGATGAGGAGTTCGCATGACTCCTTGACCAAAACCCTGCCACTTTATAGTTTTATCCTTCGCATTCGTCCACTCGAGATGCCTCGAGTTAGTTGATATATGGCATGCCCGTATCTATCCCCCGACTCTCATTCTCACTCTGCATCGGCCCCATCCAGCCTCTCGTGTTGCCCACATCTACCTTACCCCTAGCCATTTCACAGCTAGGTCATATGCCCGCCATGATGCGCATCTACCACCTCCGTGGCACCCGCCACATCCACCATACCCTCGATAACTACCCAAAATGCAACCTCATCTGCCCCTAATGTCTCACACATACCCATAGCTACACTACCACCTCCAGTGTCGCTGACCCTACCCCTTTTCAAAACATGGTCCTGTTATCCAAAATTCACGCCAAGGTAATTTTGATAACACGCATTAAAAATTTCAGTCCCGAGCAAGTAGATTGATTCAAGGCCTGAAATCATGTTTTCTGGGGCCCTCGGCTTATCTCTAACTCTCCCATCCAAGAAAAAATCCCAATGAGTTAGCACCAAAAAATGGAAAAATGCAAAAAAATATGGTTACAGGATTGTTTTAAAGCATTTTGGTCCAAGGGTGTGGATCGTACTAGTGTGTGTCGTACGAGGTTCATCGTATACAAGCTTGGGGCTGAAATACAAAGAAAATCAGCTAATTCGGGAAAATTTTGTCCATTGCGGAGAAGGTCCGCGGGGACAGCTTGGTATGTCGGGACACGTGGGACGCTTTAAAAGTAAATTTGCCAAAAGCAAGAAAAATCATCAATTTTTTTGTTTCACGCGGTTTGGGATAGTTGGGACAAAAGTACATACATGGCGTGAATCGCCGATTTCGCAAGATGGTCCATTTTGTGGTTCAAAGATTTTCGTCAAGGGACAACGGGACAAAAGTACGGTGGGACGCGAAAAGGCGAAAAGCCGCAAGAGGGACAAGGAAGCCCAAAGCAGCCTGGCATTTGGAGGTTTTCGCCCAGACAGCTGGGACAAAAGTATGTGTGGGACGTGAAAAGCTGAAATGGCCGAAGGCAAAGAAGAAAAGTCAACGTTTGACCCGTGAACTTCAAACGACCATAACTTTTGACTCCGAGCTCGATTTTCACAAAATTGGAGTTTCTGAATGAGCACGACGCCCTCTATGCCGATGGCCGCTTAATGATTTTAATGAGGGTAGATATATTTAATTAGAAGAAACATATACGGCTCCATTCAAGGGTTAATTCTTATTCTGGCGTCAAATGAGAAAAAACACTTGCCATACCCAAAATATCTCGCCGCACTCGAAGGCTATAACTTTTGCATTTCTCAACGAAATCACAAAAATTGGTACCGTTGGAATCATGTCTCCAATTCCAACGCGCATAGCAATCAAGAAATTATATATTTGATGAGATATTGATGGATATTTTTATAAAACGTGGCCGGGTTCATAACAAGGTGTTTTATTTGGTAGTTGGGAGTGCAATTAAGAGGCATGGCCACCATTATTTCTCTCTCGCAAAGCACCTCAGACAAGATGGGGAGCATTTTGAAAGTAATATAAAATCATTTTATTCCATTTAATACCTATTACATGTGGTTGAAGGATAGATTTGGATTTCCATTTTTCCCTTCTCTCTTTCTTCTCATTTTTCTATAAATTGGAGGTTGAGCTCATCAGAAAGGAGGTAGTTTTCAGTAGCAAAGCTCGCCAAAATTTCAGAAGCCAATGTGCCGCAGCCCTTGTAGTGGACTCCTCGCATGGTGATCTAGGCCCTTATCTTGTAATAGATTGAAATGTGCATATCATGAAGCAATAAAATATAAGTTTGTGGATGTATCTTCCCCGCCGTGTTTTTCGCATTCTTCTTGCCTTCTTCAATATTGATTACAAGAATATTGTGTCTACTTTATGTTCTTGCAGGGGATCCATTATCATTGTGTATGTTTGAAATATTGTTGTGAATGCATTTCGCTAGATTGTGGAGAACTGTCGTCATCACCCTTCTAGTGTGCACTTTGTCAGTATCTCAAGCATTCAAGGATACTCTCACACACCCTCCTTTTACGGTGTATCACCGCTTTAGTGTAGGCCTTCATTTT
This sequence comes from Taxus wallichiana var. yunnanensis, assembly GCA_018340775.1. Taxonomy (NCBI): domain Eukaryota; kingdom Viridiplantae; phylum Streptophyta; class Pinopsida; order Cupressales; family Taxaceae; genus Taxus; species Taxus wallichiana. The sequence continues at coordinate 202,151,939 of CM031240.1, forward strand.
ATGCATTCTCTTTCCCGGTCCCTTGGAAATTTGGATTAGAATAGTTACTTTCCCTGCATTAGAGTATATTGTGGAGGTAGTTTAGGAGCAAGAACCAGTGCTTTCTGGGAGGTCTATCTCAAGTAAAGCAAGTCCCACAACTTGGAGATAGTACCCATGTTATCCAATTACACCGTGAGTTCAAGTATATTCACTTGTATAAACATAAGGGTGTTGTGATTTGTAATAACAGGTCCTTTCTATTCCATAATCATTAGCCCCCATTGCCACTAGGGTAACCACGACCCTTCTGCCTCTATATACATACTATCGCAGCCTCTTGTTTTATCCATTATTCACTCCTGGGTATGTACCCCTATTTCACTTCCTTCTTCTCAATCAACCTACATGGCAACACCATACACTAGATTTCCACCCCAATTATATGCCCAAAATCAACCCTCTCACGCTACATCGGAGGGCACCCAATCATCGCAACCTACTAATGACCTAATCAAATTAATGTTGGACAAGATGTAGACATTGGAGGCATTAGTTTCCAGCTCCCGCAACACTCTCACCTACGACGAGATTTGCAATGAACCCATCCACCCATCCATTCCTATCCACCCATACCCCGTGCATTGGGAAATGCCTAAATTCAATCATTTCAATAGAAAAGAAGACCCACAATAGCATTTGTGGTCATTCAAACATGGGTGTTATCTGATCGCTCATGATGACACTTTGCTATTGTGAACCTTTCCCATGTCTCTAACTAGACCTGCATTAGATTGGTATAGTGGGTTACCTAGACACTCTATATTCTCATTCAATTAGGTAGCCCAAGCCTTCTTGGATCATTTCTCTATCAATATCATCAAGAAGGTTACAATGAATGACCTATACTCCATGCACAAGCAGTATGAGGACTTAACTATGCAGATTTTGTCGCTCATTTGGCATAGCTTCGATCAATCAACTTACCTTCCAACTTCCACAAACACAACTCATCGAAGTTCTTCACACGAGCTTGTGCTAAACACATCTCACCAACCTTGCAGATCCAAACCTTTCGAACATTCGATGAAGCATTCACTATGGCACGAAAGTTAGAGATTCGGGCCATCGAAGAGAAGAAAATCCAATTATGCAATAAGAATTTGGCATTCAAGTCGAATGATACCTCTTCTTCTTCTAAACCACAAAACAATTATTCAAAAGCTAAGGGCACCACTAACGTAGTGGTACTCAAGGCTGACCCAGCTTATACATCAAATCAAGCTACCCCCTCATCTAATCTCTCACCCGTCTAGACTTTTCAATTCAAACGAGAGCAGCAGAAATACACCCCAATCAGGGAGCCTTACTCTTATGTCTTAGAAAATCTTATCAAAGCTAGAGCCATCACCCTTCCACCTATAAAACCACACATTGGTTTTTATCCAACTCATGCCATGCCCACATGGTATAAAGAACATGACTTCTATAACTATCAAGTAAAGGGTCATAATGACGAAAATGCATCACTTTCAAAATTATTGTCCAAGAAATGCTCAAGAAAGGTGAGTTAACCGTGGATAATCCTAACGCACCTACCAACCAAAACCTACACATCTTTAAGAAACCATTTCCCAACCATGCCCCTTCATCTGATCAAACCGGTGAGACCTCAACTCATGATACCCATACCCGCGAGGTCCACGCTATCTTTAATGACGTACCTATCACCTCCCAATTACCTCACATTCCTTCCATAGAGGAAATCTTAGCCTAAAATCCTCCTTCGTGTTGGAACCCACTGCACCTACTCCTCCACCCACAGAGGAACACCTTTCATCTCCTTCATCACCTATGGAGGAGTCTTCCACTAACATCAAGACCATTTCACCTTTGGCTTCTCCACTTAGAGAACCGATACCCATAGTACCTCCTCCACACATGAGGAGTACCCATTACCTCCTCCACCCATAGAGGAGCACCTATCTATTCCTCCACCTACTGAGGAGCACCCATCGTCTCCTCCACCCATCCTGACTCACCTTGAGATACCTTTGCCTCTTGGTGAGCATTCTCCATCAGCTACCCAAAATCCTGCAGACCTACTTTCAGCTCTTTTACCCATAGAAGTTGAAGTTAGCCAATTTCCCATCTCTAAGACACATTTTACGGGAATTTGCATTCGGTCCTCATCAACTCCACCTATGATGTGTGTCATTCTCATGTTTGGCCGATCACGTAGATTATGTGGATAAGGCCTTATTATGGGGGCGTCTTCTACTTCCGGTCTCAACACAGATGTAGATGTCACTTACTGATACTTCCACTATCTACCCAAAAATATTTTGACCAATCTAACCTGAATACAACCACCTCTATCACCATTCCTTCCATGACACCCATCATAACTCAACATACACCCTTACCCATAACCCAAACTACATCTAAACCCAAACCCACACCTACAACATTTTCCTCAACTAAACCTATTACCACCTTAGGGGTCACCCCAACCACCAGCCTTACTCATCCACCTATCAAAATGGATTTAGCTACATCCTCCAAAGTCAACACCACACCTACTCCGACACCCAAACAGAAGCACCAAACCCATAGAACTCATACCCTAGCTATGCCAATCAAACCTCCACTGCCCTGTCTATCTTAAGACCTCAACATCCCAACATGGTCAAGCAACCTCCACCCATCAATAAACCAAAAGCACAATGACCCATTCTTTCCTCACAAACCTCTAAGCTACCCAGGACACCCAACATGACTTACACCTACACTTACAACATCACTACTACCTATACCTCTAATACCCTCAACTATTTCTTCACTACCCACTACACTTCAGTCGCTGTCCCTCACACCCCATGCACGGTCTGCATCATCTACCTT